>CM073730.1:117822675-118447675 GCA_037113605.1 Calophaca sinica | reverse complement strand
TTATTCTCATAAATGTTATTTACACATGGTTTCAATTCTCATTTCTTATTCTCGTGTTAAAGAGTGTAAATCCAACATTCTCATAAGGATAAAACTCAATCATCGATAACTTCTCACTTCCACTTTACCATATTTATTTGTATTTTAAATTTTTTATACTTTTAAATTAAATAAATTATAAATACATTTCTAAGAATTCGAAATACTTACCAAACACATTAGTAACACGTTACACACTTAGTAACACATTAGTAACATTACTAGTAACGCACTTATTTACACACTTACATGTTTCAAATCCCATTGCCTATTAGATTTGTCCTTTACCCCATATCTTAGTAATGCACCAGGAAAAAGGATTGAAGGACGATGGCACTAAACAAGCAAAACACAAGCACATCATTTGAGGTAGGTGATGAGTGAATAATTTGTGATATTTTGAGGGGTATTTTAAGTACATTTCACCATATTTCTAACCCATTCCATATGATAAATCCGCATATTTGCTCATATTGTGCAGAAAATGGTAAAAGGACCCTCTTGGAGCAAAAGTACGCAATTCTGGACAAAAATGGACAAAAATGAGCGAAATTCTGAGTTACTGAGTAAGAGGTACAACCGCACATACTTTATATACGACTGTACACCCCCTGGTGTCAGTAAGGGCGTACACTGCAGCCTGTACGGGCCAGCGTTGAAGTCTCTCATATGTACGGCCGCACATGCCCTAAGTACGCTGTTCATACCTGTGCGTGAAAGTCTGGATTCAGTAGTTGTGCGAAGTACGACCGTACATACTAGGGAAGTACGCCCGTACATAATGATAGATCAGACAATTCTGAAGGCCTGTTGACCTAATTTTGCCCAAATCTATAAATAGGTACCCAAGGCCCCTTATTCTAAACACTTTTGGAGAGAGAAAAAGGCATAATCTTTATTGTGAGCCTGTGAAGCCGTCAAGGAAACTTTGCAGTGTGAGCCAGGATTCGTTTAGAGACTATAAAAGATTCATTCCCGGTTTCTTTTACTATTCTTGAACATGTTTCTTATTGTATTGCTTTTCTATTTTATGACATGAGTAGCTAAGCTCTCTTCTAGTGTCTTTGGTGCAGTTTACCTTAGTAGTTCTTTAGCTATGTCTTAGTGGCTATTTTATTCTATTTCTATTCCGAATTTATTATCCATATTAAAGTCCCTTAGTATTATGATTGCTTGTGATTTATTTATCTACGTATGATTCGTTGCATTATCTGCAGAGGATCCGGGGTTTTACAACGGGGCTATAAAGGAACCTTAGGTAAATAAATTGCATGTTTTAGTTAATTAATCTGTCAGAGGATCTGGGGTTAATTAATGGGCCTATAAGGGAATTGAGGACTTATAACGGAACCGAAAAGGGGAGATATAGGACCTTTTGACCAATTCAAACTCCTAGACTATCATAGGACTTAATACTTTCAACCAAGGTTAATTCAAGAAATTAGTCTTAGGGAGAAAAGGTTATTGGTTGTCTGATGATCAGGGCTTATATATAGAAAAGAGTCAATAACATGGAGTAAAGGAAGGATAGAATAGGATTAAGAAAGGAACAAATGGGATAAACGAAACCAAGGCCATAGGCTCTCACTCTATTGTCTTAGAAACCACTTTTCACGCTTTCTTTCTTCATTGCACATTCAAACCAACTATTTAACGTTTAAATAATTGAGACGCCTAGAAATAGGTTAATGCGTATCGTTATTCCCTGTGGGTTCGACAACCGGGACGTGCACTTGCCTGAGACGCAACAGTAGGAAAAAATATAATTTAACTTCTATGTTCTTATAATTGACTTCTATGTTCTTATAAATAGTGGTAGATCCAGAAGTTTTCTTTTATGGGGGCAATAAATAGTCTATAATATTTTCATAAAAGAAAAATATTATAAATTTTTACAAAATACCTAACCTTATGACAAAAATACTTAACCTTCTACAAATTACAATTGTCTTCTACGAATTTTCATATTTCGGAAATGTTATATGAATTTTCATTGTCAATACTATAAAAAATATATATCTCTACGTATTAGCCATAGAATCATTTAAGCATTTTTTTCCAAAAAAAATAAAAATAAACATTTAACTATTCATCTCCTATATGCTTTTCACTGGTATTACTTTTTGTATCTTTGTCTAATAGTGTTGATAGAAAATCATCAAAATAATTATCTCTGTTCTTTGACTCTCTTAATCACTTTCTCTCTCTATCTGGGACGATATTTCTTTTTTGAAATCTAATGTGTTTTGTAGCTGTGTGACTTTAGTGTTAGTAGAGTGGTAAAAATTAGAAAGATAAGGAGATAAAATTAGTACCAATTTATTCTCTCTTTTATCTCTTATAACTTTCTTAATTTATTATTTTTTTTTAAAAAATGTCTTGCGGAGGCAATACCTATTTTTTTATAGGGACAAATTAAAAATAATTAAGAATATTCAAGTTAAAATTAAGAGTTAACCCTCAATTTGGTCTCTCAAATATCACTCTCTCTCCTATTTAGTTCCTAAAGTATGTAAAAAAATTAAATAGTCCCTAACATTTTCTCTCATCCATCAAGTTAGTCCCTCTATTAGTGTGAGCGCATTTGAATGTCGTTAAGTGTCATGTTGGCCATGTCCTCTCTACTACATTTATCCTAAATAGTCCCTAAAATACATCATTTTTGGTCAGCCTCTCTCTATCCTACGTACAAACAAGTTAGACCATAAACTTCATTGCCCATCACTTTCGTCCCTACCATGTCATTTGTAACGACCCGTTTCCGGACCGCTACCGAGCTCAATATACCGAGCTCGAGTTACCGAGCTCAACACACCAAGCTCAACATAAACCTATATGAGATGTGTTTTAAAAACAAAACTCTTGTGCCTTTTAAAAATACGATATATATTTTTTTTTTAAAACCGACTCGTGCACATCAGAGTAATTACAGCTTTTCGAAACATGGTGCAACTAAGACACAAGACTTAGATTCTAATAAAACATACATGCATAACATACACATATATATATATCACTCGAAATAATAATGTATACAAAATACAGAGTAGCAAATGTGTAAAGAAAATACACCTAAGGTACAACGACTTCAAAAGAGTAATCATACCCTGGGTACTTAAAGACTCCCACGCAGGGGGCTGCTCCAAAAGTAAGACCACCAGTCTACCCTGTAGCAACAAAACAACACTGCCCAAACTGGTCACGACCTCGAACACAAAAGAAAAACGAAGTACAGTCCTCAGAAAAACAAACATCCAACAAATAAACAATCACGACAGATAGAGGTCGTCACTCGGGTCCTCGTCGAGCTCCTCCTCGGCATCGTCTACTGTCGAGTTCCCTGCGCCCTCGACATCGCCTGGGTAACCGTCATGGATTGAAGGCACCACGGGAAAGGGTCAACTTCTCAACAATTCAAGATAAGCTCGACATAAAAATATAAGCAAGCGACAAAAGTATACCATTCACCGCCGTGCCTCGACCATCTCACTCTACACTCGACACACCTCGCAAATCCATTTTCTCTCGACTCGACAATTTTTCCGGAATGCACACGCGTCATCAGTATGTCGGAAAGTCCAGCCAAGCCTTGGGATCCTCGCTCTCCCTAGGGCCGATCAACTCAGTCCCATAGCGTGGCGGCGTCTAGTCAATCTCCCGTAAACAAAAAGGGGACCTAGCACCCTCGATTATCCGGTCCACGGCTCAAAACGTCATACGACTCACCTAGCTCGCTCACTCGATGAACAATTAGCATACGATATTCAAAGAGTTAAACACAAGATATTCAACCGCATGTCAAATAAAGAGCAAGCTCGACATGAAGAAACGCATAATTCAACATGCAATACACAATTCACGACATATATTCAATCACATATTAAATACATGCAAAACTCAATCATATCACAACATTTCAAGCTCGACACAAATCGGAAATCCATACACAATAACATAACCACGTAGAATATGAAATGCCCTTATGCTAGCATACTACGAAAATATTAATGTGAGCGCTTACTTAAGGACTTATAAAACAAAGCCTTAGAGATATCTAGGAGTTGCCCTTACCGAACTCCAAGTTAATCTTTGCCGACAACGACCTCGACACGGTGTCTTCAAAGAGCTCGACAACGACTTCTCTTACTCGATCTCGACATGTCTTCAACGAGCTCGACAACGACTTCGACACGTCGCTTCTCATCGACCTCGACACGTACAATCCTCGATCCGATTCTGCTTGCCGCGTCCTTGGATTCGCTTTCCCGTACACCTTGATTCGGAAATCACTCTATCTCGGGAATCAGACTTCCTAAAACAAACACAACTTAGATCGATCCATGGGTTCTAATACATCTAGCTCTCTCTTCCCCAAACTCAACCCAGAAAATATAAAACTCAAGAACTGAAATATATTTTTCCTCTAACACAAAGTTAGGGATTTCGATCAAAATTTCATGAAAAAGTTATCTGATGCTTCAACAGATAGATCGACAACAACAATAATCAGAAGCAACGAATGATAAACAAAAAAATCGAAACGAACCAAAAATGGAGGTTTCTGGGCACTGCCGATTGCAGAAATCAGAGAAAGAAATTTGTTTTACAAGCCCAATTAATCGGTTAGAAAGATAGGTAATATTGTGAAGAAGAAAACCCATCAATTTGACATGATTTGGAAGCATAAAGCGGTTAAAAATGGAAGAAGAATTAGCGCTAAGATGTACGTATGAAAAGAAAAATCATTCTTCATACCTCAACGGTGATGGTCGATCAGGCGAGATATGGGTCGAAGTTGATGATGAACAAAATTGATGAAGAAAGCTTGTGCAGAATCTCGATGGAACTCACGGTTTAGCCGATGGAAGTTTTTGAAGAAAACAACGAAACACGAGCGAAGGAAGGAAGAAGAAAGAAGAAAGAGAAAGAATGAGTGTGAGGGAATCGGTCGTGGTATACAGCTGGCGAGAAAGGGGTATAAACGTAACTCCAGCTATAAGATGCCAATCCCATCAATCATCTACCCGTTTAATCGTTCCTCTCATAATTACCCTCTACTCTGTCGGTCAACGGCAAGCCGACAATGTAATAATTACAAACAATATAATAATAACGCTGAATAACGTTCGAAAGAATACGAGGTGTCATCTCGACACGATGTCGACAAGAGTGCTCGTGCAAGCGTACAAGGTTCTAACACGAGTTCGTGAACGCGGTCTCCTCAGCTCGACTTGCGTCCTCATCATTCGATGCAGCGACTTCATCAACTCGACACGCGACCTCCTCAGCTCAGCAGCTAGTGCACGTGGTCTCATCAGCTCGACAAATGATCTCGGCAAACGATTTAGTCACGGGATCTCGACACAAGGTCTTGGTCGAGGTCTCGATACGTCGTCCTAATACGATGTCGATCTCGTGCTCAGGTGTTACATCATTACCCATCACTTAGAGGCGAATTCCCTTCCCTGGTTTGTCTCGTCATTTTCATTCCTTATTCAGGTTTTAACTTTCATCCCTCGTTTTCATCCCTAATTTTGATAACCCCGATTCTGAAATTGATTTCGATATTTAGCCTTAATAATTTAGCAGTTGTTTTTTAGGGGTTATGTGTCTTTTAATTGTCCTTTCTAAGCCATATGTTGTGGCCAAACTAGACATCTGCTTTATGAATTACTATTGACACTCCAATTCGTCTATTTTTATGGGGTATTTTTAGTGTTAAAACATGTCAATTTGCGCTATTTAAAGTATAAAAGTACTCACTTATGCCCAATTTTGCAGAAATATCACAGAGACAGCACTTGGAGCAAAAGATGCGAAAGCAGACAAAAAACTAGCAAGTTTTGGAGATTTTTGGCATTTCTAGACTTGCAGTACATCCTGACATATAGTCAGCACGACCGTACCTCACTGCGCACAGCAATAAGGGCGTACCTCATGTGTAACACCCTCAAATTTAAGTTCTTAGGATCTATAAATTGTGTGCTTATATGATAATTTTGTGACAACTTGAGTGTGTTTGCCTTAATAATTAACATATTTTAATTAATACTATTTTACTATATTTTTATTAAATATTAGTTTTGAATTTATTATAGATATTTTAGAATAATAGTATATTTTAAAAGTTAGTAAGAACATGAATTTCTTTAATTGAGAATAGTTTAGAAAGAATATAATTATTATATATATAGATATATGTACGTAGTGCTGATGTGGTTCTTTTATACAAAAAAAAAAGGGCTTTTTTTATCAACAATAAGAATGGGCCACGTTTTTTGTTTTCCAGCGCCCACAAGCCACGCCCATGTTTCAGACTTTCATTGTTAAACACTATTCATCGTCTCTAAAAAATAATCGGCCGCACAGTGAAGAAAACCTTGTTTTGAATTTCTCTGTTCTTGTTCTCTCATTCTAGACCACGAAAAAATCCCAAAACTTACAACCCAACTCGAAATCGACCAAAGAACACGTTTCCGACCTCTGTTCGTTCAATCGCGGCTTCGTTCGTTGCGTTTTGCTCTGTTGGGCGAACTGTACTGTCACTTTTTCGGCCACCACAGTTTTCGGTTCGAAAAACGGACGCCATTTTCGGATTCCTCGCGTCGAAACCTTCAAGAATCACTACTCCTTTGCTCGATTCGGTGAAGTTGACGCCGGACCCCTTGTAACCCTTTTGTCTCGGTATGACATTTTTCGATCACTCTTTTTGCTTCCTTTTAATTTCGTTTCAGCCTTAAAAATTATAAAAAAAAATATATTATACTAATTATTATTTTTTCGGCCAGCGTTCGCTTCTTCCGAAAATTTTATCTTGTGCTCAGTTGGTGCTCAAATTGTCGTTGTAGCCAGTTTTCTTCGCCTTGGAATACTTCAAACTTTTTTTAGATAAGGGGGTAGATGGATACAAGATTAGTGGGCTTATGGATATAATTAGGCAATAGGGACGTCCCATGGTCCCTAGACTTGGCGCGGTTGTGCAAAATAAGTACCATTGCCATTGTGATGGGAAAATTTGATATTAAATTATGTCATGATGTTAATGTTAATTGAAATTGTCTTATAAGGTGTTGTTTGAATTGATGTGTTACGATGAAATGTCATGTATGGATCATATGATGTTTTGATTGTCTTGGCTTGTTATTGATAAATGTATGTAGGGGTAAATGTGTTTAAATGAGACTGCTTGTTGCTATTTGATATTCTGGATTTGTTATGTTGAGTGAGAGCTAGATTATCATAGGGTGTGGTTTGTTACACTTAGATTCTCTAGGTAGTATATCATGGTTATGTGAAAGGATAAAGTATGGATGATGGGTGTAATTGTTAGGAGTTAACTAAGGTATAATGATATTTTTAGCGTTTAAGTTATGATACAAGCAAGTCTTAGGACTAGGATATGATGGTGATATTGTGGTGCTGATGGTTTAAATGCTTTAGAAGCAAGATTTTGTGTTATGAGTATTTCAGCCTAGTTGACAACTTAGAGTAATGGTAATACAGAAAAATTATGCAGAAAGATGACTAAGTTTAGAATTATTTTAGCAAAGTCTCACTAATTGATTTTTTAAATTCAGGATATAATAAGTATTGACCCAAACTCTCTTGGATAATGTCCTATAATTTTAGGGGAGTAGTATGGTACGTCCGGTCAAATAAGTAAGTTGAAACACTTGAGTTAAGAGTTGGAAATTTAGTTAAGTTAGCTTAGACTTAGTGTGGTGAGGTAGGTTGATGACTTGGACTTGTTCCAAGATTGCGGGAAATTTGTCAGTTTACTGACGAGTAGTACCTTGTTATCGTTGTTATAGCCGGCCGCTTGATGAGATGGTTGGTGAGTTGTTGTTGTTGTTGTTAGACACTTGTTTGATTTGTGTTCTTGCATCATTGTGTCTTGTTAAGTTAACGTTATTGGGGGTGAGCAACGATGATGCGATATAGTATCGGCCATGATGGGCAAGGTACCTGGCCTTGGGGGTCAATCGGATAGGGGCGTCTTACATAAAGGCAGCGGCTTGCAACCAATGCTGGGGTGTTGACCAATTTATCTGGTTACCGTGACTAGACACTGTTCGTACTCAAGAGTGATGATGTTTTCTCACTCGCTCATCTGAGTTAGTTTGGATCCACATGTTCGGTGAAGTAGAGATTGTCTAGGTTGCATTAGTACTCGTTAAGTTATGCATCCGTGTTATGTGTCAATTATACTGAAGTTGTTATATGCGCATTGCTTAATCTATGTCCTTTGCCATTTGTGCTATGATTGTATATGATGTCTAACCCCTCTTTACTGTGGCTACTCATGCACCATTGTGTATGTTTAGACGATGAGATTGCAGGTGACGATGACGATGTGGCTGATGAGTGATACGTGGAAGCCGTCACCGTAGTTAGGATTTCTGTTGTTATTATTTTATTATTGTTGATTGTTCCGATGTAAGTACTTGGGTCAGCTCTGAGACATTGTGACATCGGGGTGCTTTTATTTTTCTGAACTTGACATAATTGTTATTTGATTTTTCCGCAAGTTTGTACGAGCGTGACGACTCTACCTTCGTTTATGGAAAATTTTATTAGACCGTATTTTTCAGTGGTTATATTTATTTTTATTTATTTCTTTAATAATAACATGCGGGTAGAGGGTGTCACATTTAGTGGTATCAGAGCTCGACTTGTTCTTCAGGCTGTGGTATGAGTCTATTATGTATTCTCTGTGTGCTCTTATAAGGATGTCTATGCTAGAATAGATGTGATTACAGAATTGTACGTACTTAGACCGAATCTAATCTCATTCTACTGTTTGTTTGTGAAGGAGGAAATGGCAAACAGGACTCACCGTACTGTGATTGAGGCTTTAGGCCGGCTTGTTGAGGCGATGGAACGCGACCACGCTCGTCGGGATAGGACTACCCACTTTCGGGGCATTGCTGACTTCCAGAAGAACGACCCAGGGAGCTTTTGACCCTGAAGGAGCACAACACTGGATCCGCGAAATGGAGAAGATTTTCCGGGTGATGACTTGCACTGACACCCAGAAGGTAGCTTTCGCTACTTTCAAACTGATGGATGAAGCCGAGCACTGGTGGGAGAACACCCGTCAGCGCCTGGAGAATGCTGAAGTGGTTGTCACCTGGAATCTGTTCAAGGAGCATTTTCTAGAGAAGTATTTTCTGGCCGAGTTACGTGACAAGAAGGAAGCTGAGTTTCTGGCATTGACTCAAGGCAACATGTCAGTGGATGAGTATGCCGTCAAGTTTGAGGAGCTGTCTCGCTATTACCCTCCCTATCAGACTGCTGCAAGTGACCGCTCTAAGTGTGTGAAGTTCAAGAACGGGCTGCGTCATGAACTCAAACGGGGCATAGCCATTGTGGAGATGAACAACTACGGCAACTTGGTGAAGAAGACCAGAGATTATGAGGATGCCTATAAGGAGAGCGCAGGTGCACTGAGGAACGCCAGAGGCAATCAGTATCAAGGAAAAGGGAAGCAGCCTTTAGCCCCTACTGGTCGAGGGTTCAAGCATGAAGGTAACAAGAAGAACAACACATCTGCAGGGGGACCAGCTGGAGGAGCCACTTGGCCGTACAGTCGTATCAGGTGCGGGAAGTGCGGTTCGGATCACTATACCCGGGAGTGCAAGGAGACTTCAGTCATCTGTTTTAAGTGTGGTAAGCCGGGGCACATTAGCAGGGATTGTGGAGAGGCCAAGTCTGAACCAGCAAGTGGAAGCAAAACTCAGAAGTCTCAAGCTAATAAGATGAAGACCACTGGCAGAGTCTTTGCCCTCTCAGGAACCGAAGCAGCAGAATCAGAGAATCTCATCCAAGGTACTGGTTTCATCCAAGGAACTCATGCTTTAGTATTGTTTGACTCTGGCGCGAGCCATTCTTTCATCTCGCATGACTGTGTGAGAACCTTGCAACTACCTTTGACTCGACTTACTTTAGATTTGGAGGCAGCCCTCCCTTCGAAGGATCCAATAATTACTTCTTATGCATGTAAGAACTGCACTATAGAGATTGGCGATAGGACCTTTGTAGTGGATCTGGTGTGTTTACCTCTTCGAGAGTTGGAGGTCATACTCGGAACGGATTGGTTGGCTGCCAATCAGGTGTTTTTGAACTGCTTCGACAAGACGGTGATGTTTGTAGAACCTGAGCCTAAGGACCCAAATGTTGTCACTGCTAAGCGTGTGGAATCATCTCTAAAGGAAGGAGCCCAAGCTTATATGATGCTGTGTACCATGGTGGCAGAGAAGAAATTGGAAGTGAAGGACATTCCGACTGTCTGCGAGTTTCCGGAAGTATTCGAAGAGATTAATAGTCTACCACCGGAGCGGGATGTGGAGTTCACAATTGATCTTGTTCCGGGAACGGGACCCATCTCTATGGCACCTTACAGGATGTCCCCGTTAGAATTGGCAGAATTGAAGAAGCAGCTGGAAGAGATGTTAGAGAAGAAGTTTGTAAGGCCCAGTGTGTCGCCATGGGGAGCACCGGTTTTATTAGTAAAGAAGAAGGATGGTTCTATGAGGTTGTGTGTAGACTACCGACAACTCAATAAGGTTATTATCAAGAATCGCTACCCGTTGCCACGGATAGACGATCTTATGGACCAACTGATAGGGGCTTGTATTTTCTCAAAGATTGACTTAAGGTCTGGATATCATCAGATTCGAGTGAAGCAGGAGGATATTTCGAAGACCGCGTTCCGAACGCGTTACGGTCACTATGAGTACTCGGTGATGCCTTTCGGTGTAACAAATGCACCAGTAGTATTCATGGACTATATGAATAAGATTTTTAGCCCCTACCTAGATAAGTTTGTGGTGGTGTTCATTGATGACATTCTGATCTACTCTAAGACTCGAGAGGAACACGGAGGACATCTAAGGATTGTCTTGCAAGTCTTGCAGGAGAAACAACTGTATGCAAAGATGTCGAAATGTGAATTCTGGTTGGAAGAGGTGAGTTTTCTCGGGCATGTAATTTCTAAAGGAGGCATAGCAGTCGATCCAACCAAGGTTGAAGTCGTCTTGCATTGGCAAGCCCCTAAGTCTGTGACGGAGATTCGAAGCTTTTTGGGACTAGCAGGTTACTACAGGAGATTTATCGAAGGCTTTTCCAAGATTGCACTACCATTGACTCGTCTTACGAGGAAGGGACATGTGTTTCTATGGGATGCTAAGTGTGAGGAGAGCTTCCAGGAGTTGAAGAACAAGTTGACTTCAGCACCAGTGTTAGTTTTGCCAGACCCTGGTGAACCGTTTGTGGTGTATTGTGATGCTTCCAAGAAAGGATTGGGTGGAGTGTTGATGCAGCATGGTAAGGTGGTGGCGTATGCATCGCGACAGCTAAAGGTGCATGAGCAGAATTACCCCACTAATGACTTAGAGTTGGGAGCAGTGGTTTTTGCTCTAAAGATCTGGAGACATTATTTGTATGGCGCCAGATTTGAAGTTTTCAGTGACCACAAGAGTTTAAAGTACCTGTTTGACCAGAAGGAGTTGAATATGAGACAACGTAGGTGGATGGAGTTCTTGAAGGACTACGAGTTCGAGCTGATTTATCATCCCGGTAAGGCTAATGTGGTGGCAGATGCTCTGAGTAGGAAGGCCTTACATTGCTCAGCCATGATGGTTAAGGAGATGGAGTTAATAGAAGATTTCAGGGACATGAGTTTGGTGTGTGAAAGGACTCCAGTGAGCGTTAGGCTCGGTATGCTAAAGGTGACCAGTGAGCTGATGGACCTAGTCCGTGAAGGACAGAAGACTGTTTTGTTCTTAGTTGATCAGAGAGTCCTGATGGTACAAGGGAAGTTGGCGGATTTCATCGAAGGTACTGATGGTATTTTGCGATTCCGGGATCGAATTTGTGTACCGGATGTTCCGGAGCTAAGGAAAATGATTCTGGAGGAAGGTCACAGGATTCGTTTGAGCATTCACCCCGGAGCTACAAAAATGTACCAAGACTTGAAGAAGATGTTCTGGTGGCCCGGAATGAAGAAAGAGATAGCTGAGTTTGCATATTCTTGTTTGACTTGCCAAAAGTCCAAGATTGAGCATCAGAAACCATCTGGGAAGCTGCAGCCGCTACCTATTCCAGAATGGAAGTGGGATAGCATTGCCATGGATTTCGTGTCAGGACTTCCGAGGAGTCCAACGGGTTGTGACACTATTTGGGTGATTGTGGACCGGTTGACGAAAGCAGCTCATTTCATAGGCGTGAACATGGAGTACTCACTGGAGAAGTTGACTAAGTTGTATATTCGCGAGATCGTCAGGTTGCACGGAGTACCCTCCAGCATCGTATCGGATCGAGATCCCAGGTTCACATCGAGGTTTTGGGAGAGTTTGCATGCCGCTTTGGGGACCAAGCTTAAGTTAAGCTCTGCCTACCATCCTCAGACAGATGGGCAGTCAGAGAGGACGATTCAATCCTTGGAGGATTTGTTGAGAGCCTGTGTCATGGAGGAGACTGGGGGCTGGGAAAAGTTCTTACCTCTCATAGAATTTACCTACAACAATAGTTTCCATTCTAGTATTGGGATGGCACCGTATGAGGCCCTATATGGGAGGAGGTGTAGGACACCGTTGTGTTGGTATGAACCCGGTGAACAACTTGTGTTAGGACCGGAGATAGTGCAAGAGACCACCGAGAAAGTGAGGATGATTCAAGAGAAGATGCGGGCGGCGCAAAGCAGACAAAAGAGTTATCACGATAAGAGAACTAAGGATTTGGTGTTTCAAGAAGGTGATCATGTGTTTCTACGGGTTACGCCCACCAAAGGAGTTGGAAGGGTAATGAAAGCTAGGAAGTTAACGCCTAGGTTCATTGGACCCTATCAGATTTTGAAAAGGGTTGGCGAGGTAGCATACCAGGTGGCGTTACCTCCGTTTCTGTCGAATCTGCATAACGTGTTTCACGTGTCGCAATTGCGGAAGTACATTCATGACCCGAGTCATGTGATCGAGCCGGATGCTATACAATTGAAGGAGAATCTTACTTTTGAGGCGCTTCCGAAAAGGATTGAGGATCGAAAATTGAAACAGTTAAGGGGAAAGGAGATCCCGCTAGTGAAGGTGATTTGGAGCGGAGCTACGGATGAGAGTGCCACATGGGAATTGGAAAGTAAGATGAAGGAGCTTTACCCGCAGTTGTTCGCGACAGGTTAGTGACAATTCCGAGGACGAAATTTTTCTAAGGGGGGAGGATTGTAACACCCTCAAATTTAAGTTCTTAGGATCTATAAATTGTGTGCTTATATGATAATTTTGTGACAACTTGAGTGTGTTTGCCTTAATAATTAACATATTTTAATTAATACTATTTTACTATATTTTTATTAAATATTAGTTTTGAATTTATTATAGATATTTTAGAATAATAGTATATTTTAAAAGTTAGTAAGAACATGAATTTCTTTAATTGAGAATAGTTTAGAAAGAATATAATTATTATATATATAGATATATGTACGTAGTGCTGATGTGGTTCTTTTATACAAAAAAAATGGGCTTTTTTTATCAACAATAAGAATGGGCCACGTTTTTTGTTTTCCAGCGCCCACAAGCCACGCCCGTGTTTCAGACTTTCATTGTTAAACACTATTCATCGTCTCTAAAAAATAATCGGCCGCACAGTGAAGAAAACCTTGTTTTGAATTTCTCTGTTCTTGTTCTCTCATTCTAGACCACGAAAAAATCCCAAAACTTACAACCCAACTCGAAATCGACCAAAGAACACGTTTCCGACCTCTGTTCGTTCAATCACGGCTTCGTTCGTTGCGTTTTGCTCTATTGGGCGAATCTTCGTCACTTTTTCGCCACCACGCTTTCGGTTCGAAAAACGGACGCCATTTTCGGATTCCTCGCGTCGAAACCTTCAAGAATCACTACTCCTTTGCTCGATTCGGTGAAGTTGACGCCGGACCCCTTGTAACCCTTTTGTCTCGGTATGACATTTTTCGATCACTCTTTTTGCTTCCTTTTAATTTCGTTTCAGCCTTAAAAATTATAAAAAAAAATATATTATACTAATTATTATTTTTTCTAGCCGCGTTTCGCTCTTCCGAAAATTTTATCCTGTGCTCAGTTGGTGCTCAAATTGTCGTTGTAGCCAGTTTTCTTCGCCTTGGAATACTTCAAACTTTTTTTTAGGTAGGGGGTAGATGGATACAAGATTAGTGGGCTTATGGATATAATTAGGCATTAGGGACGTCCCATGGTCCCTAGACTTGGCGCGGTTGTGCAAAATAAGTACCATTGCCATTGTGATGGGAAAATTTGATATTAAATTATGTCATGATGTTAATGTTAATTGAAATTGTCTTATAAGGTGTTGTTTGAATTGATGTGTTACGATGAAATGTCATGTATGGATCATATGATGTTTTGGTTGTCTTGGCTTGTTATTGATAAATGTATGTAGGGGTAAATGTGTTTAAATGAGATTGCTTGTTGCTATTTGATGTTCTGGATTTGTTATGTTGAGTGAGAGCTAGATTATCATAGGGTGTGGTTTGTTACACTTAGATTCTCTAGGTAGTATATCATGGTTATGTGAAAGGATAAAGTATGGATGATGGGTGTAATTGTTAGGAGTTAACTAAGGTATAATGATATTTTTAGCGTTTAAGTTATGATACAAGCAAGTCTTAGGACTAGGATATGATGGTGATATTGTGGTGCCGATGGTTTAAATGCTTTAGAAGCAAGATTTTGTGTTATGAGTATTTCAGCCTAGTTGACAACTTAGAGTAATGGTAATACAGAAAAATTATGCAGAAAGATGACTAAGTTTAGAATTATTTTAGCAAAGTCTCACTAATTGATTTTTTAAATTCAGGATATAATAAGTATTGACCCAAACTCTCTTGGATAATGTCCTATAATTTTAGGGGAGTAGTATGGTACGTCCGGTCAAATAAGTAAGTTGAAACACTTGAGTTAAGAGTTGAAAATTTGGTTAAGTTAGCATAGACTTAGTGTGGTGAGGTAGGTTGATGACTTGGACTTGTTCCAAGATTGCGGGAAATTTGTCAGTTTACTGACGAGTAGTACCTTGTTATCGTTGTTATAGCCGGCCGCTTGATGAGATGGTTGGTGAGTTGTTGTTGTTGTTGTTAGACACTTGTTTGATTTGTGTTCTTGCATCATTGTGTCTTGTTAAGTTAACGTTATTGGGGGTGAGCAACGATGATGCGATATAGTATCGGCCATGATGGGCAAGGTACCCGGCCTTGGGGGTCAATCGGATAGGGGCGTCTTACATAAAGGCAGCGGCTTGCAACCAATGCTGGGGCGTTGACCAATTTATCTGGTTACCCTGACTAGACACTGTTCGTACTCAAGAGTGATGATGTTTTCTCACTCGCTCATCTGAGTTAGTTTGGATCCACATGTTCGGTGAAGTAGAGATTGTCTAGGTTGCATTAGTACTCGTTAAGTTATGCATCCGTATTATGTGTCAATTATACTGAAGTTGTTATATGCGCATTGCTTAATCTATGTCCTTTGCCATTTGTGCTATGATTGTATATGATGTCTAACCCCTCTTTACTGTGGCTACTCATGCACCATTGTGTATGTTTAGACGATGAGATTGCAGGTGACGATGACGATGTGGCTGATGAGTGATACGTGGAAGCCGTCACCGTAGTTAGGATTTCCGTTGTTATTATTTTATTATTGTTGATTGTTCCGATGTAAGTACTTGGGTCAGCTCTGAGACGTTGTGACATCGGGGTGCTTTTATTTTTCTGAACTTGACATAATTGTTATTTGATTTTTCCGCAAGTTTGTACGAGCGTGACGACTCTACCTTCGTTTATGGAAAATTTTATTGGACCGTATTTTTCAGTGGTTATATTTATTTTCATTTATTTCTTTAATAATAACATGCGGGTAGAGGGTGTCACATCATGGTCAGTACAGCCTGACATCGAAGAAAAAGTCTGGTACATCCGTACCTAAAGCAGTCAGGCCGCACTCAGTGCATCAGTACGAGCCAGTGCCGAAGCCAAAATTCAATACGTGTATAAATATGGTACGGCCGTACCTAGTCCTAGATCGCTCAGATTTCAAGCCAATTTGACCTAGTGCGTCACTAAGCCTATAAATAGACATTCTTAGCCCTCTTTCAAGGACTTTGGCTATTTTCTGGATTGAAGAACCTCTGGAGCTCTTGCCTAACCCTGTTGTACCGTCGGAGCTTAGGAGAATCGTGAAGAACAAGTGGGAGGAACGTCATCATACCGAAAAGGTGTCCCGGTTCCATTTAATTATGCCTTTTAGGGATTTATGTTTGGATATTTGTTATTCTATGTTATTGAAAAATACTATTAATAGCTAATTCCATCAGTAGGGGTGAGAGGACCTTTACGATGTTTTTGACATTTATTTAATTAGTATTGTGAGTTTCCTATTATCCCGTTAAATGTGTTACTCTTAGCATGCTTAATCTTATAGGATCTGACCAATCCTTAACAAATTAGTTAATTGTAGGCAATCGTACCACAATTAGTTAATGAAACTCTAGGATTAACTGAATTCACTAATTATGCCGGATCAAGAATAATTGCTTATTTTCAATTAATCATTGAATTGATAAACTCACTGTCTTTTAATGCTCTTTCTTTTAATTGTCTTGCATGATCATTAGGGGTAGTTCTTAGGAAGAAGACTGTTAGCATTGCATGATCATTGGGTGTTAATTATATCAGAGTGGGTGATTGGCTTTCACTTAGGAAATATAGCTCATAATAGTTAGTTAATAAATTCAAGGAATAGTATTAGTGAATCCGGTTCCCCTAGGATCTCCCTATTTGATCTCTCTTTAGTTCTTGCGATATTTTTTTGCTTTCACTTTTTATAATTTAATTGTCTTGCTCTCAAAACCATTACTTTCTTTAGTCTAAATAGCATAGGATCTTCATTACGTTAGTACTCGCGCATTCCCTGTGGATTCGACATTCGAAGTCTTAAATATACTCCACTTTATTACGGGTTACGATGAGTGCAGTAGTAAAAAAAATATGGTTTATGAATTAGAGTTAGGACTTACGTTGCCTTGGAATGTCATACTAATATGATGTATTTTAGGGACATGAGAGACTATTTAATATTTCTTTTAGGGACTTTAAAGACCAAATATATGTATTTATTTGGTCTCTTTATCTTCAAAACATTGTAGGGACTGATATATGACGTAGTATACGAACTTTAGAGACTATTCAAGATACATGTAGGAGAGAAAAAATGGCCAACATGACACTTAACATGATTCAAATAGGTTCACACTAACAGAGGGACTAACTTGATGAATGAGAGAAAATGTTATGGACTATTTAATATTTTTACATACTTTAGAGACCAAATAGCTTCAGGGACCAAATTAAGGGTTAACTCTAAAATTAATTATGTCTTGGGAGCAATTGCCCCTTCTTGGAATCAAGTGGATTTAGAAACAATGACCCTTAATTTTTTTGATGATAACAAATAGTAAATAGAACAATTTATCCTCTGATGTGTTTGTTAGTGTGCGAAAGTCACTATTCATCAGAAGGAATTATCTCAAACGACTAAGTGAAAGTATGCTTTTCACTCTCAGTTTCATGAATCTGAGTCTGACATTGATCCTCTGAAAAGTTTGATAGCCTCACTCTGTTTAGTCAACGCTCGGTTAGTAGCCAAAGCTCTGGTAGACCATGCTCTAGTAAGACTATGCTCAGTCTTGGTCAACGCTCTGTTTTTTGTCAATGCTCAACGGACTATGAATAGACTACACAGTGGAAGCCTTCGTCCGTTTCTACAAGACTCTCTTATATGAAAGGCCAACAAATTCTGTACTGAAGAACTTGCCTCTGTTTTAAGCTCACTCTGGTGAATAGAGTATCTCAGTAATAAGCATTGTCTATTTGACAGATGCTCTGATTGGAAATCAGACTGAGTATTCATTTAAGGCTACTTCATGTATTTAAGAAACCTCATTGATGAGTATTTTAATGTACCAGGAATCAAGGCCAAAAGGAATGTCAACGTATATAATCATCAGAAAACTTGCTCAAGAAGTGTCTAATTTTCAAAAAGGCAAGGGACAAAGATCCTGATATTGTCTGTTGTGTCAGTATGCAAGAGCAGAGTGGGAAGCGACGTGACTTACTAAAGCCACAAAAAGGGGATCTGAAGTTTTGTCCACTGGTGAAAAGAGCTGTTAGGTCACAACGACACTATTCACAACCCTAGCTATATATACCCTACTTCATTCGCTGAAGTAGGTTAATGAAACTGAAACGCTGTGAATCAAAGTGAGCAACCAAGAATCATTCCAAGTATCTGAGATCACATTGAATAAGCACTTAATTGTTTTATTTTTTCAATTTGAATGTTATTCTTTATGATTAAGTTTTTCATTGTATATCCTCTCTGCTGAGAGTTATTTGATATTGTTTCAAACCATTTGTTGAACACTGCATTTAGCCCAGTAGTGGCTGTATTCCTTAGAGGCTTGACTGTACTAAGTCGTTCTAAGAAGTTGTGAGTATACCAGTTTGACAGTATTATACTCTCAAGTGTAATCAGGTTGATTATAGTGGAGAAATCCTTCAAGTGTGTGAAGGGACTAGACGTAGCTATCTGGTGATAGTAAACTAGTACAAATCACTGTGTCATTCTCTTCTATTCTCTTTACTTACTTACTTTGCTATTGTGTTAAAGAGTTGTTTTGAAAAGGTTTTCATAAACTCATAAACTTTGCGAAAAGATTTCTAAAACCCAATTCAAACCCCTATTTCTTGTGTTTTTGTCACGTTCAATTAGTATCAGAGCTCGGCCTCTTGGTTGAGCACTTAATAGTGTAAGAGAAAAAGATCGTATTCTTTATACATGACAAGCAATGAAGTCGGTGGTCATGTTAACCGTCCTCCTTTGTTCACTAGAACAAATTATGACTACTGGAAAGACAAAGTAAAAAGGTTCTTCGAGTCTCAACAACTCGAACTCTGGGATATGGTTCAAAAACAATATTCTGAACTAATGGATTCCAAGAATAAACCCGTTCCTAAAGATAAATAGGAAGATGAGCATAAGAAAGCCTATCAACTAAATCAGAAGGCAATATATTTTCTTATCTGTGCCATTTCTGAGAAAGAGTACGAGAAATATGGGAAGAATGAAACTGCCAAAGAAATTTGGGACTCATTGACTTTGGCCTATGAGGGTACTTCCCAGGTGCAAGAAACCAAAGCTAACATCTTGGTTAGACAATATGAATTCTTCAAAATGGAAGAGGGTGAAAGCATTGAAACTATGTTTGGAAGATTCCAAACACTAGTTCATGGTCTAAAGGTTCTTAAGAAAAGCTACACCACTGCTGATCACGTAAAGAAAATCTTAAGAAGCCTGCCAAGGAAGTGGAGACCTAAGGTCGGGGCTATTCAAGAAGCCAAGGACCTGAATGCCTTGCTACTTGAAGATCTTCTGAGTTCCTTAAGAGCTCATGAGCTTGAGCTAGATAAAGAAGAGCCTCCGAAGAAATCAAAGTCCATTGCTTTGAAATCTACAAGCAAAGCATCCTCCTCCAAAGCTCTTCAAGCAGAACTAGAAGCAGATGATGGATCGTCTGATGAGAGTGGTGGAGACACAGACGAAAAAATTTCCTTAATATCAAGGAAAATTCAACATATGTGGAAAAACAAAGGAAGGTTCAGGAAGCAGTTCCATAAGAAGGACTCAAGGGATAAGAAGGACTACAAGGACAAAAACTAAGTCACTTGCTACAAGTGCAAAAAGCCAGGATATTTTAAGTCTGAATGTCCACAACTCGAGAAAGAGAAACCAATGAAAGGTGGTTTCAAAGGCAAGAAGAATAAAGGTCTCATGGCAACATGGGATAATTCTGATTCATCATCGTTTGATGATGATGAGGGACAGCCAACATGGCTCTGATGGCTACCATAGGATCAGACAGTGAAGAAGAAGATGAAGAGGTAGATTCTAACTCATCTTCTGATATTCAAATAGCTTTTGATGAACTCTTGGATGAGTCTTCTAAGCTCAACATTGAGTATAAATTTTTGAAAAAGAAATTCTTAAAACTTTCAAAAGAATTTCAAACACTCAATGAAGAGAATGAGAAAGTCAATGCTGAAAACCATCGTCTGGTGAGTGACAGCTCTAAGAATGAGGAAAAGATTGAATGTAACTCTTTAAAATATGAAGACAGATTTCAAAGATTCTTTGTTGAGTGTGTTACACGAAGCAAATAAGCATATACGATTTGGGGAGTAAGCCAAAATGGTAAAAGTGGTCTTGGTTACAAACCAGAGGAACCCACCTTTCAAAAAACAAATTTGAAATCCAAAGATATCAACAATTATAGTGACTGTCTGCTTTGTACTTTCTGCAATAAGAAAACACACATTAGAAGTACTTGTTATGAATTAAAAAATAAGAAGGACAAGTTTCCTTCTAGAACTAACAAAAGAGAAAAGATTTGGGTACCTGAGGACAATATTGTATATGTTGCAAATCTGCTTAGCAACAGAGTTAAAACACCAGTCCTGGTACTTGGACAGTGAGTGCTCATGTCACATGACGGGAGAAAGTCGTATGTTCCAAGAACTCCAACTTAAAGAAAGTGGAACTGTGGGTTTCAAAGGAAACCAGAAAGGTAAAATCATTGGAAGTGAAAGAGTTAGTGAGAAATTTCTACCTTCTATTGATAATGTTTTACTTGTTGATGGCCTGAAACATAACCTACTAAGTGTAAGTCAAATATGCGATAGTGGTTATGAGTTGGCTCTAGTGATAATGTCTGTATAGTCAAGAGCAAGAAAGATGGCTCCATTTTCTTTAAAGCAAAGAGAAAGAACAATATTTATAAAATAAAACTTTCTTAGTTGGGAAATCAAAATGTAAAATGCTTTTTGTCAGTTGATGAAGAGCAGTGGACTTGGCACAAAAGATTGGGTCATGTCTGCTTGAGGTTAATCTCAAAGCTTAACAAGAAAGAACTTGTTAGAGGCTTACCAAATCTTAGGTATCAATCTGATGCTCTTTACGAAGCATGCCAAAGAAGGAAACAAACAAAATCTTCTTTTGAATCCAAAAATATTGTTTCCACCTCAAGACCACTTGAGCTTTTGCATTTAGATTTATTTGGACTAACTAGAACTGCATCTTTGCCTGGAAAAAAATATGGTCTTGTAATTGTTGATGACTATACTAGTTGGACATGGGTAAAATTCCTTACTCACAAGGATGAATCATTTGCAATGTTTTCTGTTTTCTACAAACAAGTACAAAATGAAAAAGATTTTTGTATTACAACAATTAGAAGTGATCATGGTGGAGAATTTGAAAATGAATCATTTCAAAACTTTTATGAAGAGCATGGCATCTCTCACAATTTTTCATCCCCAAGAACACCACAACAAAATGGTGTTGTAGAAAGGAAAAATAGATCTCTTCAAGAAATGGCCAGAACCATGATTCATGAAACTAATGTTGCAAAACACTTTTGGGCAGAAGCAGTAAACAATGCATGTTATATTCAAAATAGAATCTATATTAGACCTATCTTGAATAAGACTCCATATGAATTATGGAAAGGAAGAAAACTCAACATTTCTTATTTTCACCAATTTGGGTGTGACTGCTTTGTTCTCAATACAAAGGACAGTCTTGAAAATTTTGATTCAAAATCACACAAAGCTATCTTTTTTTGATATATTCTGAACGCTCTAAAGCTTACAGAGTATACAATAAAGAAACATTAATTGTTGATGAGTCTATGCATGTGAGATTTGATAATAAGAAGCCTGACAATGAAACGTTAGAGCTAGATGAGGTCTTTGCAGATATGCAGATAAGCAAAGAAATAGATGATGGTGTCACAGGTGCTGGCTCTGATTCTGCGTCTGGTGACAAGACTCAAGAAGAGACGATAACAGACTGGAAGTTCAAAACTCATCACCCTAAGGACTAGGTCATTGGTGAACCAAGTGATACAGTTAGAACAAGATCATATTTCAGGGAACCTCTGACTTTGCTTTGCTGTCAGAAATAGAGCCCAAGAAAATTGATGAAACACTAACAGATGATGGATAAGAGCTCAATCAATTTCAGAGAAATAATGTTTAGAAGCTTGTGCCTTCTCCAGAGGATAAGCAAGCCATTGGAAACAAGTGGGTTTTCAGAAACAAACTTGATGAAGATGGCAAAGTGGTAAGAAACAAAGCTAGACTTGTTGCTCAAGGGTATTCGCAAGAGAAAGACATAGATTATACTGAAACCTTTGCTCCTGTAGCTAGACTTGAAGCAATTAGAATTTTATTATCTTTTGTTGCACATCATGGCATTACTTTATATCAAATGGATGTAAAGAGTGCATTTTTAAATGGTTTTATAAGTGAGGAAGTGTTTGTAAAACAACCACCTAGATTTGAAGATATTGCTTATCCAGAGCATGTCTTTAAACTTAAAAAGGGCTCTCTATAGTCTTAAACAAGCCCCAAGAGATAGGTATGACAGACTGAGTTCCTTTTCAATGTCAAATGATTTTGAAAGAGGACATGTGGACACTATACTCTTTAGAAAATCATCTAAAAAGCATTTTATTGTAGTTCAAATATATGTTGATGATATTATCTTTGGTGCTACTAATGAATCTTTTTGTGAGGAATTCTCTAAGCTTATGCAGAACGAGTTTGAAATGAGTATGATGGGAGATTTGAAATTCTTCCTTGGTATTCAAATCAAGCAATGTCAAGATGGAACCTATATTCATCAGACTAAATATGTGAAAGAACTTTTTGAAGAAGTTCAAGCTTGAGGAAACCAAACTAATGAGCACACCAATGCATCTAACATGTGCTTTAAGCAAAGATGAATCTAGTAACAAGGTAGACCAAAAGGTATATAAAGTTATGATTGGTTCACTCCTGTATCTTACTGCCTCACGGCCTGATATTATGTTTAGTGTGTGCTTATGTTCAAGATTCCAACTGATCCTAGAGAATCTCACTTAACTGTTGTTAAGAGAATCTTTAGGTATCTCAAAGGAACTACTAACCTTGGTTTGCTTTATAAGAATTCAGATAATTACAAGTTAGTAGGTTTCTGTGATGCTGACTTTGCTGGAGATAGAATTGAAAGAAAGAGCACAAGTGGTGGCTTCCAATTTCTTGGAGCAAACCTTATCTCATGGTCCAGCAAAAGGTAAAATACAATTGCACTGTCCACGGCAGAAGCTGAGTACATATCTGCAGCAAGCTGTAGCTCACAACTCCTATGGATGAAGTATCAGCTTGAGGACTATCAGATAAAAGAGAGTAACATTCCTATATACTGTGATAATACATCTGCAATATGTTTGACTAAAAATCCTATTTTGCATTCATGTGCTAAACATATTGAAATTAACATCACTTCATTAGAGACTATGTTCAGAAAGGGATAGTTGAAATTAAATTTATTGATACTGACCATCAATGGCCAGATAATGGATTTCAAATACGAAATAGTTTGAAGTTACAAATTTAACAGAAATTTGATAAAATCCGAAGGACTTTATAGGATGTGAGTATGATTTAAAGAGGAAAAACTTTGGGATTTTCTTATTTTGAGTGAAATTTGATATTATAATTGATGAGTTTTGGTGAAAATCTTTTTTTCTCAAAATAAGAACAACCTATTCAATTAAACCTCGAGGTTAGCCGATTAAGTTGCGCAACGTTTTCAAAATACATGATAACAAAGAGTTGAATCAATTAAGTATCATGACTTAATCGATTAACGTGCATTATTCTATAGAAAATTTGTGGGCTTTCCGTTTAAGCTTGTTTCGCTCTAAACCTTTTTTAAAACCATTTAACACATCTAAAATTCTAAGCTATCAACTCTACACACTCAAGAAAAGTCCTTCTCTTATTCTCTTTGAGTTCTCTCTTGATCCCTTTGAGAAATCATCAAGAACTTTGCCCCATTTTGCAAGTCTTCTTTCCGAGATCACTGTTGTTGTCACTAGAATGTTTTCTCAACGTCTTTATCTTTTCTTTTTTGTTCTCAGAGATCGAAAGTCGGGTAATTTTCGTGTACCTTTAATTCCCTTGTATTTTTTTTGGTCTTTTCCCAATTTTGGGATTGATTAAGGATGCTTTCGAATTCCGTTTATTCCCATTCTAGAAAAGCACTGTTCGAAGGCTGTGAGACAACATTTCTTCTTCCGCTTTTGTTCTGCGATTTGACACCTGGGGAAAGTGGTTAATATATATGGAAATTTTGGGAGAAAACTGAGGTAGTTGGAATTTCCCCATGATCTCTAATTGTGCCTTTTGTGATTTTGGTGATGCTTTGTATGAGCATAGGATGCTTATGTGTGTTGTCATGATAATTGAAATTTCAATCATTGTAGGAGCAATGAATCTTAATGTGTATGATAAGTATGTCATTCAATTCTAAATATATGTATGTTCATATGCCTTTTTGATGATTTTATGATTTGGTTGATATATGTTAATGAATTGCATGATTTAGTGATTTATTGTTATGCATATAATGTTGGTTGCATGTCCAATTGAATTAACAAGGTTTTGGAATCGTAAAATTAAGAAGTAGAATGGAAATAGGCGTTTAACATAACTTTAACTGGTTAAAGTACGAACCTTAATCTATTAGAATACGTTGAAAACCCAATTTCTGAGATTAAATGACTCATAACCGATAAAGTTGTATGGAATAATCGATTAAATGATGCTGAGATCCAGAATTTGAAAATAGTGGCTTTTAATCGACTAGAATTTGTAGCTTAACCAATTAAGTAACCTAGTTTTCGGAAGATGTCACTTTTAATCGATTAACCTTAGAACCCTAATGATTAGATACACCCAGTTTTCATAAAATGCATAGGTATTGACCTTTAACCGATTAGCTTGGTACTCTGTTGCGGCTCAGGCAAGTGCACCTGATCGTAACTCGTAATAAAGTGGAGTATATTTAAGACTCCGAATGTGGAACCCACAGGGAATGCGCACCAACGTAATAAAGGTCTTATATTATTTAAGCTATCGAGTTTAATGGGTTGAGATTAAAACAGTTGAATTGAGAACAACGAGAACAAAACTAAATCGCAAGTACTAAAGTGAGGTCAAATAGAAAAAGCCTAGGGGAACCGGGTTCACTAATACTAGTTCTTGAATCTATCAACCTGCTATTAAGAACTATATCTCCTAATTGAAAGTCAATCACTTACTCTAGGATTATTAACACCGTTTGATCATGCAACACTAACATTCTTCTTCCTAAGAACTACCCCGTTTGATCATGCAAGGTAATTAAAAGCAAGAACATTAAGAATTAATAAGTTTATCAATTTAATGACATATTGAAAATAGGCAATTATCCTTGATTCGGCATAATTAGCGAATTCAGTTAATCCTAGAGTTCCATTAACTAATTATGGTACGATCGCCTCCAATTAATTAATTTACTAAGGATTGGTCAGATCCTATAAAACTAAGCATGAACGTGAACACAAGAAGGGGGTTGAATTGTGTTAAAAACTTTTCGCAAACTATGCGTAAAAACTTCAAAATAAGTTGTTCAAAACTGTTTTGTATATCGATGCAGAGAATTAAACAGGACCGGATGCAGAAATTTAAATAGTTTATAAAAACTTGTTTTACTGAGCAAGGTAAAGATAAATAATGTAAAGCAGTAGAGGATGAGACTCAAAGATTTATACTAGTTCACCACCAACTGGTAGCTACGTCTAGTCCCATCGTTCCTGAAGGATTTTCCACTATAATCAACTGATTACAATTTCCTCAAGAGTATTCTTCTGTCACAAACTTGACAATACTCTCAACTTCTCAAAACGACTCAGTACATTCGAGCCTTTGAGGAACAGAGCCTTAACTAGGCCAAATACAGTTTTACAAAAAGAGATTATGATTTTGATAACAATCAAAATAACTCTCACAGAGAGGATGAAAAGATTAAGCTCAAAACAGAATAGCTTTGTAAAAGAAAGTATAAGACGCTGAGTTCAGTTCAATGTAAACCAGAAACTTGGCACGTAGCTTGATTGCACACTTGAGTAATATTGCTTTCAGAATGAAGTTTCTTCACAGTTTCTCTAACTCTTCTTCAATGAATACCTTGGGGTATTTATAGGAGTCTTCAAGGGTATTATCGTTGCAGTAAAAATATCTCCTTGCTGTTGAGTGAGGTAATTTGAAATGTAGTCCTTTTCATCCTTTCCAGAGAATATCAGAATAGTACACATTACCATTTTCGTACAATCTGCAATTTGCAATTGCCTTGTACGATTTTTGTCTTATGCTAAAGGTGTCACCTTTGCTTCCTCGTACATCAAAATGAGCGCACAAAATCAAATTCGAATTCCGTTCCAGAATAGTCTGAGGCTGAGAACAAAAACGTGATCACCACGTGCTTCATTAAAGAGATCAGTCGCTCGCTCAGAACAGAGGACAGACGCTCGTAGCAATTGAGTGTTCCACGTGTCAAAAAGTCACACTGCTGGACGCTTGTTGTTAATAAGACGCTGAAGTGGATTCGGATGCTGACACTAGTGGATTGTATTCAATTCTTTTGTATATTTCTTCTTCTTTCTTGAGTGATTTGTACATATATAAATGAAGCTTTTGATACCTGTACACTCAAAGATATGTTAGAAGATAAATTATTCTCTTGAGAAATATTTTGTTATCATTAAAATTAATGAGGGTCGAAACTTCTCAATCGTTTAGGTTCCAACAATCTCCCCCTTTTTGATGATGTCAAATATCTAAGGTTGATGAACAATTTAATTTCAAAATAACATTAAAGGTCTCCCCCTGACTTTAACACTTTTGATGTATAAGACAATTCTAGTATTAAGGCGATTGTTGATAAACAAATTCATTTAAGTGATCGCAAAAATACATAGATGAATCAGAGCATATTTTTAACAAGGTGAGATCGGATGCTGATTTTCATTTTATCAAAAAGATTTTCATATTTCCAACTTTATTGATCATTGTTAGATTATTGGGTCAATGAATATCAATGCAGTTAATAGATATTAGAGCAATGCTATGTATGAAATGATATGCATGATAAATTCAGTTTTAGTGCATTCATCGGACGGTGAATTTGTTAATCAGACTTAATCAGACTCTCACGTGTTCATCAGACCTTTTCTTTTACTCCCCCTTTTGTCATCTGACAAAGAGAGTGTAAAGCACATCATAGTCAAAAAGATGGCTTAGAAAAATTTGAATGTATATAAACAAATAATCAGATAAAGGCATGTATAGTCAAATAATCAGAAAAACACTGAATATATATATAAAAAAAATAAAAGAGTACCCAAAAAAAAATTATATCACATAAAAAAAAATTTAAGGGTTTGGTGGTGGAGGAGGAATGTTGAGACGTTCATATAAAAGTTTCAGTGCATTCTCCAGCTGTGTGACTTTCAGATTAGTAGCCTTCATTTCTTCAAACTCTGCTTTAGGAATGGTGACCATTTCAACTGCAGGAGTAGAAGTAGAAGGTCCAGCTTCTGGTGCAGGTTTCATCTTCTGATGCTCTGCTAGCACCCAGTTGGAAAGCTTCAGTCTCAAGTCCTTCTTTTGTTGAGCCTTTTGAAAGAATGCATCATTTGGTATAAACCATTTGATGAGACTTCCAAGTTTCCTCTACTCAGATTCTGACTGAATTCTTCTCCTTTTCTCCACCTCTTCTCGATACAGCAAATCCATGAAGACCGTTTTCCTATGCGTACACGCCGCCGGTGAAAGCCTCAAACTTATTCCCAGCTTCTTCTCCCCATATCCTTCTGATGAATTCAGTCAATGCTTCAGAAGCAAAAGAGATTCCTTCATTTTCTGCCAGGTACAATCCTCTCATATTTTCCCTGTCATCTTCTGTAAGCACCAGGGGGACGAGGCATGGTAACAAAGCTTTGTCTTTCCATGTCTTCGACCATTGACTCCAAGTGAATCCAATATCAAAGTGCTTTGTCACTGCAGCCCATTGGACATAAATCTTAATGCAGTCGAGTGGTCTGATTACTGAGCATCTGAACATATCATCGAAGTAAACTGTTCCTAGATTGATGTCAGTAATTCTGCTGATTATGCCAACTGTTGGAATAGTGGCCTTCTCGGCATTGCAGCAGTTTGAGGAGCCAGTTCTCCATTCATCTTCCTTCAGAGAATTCAGGTAAAACCTTCTGGCATGATCCTCAGAGATCTTGGCAATCGGAAGCTTAGAGAATTCCTTAAGATTGTACTTCTTGGGAGCCTTCTCATACTCCGTGAGCTCGATCTTGCTGAATGGCTGCTTGCCAGGAGCAGGTTCTTTCCTTTTCCCAGGGATAGACCAAGGTATCCACCTTTGTCTGTCTGGTACAATCTTCACTGTTACAGATGAAGGATCCCTGAACTGTCTGATTACTTCAATCTTCTTCATCTCAAGACAGTGTGCCATGCAGGCAGCTTCTTCATCTGTGATCCACCTTCCGCGTTCTTCAAATGTGAGCGGTTCAGTTTGTGGTAGGGATCTAGGAAGGTCAACAGAGAAGGGAATTGCTCTGCTACCAGATGCTGGTCTCAATCTTCCTTTAAATGACATCTGAAAGTGGTCTTCTCCATCCTTGAAGGTAGCACTCATCGGAGAGGCAATCTCCAGTCTGGCAGCTCCAGAGGTGAAGGTTTTCAAATGCCATGTGGAGGGATGATTGTAGATGCTATGATATATCTCATACTTAACAAACCGTGGTTTGTTAATACATGAGACATTCTTCCTTCCACCAGCGTCTGTAGGTTTATGGGTAATGGTGAGTAAGGTGGGAGTGGTTTTGGTGATTTTATAGGTTTTAGGTGTGTAGGGTTTGAAGGGATTAACGGGAGGTACTTTGAATAATAGATTAAAGGGATGAGACTGAAGTTTGAAAATATATGTGGTAAGTGAAGTATTTGAAGAATTTTGTGGTAGGTCAAGGTTGAGTGTAGAGGATGATGGTTGGGTAGATTTAGGGAGGGTAGAGGTTTGTCGGAGGCTCATTCTAGTTTTCTTGGTTTGTGGTTGTGTTTGTGGTTGTGAAACAGACAATGGGGGTGCAGGAATAACATCATGAGCATCAAAGACAGACACTGATTCATCAACAGTAAAATCAAGTACCTTTGGGTTAACCTTTGAAGACTTAACCAACCTTCTTTTCGATCCTCTCGTGACAACAACAGCAGGAGGAGGAGGAGGGATTTGCTTCCCTTGACCGGACGCTGAAGCATCATTTTCAGATTTCTTGGCCTAAATCAAGCTTCTCCAAGACCTTTCTGATGGGAATTCTATCCTCATCTTCTGGTTCTTCAATAGTAGGTGCAGGAGCCACCTTCTGTTTTGTTCTTCTTGTCTCCTCAAGGAGACTCAAGCAGTCTTTTCACACCGCCATTGAGCTTCTGGTGGTTTTCTTTTCAGCTTCTCCTTCCTGTTGCTCTATTTTCACTTTCTTGATCATAGAGCCAGTAATTAGCTGCATCCTGACCAAACTGTTGACTCCAAAAACTTCTGGACGAACAACAGCGCCAACACCAAAGTATTTTTCTTTTTCCTCTGTGTTGATGGAGTCAGTCAGCTTCCTCACAACGCCGTCTTTGATCATCATAATGGAGAGAAGAACTCCATAAGGGATTATCTTGACGATATTCTTCTTATCGACACTCTTCCTTGAGAAGACAAGGGCATTTATCAGATTGTTGATAATCAACCTTGGCAGATTGATTTTCTTCCCATCCATGTAGTTCCTCATAATGAACTTTTGCTCGTAGTTCACTATGTCGCTTGAGCCAGCCTTCAGAATCACGCTCTTGGCGATGATTTTGTGCAGTACTCGGTAGTGGCTTTTCAAGTCTTTGGTCGTGGGAGTGATGTTCTTCTTCTTCAGTTCACGGTAGTTCTCAAACAGGGCTTTGTTGACGTTTTCAAGTCCTCTGTAAGCATCAGCCTAGTTTGAATGGTAACTGATTCCTTCACATGGACACTTGATCCTCTGAGCAATAGAGTTGATGGTGAAGCATAGTTTGAAGCCTCTGATGTGTCCTTCTATGACTTCCCCCGGAAGTCAGTACGCATTCCCCCAGAACTCCTTAATAGCGTAGCTCAGTACGTCAACTGGTTCCCAGGTGAAGTAGTTTTTCCAGCCCAGTTTCTCAAGACCTTCTTCAAAATCAAAACCGTACAGCTTGAAGTTCTCAAAATCAACCCGGTTCTCATTCAGAAGTTTTGCCTCAGAGAAGACGTCGAAGGCAGCAGTGTATTGTCCAACCTTTCTGTCGGCCATTGTAGCAGTTGAAGAGAAGGTGATGGAGGTTTTAGGGTTCGAAAACACACACAAAGAGAGAGAGAGAGATAGAGAGACAGAGAGACAGAGAGAAAGAGAACAGTTTTGCAAGAAAACGCAGAGTGAAGTGATGGAGCGAAAAATATGGAGTAGTGGGAAAGTTGATAGAAAATGGTACAGTCCTTTTTCAAAAAATCGCTTCGTATTTCCACATAAAAATTAAATCAAAAAGAAAAGAAAATAAAGATTCGCCTTTTCATTAAATGCAGATGCCAAAAGAAAAGTAAGATCAAGAAAAAGATTTTATCGAAAGACATAAATAATTATGACTCAGTAGATGTGATGAGACGCTTAAGTCTTTAACACGTGTGACCCGTGTGGATGTGCTCGGACGCACGCAACCGATTCACCAGACGATGAGTTATGATGCATATGACAAATAATATGCTAATTCATATACATGCTTATGTCATACCAGATGCTGAGATTTTGTATATTATCTGAAGTTGAGATTAATCATTCTTCTATAAGATGAAAATTTAAATTTCTTCTTATAAAATTGAATCTATCTTCAACAAGGGGTTTTGTAAATATGTCAGCCCACTGATGATCAGTGTCTACAAATTTTATTTCTAGAATACCCTTCTGAACATAGTCTCTTATGAAGTGATGCTTAATCTCAATGTGCTTGGCTCGTGAATGCAATATGGGATTTTTAGTAAGACAGATTGTAGAAGTATTGTCACAAAAGATAGGAATGTTACTCTCTTTTATCAGATAGTCTTCAAGTTGATATTTCATCTACAGAAGTTGAGAGCTGCAACTTGCTGCTGAAATATACTCAGCTTCTGTTGTTGAGAGTGCAATCGTGCTTTGCCTTTTGCTTGACCAAGATACAAGATTTGCTCCAAGGAATTGGCAGCTTCCACTTATGCTTTTTCTTTCAATTCGGTCTCCAGCAAAGTCAGCATCACAGAAACCTACAAACTTGTAATCTTTTGATTTCTTATAAAGCAAACCAAGATTAGTAGATCCTTGCAAATATCTAAAGGTTCTTTTAACAGCACTCAAGTGTGATTCTCTAGGATTTGATTGAAACCTAGCACACAGACAGACGCTGAACATAATATCAGGTCTTGAAGCTGTAAGATAAAGTAGAGATCCAATCATACCTCTGTACATCTTCTGATCTACCTTTTTACCAGTTTAATCTTTACCAAGAATACATGTGGGATGCATAGGAGTACACATAGGTTGTAATCCACCATTTTGAATTTCTTTAGCAATTCCTTGATATATTTGCTTTGATGTATATATGTACCATCATTGCATTGTTTGATTTGAATTCCAAGGAAAAACTTCAGTTCACCCATCATGCTCATCTCGAATTCAGCCTGCATTAGCTTAGAAAATTCTTTGCAAAGGCTTTCATTAGTAGCTCCAAAAATAATGTCATCAACATATATTTGAACAATTATAAAGTGCTTGTTTGATGTTTTTCTAAAAAGAGTAGTGTTTACTAGTCCTCTGGTAAATCCATTTTTCATCAAAAATGTACTCAGTCTTTCATACCAAGCTCTGGGAGCTTGCTTAAGACCATAAAGGGCCTTTTTGAGTTTGAAGACATGTTCTGGAAATTCAATGTCTTCAAATCCAGGAGGTTGTTTTACAAAGACTTCCTCAGTTATAAAACCATTCAAGAAGGCACTTTTCACATCCATTTGATAAAAAATTATATCATGATGTGCTGCAAAAGAAAGCAAAATGTGTATAGCTTCTAACCTTGCAACAGGTGCAAATGTTTCTGTAAAATCAATACCTTCTTCCTATGAGTACCCTTGAGCAACTAATCTTGTCTTGTTTCTCACAACTTTTCCATCTTCATCAAGCTTGTTTCTAAATACCCATTTAGTGCCAATAGCTTGCTTATCTTCTGGTAAGGTAACCAGCTTCCATACATCGTTTCTTTGGAACTGATTCAACTCTTCTTGCATGGCCGTAATCCAAATTTTCATCTTTCAATGCTTGATCAATCATTTTAGGTTCCATTTCTGAGAGTAGTGCCATATCTGCATGCTCTTTAAAAGAGGATCTGGTTCTTACTTTATCTCTAGGTTTTCCTATGATTTGATCTTTAGGATGATTGGCTTTGTACTTCTAGCTCTTTCTGAATTCAGCTTCTGAAGATTCTTGTGTCTGGTCACCACCGGACGATGAAGATGTAGGTTCACTATTTGTAGTATTACCTATATTTAATTCTGAAAATAATTCATCTAGCTCTGACATGGCTATGTCAGGCTTCTTATCATCAAATTTGACATGAATGGATTCTTCCACTGTCATAGTTTATTTATTGTATATTCTAAAAGCTTTAGATCTTTCAGAATATCCCAAAAAGATTCCTTTGTCAGCTTTTGAATCAAACTTACCAAGCTGATCCTTAGTATTTAAAATGTAACATGTGCAACCAAATGAATGAAAATATGATATGTTTGGTTTCCTTCCTTTCCACAGTTCATATGGAGTCTTCTTCAAAATAGGTCTAATAGAAATTCTATTTTGAATGTAACAAGTCAGGTTTATCGCTTCGCCCAAAAATATTTTGCAATATTAGCCTCATTGATCATGGTCCTGGCCATTTCTTGGAGGGACCTATTTTTCCTTTCTACAACACCATTTTGTTGAGGTGTTCTAGGAGAGGAGAAATTGTGGGAGATGCCGTTATCATCGCAAAATTTTTGAAAGCTTTCATTTTCAAATTCTCCCCCATGATCACTTCTAATAGAAGATATGCAAATTCCTTTTTCATTTTGAACTGTTTTGCAGAATACAGTAAATACCTTGTATGACTCATCTTTGTGAGCAAGGAATCTAACCCATGTCCATCTAGTGAAATCATCAACAATGACTAACCCATATTTCTTTCCAGTTAAAGAGGCTGTCCTTGTTGGACCAAAAAGATCAATATGCAAAAGCTCAAGTGGTCTAGGCGTTGAAACAACATTTTTTGAATGAAAAGAAGTTTTAACTTGTTTTCCTCTTTGACATGCCTCACAGAGAGCATCGGATTGATACTTGAGATTTGGTAAGCCTCTGACAAGACTGTGCTTGTTTAGTTTTGAGATTAATCTCAAATTGGCATGACCCAATCTCTTGTGCCAAATCCATTGTTCTTCGTCAACAGACATGAGATACTTGACATCTTGTTTTGCAAGTTCAAAGAGATCAATTTTGTAAATATTTTGTTTCCTCTTAGCAGTAAAGAAAGTAGAGCCGCCTTTCTTGCTTTTTACTAGACATCCAGTTTCTGTAAAGATGACTTCATAACCATTGTCACATAATTGACTTATGCTCAATAAGTTATGTTTAAGTCCTTCAACATATAGTACATTATCAATAGAGGGAAGAGAGCCTTTACCAATGCGACTAATTCCAACTATTTTACCTTTCTGGTTTCCTCCCAAACCAACCAAGCCAAATCTTTAGGCCTTAGTTCTTGAAACATATGCTTTTCTCCCGTCATGTGACGCGAGCATCCACTGTCTAAGTACCAAGATAGGTGTGTTGACTTTGTTGCTAAGCATGTCTGCAACATAGACTATTTTATCTTTAGGTACCCATATCTTTTTGGGTCCTTTCTTGTTAGTTCTTGAAGGAGGCTTATCCTTCACAGTTTTAAAACAAAGATATGCACTTTTCAAATGACCAGGTTTATTGCAGTAAGTAGAATGCAAGCATTTACTATGATTATTGGATTTATCAGATGCTGAATCATTTTCTAAAAGAGGTTCATCTGATATATAACCAAGACCATGAGTTGTCGTTTTACTGACACCCCAAATCATTAAAGCTTGCTTGCTACGAGTTACACTCTCTGCAAGAAACTTTTGAAAAGCATACTCATAATCATTTGATTTGCCTTTAGGATTGCCTGTAACTTTAGAGCTTTCAGCTTGAGAGCTCTCACCTGGTTGCTTATTAGCGATCGACAGTTATCCATTAGATGCTGATTTTCGCTTTTCCGATTTTCTTTGTTGAGTACAAATTTTTCTTTGTTTAAAGTTTGAAAGTCTTGTGATAATTTTGAAAATTTCTTTTTCAAATTCTTATACTCAACAGAGAGAGTGGCAGAGTCCTTAAGAAGATCATCAAATGCAAGTTGAAGTTCAGAGTAGGAATCATATACTATTACCTCTTCAACTTCTTCTGCTGAATCAAGGTCAGTGTCTGCCATGAGAGCAAGATTTGCTTCTACTTCATTATCTTCCTCAGATGAGGATGAATCTAGATCTTCCCATGTAGCCATGATACTCTTCTTCTTTTTCTTGAAAGAACTTCTTGTGGACTTCTCCTTAGGATTAGGACATTCGGACTTGAAATGTCCAGGATTTTTACATTCATAGCAAATGACTTGAGCCTTGTCCTTGCTCTCTTTCTTGTCCTTAGTATCTTTCTTCTGAAACTTCCTTCTGAAGTTTCTCTTCTTCCACATTCTTTGTATCTTTCTGGATATAAACGCGACCTCATCTTCTGATGTGTCGAGATCTCCTTCAAGCTTCATCTTACGATTCTTCTTCTTCAGCCTGAAGGGCTTTGGAAGAACTGACTTTATGTTGAGAGACTTTTAAGGCAATAGACTTGCCCTTTTTGACCGGTTCATCTTCATTTAGCTCAAGTTCATGAGCTTTCAACGAACTCATAAGATCTTCAAGTCGTAAGACATTTAGATCTTTTGCTTCCTGAATAGAAATGACCTTGGGTCTGCACTGCTTAGTCAAGCTTCTTAAGATCTTTCTAATATGGTCAGGTGTAGTGTAACTTTTTCCAAGGGCCTGTAACCCATGAACAAGTGTTTGAAATCTTCCAAACATGGTTTCAATGTTTTCACCATCTTCCATTTTGAATTACTCATATTGGCGAATCAACATGCTAGCTTTGGTTTCTCTTACTTGGGCAGAGCCTTCATAAGATAAAACAAGTGAGTCCCAGATTTCTTTGGCAGTATCAAATTTGCCACATTTTATCATATTCTTTTTCTGTCATAGCACAGATAAGAATGAATCTAGCCTTTTGATTGATTTGATATCTCTTTTTCTGTTCATCATTCCAATCTTCTCTGGCTATCGCAACACCACGAGGATTAGTGGGAGGAATGTAACCACTTTGAACTATATCTGTAACACCGGTAGTTTTACTACGGCTTAATTATCGCTATTGTATTGTAATTCCCTGTATTACGCATTAATATGCATAATTAATATTTTGTGTGCTGTTAATCAAGTGGATGAATTTAACTAAAATAAAATTATATTTGGGACTTAATATATTATATTAAGTCACAGTTAAATTTTCAGTTCAAAATTCCACCGCTTTTCGGTCGCGTTTTGAACTACACGGGTAAGTTTTTGCCCGATTAAAAACTCTAATTCGACCCGAATATTTAAATATTTGGGAATTTGATGTTTTATAATATTTTTGATTTATTAGAATTTTTTTTTGGCAATTTTACTTAATTTTTAATAATAATGTATTTTCTACGCGCCGGAGACGCGAGACACGTGAAACCGAACGTGCGACGAAACTGGGAGCTGAGAGACCCTAGGGAGAGGGCGAGTAAAATCAGAAAATATATGATTAGATTGTGTTAGATTTTAAGAGTGACATAAGGATAGGGTGATGTGATTAACTTACCTTAAATGTTAAAGTTTAGTTCCATTTATGGTAAGAGTTAGTAGGGGTGGCAAAGTGGGCCTGGCGGATTGGGCGGCCCTTGTAAAATGAAGCGGGTTGGGTTGGGGTTTTGAACCGCTGACCCACGCTCAGCCCGCTTGAACCCATCGACCCGGGCGAGGCGGGCGGGCGGGCGACCCCGCCGGCCGTTTTTATCTATTACAATTTACAAGGCCCATATAACTCCACGAAAAAAAAGGCCCATATAACTGCGACACCCGCGTAGCGATTGTAACCCGTTCCTCGCTCTATCTCTGCTCCCTCTCATCGCCCATATAACTCAAATTTTGCTCCGAGCAGTTTCTCCTGGCTACATCCTCTGCTCACTGCATCTGTAGTCGCGGCTCCTGCGCCCGCTGCTGAGCCAACATGGCGTGAGCCAGTCGAGTCACGCCAGCGCGTTTGCTCGCCTCTCACGCTACTTCTCTGTCTCTCTGCCTCTTGCTCCTTCTCTGTCTCACGGCTCGTTCTCTGTCTCTCTGCTGGCTAAGCGCGACCTTCTCCATCTCGACCACCACGCCACGTGGTTCTGGAATTTCTTTTTGTTTTTGGTAGTGTGATGCCTCTATTAATGTTTCCCCCTTGTCGCCCTTCATATTTTCCTAATTTTGAAACCGTAATTCCCCAGTTTGTTCGTTACCACCGATTCCACAATGCTGAGATTAAGGCTGATGGGACCTTTGCGGTGTTGCCTGATGCCTCTTCTTGGCGACCTTTTCCATCCGACTTACATTGCCTAATCCCTAATGGCTAATGCCTCTTCTTGGCCTTGTCCTCGGCCGGCTTGTTCTTGGCCTAATCTCTAATCCTGACTAAACTAATGCTTCTTACTATACATTTCTAATAATTTTTATTTGTTTTCTTTTCAAGGATCTTCTCTGAGGATGCGATTCACATTGTTTCGGCTTAATCACAAAGTAAGTGAGCTTCTTTGTGATGCACATTGCGGCTTGCATGATTCTATCTTTCTAAGTGAGCTATCTTGTTTTTGCATGAGGTGTCCCGCTCCTAGAGAAGAAGGTGGTGGGTTAATTAATATGAGTCTTCAGATATTTCTTTGAATTGATGTTAATGTAGATTGAAGTAGTGATTGGGATTGTTATGTTTAGCCCGACTTACTAAATGAAATAGTTTTTCTAATTACATTTGGTTGTTGTGTTTTATGATTTAGTTTTGGAATGGATACAATTGATGAGAATTTAGTATTTGATGAGGATCTAGTGTTTGATTGACCAATTGAACAAGACTCACAAAGTGTCAATCCATTGAACCTAGTGAGAGAAAGGGTTAAAAAGAGCAGCATCTGAAGTATGGAAATTTTCACTAAGTTAGAGGAAAAAGGATAGAGTAAAGTGCAATGCTGTAATGTTGAGTTTGCGGGTGGTGGTAAAAAAACATGGGACCTCGACTTTAAGCGTCCGTTAAGAAGTGTCACGAAATTAAATTTGAAGATGTGGGTCAAATGATGTTAGATATGCAAGGAAAATTAAAGTCTTTGAAGATAAAGCAAATGGTATCTAAGTGAAAAGTGTGCTAAATTGATCATTAGGCGTGATTTACCCTTCAAATTTTGTGAGTTAGGAGCTTACGGATTAGCTCTGATGCTTGAATCTGAATACATTCCTATCACTAGAAACTTTGCTAAAGGCTGATGTCTTGAAAGTATTCATGAGGGAAAAGACAAAGCAAGCTTAAAAAGAAATGGCTAACATTCCTAGTAGGATATCTTTAACTTAGATTTATGGACATCTTGTAATCTTGAGGGTTATAAAACATTTGCTCATTTGTGGATAAAATTGGAAGTTAAATGGCAAAATCATAACTTTAGTCACATGCATCCCCCTCACGGTGGTTTTGGAGTTGTCTAACAAAGCAATTGAATTTTTACATGATTGGGAATAGAAGAAAATTTTTAGTATCACTTTGGATAATGCTTACGCCAATGATGTCATGCAACAAACTATGAGAGTCGATTTAAATTGCAAAATTGGTTGTTGTGTGATGGAGGAATTCTTTCGTAATGCGTTGTTGTGCACATATTTTGAATCTAATTGTGCAAGAAGGATTGAAAATAGCTACGATGCTTTGCATAAAATTAGAGATAGCATCAAATATGTGAGGGGTTGAGTAGAATGAAAAAATTTAAGCAATGCATTGAAAAAGTTAGCAACATTGATGCATCAAGTGGGTTAGTTGTAGATGTTCCCACAGATGGAATTCAACTTATTTGATGCTTAAAAGTGCTCTTAAATATCGGCGTGTATTTGAAAGCCTACATTGCTATGATGCAAATTATATATGTAATCCTTCAAAGGAAGAGTGGAGTAGAGCACAAAAAATGAGTAAGGTTCTTGTTGCCATTTTGTAAATTACCACCTTGATGTCTGCACAAGCTATCCCTACTTCCAACCTCTACTTTTTGCAAGTTTGGAAAATTCGGTGTCTTTTTAATTGATAGCAAAAAGATGAAGATGAAGTTATAAAAAGCATGGCTGAAAATATGTTGTGGAAGTTTGAGAAGTATTGGGATGAGTATAGTGTTGTTCTTGCCTTTGATGCAGTGTTAGACCCACAGAATGAAGTTGGATTCATTGGGTTTTTGTTATGAAAAAATTGATCCATACACTTGGGAGTTGAAGGTGGAACAAATAAAGAAAAAGTTGCCTAAGCTTTTCATAAATATTCTACCAAAAGTGCTACTTCCAATGCTTCAAATACTATCCATGCCTCATCATCTAGCAAGTCAAGTGAACCAAGCCTATTTGATGTAAGTTGCTTCCAATGCTTCAAATACTATCCATGCTTCAATATTATGTGTATTTATAAGTTGCTTTCTTTATCATGCTCATCTAATCTTTTGTTATCATCATTTTAGGAATTAAAAGTGCGTAGGCATCTAGTTGCTAGTAAAAGCGGAAAGAGTCAACTTGATATTTATTTGGGCCGAGTCGGTTTGGATCTCGATTTCACGGATCAAATGGATGTATTACAATGGTGGAAGAATAATAGACATCGATTTCGAGCTTTCAATAATGGCTAGAGACTTGTTAAGCATTCCTATTACCACTGATTGCTCTGAATCTTCATTTAGTATTGGTTCTCAGTGCTTAACAAGTATAGAAATCGTCTTTTGTCTGAAAATGTGGAAGCATTGCTTTGTTCTATAATTGGATGCATGCCTTTAATGATGGTAATTTATTTAATGCGACGTGATATTTACTATTTATTTACATTATTTTGATAACCATTGAATTGATCACATTATTTTATAATGTAGATGGAAATGATGATGACAATGATGATACAAATGAGATCCGACTTTTTCCAAGAGTGCATCTAATGTTCTTGATGTGGAAGATGATGCACGATGATCTTTCTTAGTAATCTAATAGTTTAATGAATTGTTGTGAATTTCATGATGTTATTTTGGAAGTTGGGACTTATAATATTGGATGTGTATGTATTGTGCACTGAATGTGTGTTTGTGTATTTGAGACTTTTGGTTGGACTTGGTGATATCTACATTATAATCAGGTGTTTGATATTTTGAGATGTCGAAAATACGAGGCGTCAGCGTGTCGATAAAATATGAAACATAGTTATTTGGAAAACTATTACGATGAGTATTTTTTTAGATAGCTATGGTGTCTGATTTGATTTAAAAAAATATTTAGAATATAGAGTACATATGCTATTCAAATAAAAAATAGCTCAACAAATTAAATCACTCTAAAAAAAAATGGTACAAAAAATTTATTAGACTGGAGAATTATATGTTGAGTATTGGGCTTTTGCAATCAAAGAAAAGCGATTTTTGCATATTGAATTTTATACCCAACAATAAAAATGCCAAATGTTTTGTTGGGTGGCGGTCTGACCCTGGCGCCAGCCATCGATGGCGGGGTGGGCCAAAAAGTTGAACCCGCCACCCATGGCGGGCCAGCCCACCCCGCCCCGCTTTTTGGCGGGCTAAAGTGGGTTGGGGCGGGTTGGCCCGCTTTGCCTTCCCTAAGAGTTAGTAAGGTCTTTATGCTAGCTTGCACCCATGGATTTGGCCAAGATTTCCTCCTCTCCTTTTCAGCCCATATTGGTCGAAATTATGCAGCTGATTTTGAGGAAAATTCCACTCCTAAATCATTCACCAAAATCTTGATTTCATGCATGATGATTTCCTACCTTTTCCTAGCTTTTCCTACCATCTCCTAAGATCACTTCAACACCAAATCTCCTTCTTTTTTTAACATCAAATCTCCTCTTTTGATGGCTGGAAATCAGCTCCTTTAAGTGATCAAATCCATCACTTTTCTTGTGTCATTTACTAAGCACAAAATGAGGAACTCAAGGGTAATCACCATGAAATCTTTTGACTAGTTTTTAACCACTTGAGCAAGTAAAATTCTGCCCATTTTCACTTCAGTTTGGCGTGCCCTCAAGGCCTATATAAGGCCAACAACTTCAGCTCATTCACTTCATTAAGTTGAGAAAAAAATAGTGGAAGAAGTGAGGTAGTTGGAGAGAGTATTGAAGTTGTTTTGTTCACCAAAAAAAATTCTGCACTTGCATTCTTTTTTCAAGCTGCAACCAGCAGCTCTTTGTGGTAAGAAACACCCTTCTTCTTCCTTCTTAAGCTCACTTTATATCACTAGTAGTTGGCCATGATCCTTACTTAAGTTCTTCCAAAGCAAAAGAAAGATTTTATGCTACTTGTATTGCCATTTTCCTTCCATAGTTCTAGTTACTTAAGCATGTGTTTTCTTTTCATTTCAAGCTTGATGAGAAGCCAAGAACATAGATGGATACATATATATATGTGTCATGAATGGTCTATGTAAAGGCTTGAGAGCATTTCTTGAAGTTGTGACTTAGGTTTTGTAGTTCTAAAAACTAACATATTGGTTAATATTACTATCAAAGTTTTGTAAATGAGTTAATAAAATTTTGAACCTTGGAGAAAAGAACTCTACTACATCATTTGTAATATAGTAATAAAAAGGTTTTTTTGAAACAACAAAATATTTTCTTGTTGCTTCTTGTTGACCGCCCCTTTCTCCATTTTGGGAGTAAGAATCAAAAATTTCCTCCTTACCTTCTTGAATACCATGAGTAGAGAAAAATATGTATATTTTAAAACTCCATTGCTTGGGCTATGATCTAAAAGAGAGCCTCACTTTGAGTGGGTGAAACATCTACTTAATGAAAGGATGTAACCCATGACAAGTTTCTTACTACTTTCATTCTCTTATCATAATTTGTTGATAAAGGGAATGGATATTTTAAATAAGAAAGAATGATCTAGGCATTTTATGGCCTTGAGGCCGTGAGCTCCACTTGGAGAAGGAGACAAATTCTTCATTTGAGTCCTTGTTTTCTTGATAATAAAGAATAATGTTTTTTTTCTATAGTTAAGTGATCCTACACTTTTTTTGAGAAACAAACTCTCCTTGCCTTCCTTGTAGTACCGTGGCCATAGGGTAGGGATTAGGACACTAGGTTGGGTTTCTAACTTAGTTGAATAACTTGATTGGTTGAAGGTGTGAGAAAGTAAACTTGTAGAGCAAAATCGTGCGTTGGAAGGAAAGCGTCTACGGTATGGGCAACTCTTAGATATTGTTAAGGATTATGCTTTATATGCTTGTATTTCACATGCTTATGTTCCATATGCTTATGTGTAAGAACATCTTTAAGTGTGTATATTAGTAATATGTGAATGCATAAATTAAGTATGTGACAATATGATGAACAATGTGATGGAATGATTTTCTTGAATGATGCCTTGTGATTATGATTATTGTGTTGTGATCATTGACTATATTTGAGAATATATTGTTAAATGACTGTGAAAATTTGGGGAAGTACCGAGAACACGTGAGTTGGGTTACCGTCGCATCAACGTCAAATAAATCTTGGATTTTGAAATAAAAACTAAGAGGCATTTTATTAAAATCAAAGAGACACTTAAAAATAGATCTTTCTAAAACCCTAATTAGTAATGGACTAACCACCTTTTCATTAAAAAGAATTAAGTGAGAGTTAGAATAATTAAATTAATTATTTTGATCTATTAGTGGATTTCCAACATAAATCATTTCATAACTAGTAGGAGATTTTCTAAAGAAAAGAGACTTAGGACTATAAAGGGAGATCTTGAGCCAAAAATATGGGGTTCTAATTAAGGGAGTTAGTACAAGAATAGATGATCTCGGACACTCCGTGTGAGTGATCCCGTCGAGGTAAACTAACTATGATGATAGAGTTGCTTGTTCATGCATACATCGATGCCAGAAGCGAGGTGTCGTAGAGTCACCTGCATCTAGGTGCGACGCATCGGCAGCGATCAGCGGAAAAAGCAGGCGTTGTGTCATCGTGGGATCGCCTGCGGCACAAATCCCTGCGGGGAATAGCGTTTGAGAAAGCCTGGTAGCGGACTCTAGAGCTCTTAAGGCCCTTGCGAGGGTGATATTCCGGAATCATGTGCATTGGCATATATACTAACAAATAGGGATTTGTGGTGCATCTTATTTTGTGGACTATTCGTTATGATATTGTGTTATGCTTGCCTATTCGTATACGTTGTCATTATTTATGTCTTGTTAAGAAGTTGACTCTTGCCCGTGGTTCTTTCAATTTATGAATGTAACCCAGACGATGACGACAATCGAGCTAACCCCGCTAGTCATGTCGTCCATGACGACATTTGAGTTCCCGGACTCGGGAGCCCCGTTCGCCTGGGAGGTAGACCACGCCTCAGGCCAGGTGACGTACACAGGGAACATGGTCGAGACGACGCATACCGACGGACAGGCTACACACATAGGGATCACGCGCCGAGTGATGCAGTTTCTGGTGCCCTTTGCACGCATGGTAGCTGCTTGGGTAGACGCACACCCTGATGGAGACACCTCAGCTTTAGAGGGCATGTCCGAGATTCCACGCCAGACCACTTTTCGCAGCGAGCCTCGGGCTACGGATTCAGCGTTACGCGCTACTCCCCTTAGATTTGTACGACGCATGCGACCCAGGAGGATGGACATCGAAGCACCCTCTTCTCACGCCGTTGTAGACCCGTCGGGTTCCCCTGCTAGATCCGTATCACCCGTAGAGTATACTCCCTCGTCTCCGATTCCTATCCCTGAGACTACTCCCTCGGCGGATCCTTCTGTATGCCCTCGTTGTGGCCAGGTAGGGTGTGGATCCGGGGGTTGGATCATAGATTCATCTGACGAGGAGGATAGTACTAGGGATGCACCTCTCGATATCCCTACTGTCGACGCCATTGGTGACGACGACGTCATTACGCCCGTGGTAGATGATATGGAGGAGGATTCGATGGTGGAGGATGAGGAGGAGGAGGAGGGCCTCTATGAGCGGCAGGCACCGCCCTTGGCAGTTCATTTTGAGGCGGACCGAGATCACATAGCCGCCCCTGCTGCTTGAGTTATCGTGTTGATCAGCTTAGTGTTTTCTTATGTCGGAGTCTGTCTGTTGTATTTTGGGATTATGTCTGTACTTGTAGTAGTAGTCGAGTGAGGCTCTACTTTGGAGCAGCCCTCTGTGTAGGTGTCTGCCGGGAGTACCTCAGAGGTATGAGTATTTCTTATAGGAAATTCATATGTCAGATGTATTCCTATTTTGATGTTGTATTTTGTAAAACCTTGTAGGATGTATTACCTCAGGATTTTATATATGTATTTCAGACGTATTTCCTTTTATTCTCTCTGTATGCCATGTTCTGTCAACGCTGTATTTACTCTGTCATGTTATTTGCGAAAGGGTTTTATAAAAAAAAAAATTTAACCGTGATTTCTAGCGAACAGTGTCAAAACTATTTCATACTTGGTGGTTTTTGTCTCGTAAGTAGCGCCTGGATTTCGGGGTGTTACAATATCCCACAACTCAAGTTGTTGTGTCTCAAAGAAAGCTTTTATCTTATCTTTCCAGTAATCAAATTTTTCTCCATCGAATAGAGGAGGACGGTTCATATGACCACCTTCAGTAGACATGTTCACAGTATATGATCTTTTCTCTTAACACTGTTAAGTGCTCAACCAAGAGGCCAAGCTCTGATACCAATTGAACGTGAACACAAGAAGGGGGGTTGAATTGTGTTAAAAACTTTTCGCAAACTATGCGTAAAAACTTCAAAATAAGTTGTTCAAAACTATTTTGTATATCGGATGCAGAGAATTAAACAGGACCAGATACAGAAATTTAAACAGTTTATAAAAACTTGTTTTACTGAGCAAGGTAAAGATAAATAATGCAATGCTAACAATCTTCTTCCTAAAAACTACCTCGTTTGATCATGCAAGGTAATTAAAAGTAAGAGCATTAAGAACTAATAAGTTTATCAACTTAATGACTGATTGAAAATAGGCAATTATCCATGATCCGGCATAATTAGCGAATTCAGTTAATCCTAGAGTTTCATTAACTAATTGTGGTACGATCGCCTCCAATTAATTAATTTATTAAGGATTGGCCACATCCTATGAAACTAAGCATGTTAGGAAAAACACATTCATAAGGATAAAAAGAAGTTCATAATAGCAATTAAATAAATGTCAAGAACATCGTAAAAGTTCCCCTATCACCCCTAGTGATGGAGTTAGCTACTCATACTATTTCTCAATATAATAGAATAACATAAATCCAAGCATAAAATCCTAAAAGACATAATTAAATAGAACTAGGACACCCTTTTGGTATGGTGGTGGTTCTCCCACTTGTTCTTCACGTCCTCACAAGCTCCGGCAACAAAACGGAATTGGCAGGAAGCTCCAAGGAATCAAAACTCAATGAAATAGCAAGGGATTTATGAGAGGCTCTCAAAAAGTGGGTAGAGAATCAAAAATTTGTCAAAAGGTGCCTAGAGTAGGCTAAGATTGCCCTTTTATAGGCAAGGATGCGAATTAGGTCATTTGACTTTAAATCTGCACGTTCAGGGCTAATGTACAGTTGTACTGCAGTTATACACGGTCGTACCGAACTTTGTTTGTGACGTTGGCCCGTACTTGTGCACTCTGCACTCCCTGACAGCAATTATGTACGGCAGTACAGCCTTTGGTACGGTCGTACTTGACTTTTTTTTATCAGCGCCAGCTGTACTGACCAAGGGGTATGCCCCTACTTCTACTCTTGTGTAGGTACGGTCGTGCTGACTGGGTGTCAGGCCATGCTGCTTCTCCAGAAACGCTAAAAAATCTCCAAAACTTGCCAGTTTTTTATCCATTCTCGCATCTTTCGCTCTGAGTAATGTCTTTATGATATTTCTGCAAAATGGGGCATAAGTGAGCACTTTTATACTTTAAATAGCACAAAATGATATATTTATGCACTAAAAATGTCCCATAAAAGTAGACAATTTGGTGTGTTAACATACTCATAATCGATTCGAAGCTTTCTAAACGTATTTTAAGTATGATTAGGGTTAGTTGTGACCTTAGGTGATTGAGATCTCATTTTAAGGACTAAGAATAAATTCTTTTAGTCTACAAATGTGATTAATTATAATAAAGGTTTAAAAAATGGTTGAGGATGATTGTATTACCTGTTTGGCTTATGCATATGATGTTGGTAAAGTTTGTTATTGATGATGGGGTGGCACGGTATCGCCTTGATGTTGTTGTTGGTCAACTGCACTTGTTTATAATTTGATGATTATGATCATGTTGGTGGATGACATTCATTGATATTCGTGCATGCATCATTGTTATTGATGTTGCGGGAAAGCAAAAGATGAAAGACAACAGTCGAGGCCAAGATGGATGTTATTCTGGCCTTGAGGACACGCGAGTCTGGTATGGAGGTTTCACCACAAGGCAAGGGCTAGTTATCTGTTTTGGAGCATCTATTCGACCAAGCCAGACTACCCTGAGCCACAGTAAATTCTCATGAGCGATGCGAGTATTCGGTGGGGGATCATGTAAGATGGTGAATCGCTTGTGTTTGTTAGCCAAATGTGTCCTCTCATTCGTCTTTCAAGAGTTAGATAGATCTACATGCATACAATGTAGTTGGAGACTAGTGTTGCACTACATCAACATGCATCATTGCTATGTTACTATGTTTGGTTCATGAAATTGAATATTATGTGTATATGTGTTCACCTGTTTCATTTCAATTTCAATATTCCTTACATATATTTTGAGTATGATCTCCAACCCCATATGTGTTTGCATTTCTTGGGTGCTTGATTGTTTATGAGCAGAGGGGGAGGAGCCTGTAGAAGAGGATCCTACAATGGATAAGTTTGTAATTAAGGAGTGATCCCTACTGACACTCTAGTAGTTGTTAGGAACGTTTTTGGATTAACATCATTATCGTTTATATTCTGGTGTATTATTTAGAGGGATTCAACTTTAATCATGTAACATTAGGATAGGTGTTATATTTTTCTAAATTTTCATTTATGTTTTGGTGAGGTTTTGATTTACCTCAACTTTGACAATGCTTTGTTTTTTAGTTACAATATGATGCACGTGACTCAATTTTACGCTATGATTTGTTTATCACGTTTTACTAGGACAACTTGTCTGTTTTTGGCACGAGGGGTAACGGGTGTCACACCATGGAAGGTGCACTTTTCTATGTCCTTCATCTCTGCCATCAGCTACGCTACTCGTCGTTATGACACCATCAACTGCCGCCTCCTCGACTTCATTCATCATATGATCCCTCCTAACCCCTTTATTGTTGACAATGTCCTTTCCTCTGATGATGTTCTGGACCAACACAAAACCTTTAATTTTGCCTCTTAATCCCCTCCTTTTCCGCCTCTACTTACACCATATCACTTCTCGTCATCATGTTCTTCAATGACAGTGGCTTCGTGTTTATCTCCATCTTCGATGATCCAAAAGAGCGCTCGCGACTCAAACCCTCCCCCTCCCAAAAACACTTCTTCCCAGTCATGAACCCCCAAAACCATAGTGTGTCCTTCCTAAGGTAGAACGACTTCAATTTCAACATTAGGCCCTCGCCATTGACCTCACTATTGTCATAGGCAATGACAATGTGTCCTCAAGAGAGTGCAGAGAGGGCTGCTTCAATGCTTCTAGGGGAAATATAAATAGTGTCGTCAATGGTGGACTCACAACAATGGAGGTGCAAGGACTTACTTTTGAGAGTATAAATCCTGTACCTGAAGGCTTCATATTTATTAAGGAGGTCTTTTTCAAATGGGAAGAAGTTGTCAAAAAGCTCCTTCCAAAGTAGTGGGTAGGGGTGGGAATAGGTCAGGCCGCCTGACAGGGGCCTACGGCCTAGCCTACGTTAGGCCCAAGCCAAGCCAAGCTTTTTTTTTAAATAGACAAGGCCAAGGCTTTTTGAAAAGCCAAATTAGCTAAAAAGACCAGGCTTCGGGCCACCCAAAAAGCCTTTTAGGCCTAACAGGCCGGCCTATTTAAGTAAATATAAATAATAATTTTGTATTGCTATTATTATTATATTTAATTTTGTACATTGTGATCATATACTTGTTGACTTTTTCGATAATTTAAGCATATTGCCTTACATAATTCACTGCAAGAATGTTTGCCATCTCCTAGGGCCAAAAGCCCTAGGTAACGCCAAAAAACCGTAGGAAATGACAAAATTTCTAAAGGCCCATCGAGAGCCACGTGGCTGTAGGTTATTCGCTGATAGAAAACGGATATCAGTGGTCTTTTTAAAAAAGTGGTAGGGATTTTTCGAGGGCTCAACGCCCCAAGTAATTACCTAGGGCCGCGTGGCCCTTGGTAATTTTCGAGGACAAAAGCCCTAGGAAAGTGCAATACAGTTTTAAAATAAATAAATAAATTTTATCAGTTTATTTAAACTGATAAAATTTAGATATTATAAGTTTAAAAAAAATGCCAAGCCACAATATTATCAATTTTTTTAATGATATTATCAGTTAATCAAATATTTTCAGCAAATAGATAAAAGGGAAAATAATTGCGTTTGCAACTGTAAACAAAATTAAAATAAAAATGGTATATTTAAATTTCAACAAACAAAAGAATACAATTTTTCTATGCAGAAAAAAGAAGGCTAAATTACAAAATTTGTCCTCTAAATTTATTTTAGATTTCAATATGGTCCTCTACGTTTTATTTGTTTCGTTTTGGTCCTCTAAGTTTTATTTTAGTTTTCAATTTGGTCCTTTCCGTCACTAAAAGTCAATTGTCCGTAGCTATAAGTCCATTTTCCAAAATGTTATTTGGCTTTTAGCTACGGACAATTGGCTTTTAGTGACGGAAAGAACCAACCTGTTGTAACTTTTAAAACGTAAGGGACCAAAACGAAACAAATAAAACATAAAGGACCAAATTGAAACCTAAAATAAACATAGAGGGCCAATTTTGTAATTTAGCCAAAAAAAAGAAAGAATTCTTTCAGAGAAGCATCATCTGTTGAGGGATCCTAACCCAGCCAATCTACCCAAAATGCCCTGTTTGTAATTCATGTGCATTTGGAAACGAACAGAGAAAGAAGAAAAGAAGGGGAAGAGGAGAGAGAATAAAGATCTGTGGGAGAGGATAGAGAAAGAAGATCTGAGGGAGAGGAGAGGCTGCTTCCTCCCCCTCCTCAGCGCCACAACACTGCCACCCCCTCGCTGCCGCTTCTGCCCTGCGCTCCAATCTCTCCGCCGAGTCCCTCCCCCTCACGCCCCTACCTATTTTGCTGCAGCCATCTTCACCGCCATTTCGTCTGAGGCGCTAGAAACAGTGGTCCTCTCCTCGCTCACGTCCTTCATGGCTATCGCCCTTCCCCTCGTGCCGCCCGGAGTCATCGTAGTGGAGAAGGCGCGAGAGGCTGCAAAAATCATGGTGGCGCTGCTGGCAAAGGAAGGTGAGGGGTTGGCCGTCTCCAGCGCGAATGCCACCGTGAAGTGCCTGACGGATTTGCTTGGGTTTTGTGACTTGGAGGATTGGGATTCCATCAAATTAAGTTTTGAAACGAAGAAGAAAAATGAAGAAGAAGAGAAGAGAAGAGAGAAAGAGGGAGAAAGAAGAGAGTGTAGGGCGAGCGGCTGAGCAACTGAGTGAGGGAGAAAGATTAGGGTTTTCAGTAAGTTTGGGCCATGTGTGGTCTGTCTTTTTGGGTTTGAAATTAAAAATAAATAAAATAAAAATACAAAATCGAGGGGAAAATTTGCATGCATTTTCATTGGATTTCTTGGTTTATATGAGTGGGGAGTGATTTCACTATTCTAGGACTATAAGTCTTGTGGCATGATATGGATGACTTCCTTGCATTCGTAGTGTGATAAGTTGGATTGGAATATTAAATTGTGCATCTTTTGTTATATATCATTTTTCTTGGTGAGGTTTGGGCCTTATAATGGATGGAATACATTTTCCCATTCTCTTTCTTTCTTGTGTGATGTTACTCGTGATTGTTGGTTACTCTAGAATTTGACTTGACTCTTGTTGAAACTCTTGTTCACATGCATGCATTGAAATGATCTAGGCAATTTTTGTTCTTTTTAGCCACTAGCCAAATAAGCCTACCTTGCAATTATCCCTTTGTTTAGCCCCTTTGAGCCTATTTATCCCATTCTTTGTTGTATAGCTCATTACAAGCCTAAAAGTGAAAAACCATGATATGACCCAATCTTAGGGGATAAAGGATATTTGCTTTAAAAAAATATGATAATAAATATTGCATAAGTGTGGGGGTGCTCAAAAATGTGGTTGTGTTAGAATATCTAATGTTGTGCTCTATTGGAAATTTGGCAAGTGCAAAAAAATAAAATAAAATAAAAATAAAATAAAATAAAATAGTGGGGCACAACATTCGGTTAAAAAAAAGTGTGAAAATGGAAAAATAGATTGAAAATTGGTTGAATTGCCCCCATGATTATTTGGCAATTGTTTTCCATTGCTCCTCTATCCTCTTTGATTTTATAGCCTAGTTACCCTTTCAATTATCCCACCTTGACCTTAGCCCCATTATAACCTTAATAAAGACCTTTTGATCTTTGTGTGCATGTGTTTCAAGTGTGGATGTTAGAGTCTTGTCAAGCCTATGGTAGTACTAGCTTTCATGATGTGATTTAAGTGTAAACACTAGCTTAGACACTTGAGAGTTTGAGAGAAATTTATTTCTTGTGAGGATTCTATCACTTTTGATGCACTCTTTGGTTATTCTATCCTCTTGTTTGCTTTGAAGGTAATAAAATGTTATTCATGATTGCCATGAGTCCTTGAAACCTTGAATGAGCATTTTGCTTGTCACTATACATCCTTGGGATTCATTGGAAATGCATCTTTGCTTTGTTTTGACCATGAGTTTTGCTCGGAGTGCAAAAGCTTAAGTGTGAGGGAATTTGATCAATGCATTTTAATGCATCTTTTATAGTTTTGCACTTGGTGTTCTTAATTGTGTGTTTTTCCCAACAACTACTTTTTAACATGGTTTTATATCTTTGGGTCTTGATTGGGCTTTAGTGGAATTATTTGCTAATTTTCGGATTTTGTTACATCCTAATCCATGTCGATTCTACAGGCCATAACTTGGGCTATACTTGTCCGATTTCAGTGCTCTTTGTGGTGTTGGAAAGCTAAGAAGCAGAGCTACAATTCTTATGTTCGCACCGAAGCCCAGGTCTGCCGTTTTGAAGGTCAAAAATCCACTTTACTGCTGCAGGCGAGGTTCACTGCGAGTTTTGGATCAATTACTCGTGTGATTAGTTGTTATTGAGCTAATTAATCTTTTTTGGGCCCTTCTCTTTGGTCATAAACTTCAGGTTACCTAGGTTAACCTAAGGAGACATTATAAATAGGATTTTTAGAGTCTTAGGATGGACCTTTTGATTACTTTTGAATATTTTGCCGTTTTTGAGTTTTAGCAATCTTTTCTCCTTCTCTCGTTCTTAATTTTTATTTTGTGATGAAACCTTCAATGGAAGGCTAATTCTTTTCGATCAATTCACTGGTTAAGGATTTCATAGAGGATCTTGAGGTTGGTTATTAATATTAATTTCGTTTTTTGTGTTTCTATTTCTTTTCCTTTTGATCTTTCATCTCTTTGATTTCTGTTTGCAAATTCGTTTTGGGTATTGATGTTTAATCATATCAACTTCGTTTTTTGCTCTCTGATTTGAGATTATTTGAATTAAATTGAACGCTTGCTTTAGTTTATTTCGAATAGAGATTATTAGGATCTATAACGCTTAGTTGTAGGTTTGATTGAATTCGGTTATTAGATTAATTGGGTTCTTGTGACGCTTGTTCCTTAATCATGATTAATCGATTCTGTGATACTTAGTGGATGCTTAATTAATTCTGTATTACAGTAGGAATTCTTATAAAGTTAATTGACGCTTGATTGATCAATTTTATGGTCAAACAAGAATAGAATCACGAAATAGAATAATCCTTTGAAACCCGTGATAGATCCAAATATTAATTATCTTGAACCAGTGGATTAGTCCTTTTTACATATTGATATTTACATCTTTTATAACATGTTTCTTGAATCGAAATCCCCCCAACTTTATTTCTTTGCGTGTTCTTGTTATTGGTTATTGTTAATTAGAAATCCATGTGAGACGACCAAGGTTAACTGCCTTGTTACTACATTCTTATTTTATTTATTTTGACCCGTGCGCGACAGCGGATCAAAGCCCCTCGTACATGTCAACGATTAAAAGGGGGGGGGGCGCTGGCAGTTTTTAATTTGCAACCCGGAAATCCCGAGGGTTGTGCCCCTCGGTTTGGGCCATTTTTTAAAATAAAAAAAAAGGGTCCGACCAAAACCCATGGCCTACCTCCTAGGAAATGTCGAACTTTTTTTAAAGAAAAATTCCAATCATTTCCCACGGTTTTATATAAATGGCTGTGGGTAACTAACATATGGGTATTTTCCTACGGCTTTTTCCCTAGGTAATTTCCTAGGGTCAATGGCCCTAGGAAAAATTTGTAGGTAATAGGCTTAATTCTTGTAGTGATTTTTGAAATAGTTAAAGGCCTTATTGCAAAATAGTATTTAAATAGGCTATCACATAAGGTTAGATTCTCTAAAAGGTCAGGTTACACATTAAAAAAGATTTATATCATACAATAAAGTAGAATCAGATATTATAAAACTCACTCATTACTATGTCTCATGTCTCTTAGTAGCAATGAAGGTGGTTTGCACTCGTAGTGGAAAGAAGAAGGGAAGAAAACCCTAGTTGAGACTCTCAAAGACACAAGTACCTAATAATAAAAATTTATTACAATACATGTGTAGTTGAGATCCTTCTTCCAATAAAATAATGCAAATACATAGAACTTAGATATAAAACTTAATTACCAGTACTGTATTTAATTTGTGTAGATAGGCTACGAGAGACAAATGTATATTTGAATTGAGAAATGATTTTTGTACACACAAATTGACACAAAAGTGGACACAGCGTATTTCTGTACGTGTACGGACCGTATGTCCGTACATGTACGGACAACATTTTTTTTCAATTTTTTTTTGTTTTTTTTAGATTTTTTTAAACTGGTTAAATTTTTTTTTTGTCATTAACCAGATAATGAACTGTATTAACCAGATATTTGAACTTGATTAGCCAGATAAAAAAAGTTTCAGGATTTGGCATTAACCAGATAATGAATAGCATTAACCAGATAAATGAACTTCGTTAACCAGATAAATAAAATGTTGGCATTCACCAGATAATGTGAACCATTTATTTATCTGGTTAACGAAGTTCACTTATCTGGTTAATGGTTCATATTATTTGGTGAATGCTAACCCTGAAGTTCATTATTTATCTGGTTAACGAAGTTCATTTATCTGGTTAATGCAGTTCATTATCTGGTTAATGACAAATATTTTTTTAAACAGCTAAAAAAACTAAAAAAAAATTGAAAAAAATAAAAATAAAATACTATGTCCGTACTGTACGGACCGTATGTCCGTACAGTATAGACTGTGTGTCCAAAATTTGTATCCCTTTTTGTGTACAAATAACGAGACCCATTTGAATTTTTAATCCTAATAGAAGACACTAATAGTGGTAAGTACCTCTTTAATATTATTATATTTTTGCGGGCAAGGGATTATGATTTAAATTACAGATAAAATTTTCACTTACCTACTAATGTAAAACCTTTCTCCTTTCCTTAAGACCTAGATTAAGTATCGCATGCCATGGATAAAACCCAAAAGCCCTACTTCTGTAGAACAGGTATAACTAAGTACCTGCTGGAAGTGCCCAATGTCACCCACTTATAGGTTAATAGAAAATAAATGCCATTAAAATTTGAAGCGCGCATATCACAAAAGTGTGAGAATCAGTGAGACAGAACTCAGAAGCATGTGGCCGGCTACCATCCGAACCATTCAAAAATTGAAAATCCCAGAGGAGGGCATCGGACTTCATACAAGTGAATAGTTGTAAATAAGTCGAGCCGAACCAAATATTTAAATTTTGAACTTGATTTATTTATTTAATTGAGGCTAACAAAAAATTTGAGTTTATCTTGCTAAAAAAATAAAGTTTAAACTTGGATTATTAAGCTCATTTATAATTTAATTGTTTTTGTATTTATAAAAAAATTTCTTAAAATTATTTTTAAAGTTTATTACTCTAACTACTCTAATTAATAAATATTTTAATATTATGTAATAATATACAAATAAAAATGTGTTTAACATGTAAGATTTCAACAAGAGCAAAATTCATATTGTTCTATACTTTTAGCAAGTTTGGTTTCTCACACTTGTTTAAGAAATAAAATGGGAATGACTTAAGAATTCGGTGTGAGAGCAAAACACTGAGAAACAATAGGCAAATACTACGAATTAGATAGGAGATTTATGAATTGAGGGAAAAATTTGATGAAGGAAAAGGTATACCTCGTTCCTATATAATTAGCACATTTATAGTTAACCTAATTCAAATTTTTTTGAACCATGTTGTCCATAAGATTCCAAAATGTTGTTCAGGGTACATTGGCAAAAGTCAAAACACACCTCTTCATGGAAAAGGATCTGAACAAAATCCAACAGGCAACTATAGCATTTTTTTTTTAAAATTCAACGAATTACATCATAAAAATAATACGACAAAATAAAATATAAATAAAAACATATAGTTATACTCACAAACAAGTTATTCACGAGCCGTTAATATCGAGCTTATACGGCTTGAGCTTACTGCGAACAAAATTTCATGACCAGTCCAAACCCACTGCAACCGATTGTCATTTAGGTGAAATGGGGGGATTGGAACGGGTCAGCGAGTCAGAGAAATAAGTTAAAGGCGGGTGTTTACAGTCGGCTTCGGATTTGCAAAATGTAAACCAATGATATCCGAATCTGACCGACAAATAGATAATGGCCTCATCCGTTGAGTTGTGCTAAAGTGTAAACGTATGAGTTTATTGCACTAAAGTGAGAAAGCCTAAATACAATTTTAGTCCTTTAATTTATTTTAGGGGTTCAATTTAGTCCCATTACTTTTTTTGGGGTCAAATCGATCTTCTAATTTAACAAATTAGACCACGTTAGTCTTTTTCATTGCCTCCGTTATTCCAACTCACCGTACTTGCATATGTGGATCTGACATGAAAAAAATGAGTCAATATTTTTATTCATTTAACTATTATTTAATTAATCTAAAATATTAAAAACAGTTAATTAACCCCACCTCTAATCTTCTTTTACTAGAGAATTGATGAACACTAGTGGTTAATGGTGAACTATTATAATTTTAAAATTAATAATTGTCATGTGGTATTAAAAAATTATATTTTTGACTAGTCATTTACCACATGTATTCCACATCAGATAAAGTTACTACCGTTACTACCATATTGATGGAAAGGACTAACGTAGTCCAATTTGTTAAACTAAATGACCAATTTGACAAAAAAAAAAAGTTATGGAACCAAATTGAACTCTAAAAATAAGTTAAGAGACCAAAATAATATTTAAGCGTATCAACACAAAAATGAAAAAAGTGATAATTTAGCCCGAAAGAATGCAAAAATTGTCCTCTCCCCGTCATTATCGTGTCGTCTATTAAAATTGTGACCATTAATTTATATTGTTTATAATTTCAACAAAACTATTTACTATTCATAACACCCACAGATTGATGCGACTTCACAGTGGTTTGCTATTTTCAAAATAAATAAAAGAGTAAGGGAATATTTTGGTCCCTGAGATTTTTTTCACGACTCATTTTGGTCTCTGAGAAAAATAAAGTCCAACAATAGTCCCTGACAGTTACAAACATTGGACAAGTTAGTCCCTCCATCCATTCCCATCCAAAAACGTCACTAATGGTGCTGACGTGGCCAGTTAAATGCACACATGGCCTGCCACCTGTCTGTGGGACAAAACGTGGCATAGATCTGGGTCATTTTAGTCCCTCATGAAGAACAAATTCTAGATAGGGACGTTTTAGTCCCTTTCTACCTTATGTATAATACCCATTTCAGTCCCCCATATTTTTTCATCTTCAATCTGCAGCCTAAACCTCCATTAATGCTTCTGGTTCTGCTTGCTTTTGATTCGGCTTCTGCTTGCTCGTTCTTTATCGGGCTGTTCATGGTCGCGTCGCTTCACCGCTCGTGTTCCTCGCTGGGCGCCATTTTCCTCCTCTGCAGAAATGTCTCAATCTTCTGTGTATTTTTTTGGACATGAGGTGAGTTTGAGTGGTTCAACTGTTAACACCCGAATAAGTTGGAGTGGTCCAAGATGTTGCTGTGGAAAAAAAGCAATTGTATATGTAGCTCAAACACAAGCTAATCCGAATAGAGAGTTCTTTGGGTGCCTCAATTTTAAGGTAATGAAACCCTAAAAATAAACTGTGATTTTAGTGTTGGAATCAAGTGGATTCAGAAACAATGACCATTAATTGTTTTGATGATAACAAATGATTAAGAGAACAATTTATTCTCTAATGTGTTTGCTAGTATGCAAAAATCACTATTCATTAGAAGAAGTTATCTCAGAAGACTTGGTGAAATCTTGAATTTAACACGTCTAAGTCTGGGAGTGATCCTCTGTTTTTATGCTGACGTCACCTTGTGAAGTCTTGTTCTGAAGTTGGTCAACTCTGTTTGTTCAGTCAACGCTCTAGTGACCCATGTTCCTAAGACTAGCTCTTGACTTAGTCAACTCTGTTGGTGAACCAAGCTCTGAAGACTAGCTCTGATCTTGGTCAACGCTCTGATGGCGGTTAACACTCTGGTAGACCACATTCTATTGAGACCACATTCTGTTTGGTCAACGCTCTGGTCATTGGTCAACACATTCAACAGACTTTGGTTGGTCTACACTATAGCAGCCTTCATGCATGTCCACAAGACTCTGTTATGAGAAAGCCCATTGAATTCTACGCTGAAGAACTCAACTCTGTTTCAAGCTCACTTTGAAGTACAATACTCAACTTTAGTGAACAATGTAGCTCTGTTAGGAAACAGACTGAAGAATATTTAAGGCTACTTCAAGTATTTAAGAGACCTTATTGATTAAGCATTTTAATGTACGAGGTATCAAAGGCCAAAAGGAATGTCAACGAATTTAATCATCAAGGAAACTTGCTCTCGAAGTGTCTCATATTCAAAAAACTCATAAAAGACAAAGATTCTGATTTTGTGTACAGTGCCCAGAATGCTTTATACAGTCTAGAAAGCGACGTGACCTACAAAAGCCACAAAAACGGTATCTGAGGTTTTGACCTAGGGTAAAAAGAGACGTTGTGTCACAACGGCACTATTCTCAACCCTAGCTATATATACCTTACTTCAGTCACTGAAGTAGGTCAACGATTTGAAAAGAAAGTGAATGCAACAAAATACGAAGTGATCATACAGTGAGCGCCTACAATCTTATCAAAGTTAAAATCACTATTTTCTGAGACAGTGAGCAACCAAGAAATCTTCCAAGTCTCTGGGATCACATTGAACAAAACACTTAACTGTCTTATCCTTTCTGTTTGAAAGTTATTATTTGTGCTAAAGTTCTTCATTATAAATCCTCTATGTGAGAGTTATCTTTGTGTTGTTTCAAAACTCCTTTGAACTTGTATTAAGCCCAGTAGTGGCTGTATTCCTTAGAGGCTTGACTGTACTAAGTCGTTCTAAGAAGTTGTGAGTATAGCCAGTTTGGCAATATTATACTCTCAAGTGTAATCAGGTTGATTATAGTGAAAAAATCCTTCAAGTGTGTGAAGGGACTAGACGTTAGCTATCAGGTGATAGTGAACTAGTATAAATCACTGTGTCACTCTCTTCTCTCTTCTTTTTACTTACTGCACTGTTTTATTAAAGAGTTGTTTTGAAAAAGTTTTTCATAAACACTTATATTTGCGAAAAGTTTTTAAAAACCCAATTCAAACCCCCCCTTTCTTGTGTTTTTGCCATGTTCATTTAGTGTCTTGATTTTGATACATTTTTTTTCTGTCATAAATTGCAGAAGCACCAGCCACATTGCTCCTATTTTTTGTGGGTTGATGAATTCTATGAGACCCGAAATCAAATTGAGTTGCAACAAAATCTGGAGAAGGATATAGAAGTGATGAAAAATGATATGAATGAAGCCCAAGCGAAGATGAATGAAATGCAAGTGAAGATTGAAATGCAAGTGAGGATGCAAGGAGTTAATAAGTGGAAACATTATGTATGGGTGTTAGGAGTTGTGATTATTGTTGTTCTTTGTGTTTGGAAGTAGTCAAAAAATTAACAAGCAATGTATTAGAATTTAGTTATGTAAACCTTGGATTGTATGTTCGTGTTGAGTTGTAAGTTAATGTTTTGAAATTAATGAAAATGACAGGTGTTTGACAATTTGTTGTTATTGATTTACCAAGTTTACTGGTTTGACAGTTTGTTGTAATTTAATAACTTTGCATAACACAAATGAAATCTGTAAATTGAAAGTGAAATGAACACAAATGATTGTGATATTTGCACAAACCTAACATAATATCTGATACAAAATAGGTACAAAAATATCTGATACAAAATGAACACAAAATAGGTACAAAAAAAGGTACCAAAACATGTAATACACAGTTGAGCCCTAGTTATCCCCTAGTTACAATCACTTATCTATTTAGATTGTGGAGGCCTATATCCAGGAGTAGGCATGAACTGAAATTGCATGCTTGCTGCCATACTGTCTCCTTCATTCTGAGCATATCTTGGAGGATTGAATGGTATAAATGGGGGTGCTGGTGGACGTACTGCTTGTGTACCAACTACTGAAGAAGGAATCGGGTTGAAAGGAGGTGGCGATGATCATGGTGTCATTTGAACATGTGGCCTGATTGGTGGTGGCCTTACAGCAGGTGGTTGTGGTGGTTGAGTTGGATTAGCAAATGATTGTTATTCCTGAAATAGACACAGACACAATCAGAAGCAGCATAAGCACAAACACAGAAGCAAAAGCAGCAACACAAGCACATGCACACAACACATAAGCAGTAGCAACACAGTTACAGTCACATTCACACAGCAACACAGGCACAGGCACAAGCACACAACATCACATGCAGATGCACACAATAACACAGGCACAGGCACATCGTAACACAGGCACATGCACACAAAAGGGTCAATTAAGTCCCTGAAAAACCCATATACAGGTCAATCAAGTTCCTGAAAAACTCATATACATGCCATTTTAGTCCCTGACACATCAAGCAAAAGTAGCAAGAAGCAGTAACACAAGCATAAAATCAGCTGCTTGTGCACAAGCACAGAAGCATAATCACGAGCACAGAAGTAGAAGCAGTAACAAGCAACACAGAAGCAGTAGCAGCACAGGAGGTAAGCACGGATAACATCCTTTCAATATACCTATGTCATATTCTCCTCTTGAGGCACTGTATTCTTCTTTGCAGTCCTTAGCTGTGCAGCCCTAAGTTTTGCAGCCTTACGCTTTTCATAACCTGGTTGAGCTGGTCCTTTGCATGTCTTCTCATAATGACCAGATTCACCAACACTTTGTGCATATCACCTCAAACCACTTTTTAAGCTTATGTTGTTGGCTGCTTGGCATATCTTCAGAAACATCATCTTTTCTCCTATGTTTCTTTGGTCTACCAATAGGCCTTTTCAATTTTGGTGGCTCCGGTTTTGGATGGTCAATAACAGTCCAATATTCTTAACTGTTGACAGGTTGAATGTAGAAATCATAAGTTGCATTCAAGGCATCCATTGTCAGCCATTGATGCACATATCCTCGAGCCTCTCATTCTTATGTGCAATTGCTGCAATGGCATGAGCACAAGGCATGCCAGTCAACTGCCACACCTGAAACGTGCAAGTGTGGTGAGTTAAACTTACCCCAACCCTTGTCTTGTGTTTACGAACCTCATATGTTTCATTTACAGGATCACCAGTATAGGTTAGTGTCCAGAAATTACTTTTTTTCTTAATCTTCTCAATCAGTTTTTGTTGCACAGGAGGTAGTTTCCCTTTGTGGGAGCCTAAGACCCTTTTATGAGCTACCATTCTCCTCATCAAATAACACCTTAGGCCTTCAGCATTATCAAAATTGGCTTCTCTCTGTATCTTACAATTTTGCCATTCCATATTTCACAATTGTTGCTAGTGAGGTTATCGCACTTAGGCCAGTGACTGAAATATGCCTTCACCCATGCACTCGGGTCAATGTTGTTAGGTAACTCCATGCCTTTTCATTCATTTTCTTCAACCTAAGCATAGCTGCCTTAAATTCTAGTTCGGTAGTGCACCTTGAACATTCCCACACAATCCCACGCAACGCCTTATCCTTCCGTTGCTTGATAAAGTTCTTCCAAATATGTAATACACAGTTCCCGTGGTGGGCACCTAGACACACTTCTTTAATTACAGGTATCAATCCCTGTATGCATAGCATAAAGTACTCTAAACTGATCAGTTAACTCATACAACACATTGTCAGAATAAAGTATAAAAAAGGTCACTTTAGTCCCTGATAAATATATAAACAGGTCACTTTAGTCCCTACTACGTACTATAAAGCCTCAATTTATAATTGCAGCATGTGCAGTACATATAACAGAAATGTGTACCATCTGCTGGTCTGATATAAAATTCCAACCATATGTGGAATGGCCTCCAATGTCTTATATTAGTAGGGTCAAAAACCACTTCTAATTTTCTTTTGTCTCAGCGTCTACCACAGCATAGGCAATGACATAAAACTGTTTGTTAGCGTCTTGAGCAATCGCTGTTAGTTGTTGTCCCCCATAATATCCTTTCAAGAAGCACCCATCTAAGATTATCAAAGGCCTACAACCAGCCTTAAATCCTTTTTTGCAGGCATCTAGACAAATATAAAGTCGCTGAAACGAAGGCGGGAACCCCAAACATGGTGAGACATCCATCTTTGCCGTTGATCCGGGGTTGCTTCTCAACAACTCACCCAAGTCATCCCAAGTCCTACCATATTGTTCCTTTTCTGAACCTTCCACAGCCAGTCTAGCTTTTTTCAATGCCCTTGACAGCTTCTTTTCATTCAAGTGGACACCAAAGTCCTCCTTCATAATCTCAAATGCATGTTTCCTTCTAATATCAGGTTGTACCAATAAATTTTTCTCTAATTTCTTGGCAACCCATCCCCCGGTGGCTACCTTATTCCTAAACACCCTACAACATGTATGCTCTAACTCAACTGTCTTTATCTGATAAGTATTTTCAAAGCTATTCCAGGAACAAAGTGCAACCCATGGACACCCATCAACTCTACAAACAGCCTTAGCACGTAACTTATTGTTCTTCTTCCACTTAATTTCTCTTCCAAGGGCAATGTTGTAGTCCTTAACAGCATTCATAAAAAGCTCCAAGTTAGTAAACTTCATGCCAACCTCTAGGGTAACTTCGCCAAAGGCGACAGATTCCCTAAACACGGGAAATGTAGGCCTTGAATTCCCCTCATCATCTGTAGATTCAGGAATCCTCAAATTCTCAAAGTGTGAAGCATACCCATCAACCTCAAATGATATCTGGACACTATCCTCATTACTTGAATCATTGACGACATTCTTGATTATGTCTTCATTTTTTTTCTTACGTTTCACTTCCTTACTACTTGTACCTTTCTTTAATGTGGCAACCTTTTTTCTTAGGGAGCACTTCCTCACTACTTGAATCAGTCACGGTTGTCTTCTTTCTAATACCTTTCTTTAATGTGGCTGCCTTTTTTTCTTAAGGAGCACTTCCTCACAATGTAACTCATCACTGTCATTTTATTTGGAAGGCTCCTTACCATCATCCTTTGCACCAACTAACACCCGACTAGAAACCTCAACCTCATCAGTGTCTTCAACCGGATCAGTGTCATCATCAACCATATTAGGTTCTACAAATTCAACATCCTCAACCCTAACACCGGATGATCAAAATATAGATGCATGTTACATTCATTTGAGCTACTTGCCTTCATTGCTGCCTCGCACATCAGATTAATATCACTGTCAACACGAAGTGGACTTAACCCACTATTAAGACTAGTGTGCCCCGGATGCGTCCAAAACATAGCCTTCAAGTCATGATAACCCAAGTTCTTGAATAACGCCACCAAGTCGAAATAATTTACTAGATCAACGTCCATTGGAGGTATGCTATCTACTTTACCATCCACATTACTTAGCACCCAATTTTCATCTCTTACAAAGTTACCCAACGTGTGATAGAAGAATGTGATATAATTTGTCATCGGCGAATGAAATCAGATAAACATGTGTTTAATATGAGACCAAAACAGTAAACACATTTAATATGGTGATTAATAAACAAATAACTAAGGAGGTGGTTGTGTTGTCCCACAAACACAAAACATACAGGGACCACTATAAGAATAAACAGAGGAATAAGAATAAACAAAGGACCACTAGCAGGGACCACTAAATGGGTAAAAGAGACTTAACACGCAGGACCACTCATCCAACAATACCACAAATAGAAACAGAGACTACTTTATCAAGGAAGGCGAAAATGGAAAGACCACACACTGAAACCAAACAACAACTCCAAATCACAAACCACTAAGGCAAAATAACCTCAAAACCCAAACCCAAATCGCAAAACAATATCAAAACTGAAACCTAACATCGCAAACCACAACAGAATCGCAAACAAAACTAAAATAGAAACCCTAACACAAAATAATTGAATCAGACACTCACCTTGGATTGATTCCCCTTCGTCACAATGTGTTTAACAAAATGCAATCACCAATTTCTGCTCTTCATCAATTTGGTTCACGAATTCTTCTTCTTTTCCATCGCGATTAGGTTAGTGGCGTTGGAAAGATGATAGACAATGAAACCATGAAACCCATTTGGGTTGCATTTACAGGGGTCAATGAGAACACTGACTGATTTGGGTCTAAGGGAAAGAGGGACTAAGACGTCCCTATTTAGAATCTGTTCTTCCTGAGGGACTAAAATGGCCCAGATCCATGCCATATTTTGTCCCACAGACAGGTGGCAGGCCATGTGTGCATTTAACTGGCCATGTCAGCACCATTAGTGACGTTTTTGGATGGAAATGAATGGAGAGACTAACTTGTCCAACATTTGTAATTGTCAAGGGCTATTGTTGGATTTTATTTTTCTAAGGGACCAAAATGAGTCGAAAAAAAAATCTTATGTACCAAAATGACCCTTTACTTTAAATAAAATAAATATCTAATAAATATAAAAATTCAAAAACATCGTAACAAAATTAAAATGAGAGTACAGGTAGTGCTGGCCGCCACTATTCGTTGATTTTTTTGCTGATATTAGATTGAGGATAAGCACCCAATCTGAACGATGGTGGATAGTGTCCCCTCACAAAACCATGTGGAGCAAAATCACCATTTTTCCTGTCCACTTGGTCGTCTTCCCAAGTGCATCGTCTCTCACGAACAATGAATGATCGAATCTGTCCATGGAGAACTGTGATTGAAATCTGCAAGTGGACTGCATCTGCACAATGGGTACCAATGAACGTCACGCTACAACGACTATTGGCGATGACCTCCTCCCTCTTATTTTCACTCCCTCTCAGATTCCATCTTCACTCCTGCGTGCCACCCGTGAACACCCACCCGGTAACCCACAATCCAACACAACCTGCACCCAATGAATTCGATGACATGGAACGATTCACATATGCTAACTACGGTTCTCCTTCGGTTTTGGGTTTATCCACCGAAACCGACAGGAAATCAGGCCTAATTGAGTTTGGCTCATTTAAATAATCGAGTTCAATCTCGAGCTTAGGTTTTTTTTATTTAATTAAATAAAAAAGCTTGACCAAGTATTTAATGAGAAAGAAGCACAAATGAAACCTCAGCGGAGAAAACAAGCATATACTTTAGAAAGATCTGGAACTCTAATAAATTAGTAGTAACTTTAAAAAGACTGTTACCTGCAACGAAACTTAAGATATTCTGCAAAGATAAAAGGAACACTAGTTGAGACATCGATTAAGTAAAACTAATCAAATACAAAAGTAGAAACTCAGGGCACTGCCCAACAGAACAGACTCATACTGCAATCCCAGCACCACTTGATAAACAAAATCTCACTATTATCTTCACAATTGCAGTTACTGACTCTGAAAAATCAACTTCTGCTTCGGCGTCGTTCCCTAAGGCCATTTCTGCATATTATTTTGAAGCATCATATGTTAGTACAAACACTACAGTGAACACAATAACTTCTACACAAATTAGACTCAATTCTTGAGAAAAATAATTGTTTCAAATAACAACTTAAGCTAAAAAATGACATCTTAACATCAAATATTCCTTGGAAAATCAGGCCTGCCCCAAAGTGATAATAAATAACCTTAAGTAAAAAACATTTAACAGTGAGCATAAATCCAGACTAACCCATTAGCATATGGAACCTCCTCACGGCCACGGTAAGGAGGTGGTGACCTGCTGTAGCTGCGTCCACGAGGTGACAAACTGCGGCGCCTGGGGGATCGCCCACGAGGACTGTAACTCCTGGTTCATACAAAATAAAGGTGCAATAAACATATAAGTAAAAATTATTATCACAGCACAAAACACTCCCACCCTATCAACCATAAGAGAAATGACATGGATACTGTTAAGTCATAGAGTAGCAAAATACTGAAGTCTAAAATAGTAGCCAACATACTGTTAAGTCATAGAGTAGCAAAATACTGAAGTCTAAAATAGTAGCCAACAACATATACATTCAATTTTTCACTACATTAATTAATAACAAAAAAATTCAAACCACAAACCATAACATTGTTACAAAAAGCAGATGGATCAACAATTTTCACTGCATGGTCAATAGAAAAACACCACAATATAAAATATAGTCTTCAGCAAAGTATAAGTGCCAAAACAATTGCACAAAAGATCAAAAGAAAATACAGGAAGCAAACTCACCTTCGCCCATAACTTGGGCTCCTGCGAAATCGAGGTGGACTACGGCTACGGCGTCTTCCTGAACCACCACGCGTGCGACATTCGCGAGCAAAATGACCGGGTTCACCACACTCATAGCACTTCAAATCAGAGCCGCCGCCGCCGCCGCCGCGACCACGACCGCCACCTCCACCTCCACCTCTAGAATTGTGAGAAAGCTCTACCCTCCAACCATTCTTTCCTGTTCCACGGAATGAAAATGGAAAGGCACAGTAAATAGAAAGCAATAAAAAAAAAAATAGCATCAATCCATGGGTCTAGATTTATTAGAGGATGAAAACAGACACCATATTTAATACTTTTAAGGTTTAAACCTTCAAAAAGGAACAACTAGGAAAAAAAATTATCATATTGATGTTAGCTTTCGCACAAATAGGTATTAAACAGGTAAATATTGGTTGCACTGAACCATAACCCTGCAAACAGATTGGTCTTTAGGCTGATCACCTCAGTAGAAAAGAAAGATCAGTAGCATTAAACAGGTAACAGAAAAGCTTGGATAACTTTATCATAAATTTATGATAAGATATTGGCATCACTTGTTTAAATAAATACAGATTATATGCACTTAAAATTAGTGCTAAACATAATACTATTACTACAGCAATATCCAAACCTTATTTCAATAGGTAGAGTTTGCTACATGGATCAAACACAATACTAGGCTATACCAAGGACCAAATTTTCCATTTGGAATATAATATTTTTTAATGTTTCAATTTATTTTCAAGTGCAAAGAAAAGAACTAACGCAAGAAAATTGAAAAGCAGCACAATCCATGAGAACACAGTAGCATCATATAGGCATAACTAGGAACAAATTCTTCATTCAGTAAAGCCAATAATTGTGTTACCATAATATTTTCAGAAGTTCATTTGACCACTGGTCTACAACAACTTATTGGAGCACAAATTGCTCATAGGGACATATATACAGAACACAGGCAGCACTCACATGGCCCACAGGTTAATTGTAGTAGCACACATGTCATAAAACAAATCCATTATGCAACAGATGTGTAGCTGCGAGATAACACTCCAAAGCAGTGCAAATCCTCTGCTCACATTGTTAATTCTCTTTACATGCAGTCAAACTGTACAAATCAGCAGACTTTGACGAAGACTAACGAAAAAACCAATACTGCAGGCCTGCTTGCATAAGAGATTTGCAAGGCAGAAGTAGAAGTAGAAGAAAGCATCTGCTTGCCCATAGGCCTATGACTTCCTCAAACGAAAAAGAAGACTTAAATACGTAGGTGGGGAAAACCCTTCAACATATCGACCGGAAAAGGGGGGAAAAACAATAATACATTAGCAGATAAGAAATATGTGGTAATATATATGTGGGCATTTTAATACATTTCAATAATTCTTCGACACATACCATCTAATTCACGAATAGCATCCTGTGCATCTCTGCGGTCATCAAAGTCAATAAAAGCATAACCAGGTGGTCTCCGTGCAACCCAAACACTGCACACAAAACATCAAAGAAACATAAAATTATTTTCTAAAACAACCTTCAATAGCCAAAAAACACACATTGTAAGGAAAACTGAGAAATTGAATAGTCCAAAACAAGATTAACCATAGTTACTTGTAATCACTGACATGCTTAATTCAATTCTGTAAAGATTATCAACACAACACAATTCTCTCACTCACACACTAACCCACTACATTAAACTCCTGGTCACCAACAATAGTTGATTTGCTACAATTGAATTTCTAAAAAGTTGGCATCTTTCAGAAGAAAACACATCGACTCCATCAAAAAAAAAAAAACGAACCCGGATTCTCTGCAGTCACAGAGTGCGCGCATTCACGCATTCGGGCGATCTCGGTCGTCCGATCATGATCAAACAGTCAGGATTCAAGCGCGGTATTTTAGGATTTAAAAAAAAAAAAGATCCCCCGAATGCGTGAATTCGTACTCCCTCCGACTGCAGAGAATCCAAATTTGAATAGAAACACAGCCAATTTCCATTATCTGTTTTCCTTTATTATTTTTTATAATAATCTCCATAACACTTTTGTTTACTGGTTACATTTCTTTAACTAATATAAGACAAAAATACCGTTCTATCTTATTCTTACTTTATTTCCTCTGTTCAAAAAAATAAATAATAAAAGGGTAAACAACAAAGAAAACATTTTCTGCAAAAACGAACAAGCGCTTTTCGCAAAAATGTAAACAAAATGAAGCATCAATGATCAATGGTTCTTCAGGTACCTCCGAATAACACCGAAAACACGGAATTCATCTTCAAGGTCCCGCTCCGTCACTCTCGAATCAAGGTTACCCACATACACACGAGACATCGTTTCAGACTTTAAGAAGAAACCTGATAATCACGAACAAAGCACAATATAATTAATTTGAATTAAAATAAATTAAGAGAATTTGCATAAAAAATAAAACGCTGAGAAGAGGATCGGTAAAGATACGACGAAAAAAAATTAGGGAAGAAAACAAAACTGAACTTGAAAAATCTTGAAACGAGGAAAGAAAAAGGAAAACGTAAAGGAAGGTGGTTTGAGTTTGGAGAGGAGAATGGATGAGTAAACTTACGAATGGGAAGTGGAAGTTTGAAGAAGAAGAGAGATCTGAAGAAACCTGAGAAAAACCCTAGCAGCCTCCTTCGTCCGTTCAATGGTTTTGTCGTGTGGAGTATAGACTTTTATAAAGCCCTCTCTTCTCTTCACTTGCGCACGACAAAACCTACATTATTTGTTGAGACTCACTTTGTCCCTTTTCGTCTTTACAATTACAAGAACAATCATAGTAGCGGTGTGCGCTTCGGTTAATTAATTCGATTAAAATCTACGACACTCACCGTCTCTTAATATATGATTCTTTTGACTATTTTACGTCTTTTAAACAAGTCAGTTTTATTAATTATTAGTATTAAATTTATATAAAATATGTGTTATTTTTCTTAAGTTACCATTCTCATCTCCCAAGACTATTAAGAGAGAAAATTAATACATATTAATATAAAGGATAATTTTGTAAAAAAATAATTAATGCATATTAGTATTTAAAAATGGTCTTATACTATAGAACAAGAAAATTTTATAAAAGGGTTTTATATAAAGAGACGGAATGAGTATTTACTATCTCCTCATATCTCCTGCTAAAAAATAACCTAACCTTAGAATTTTTTTTTTTTTTAGGAACCTAACCTTGGAATTTGTCAGGTAACACATTTGCAGATAAAGGCTAAATTATAAAATTTGTCCTCTAAGTTTATTTTAGGTTTCAATTTGGTCTTCTACGTTTTATTTGTTTCGTTTTGGTCCTCTACGTTTTATTTTAGTTTTCAATTTGGTCCTTTCCGTCACTAAAAGTCAATTGTCCGTAGCTAGAATTTGGCTTTTAGCTACGGACAATTGACTTTTAGTGACGAAAATGATCAACCTGTTGTAATTTTTAAAACGTAAGGGACCAAAACGAAACAAATAAAACATAGAGGACCAAATTGAAACCTAAAATAAACATAGAGGACAAATTTTGTAATTTAGCCGCAGATAAATAAGACACTTTAAATGTTTAAAAATATATCAAAATTTTAATTCTTTCCCACACGGTAATCTACTTTCTGAGCTGACACGGCTCCATAGTCATCTCACAGCAGAGTCATGATCACTAGTCTTCACCTCTTCTCCCCTTCTCTTGAACTGCGATTTGCTGCAGTTTGCGATTTCAGCCGTCCGATCTCAATCAAACGGCTCAAACTTTTTGGTTTAAAAAAAATAAAATACCGATCTTAAATCTGGACCGTTCGATCTCAATCGAACAATCGACGTCACTGACTGCAGGAATTGACTGCAGTCACCGACCGCAGAGAAACGCGATCGCCTTCTCTTCTACTTTTCCACATGACTCCTCTTCTTTTATCTCCATAGTCATCTACTTTTCACAGTTCTGCAATTTGTTACACCATTTGGGCTCTCTAGCTTCTTCGTTCTTATGAATATTTTTATGAATTTTTCTCTTCATCTTCGTCTTACGGTTCTTCTTCCTTTACTTCAAATCATGCATTTTTGCATTTTTAATCATGAATCTGTGTATTTTTTTTGCACGAAAGTGAGAGGAAGCATTTCACAGTGCATGTGCAGGATCATTTTTGGTATGGGTTTGATGAGCTTTTGGGTTTGTGGTTTTACGGTTTGCTTTGTTTCTAGTTATGCTGCTAAGTGAAGGTCCCATTTTTTTGAGTTTTCTCTTAAAAAATATAGTGTCATTGATGTTACGGGTTTAGGTAGTTGAATGTGCCATGGAGTTTCTCATTAATCTTTAGATTTTTTTCATTTTGATTTTAGTAAGATTAAATTATACTTTTAGTTTTAATCCCTTATGATTATTTTAATTTTCATTTTTATTTTGGTCCCTTATATATTAAAAAGTTTTAAATTAGTCTCTTGTGTGTAAGAGTTATATCAATGTGGTCCCTCTTATATTTTTGTTTCAAAATGGTCCCTTATATTACAAAAATTATACCAATGTGGTCCCTTTTTTGTTCCATATTTTACAAAAAAAAGGGACCACATTGGTATAATTTTTATAACATAATAGACCATTTTGGAACAAAAAAAGGGGACCACATTGGTATAACTCTTATACATAAGGGACCAATTTGAAACTTTTAATACATAAGGGACCAAAACGAAAATTAAAATAAATATAAGAGACTAAAAGTATAATTTACCCTTTTAATAATCTTCCAAGTTGCGATTTTTAGAAGTTTTTCCCTGAAAAATATAGTGTTCTTGGTGTTTGGGTTTATTTTTTGGGTTTGAATCATTTTCATATTACTTTGCCACGATTTTACAACAAAATTTGCCAATTTATCACTACTTTTCCACTTTTTTTTTTTATATTCACATACTGTATGTACATTTCATTGGGTACTTGATTGTGTTTTGGCCACAAAACACATTTTCTTTTATGAGAAAAAATATAGTGTCATTGGTGTTTTCTATTTTAGCTTGGAATATGATTTTTGTATTGGATGCTGAATAGTGAGAAGTTTCTGTTTCCTCTTTTTATGTATATGCATTCCACATTTTCCTCTTTGTCTATTTAGCGTTAAGTATATACTTCAAATCATAAGTTTGCCAATATTAGTAAAGATTATTCTTGGGTGTGAAGTTTAAGGCAATGGCAAGTAGATTTGACATAATCAAAGTGATTGATGACACAAAAGAATTGTGGAAGATTGTTGTTGGGATTGCAGATCTTTGGATTATTGTGAACAAGGCAAAGCAAGAGCATCTTGAAATGGTCTTCATGGATGCCAAGATATCATTCATATTCTCATCCAAATTTCGGTGTTAGTAATGCAGACCTTTTTTTTTTCCTTAATCAATTACTTTTGTATCTTTTTTAATTAATTAGGCAGAAAAGATTCAAACAATGGTCCCAAAGGAAGATATGGGGATATGGAAGACAAGGTTAAAAGACCAAAGTACTTATGTCATGCAAAATTTTGTGTATATGGAAATGATCTTAAATATAAGGCGTGTGGCCATCCTACAAAATGATATTCAATGATGGTACGATCCTTAAAGAGATGTACCTTCCTGAGATTCCTCCAACTGAATACGAGTTTAAAGATTTTGGTGACATATTTGGTGGGAAATACCGTGCTGATATGCTAGTAGGTAAAATTTACATCAAAATTTGTACTGATTCGTACCCTATTTTGTATTCAATACATGTATAATAAGGACAATAATGTTATCTTTATACAAATGTGATTGGAGCTTTACATGAAATTGTTTTGTCCCAGCCTAATGCATAACTAAAGAAGGTTGATTTCACCACGAAAAATCTTAGGTAATATGGATGGATGTATCTATTACAATAATTTGATGACCTATTTTTTAATGTTGCCCCTATTCTAAAGTCTTTCACTTAATGAAATTGTAGTGATAACTACATTAATTGTACTCTTGGAGACGAGCATGCAATGAAATTGTTGTGTTATTATAACCATGGAGCTTATTCCGAACCAATTATTATACTCACACGTGTAAGGATCAAGGAAGCTCAAGGTTAAAACAATATGTTATACTTATTTTTATTTATTTATTATTTATCTGATTCTTTATTATTATGATGTTATAACATTGGAAAATTCATCTGCAACGGGAAAATTTTCGACATTCGTATCAAACTCATGGTATGGTTCGAAGCTATTCATTAATGAAGATATAGTCGACATACAAAAGTTCAATAACAGGTAGATGAGTCTCTTTCTATTGATCTATAATCAGTAATAGAGAGACTTAAATTTGTATTTAAATCAGCTTAAATTTTCAACTTTGTTGGTTGCAGCTTACTAGTAAATGAACTGTGTGAACCATCAAGTCAAATGTTGAGCCAAATGACTGGATGCTTCCAATTTTCTAAACAAGACAGGTCAGGTTTATGTATAATGCACAGGTGAAGAGTATTTTCAACATAAATGGTCTTAAAAGAGGTATGTATTAAATCAGGCTTTACATATATGACTTGATTTGGAATTCTTTTCAAGCCTTAATGTTCTCATCACCCTTAACTCTTCAAACTGTGAGTAGGAAACAACTTGTGTCACTGTTGGGACAAATGGAAATTTGTTGTTTCAAAATATGGTTGGAGTTATCCAGATGCTCTCATTGCTCAAAAAAAGCACTACAGGTACATGTAAATGTGGGAATTTTACTGAAGCTGCAGTACCGCGGTTGGTTTTTTATGTGTTCATAATTAACAACATATGTGTATGTCTAGTTAAATCGGGGTTTATCATTAAAAATAAAGTGCAAATTTTATTTTATGGGACACTGATTATGCTGCCTTTATAGGGAAGTCAGCTCTTGAACTTAAATGATTGAGGTATGTAGTGATCAACTTTTGTATCGCAACTACTGCTTAATCTGCTGTTTAAAGAAGATGATTGAAGTCAGCTGCTTTTATTTTCAATGTGATTTAGACTTCTGTTATGTGCCTTTTTTAAGAGGTTGAAAAAGATCCAAAGGCTTATCCAGAGTCCTATGATGGAATGTCGGGAAGGACTTTGGCATATAGGATCAAGGTGCAACCTAATTACAACCAGTCATATGTAAATAAGGTTTGGGATGACCCACAATTGATTCAAAAATTAATTGACTAAATAGAATCTGAAGAGGCATACTATTTCTAGACTATACCAATTATGATGAATTGTTGATATTATATTTCTTAATGCATGTGTTTCTATTATCATTATACATCCAAACTTGATAAGACAAAGTCTGATGTCAATGAAGATGTGCGGAAGATGTGCAGTTTAACACTCTAAGTTTAACTTCACATATAGAAAACATTTATTGTTCTTACATAAATTATTTGGGATGCTTGAAACTTGATATACCATTATTCTTTTTCATAATACAACAATATTTATCTGAAACGGTAGATCATGATCCTGACCTGCTACGTTCTGTTACTTCAACCAAGAGAGTTTCATCAGAAATTCAACTTGAGGAAATGCATAGTCCAGAATTGCCAAGTGTGACAACCACCTTAAAAATTTTAAAAAATGGAGCCGCCACCTAAGGTTTATTAAGGAAAACAATAGGAAAAACCTTTTTAAAAATAATTGTAGAAAATTGGTCTTGGAACCAAATTTGGGTTCGGGAGAAGGTATTATTAGCACCCCTACGACGCCCATTAAAAATGGTACCCTAAATTGTTTGAAAAAGATTTTTTTGCCTAAAAAATTAATTCCCTTAACAAAATTTATTCATATTTATTTATTATAAAAAAGTATTTCTAGAATAAATTACTATTTATTAACCACGAACAAAATCAGGACTTCAAAAAAAATGTTGTGGCCGAGACTTCTACTTTTATTTTATGAAAAGATCCTTTTTTGAAATAGGTAGTTATTGCCATTATTATTAATAAATAAATTATTAACATTATTGGACAAATCAAATCTTCTTAGAAAATAACCCTAGATTTAAAATTATGCATCTCTACTTTTATAATGAAAACAAATAAACAGAATATATTCACTTTTAAACAAACAAACAGCGTTTCGACCTTTTTTATTTTTTTAAATAAAATAAATTTATCATCTTTCCCATCTTTAAGAAAAACAAAACAGTAACCCTAAAACCCTAATCCTAATTTGGGACATCACGGCTGCGCAGGGAGCAAGAAAGGCAAGATTAACAACAACAACAGAATAATAACAAATAAGCAAGGAGATGAAGAACAATTAATATTATGGGTTACAATTCTCAGTTTTACAACCCAAATAGGAATCTTAAACAAAAGAGGGAAAGGGAGAGATTGAACCTTGATATCCAATTCTTCAAATCCTTCGTTCAGAAAAAAAAAGGAAAGAAATTACAGAAGTAAATGAAAGAACCCTAAAATTCTACATCGGAATTTTGTGCTCTCCCTCTTCTTGGTGCCTTCTTTCTCTTTCTCTTCTGTTCGAATCCTCTCAGTCCAGAACCTACTCTCTCCTTTCATTCCTTCTCAGTCAGAACGCTCCCTCTCGATCGCTTTGTATGCTTCCCTTTTATAGGCCCAAAGCTGTGAAACAAACACAACGAATCAGTTCAAAATCAAAAAATAAAGATAGAAAGATAAGAGGAAAAATAGGGAACGAAAAACTCCCTTTTTGCTTCTAGGTTCGTGATTCCTCCGAATCTTTGCTTGATGCAATCCAAATAACAGAAGCATAAAACGAGATTGGTTCGGTTTGAATGTGATTCTCAAGATTAGATCTGAAAGAAAGGGAAAGAAAATAGCGAATGTGAGGCCAAGAGAAGGGGAAGGAGGCCAATGATTTTGGGTTAGGTTTGAGATGGAGGGAGGTGGTGCGGCTGGAGCTTCTAGGTTAGGGTTTGAGAAGGAAGAGGGATGAAGATAAAAAAGATGGAAGAGAAGAGAAAGAAGTAAGGGTGTAGAGAGAGGGGTGAGAATCAGGGAGAGAATGGGGGTGGATTAGAGAGGGTAGAGAGAGGGGGATGTGGCGACAGAATGAGGGAAAGATGAAAGAAAATTAGGGTTTAGGTTAAATTAGGTTTGGGTCAAATTCTGGTGTGGAGTGGACTTGGGCCGCAGATTTAAGTGAGCAGAGGGAGTGTGCGCGGAGAAAAAGGGAGGGGTGCGTGCAGTAAATGAAGAGAGAGGGTGCTGGAGGGCTGCAGACAGAAAAGGTGGGGGTGCGCGAAGTAGATCTGCGCATGGAGAGGAGTTGGGGCGCTGGGCTGGGCTGACTGGTTGTTTATTAACAAACTGCTAATTGCACCTTTAGTATTGCTACTTGCATCCTCCTTTCTTCAAAAAATATATTTATTTCTTTTCTTTTTTCTCTCTTTTATTCTTTCTTCTTTTTATTTATTGAGACCAAGATATCATTATTATTACTAATTTAATAAGCAAGCAAAACTAATTAAATAAAATAAATAAATAAAGCCCGGACAAAATTAGGGTACTACAGCTGCCTCTCCTTAATTACATTTTACTCGAAGGTCTTCGTGCATTCGTTGTAAAAGATAATTAAAGATAAAGGACTCTAATTTTGTCCAAAACAAGTGGTTTGAGATTGCGGGATTGGTTCCCGACTTTGGTGGGACATTCTAGGGTCGGTATCCTAGTGAATTTCCAGTAAGGCATAGGTATGACTATGATTCCTTACAAAATTGGCGGGAGATTTCAGGTTCGGTTTTCTGGCGAATTCCCCGTAAGGGATAATTATGACTATGCCTCCTTACAAAATTGGTGAGGATTCTAGGTTCAGTTTCCTAGCGAATTTCCCGTAAGGCATATGTATGACTAGCCCTTACAAAAATGGGTGGGAGATTCCAGGTTCGGTTTCCTGTCAAATTCCCGGTACGGCATAGGTCTGGTTCCTAGCTCTTACGAAATTGGTGAGAGATTCTAGGTTTGATTCCTAGTGAATTCTCAATAAGGCATAGGCTCGTTTCCTAGCTCTTGAGAAATTGGTGAGAGATTCTAGGTTTGATTCCTAGTGAATTCTCGGTAAGGTATATGTTTGGTTCCTAACTCTTACAAAGTTGGTCGGAGATTCCGGGGCTGGTTCCCTTCGAATTCCCTGTAAGTAGGCATGGCAACGAAGCCCAAACTGCTGGCCCACCCAACCCGCCCGATTTTGATCTGGGAAAACCCGGCTTGACTGGGTTCTGGTTCGTTCGGTTTTCCCCGCTTCACAAAGTTTCTGGCGAAGGGGCGGATGTTAATACACGTCCCGAGCCCGAGCCCGAACCCGGCCCGCTAGTATACAATTACCAAAATACCCCTTATATATATATATATTAGTAAACATGGTTTGGAATAAACCCTACTCCCTTCGTACTGTTCTTGTGGCCGTTCAGCCTCATATCTTCGCCTCATCTCTTCACTCTCAAGTCTCAGCCTCATCTCTTCGCCTCTCTTCTCTTCGCCGTTCAGTCCGTTCGCCTCTCTTCATCTCCGCCGTTCGGTCATTTCTCCGCCCGTTCGATCTCTTCATCTTCGCTCTCTTCTCTTGGCTCACATCTCCGCCGCTTTCTCTTATTTAATCACGCGTCGCTAAGGTCACCGTGGAGCCCCAAACAAGCTCTCCAAGATGTATGCTCTCTCACTCTCTATTCTAATCGATTGATATGGCATTCAACTTTTTTCTTCAAATTTGATTGTTTTTGTTGTTTGGATGCGAGAAAAGTTGTTAGGCTCTCGATAAGCGCAGTGCTGACGATGATTTCTCGAAGCAAAAACAGCGTTGAGGAAGCTTATAAGAAGAAGAAGTACCGCCTTTGGATCTTCGTCCCAAAAAGACCGGAGCTATCGGAAAGCGCCTCACTAAGCACAGTACCTTTTTATCTTTTTGCATTGTTCCGCTTTCTCTAATAAATGCTTATTTCTTTTATTTTTTTGGTACAATATAAATGCTTATTTCTATGAAGGACAGAAAAATATTTTTTTGAATAGATTTGGGGGAAAGCTGGACTTATTAGTTAGGATATGCCTTATGCGGGTTAAAGTGGGAAGAGTGCAGAGAGTTGATTTAGTTGTAGTGTAGAGAAATATGTGAAATCCTTTGCAATACTTCTTATTAATTCTCATTACATTGATGGCTGCTGATTTTGCATGATTGAGAAAAAATGAAGTGTCTGCTTAATTTGTTATAGTGTATTGTTATACATAGTGAGAAATAGCGGGAATATTAGATACTACGGAACTTGGGAGATTAATTCGATTGAGAAATTGAGTTTTCAGGTGTTGTTTGTTGGAACATAGCCTGGGAAAATTTCTGATTCTGAACATAGCTTGTTACATTGTGTTTGTTTGTGCCTTAGAATTCTTTCACGTCTTGTTCAAGAAAGCGGTTATTGTTGGTGATATATTTTCCTTGATTTGTTTTTTGCTTTCCTTTTCTTCTGTTAGATCAAATATGTGTCTCCTGTCTCCTTTTTATCAAATAGTGCTTCCATGGTTAATTAAGAATGTGTGATTTTATGTTATAGATGGAGAAGTGTCTGATTTTTGCTTGGTTCGTTTTCATGCGATTTCTAGTTGATAAAAATAGGAGCTGCTGATTTTGCATGATTGAGAAAAAATGAAGTGTTTGATTTACTGTGTAGACTGATTTTGTATGTATGTATGTATAATTTAACAGGTTATGGATATGGCAGATATTGGTAATTCTCAACTACTCATTTCACAGGAAAGTGTACAAGGCACTAAGACTGGGAGCACACCTCAGGGTGAGACTCAGAGCACTCCTCAGGGTGAGGCTGAGAGCACACCTCAGGGGGAGGCTGAGAGCACGCCTCAGGGGGAGACCGCAGATAATTTGGAGGAGACAGTACAAACACGCAGCAGGCTTAAAAGTATTGTATGGGACCATTTTATCAAGACTAAAGTTAACGGAGAAGATAAGGCTCAATGTAAATACTGCAAGAAATATCTTGGTGGAAAATAAAAAAATGGAACAAGGCACTTGCACCAACACATGGATATCTGTGTTCAACGCAAAATTAGCATGCGAGGAAACAATAGTAAAGGGCAAACATTTCTTATGCCCAAGGCTTTGCATGGTAAGAATGAGTTGGGTGCCGGAATTTATGATGCTGAGAATGCAAGGAAAGAGCTTGCAAATGCAATAATTATGCATGAATATCCACTTTCAATAGTGGATCATATTGGTTTTAAGAGATATTCATCCGCTCTCCAACCATTATTTCAAGTCCCTTGTCGAAACACTATCAAAAAGGAGATATTCAAAGTGTATGATTCTGAGAGATCGATGACCTTGAAGTTGTTGGACAGTTTTGAAGGCAGAGTGGCAATTACATCTGACATGTGGACTGCGGGCAATCAAAAAAGGGGGTATATGGCTGTCACTGCGCATTACATTGATGGCTCTTGGACTTTAACTAGTCACATTTTGAGGTATTAATAAATTCTTGTTTTTATAATTTTTATGTTACATCTTGTTTAGTAGTGTGTTTATATGATATGATGATTGAACTGTAATCTTATTATGTTAGGTTCATTTACATTCCAGCTCCTTACACTAGTGATAGACTTGCTAATGCATTGGTTGAGTGTTTGATGGATTGGAATATTGATACGAAATTGTCCACTATCACTTTAGATAATTGTAGCACAAATGATGCCATGGTTAGCAAAGTTAAGGATAAGTTGCAGTTAAACACTTTGTTAAGGGATGGGTCCTTATTTCACATGCGTTGTTGTGCACATATATTGAATTTGATAGTAAAAGATGGGTTGGAAATAGTGAAAGACGGGATAGAAAAGATTAGAGATAGTGTGTCGTATTGGATTGCCACACCTAAAAGGAAGGAAAAATTTGAGGAGACAGCTAAACAATTACGAGTCTCTTGCACTAGAAGTTTGGTTTTAGATTGTCCCACCAGATGGAATTCCACTTACAATATGCTTGAGGTTGCCGTTTTATATCAGGACGTATTCAGTCGGTTAAAACAACGTGATTCTCAGTACAATTGTTTGCCAACTAGTTCACAGTGGAAATTTGCAAAAGAAATTTGTGAAAAATTGGAAGTGTTCAATTCTATCACTAAGATTTTTTCTGGCACAAAGTATCCAACTGCAAATCTGTATTTTCCTAAGATATGTGAGATAAAATTGGAAATATCTAAGTGGATTGGTGACCCTAATGAATTGGTTAAACAAATGGCACAAAAGATGTCGGACAAGTTTGATAAGTATTGGAGTGTCGTTCATGATATATTGGGGGTTGCTACTGTTTTGGACCCTAGATTCAAAATGGAGATGCTTGAATTTTATTATGACAAATTGTATCCAGTTAACACTTCGGATGAAATTAAGAAGGTCAAACAATTGTGTTATGATTTGGTTTCTGATTATCACTTGAAAATGAATCAAGTCTCTGGTGGTGACTCTCCAATGTTGGATGCTAGTAATGTTGCTGGTGATTCTTTAAGAGACTATGATGCATATATCATGAGGAAAAAAAGAGCTAAGACTTCATTTGTTAAAACTGAGTTGGATCATTATTTAGAGGAGGATGTTTTACCAAGAAGTGCAGATTTTGATATTTTAACGTGGTGGAAGTTGAATGGCATCAAGTATCCAACACTCCAAGTAATTGCAAAGGATGTCTTAGCGATTCCTGTTTCTACCGTAGCTTCTGAATCTGCATTCAGTACTAGCGGTAATATCTTAAGTCCTCATCGTAGTCGACTTCATTGGACTACTTTAGAGGCCTTGATGTGTTCCAGAAGTTGGTTATGGAGTGCTCAGAATGGAGGTAAGTTTTAAATAAAAATTCTTTCAAATATCTTATGAAATGACAAATTAAGTTTGTATATCTTAACTGATTCTTTATATTGTATCGGATTTTATATTTGTAGGTGGTTCTACTTCTAAAGTAGCCAACGATTTTGCTACTTTACTCAACGAAATGGAGTCTGATGATGAAGGTATTATTTTATCTATTTTATTTGCTTCACATTTTATCAAGCTAATGTTTATAATTTAACTTTCGTTTTTTTTATACAGGTGAATTGGTTAGTGGTGTTACTTCACTTGTTGAAGAGGATCGTTAGTTGCCTTGTTATTTAACGAATTTGTAACATTGATTGTTATTTATATGTTGGTTTGTAATGTATTTTGGTGATGCTTAATTTGGAATTTGTAATGTACTTTGTGGTTGTTACTTACTCCCCTTGTTGGTAATGCTTTAATTTGTAATTTGTGATGTAGTTTGTTGTAGTTGTTTTATTTGGATAATTTGTAATTTATGTCCGTTTCCAAGCATGTTAAAAAATTAAAATGGGCATCAACTTTCAGAGGGTTGTGATATTCTTCTCTTGTTTTGTGTTTTCCTGTACTTGGGCCTAGTTGTGTATGGGCTTGGCCCATTTTTGTGGTGTTTAATGAATGAAACTACAGTTTTCGAAAAAAAAATAAATATAATTTTATAATTTTAATGATTTTATAAACTCTTGGCCCATTATATAGTTTTCGAAAAATAAAATTTTTTATAAACTCTTGTTTAAACTCTTGGCCCATTTTATAAACTCTTGTTTAATGATTTTATAATTTTTTTAATAAATATAATTTGTGACGGGCAAGCGGGGCGGAAACCCGACTCGGCGAGATGGGACCGCTTTTCAAGCCCGACGACGGGGCGGGTTCGGCTTTTTTTGGGCGGGGCGGGCGGGAATGCAAAACCGCCTCAACCGGCCCGTTGCCATGCCTACCTGTAAGGCGTAGGTATGACTAGCTCTTACAAAAATTGGTGGGAGATTCCAGGTTCGGTTTCCTGGCGAATTCCCAATAAGGCATAGTTATGACTATGATTCCTTACAAAAATTGCGGGAGATTCCAGGTTCGGTTTCCTGGCAAATTTCCAGTAAGGCATAGGTATAACTAGCTCTTACAAAAATTGGTGGGAGATTCCAGGTTCGGTTTCTTGGCGAATTTCCCGTAAGGCATAGGTCTGGCTCCTAACCCTCACATCTTTGGTATTGATTACTTCCCTACTTAGGGTAAGTCTGGGGTGCGAGCTTCTTCGTCACTCGACACAAGTTTGGGTCAGATTCCCAACAAGGGTAAGTCAAGTTCTTAACTCTTGCTAAAAGGTACGGATTGACTACCTTACTTTAAGGAATGTCCGTGATATGAGTTTCTCTGTCACTCAATATAGGTTCGGGTCAGATTCCCGGCAAGGTATATGTCAGATTCCTAACTCTTGCTAAAAGGTACGGATTAATTTCCATAATTGAGGAAGATCCGAGACGCGGGTCAGGTTCCCAACTAAAGGCTTGGGTTAGATTCCCAAGGTGATGGGTCAGATTCCCAGCAAGGTGTAGGACATGTTCCTAACTCATGCTAATAGATTGAATAGGCTGAGTACTAGTTTTTACTGAGTAACAACAGACCAACTGTATGTAATATTTGGGAGGGTGGGTCAATGGACCCAAAAACTTTGATGGTCATGCAGGATGCAATGAATGGTATGCCATGCATGAAATGAATTTTTTTTAATTTTTAGAGAAATGTGTTTTTTTAAGGTGGGTCGTGGACCCAAAAGTATTGATGATCATGCAGGATGCAATGAATGGTATGCCATACATAGAAATGATTTTGAAGGTGGGTCGGGGACCGAAAAGTATTGATTGTTATGCAAGATGCAATGAATGGTATGCTATGCATGAGAATTATTTTGCTTTGAAAGAATGATTCTTTTTTTTTTATTTCCCTGAAGTCCTTTTGAGGACGCTGCCCCTAGACTCGTAGGATGATAACTTTTTGTCGGATTACTTGTCCGAATGGTTGACTTTGTATTACACCAGGTTTGCATATTTGCCCCTTGATAAATCATTTTATGGATCCTCAAAATTTCAGCTTCATGCTTTGAATGCCCTTGGAAGGATTAGATTAACAACTTTGATCCATAGAGACTTTCAGTGTCCCTTGGCCTTCGTCCAGCTATGTGAGGAAGGATCTATGTAGAGACGCGAATCACCTTGTGTAGTTCTGAAACTGGAACGAAATATTGAATGCGAAGCTTGTAGACGATGGGCACAGCTTTTGCCCCCAACTTCTTGGTTTATGTTTAGATCTGTGAGGTCCAATCTGGGTTGACATGTTTGTGAATTTGACCCTAACTTTTGCCTAGGCCGCTCTTTGCGAGTTTTCAACCTAGCGGGTCGCTCTAACTTCTGCCTAGACCGCCCTTTCAGGTTTTCAGCCTAGCGAGCATTTTATTTTATATTCTTTTTTTCTTTTTCTTTCTATTTTTTTTGGTAAAACAATTACACCGAGGAGTTTATATGGATTTCCTCTTTCCAAATCAAGTTTTGAGAAAATATGAGCAATTTGATTTTGATCAGAATGGACTTTATTAGGGTTGTAATGTGGCCAAGGGTTAAGGGCTATAAAAGAAAGGATATTTCAGACTCAAAAAGTATTTAAGGGTTTATGAAAATAAGGATCTTTAGTGCCAAGATGTACTTTGATGGTTGCTAGCACAATTGTCTTGTTTTCTTTTGTATTTTTTATTCATTTTTCCTTTCAAGCGTCTTGATACGTTGCATTTGATATTTGCTTGCTTGCTTTTTTTTTAACAGATAAAATTTAATGGACTACTATGCTAGCCTTCAATGTATGAGTGATCCTTGTTTAGAGTATTTGAAAGAAATTTTTTTTTTGATGCTCAAAAAGGGTAGCAAGAGATAAATATTTTTTATATTTTTTGGATAGAGAAAAACGGCAAAACTTCATCTCAAAACCTTATTGCTCAAATTTTCACAAAAAATAATTTTTGATAATTGTGCATTTGCTTTACCATTTTATTTTATATTTTCTTAACTACCTTTTTTTTATCCCGGATTGACCATGTATCAAGAAGGGAAGTTAAAAAAATTCAAATTGCATTTCCATTGATGTATTGAAAAGATGGGAACAAAGTGGGCCCTTTACAAGATATGCCCCAGGGCTTCGGGCAAAGCGTAAAAACAAATGATGGTTGTTTAAACAGAGCTATTCCTTGAAGTTTTACCACTTGGTGTGTGTCAGAGCCCAACAATTCTTAATGGAGTGGCCCACTGCCCCAGTGCATGTCGTGATGAGCATCATTTATATCTTCTTCCCTCTCTTGACCTATACTGTGCAATGGATGTTGAGCTTCGAGGTTGCCAATCCTTCCGCTTGTTATCCCGGCTTCCACTCTTCCTCCGACAACAACTATGTCTGAGAAGCTTGAAGAGACATTTCCCATCATCAGATCATAGAAGGGTTGTTGAAGTGTGCCAGTGAACGTGGTAACCATCTCTTTCTCAGATAGCAGAGGTTCCACTTGGGCTGCAATCCCTCTCCATTTTTGAGCATACTCTTTGAAGCTTTCATTGCCCCCTTTTACCATGGTTTGCAACTGGGAGCGGCCAGGAGCCATGTCCATATTGTATTTATACTGTTTGATAAAAGCTTTAGCCAAATCATTCCATGAGTTGATTTTGCTCCGCTCTAACTGCATATACCAGCGTAAGGATGCCCCGGTAAGACTCTCTTGGAAGAAATGGATTAGGAGCTTATCATTACTGGAGCAGGAGGCCATCTTCCAGCAGTACATGATGAGGTGGCTTTTTGGACAAGTTAAACCTTCATACTTGACGAACTCAGGAACTTTGAATTTTGGAGGAATTACTACGTCTAGGACCAAACATACTTTTGAAGCTTCAAACCCAATATAAGTTGCCCCTTCAATTGCTTTCAGCCTATCTTCCACAATTTGGAGTCTCTCCTGATCTAGGGGGTCTCCTGATGGGCCATCGAAAGCATCTCGATACTCATTGGTGTTAATGGAATGGTTCTTATCAATGGTCAATTTTGGATCCAAGTTCTGTAAAAGGTCCAAAATCTTGTCCATCTTACCCTTGATTTGGTCGAGTTCTTCTCTCATTGCTTGCTGATTCTGTTCCAACAAGTTCATGAGTCTAGATTAGCTCGAGTCCGATAGGGATGCAAGGAAAGCTTATTTGTATCTATTTTTCTGTTGAGGGGGAAAAATGAGTTATGTTATGAGGATGTCATGATTATGCATGTCATGAATTTTTTTTATGTACATTTTATGCAAAATAATATGATGGAGAATGAAAAGATATTTTTCTACTACATTTTTTTTCAATATATTGCTTTTTCATGCAAAAAGAATTCAATGGAAAAGAGAAAATATTCTTTTGTTTTTTTTTTTGAAAGGATTTCTGAAAAATAATGGAATTTGAATGGATGAAGATAAAAAATGGGCCAAGTGCCCCTTGTGAGGTAGACCGGTAATTCCTAAGACTTTTGGTTCTACGGCTTTGACACATGGAAAACGAGACAGATAGGGTTTGCTCCTTTGGTGATATGGGCCGGTAGTTCCTTAGAACTGGTCTATGGTCCACATAAGTGTCTTTCCATTGGGTGGATTGAGGTACTAATCTAAAAAGGTTCCTAGGGCCAAGGGTCCTATTTTCGAATGTTACCGCCAATAATAGGTAAACCATTAAAGGGGGTTTTTTCTCAAATTGAGCCAAACTCAAGGTGAGGCCTTCGTAAGGACCCAACTGGCCGTACGTCCAGCAGGTGCTCACTACACAGTCTTTCCTAACTTAAAGTTTTTCTCTTTTACAAAGCCGGGTATAGGGTTCCACTCGTAATGTGCAAAAAATGTGTTAAGTGAAGTGTGTGAAGGAGCAATAACCTAAAATACTACCCGCTGCAAAATAAATTAAACAAATACAAATATATACATGGTGACTATCCTAAGATTTATATATACATATGAAACAAACATAATAAAGCAAAATTAAAACAAATAGATCAAAGGTAAGAATAAAAGAAAGAACAGGGAAATAATTCATATAATAGGCAAACAAATTAATTCAAACAATTTTAAGGCCTAACTCTCTAAAGTCCCCAGTGGAGTCGCCAGCTGTGACAACCACCTTAAAAATTTTAAAAAATGGAGCCGCCACCTAAGGTTTATTAAGGAAAACAATAGGAAAAACATTTTTAAAAATAATTGTAGAAAATTGGTCTTGAAACCAAATTCGGGTTCGGGAGTTGATTACGCACAGAGAAGGTATTATTAGCACCCCTACGACGCCCATTAAAAATGGTACCCTAAATTGTTTGAAAAAGATTTTTTTGCCTAAAAAATTAATTCCCTTAACAAAATTTATTCATATTTATTTATTATAAAAAGGTATTTATAGAATAAATTACTATTTATTAACCACGAACAAAATTAGGACCACGAATATATTTATTTATTATTTTTTTGTCATTCTCATGCTCTTTCCAATATAGCATGCAATCATTCGGACATGCATGAATTTTTTTATAATCAAGGCCCAAATCACTAATCATGGCCTTCGTTTTGTTAAAAGATTCAGGGATGTTTAAATTAGGCATGGCTTCCTTCAATAATTCTAAAAGGGCAGTGAATGATGCATTGCTCCACCCATGCAGACACTTCAACAAGTAAAGTCGAATTATGAATGATAGAGTGGAGAAGTCTTTACATCCTAGGTATAGTTCCTGCTTAGCCTCATTAATCAAGTTGTAGAATTTTCTAGCATCCTCATTGGGACCCTCGCTGCCCCCCTCTTCTCCTGCCACATTTCTGAATGTATCGTACAATAAGCCACCAATGTCATCATGTGAGTCCTCTCGATCATTTGTCTCAATGTTGTTTTTCATAGGCGATGGTATATCCTCCCCATGGTTTACCCAAACGTCATAGCCTTCTAGAAAACCATTGGCTATTAAATGATTGTAAACCACTTTTCTTCTAACCCAATAATCATTTCTACACTTAGCACAAGGACATAAAATCTCACGTCCTTGAGGTCTTCCTTTAGTGTAGGCAAAATTAAAAACGACTTAACGCCCTTCTTATATTCTCTACTAAATCTTGGGAGTTCAATCCACTCTTTGTCCATGACCTTTAATCTAATACATAAAAAATTATAACATATTGTAAGTGATTATATGTAGTATCTTATACATCAAAGACCTACACAATAGAAATTATTATATAGATACTATAATAGCATTTGGATAACAACTTAAGAAGTGCTCATGTGATAATTGAATTTCATAATTCATTTATTTAGTAAAAAAAATTATATAAACAGCTTTAACTTTGCAAAGGCTCATATTCATGGACATGAATTTCTATCTAAATGAAAACAAGCCAAAAAATAGCTGATTTGAGTTTCAAAATCTGCTCTAGGTAGCTAACCCAAACAAGACCTTTGCAATGAAGGACGGGAAACTATCAAACAAACAAATTTATATAGATACTTATCGCTCAAGGATAAAATAATAGACAAAACTGACACATTATACAACTACAACCAGCCAAAATTTGAAAATCACTTCGAAAGCTCAAATTTAAAATAAATATAATCTTGGGAGTAGGGACTTACAAAGTGAAGGGAAAAAGAACTCAAGGTTGTTGAGTATGGAATAAGAAGCTCCAATTTCACCAAGATCTGTATTAACCACAATAGGCATGCAAAGGGAAAAATATCAACATAAACTAGTAAAAAATTACAGCATATGAAAAATAAAAGCATGACAAATAAAACCAAGTTATGTTTTATTTATTTTACATGACACTCCACAAATGGTCATGTAACTTTTAATTTGAAAAAGTGAAACCACGTGATGACAAAGAATGAGTGCATTATTTCTATTTCTATATGAAACCAAAAATAGACAGATCATCCAAAAACTGCATACTAAGAGGCCAATATAGAAATCAAATGGATAGATCATCTAAAACTAAACACATCCAGACAATATGAGAACTCGCCCAGCAACTAAAACTATTACCACATCAGAAACAACAACAACTAAAAACTTTCAAACCACAACACCAAACACTAATGCTGCAAAAAGGCTTTTTAATCTTGATTAGAAACTGGATTAGCAGGCCTTAATGTGGTTTGACATTATTATAGGAATTAAAGAGAATAGAGGGATGTCTTTTCATTGGTTTGCCATTTTTATATGTTTAAGTGGACAACCGCTGGACACAATTAGCATTATTAAGAAGTGTTTGTTCTTCTATCCTCCTCAGACTGATCAGGACTACTTGCACTCCACACCCCATATATACATACACAATTATTAGCTTTATAACAATAGTTAGAGCGCATTTTTTACATGTATCAATTGTTTCCTTACTTCTGAGCACAAATTAAAAGGCAAGTGCAAAGTAAATTACTTCTAATGATGGTTAAGTTTCTAATACTTAGAGCTGAGAGTTATCATCAATTTATTTGCATTTTTCATTTATGTGTTCAGAAAACCAACAGAAACTCCTAGTCTCAACCCAGATTAAAAAAGATGGAATCAACATTAACACAAATGAAAACCACATTTTCAGGAAAGAATTCAAGGTATCCATTAATGAAAACCCTAAGCCTTCCAACAACATCACCATTTGGCAACCCATTCCAATGAGAGGTGAGAAAACTCATTCTTGAAAGCACAAATGAATCACCACTATGATTTAGATTGGGAGAAAAAGAGAGTGGGAGAGAGAGTTTTCACTTACAGAGATGAGTTTTCACTGCTTAGTCACGGTGGAGGGCCGGTTTCGTCTTCAATCACAGTAAGATGGTGCCGCTGCAGAGCTTCTGAATCCCGCAGAGGAGACGCGAGTCACACGGAGGAGATCGATCGCTTTGTTGCGCAGAGGTTAGGGTTAATTTGTTGTGCCTCTCTTCTGAATCATGCCTCTGTAGATCAATCGGTTGCGCAGAGGTTAGGGTCAATCGCGAAGTGAGAGAGAAGAGAGAGTGTGAAGAAAACCTAAACGAAAATCACTGGAAGAGGGTCAATCACTTTGGGGACACATGGAGATGATTCATCGCGCGCAGTACTGGATGTTCAGCCATTTTAGGGGTTACTGGAAGAAAACCTAAACGAAAATGGAACAAAGCCCGCGTGATGCCGCGCCAGTTTGATGGAAAATTTCACATTGGGCCGGTTTGTGTTTTATGTTTTTAGCCCACGGGAAACTCCCTATTGTCTATGTTTAGAGAAAAGGCAACACACTCAATCTTTTAGCCCACGTTTATGGGCGTTGTGTATTGAATTTTTAAAGGCCACGTTTGTACAAATGTGGTCTTAAATATCCACGCTTTCCCAACCGTGGTCTATACAGTTTCAAAACGTTGCCTATCAACAAATTAACACAAACGTGGCCTAATATCTAACTTATTACCAACACTTTGTAAAACGCGGCCTATTCAGTGTTTAGGCCACGTTTTTTTAGCCGTGGACATGGGAAGCGTGGTCTAAAATCAAAAATGTTGTAGTGTCTCCCTCTCGTTTTTTACTCTTGGTGCCTTCTTTCTCTTTCTCTTCTGTTCGAATCCTCTCAATCCAGAACCTACTCTCTCCTTTCATTCCTTCTCAGTCAGAACGCTCCCACTCGATCGCTTTGTATGCTTCCCTTTTATAGGCCCAAAGCTGCGAAACAAACACAACGAATCAGTTCAAAATCAAAAAATAAAGATAGAAAGATAAGAGGAAAAATAGGGAACGAAAAACTCCTTTTTTGCGTCTAGGTTCGTGATTCCTCCGAATCTTTGCTTGATGCAATCCAAATAACAGAAGCATAAAATGAGATTGGTTCGGTTTGAATGTGATTCTCAAGATTAGATCCGAAAAAAAGGGAAAGAAAATAGCGAATGTGAGGCCGAGAGAAGGGGAAGGAGGCCAATGATTTCGGGTTAGGTTTGAGATGGAGGGAGATGGTGCAGCTGGAGCTTCTAGGTTAGGGTTTGAGAAGGAAGAGGGATGAAGATGAAAAAGATGGAAGAGAAGAGAAAGAAGTAAGGGTGTAAAGAGAGGGGCGAGAATCAGGGAGAGAATGGGGGTGGATTAGAGAGGGTAGAGAGAGGGGGATGTGGCGGCAGAATGAGGGAAAGATGAAGGGAAATTAGGGTTTAGGTTAAATTAGGTTTGGGTCAAATTCTGGTGTGGAGTGGACTTGGGCCGCAGATTTAAGTGAGCAGAGGGAGTGTGCGCGGAGAAAAAGGGAGGGGTGCGTGCAATAAATGAAGAGAGAGGGTGCTGGAGGGCTGCAGACAGAAAAGGTGGGGGTGCGCGAAGTAGATCTGCGCATGGAAAGGAGTCAGCGCTGGGTCAGCTGACTGGTTGTTTATTAACAAACTGCTAATTGCACCTTTAGTATTGCTACTTGCATCCTCCTTTCTTCAAAAAATATATTTATTTCTTTTCTTTTTTCTCTCTTTTATTCTTTCTTCTTTTTATTTATTGAGACCAAGATATCATTATTATTACTAATTTAATAAGCAAGCAAAACTAATTAAATAAAATAAATAAATAAATAAAGCCCGGACAAAATTGGGGTACTACACCAAGTGCACAACTATCATCTACAAAGATAACAAAGTTCATCAAAACTGAATGAAAGTTCAACACTTTATCTTACTATGGCAGTGATTGTACTACTTTTTAGTAGCCATATAAGTACTTTGCTATCTTTTGTATGTTTTGCTACTTTATCAAATCATGAAACTGAACGTGAACACAAGAAGGGGGTTGAATTGTGTTAAAAACTTTTCGCAAACTTTAAGTTAAAAACACTTTTGAACACTTGATTTTAAATCTGTTTGTTATCGGATGCTAGAGTATGACCAGACGCTGGAAATACAATCTATGAAAACTTGTTTTTCTTTGCAAGATCAGAATACATGTAAAGCAGTAAAGCAACAGACACAACGATTTATACTAGTTCACCACCAACTTGGTAGCTACGTGTAGTCCCTTCGTTCCTGAAGGATTTTCCACTATAATCAATTGATTACAAATTTCCTTAAGAGTATTCTACTGTCACAAACTTGATAATACTCTTAACTTCTCAAAACGACTCAGTACGTTCGAGCCTTTGAGGAACTAAGCCTTAACTAGGCAATACAATTTTCACAGAGCAATTTTTCTTTTGAATACAATCAAATAACTCTCCCACAGAGGATGAAAAGGTTAAGCTAAAAAACAAATAGCTTTCTAAAAGAAAGAATATAAGATGTTGAAGTTCAGTTCTTTGGTTTCCAGAAACTTGGCACGAAACTTGATTGCTCCCTTGAGAATAGCTCTTTCAGAATGTAGTTTCTAGCCAGCTTCTTCAATGAATACCTTGGGGTATTTATAGGAGTCCTTGAGGGTATTACCGTTGCAGTAAATTCAGCTCCAAATCATTGAGTGAGGTAATTTGAATTGTTGTCCTTTTCTTCCTTTTCAGAGAATATCAGAATAGTACATATTACCGTTTTTGTACTATCTACTTTTCACAATTGCCTTGTACGAATTTTGTCTTATACTAAAGTTGTCACCTTTGATACCTCGTACAACAAAGTGAGCGCACAAAATCAAATTCGAATTCCATTCCAAAACAGCTGAGGTGAAGAGCAAAAACGTGACCATCACGTGATTCATTAATAGACCAGATGCTCGCTCAGAAAAATGGACGGACGCTCACAGTAATTGAGTAATCCACGTGTCAAAAGATAGCACTACCGGATGCTCGCTTTACACAAGACGATGGATGAATCGGATGAAGACACACATAGAATGTATTCAATTTCTTGTGAAATTCTTCTTCTTGCTTGAGTGAGTTATAAATCACAAGTAATTTTAACACCTGCATACTTCAAGACTTATCAGAAGATAAATTGTTCACTTGCAAATACTTTGTTATCATCAAAATTAATGAGGGTCTAAATTTCTCAATCGTTTAGGTTCCAACAGAAACGTGTTTTGAAGATTATGATCATGGATCATACTGTTCAATGTGTTTTGGGTGACTTGTGATATGTAATTGACTCATCTGTAATGAATCTTCATGTTATTCTATTTTGTATTAACTCAAAAAAACAACTTCATTAAGACTTACTCTCTCATTTTCATTTTTTTTGGGTACTTGGTAAAGGATCCTCATTTTTATTAGTTGTAATATAGTGTACCTTAACGATTCTAATGTCACGTGGAGAGTATGAACATTAAAAAGCACATTATTAAACACTCAATATCCGCAAAGCTGTTTCACCACATTCACCTTTCAATCTAATTCTAACCACCATTTTGTGTTCAAATGTAAAGATAATGGCATAAATGAACATTAAAAAGCTGAAGTTGAGAATACTTTAAATAACTTAGAGGTCACAGGTTGATAATAAGCTATATTTCCATTGTTAATCATATATTCAATTGGTATGATTAAGGTAACTTGGTACTACATTAAAAATATCAGTTAACTAAAGTAACAATTTATAGTCACTTAACATTACAAATATCAGTTAACTCAAGTAACAATTTATAGTCACTCCAATTGAATATTCACTGACATCAAGTGTCTACAATCATATATTCAATTGGTGTGATGAAGGTAACTTGGTACCACAATAGAAAAATCAGTTAACTAAAGTAACAATTTATAGTCACTCGTGTGTTTCTTCACTGACATCGGGTATCTAGTTATCATATCTGAGGACAAATTACAATCATAAACATGGACATGAAAATTGTGATTATTACAAATTAGCCATTGTAAAGCCATTATAAATAACCATTTTATATATCTACATTAGATTAGAAAAATCTCAAAAATCAACTGGAACCAAGGGAATTACTGTGAAGAGATGTCAATCACAATTAAAGTCATAAAAACTTGTGCAAGGGAAATCCACTCAAATAGCCAAAAAAATTGTCGGTTCTCCTAGAACTTCCACACAAGCTATGAAGCTATGATTATATAAAAAAAAACATATGCAAATATGAACCAATGAAACAGTTTGCCAAAATGTACCACCCACCCAATGTAACTAAGGCATTTTTTTTTTTTTTGATATTTTCCAAATATCCAACTCTTCAAGTTACCACTAAATCTGCATCGCTCCTTTGTCACTATTAGTAGTACCTTCATTTGAACACATTTGTCTAAGTTGGATAGCTTATTTTTTTTCGTTATACTTGGTTAGCTTACCTTTTCATCACTTAATTCTTTTTGAACTGAGAAGCAAGGAGAAGTTGGTCTGGTAAAAAGAAGTGCAGGGGAAAAAGACATTCAACCTGAATATTGAGACTTGATGATCAAAATGTTCTTTTCTATTTCAATTAAATAATCAGTTCATGCAATTTCATGTTGTTACTCAACACCCTTTTGTGTCTGTCAGTCATGAAACAAATATAAAATCATGTGGAGTGGCACATCTTAGAACAAGGATTGAAGATACAAGTGCATGGCTCTACAATTTTAAATCTGTTGTGAACAACTGCAATACTTCACTATCGAGGTATGAAAATGAATTTTTGGTACTTTGTTGAAACGAAAAAGGACCATACTTCACTATCAATGTAACTTTTTTTGTTGATATGTACTTACTTTGTTTGCAATGGAGTTGGTGTTTTTGCTAAATGAACATTTTATGAAGGCATTTGTTGATAACAATCCTGATATTTGTAATAGAATGACATGCAAATGCATCTATCTATTACTCACTTATATTATAACATTTGTCTTGGTGACTTATATTTGCATCCAACATGTGGTTCACTTCATCAAGCAATAAAATTGTTATCTTGCATAGATTATGTTTAAAAAAGTTGCATGTATAGCATATATTATGTTTAGTCTAGCTGTAATTGAAGTTTACATAGTGCTAATATTGTATATCCACTTGAAAAAAATGTAAAAATAACATTAGAGGTGTTTAGTCCAGTTGTAAATAAAATTTATCATAGAGCTAATATATTATATGCAATTGCAGAAAATGTAACCAACATACATGTCTTTTATATTGGCACTCTACATCATACATTCTCACTCATTATATATGATACAATGAATATTTTAACTAACCAACTATATATTAGTGTTTCTATTGCTATTCTCCAAAGCATGGATAAGGAGCAAAACACAGTAAAGGATGACACAACGAAAGCACGTTTGCAAAGAAAGACTGTGCTCTAAGAGAAAAGTGAAAATAGATCCAGAACAATGGTGCGAGAAAATACTAGAAGTTAAAACCAAGAATTTCGTCTTCCGCCAATATCAATGAATAGAACACCATTGTCTGATATCACTTCTAGCGTACTTAATGAGGGGAACCGGAACAATGCTCGGTTAAATAGCATATTCAAGCCTAATTCTTGCATATATACACAGCCAAGTGCTAACCAACACCCATCCCAAAGAAAAAGGAAAGCCATTTCTATTGATTCCTCGAGTGTCAATCTAATGAGCAAATTTTCCGAGATGAATCAAAATTTTGTCAATCCATGCAATGTAGCATCATCTTCATTAAACCGGAATATATCCACTGCTTCTACATACTGGGCTTTGAGATAAGATACGCGTCTGGATAGAAAAAACACATGTTTTAGATGACGATGCAGAATCTCATTTTGATATGGATGTTGACCCACTTCAGGGTAGTAGTAACAAACATTACCAAGCACTCGACAACTAACCTATGTATATGTTTCACTTTGTACTAATCCATTATGATAAACTAATCTTCCATCCTTATGGATTGACTTCAGATAGCAGCACAAGTTATGAGGAAGAAGAATTATATGGCAATTGCAATCCTACTAAATCTGCCCATCTTAGTCAAGGTACGATACAGTTAATATGCGTGATAATAACACTTATGTGCTACAAATTAACACTTTGTTTACTTTATAAGATATTCTGATCCGCTAATTGAATGTCAATACTGTAGAGCATATATGTGATACCAAGAAAAAATGAATAACTACAGATGTGTTGTGACGCGAACAATGAAAGGAGAACTCTTCGAGATTACTCCAAGGCCATTCCCAGGGGGTATTATGGGAGCATTGTCAGGCCCCGCGTTGAGGGCCATAGCATCACCATTCCATCAGGCCTCTTGCAAGTTATTCAACAAAATCAGTTTGCCGGTTTGCCTCATGAAGATCCGAATCAACACTTGGAAGTCTTTGTCCAGTTGTGTGACACCGCAAATTGATGGCGTTCGATGATGCCATTTACTTGAGGCTCTTTACTTTTTCCTTGAAGGATAGAGCTAGAAGTCGGGTTAGTTCTCTACCTGAAGGAGTATCACCACATGGGATGATTTGGCCAATAAGTTTGTGAGCAAGTTCTTCCCAACTTCTAGATCCGCTTCGAGAAGTGAAATCAACCGCTTTGTTCAAAAGGAGGGGGAGACACTCTATGATGCTTGGGAGAGGTTTAAATAATTGCTTAGAAAGTGCCCTCAACATTCATTGTCCGATTGGCTTCAAGCTCAGACATTCTATTATGGGCTCATTCCGAACACTAAGGTGATGATCAATGCTGCATGCGGAGGCTCTTTTGATTTAAAAACTCCAGCTGAAAGCCTTGAGATTATGGAGGCTATGGCGGAAAACACCATGAATGCACCATTCGATAGGCAACAAAGAAAAGGAGGAATGCTCGAAGTGGGTGCATTGGATGCTATTCTAGCCCAAAATAAGGCTATGAGTCAACAATTAGCCTCTATAACCAAGCAAATTGGAGGGATGAACATAAATTCAGTTGGTTCTGTAAACCCCAAATGTGGTTTTTGTGGAGGAGGACATGCTAGCGTTGATTGTGTTGCCCCTATGGAGATTAGCAAAGATTCGGAACAGGTCAACTTTGTCAACAATTCTCAAAGGCAACACAACAATCCTTATTCAAATACTTATAATCCGGGTTGGAGAAGTCACCCGAATTTCTCTTGGAAGGATCAAGGTGCTCAAGCCTCACATGGACTGCAAGGAAGTTCTTCATCTCAACCACAAGCCCTTGAGCAGAAAGCCGGTTGGGAAATTGCGATTGAAAAACTAGCTGGGCAAACTTCAGCTTTCATGACCGAAACAAGGGCTGCTTTCAGAAATCAAGAGGCCTCCATCAGGAACCTTGAAACTCAAGTTGGTCAGCTGGCGAGACAAATAACAGAAAGACCTCCGGGTGCTCTACCAAGCAATACAGTTCCAAATCCCAAAGGACATGAGAATGTTAGTGCCATCACTACCCGGAGCGGAAAAGTGGTTGAGCCCATACCCAGGAAAGAAGTGGAGAAGCCAAATGAGCCTGAGGAGAAAGATGAGAAGGAACCAAATGAAGCACCTAATCCACCTATTGTGCAAGGGAAAATGGTCTATCCAAAGCCAATCATCAAATTGCCATATCCTCAAAGGTTGAGTAAGGAGAAGGATGAGAAAAAATTTGGCAAATTTCTAGATGTATTCAAGAAATTACAAATCAACATTCCTTTTGCCGAAGCTCTGGAGCAAATGCCTACTTATGCCAAGTTCATGAAAGAGATTCTCTCAAAGAAGAGGAAATTGAAGGATGAAACTATTGCTTTGACTGAAGAGTGCAGTGCAATCCTACAAAGAAAGCTTCCTCCAAAGCTGAAAGATCCTGGTAGTTTCACAATTCCCTGCACTATAGGGAATATGTCTATTGGGAAGGCACTATGTGACTTGGGGGCCAGCATCAATCTCATGCCACTGTCCATGTTGAAGAAATTAGGGACGGATGATGTTAAACCTACACGGATGTCACTCCAGTTAGCGGATCGATCAGTCAAATACCCCTATGGTATTATAGAAGATGTCCTGGTGAAAGTGGATAAATTCATTTTTCCAGCTGATTTTGTTGTCCTTGACATGGAGGAAGATGCTCAGGTCCCTCTAATACTGGGAAGACCATTTTTAGCAACTGGTAGAGCCCTTATCAATGTACAACAAGGGAAGCTCATACTTAGGGTGCAAGATGATAAGGTAACATTTAGCGTATTTGATGCTACACATCCTGTAAGTGATGAAGAACAATGCTACCGCATGGATGTAGTTGAGGATATGTATGATGGTACCTCTAATAAGCAATATACTTCTATGTCCCTTGCATCATTGCCAGTGCACGGAAAAAGAAAGGGTGGTATGCATGTAAGGGATGAGAAACAAATCCCAATTTGCAAAAGTCCAAAGAATGCACAAGCAAAACCTACTCATTCCTATAAAGAGTGCACTCAACATGTGAGGGATGACAATTTCCACCCTTATAAATTCAAGAGGAGAAAAAGAAGACCGATGAAGAAAAGGGAGGTGATTTCTTTGCAAGCACCCAATGCCATGGGTATGCATCTTCCTAAAGATGGATGTGCTTCAATCTTCTTCTCTTCATTCAAGGAGCCATGATCAACCTCTTCATGCGTCAAGCTAGTGACGTTAAAGAAGCGCTTCATGGGAGGCAACCCATGTGAGGGAGTTTCTATCCCTTTCTCTTGCATTCAATTTTTTAGAATTTAGTTTGTTTGATTTCATTTTAGCATGGTTGTCAAAGTTTAAGTTTGGAGTCCTTTATTTTTAGTTTGTAAGTCCTAGATGTCAAATTGAAATAACTGCTGGCTGAACTATGATTTGAACCCACTTGTGAATTGAATTTTGTGTTAAGCACCAATCACTTGGTGTGATGTTAAATGGGCTGCTGAAGAGTTACAACTTGAGACTAAAAAAACTTTTTGAAGTGAGTCAACCATTGCTCAATTGTTTTGGTTTGTTATAATATCTTTGTGATTGATATGTGTTTGTCCTGTGGTGTTTGTAGAGCCTCCATCAATAATTCTTTGGAGAGGACATATTTGAGTTTACATTCCCCTAAATTTGATTGAGTCTCTGTTGCATGTTATTGGTTGTATAATGCTTTGATATAAAAAGGCAAATTTTGTTGGAAGCCAATTAGCCAAAAAGCCAACCAGACATGATATGACTTTTGTTTGCAAAACCCCGTTGAGCCTAAAACATTTTGTTCTTATTAACCTATCAAAACAATAGCTTTTAACCGTGTGATTAACTTGTTACCCACCTAAAAAGGTTGGATGAGCATGAATTGACTAAGGTTGACAAAGAACTAAGTTTGGAGTTGGGAGGAAGTGAACAACATTGTGATTGGTTATGGGTTGAGCTGGAAAAAAAAATGGCTTGTTTTTGGATTGGTACCCCTTTGAGTTATTGGGGGAATTAATAATTATGTGATACAAGTTGTTCAAGGATTGAGCTTTTTGAAAACACCACCTTTGGAAAATTGAAGAAAAGAGGAATTATAGTGAAAATTTCTAGAGTTGGTTGATGCTCATCTACCTTTGAAGGGTGATAGCCTAAATGTCTAATCCATCCACCCTAACCTTGGCCAAGTTACAACCTTGAAAGACCTTTTGATTGGAGCATTGTGCAAGTGGTACTCATGTGAGAAAGAGATGAAAATCAAATCCATGGGGGACGAGCTTAAATAGTGTTGACTGAGTGAAACACAAACCCCAAACACTTGAGAGTTGGAGTGAAAATTCTTCCTAATCTCTGTGAGTCGAAAAAGAAAGCATTCAATCACATTGAAAGTTTCGATTGTACATTCCATTACTTATTGAGTTTATAATGGTGAATTCATTGCTTATGTGACTCCAATCTCTAGTTTGTAATAGTCTCATATTTGTTCTGATGATGACAAAGCCCAGAAAAATAATCTGTGATTGGTGTACATTTTGTGTGATAACATTTGAAAGCAGTGAAAAATTGTGGTTTAGTCCAGTGGTTAGATCAAGATTGACATTTTGGGTAGTTGTTTTTGTTGAGTTCTTGCTTGAGGACAAGCAAGGTTTAAGTTTGGAGTGTTTGATTGTTCCCTAGTATGCTTAATTTCATGCACTTAATTGAAGGGAATTCTCATGCAAACTTAGACTCTATTCCTTGTTTGGCCTCTAATCTTAGGTGTTTGAGTCTTTGTTGTGGAGAAATTCTAGTTGACAATCATGTTAGCTCTTTTGTTGTTTTGATGGAAGAAATGTCCTTACTTTGGTCTTGCCTTTTTGTAGGTATGAAAAGGGTTAATTTGAGACATGTACCTAAGATCATGAGAGCAAATTGAAGTGGAGTTGCTGCACAAGTCAGGGCGCAGGGCGCCCAGCCAATCCAGGCGCAGGGCGCCTGCTGGGAAGCTTGGTAGCAGAAGACTGCAGGGCGCAGGGCGCCCCAGACAGGCTAGCGCCTGGCGCCTGATCTCGGTGATCCTGGGCGGCGCTGCTGCAGAAGAACCAGGCGCAGGCGCCTCGTAAGCGCGCTGGCGCTGCTCTCGGTGAACACTGGCGCAGGCGCCACAGTGCAGGCGCCCACAGGTGCGTGGCGCTCGTTATTTTCTGGCCCTTGCGCGTTTTGGGCTTTCTTTTAGGCCCAGTTGGTATAAATACCTAACTAATGGTCTGAACTAAAGGGGAGAAACGGGTGGAGGCGTAAAGAAGACTTGGGAGCACAAACCCTAGCACACCCATTGAAGGAGGCAAGAGGAGAAGGGTGGAAGCTCAACTCCTTGGCTTGTGGATGGGTTCTTATCTCTTTTCTCTGTTTTTCTTTTCATTCTCTACTATCATCATGTTGAACTAAATCTCCTTTTGTTGGAGTTGAGTGGATTTCTATGAACACTATGGATATTTGATGTAGTTCCTATTAATGCATGTGATTTCTCTTAGTTTGGTGATCTCCTTCCTTTTTCTTAATGCTTTTTGAGACTTGATCAATCTTGGAATGAACTTTTGATTTGTGTGTTGAATGGAAGTTTAATATGCTTATGTGCTCTAGGAAGGTGACCCTTGTTTCTTATGAGCTAGGAATAGCCTTTGGGAACTTGCTATCTTTGCGATTTCTTGTTCTTAATGCTTTTATCTTCTTGCATGCATCCAAGGAATTGGACTTCTAGCTAGATAAAAAGGGTTATTTACCTAAGGAATTGGGATTTAACTTGTTTAGAGAAATTGATAGACAAACTAGTGAACCACTTTGTGTTAATTGCTATGTTGAAATATTCCAAAGTTGTAGTAGAATGAAGCTTGACTCCAACACTTTTCTCCATTGAATTAAATCACTATTTGCATTGTGCCTTTGTTATTCTCGTACCACCACCAATCATAATCAAAACCATTTGGTGTTCACTTAGAAGTTGTTGTCAATTATTGGTATTTGGCTTTCGATCCTTGAGGACGATAACCGGTATTTACCGAAATTATTACTTGTAACGACCCGGTACACTTGTCGTGGCCCTATCAAGTTTTTATTTCGGTAAATACCGGTTATCGTCCTCAAGGATCGAAAGCCAAATACCAATAATTGACAACAACTTCTAAGTGAACACCAAATGGTCTTGATTATGATTGGTGGTGGTACGAGAATAACAAAGGCACAATGCAAATAGTGATTTCATTCAATTTAGAAAAGTGTTGGAGTCAAGCTTCATTCTACTACAACTTTGGAATATTTCAACATAACAATTAACACAAAGTGGTTCACTAGTTTGTCTATCAATTGATAATGATTCAACTGATAGCAAGAATTGTCAGCAGCACATCTAATTCTGTAACATGATATTTGCTTTCGCATCTCTAGGGGCAAAACTTGACAGGTCAATTAATAATGGTAGAGGACCACCAACTATTAGGATACAAGGTCAACGTGTTACAAATTGGCAGCCTGTTGCCTATGTCTGGCCATCCTTCAAAGTTTGTGCAGCTTTACATTTATGATATTGAAAATGAAATACAATAATAGGATTCAAGGATTAAAGTATGTACATACTTTTTAAAGTTATGGTTTTTTTTACATACTTAACTATCACATACAAAACTTTTTGATCACATTTGGCTATTTATATGTGACCATCAATTTTTTCCTTATTGATTCATAGGAACAACAACAACATTGACCCACAAATTGTGTGCAAATTAAAAGTCATGCTAGACCAATATAATACACACAAAGTCTTTTAGGATGGTAAGGGAAAGATTGAGAGAATGACATGTGCAAGATTTAAAGCTAAGGCTGATTTCTGATATATCTACTTATGGTAGAATGTATAATTTACCGAAGGTTTCAAAAGTAGTTGCTCTTATTGTTGGTGATGTTGACACTGCATCAAACAGAGATATAATAATTGCGACGCAAAGCGGTCAACTTCAAAGAATAGATGAGTTGCATACGAGCTATCTAGGTTATTAGTATCCCTTATATTTCCTTATGGTGAGGATGGCTACAGACACGATATGTGTCATACAGATAAAGGTAATTCTCAAAGCAGCAAAAGGAATCGACTTACTATAAGAGAATGGTTGTCTTTTAGAATCCAATCCTGAAAAGATGAGGCACATACATTATTACGATCAAGAATACTCTTTCAACAGTTTTTGGGTGATGGTTATACTATGATAGAGTCTAAAAGACTATCATTTATAAGAAGAAACCAATCAAAACTAAGAGTTGATAAATAGTTTAGTTTGAATGAATCAGATCTTTAGAACCAAACTCAAGGATCAAACAAAGGAAAAAGGGTCATATTATCTTCCACATTTGTGGGAAGTTGTAGATACATGGACTAGTTGTATTTTGATGGGATGGCAGTTGTAGCTTTGTTGGTTTTCCTGATTTGTTTCTAACGTTTACATGCAATCCTAATTGGCCAGAAATTCATAGATTACTTAGACCCATGCATTTGAATCCACAAGATCGTCTTGATATAATATCAAGGGTATTTAATATAAAATTTGATGAGATGTTAACAGATTTGAGGAAGAAACATATCTTAGGGAAGATACTTGCATGTAAGTCCATTGTTAATCATGCACAAATGTTTTTTTTTTTCATTCTTTCCTAGCAACCAATGCAAATGTTAATATACTAACATGTATTTTCTCATTCTTTACTTTCAGATATGTACACGATTGAGTTTTAAAAAGGGGGTTGCCACATGCACACTTACTTATCTTACTATATCCATGATCTATGGTCTACGTAGTTCAACTAACAGGTCGTCGTCTTGCATGAAAGATGGTAGGTGCTTCAAGTATCATCCTAAGAAATACCAAAGCTCAACAGTTGTTGACCAAGATGGTATCCTGTATATAGAAGAAGACACAATGGTAACACAATTGTAAAGAACAATGTTTCTTTGGATAACCGCCATGTTGTCCCTTACAATGCAAAGTTGTTATGGAAGTATCAAGCACACATTAACATAGAGTGGTGTAACCAAAGTACTTTAATCAAATACTTTTTCAAATACATAAACAAAGGGTATGATTAGATTACAGTTGTCATAGTCCAGTCACAAGATGAGCTTTCATCTCAGTGTGGTAATATTGACGAGATCAAACAATACCTTTATTGCAGGTATGTCTCACCATGTGAGGCATGTTGGAGAATTTTTTTTCTTTTTCAATTCATGGTAGGAAGCCAGCAGTAGAAAGATTGTTCTTTCACCTTCCAAGTGAGCAGTCTGTGTACTTTAATGATCATGGGGACATTGATAATGTCATTTCCAAACCAAGTGCTATAGAATCAATGTTTACTTCTTGGATGGAAGCAAATAAGATATTCCCTGAAGGCAGAAATTCGACTTACGGACAATTTGTTTCAAGATTTGTCTATGCGAAGAGAAAAAGGTGTTAGAAACCATGAAAAAATGGTTATACTATTGGTAGACTGATTTGGGTTCTGCCAAGTACTGAAGAGCTATTTTATTTAAGAATAACGCTAACTGTTGCAAAAGGACCAACTAGCTATGAAGAAATTAAAACTATTTCCCATGTTCAGTATCCAACTTTTAAAGAAGCATGTTTTGCAATGGGATTGCTTGAAACTGACAGGGAATATATAGAAGCTATAAGAGAAGCCAAAGATTGGGGTTTGAGTCACTATTTGAGGAAGTTATTTGTCACAATGTTGTTATCAAATAGCATTAATAGACCAGATCATGTCTAGGAAAAACATGGCAATGGTTATCAGATGGGATTCTATATGATCAAATAAAGTTGTCCAATAACCAAGATATGGACACATTAAAGTTCTTTTTCCACTCATACAATTTATGTCAAACAATCATTAAACTTAATCATCTGCATTTCTTATCTTTTCAGACTTGTAACTTAGCGATGAAGAGATGCAAAATTTAACTTTATTGGAGATTGAGAAATTATTGCAAGCAAATAGAAAAAGTCTAAAGGAATGCCCATCAATGTCATATCCAAAAGGATATATCGTAAGTCAATTAGGGAATAGACTCATATATGAAGAACGTGATTACTATATAACTGAGTTACAAGATCAATTCCAAAATTTATTTAGTTCCCTTACAGATGATATGTTTATCTTCACTTTGCTTCAAAATTTCCAAGTATAGTTGTTTACATTCCACAGTATAGACTAACTTATTAAATGTGTGTAAAAACTTTTATAGATGAGCAAAGAGATATATTTCACAAGATCATGCAAGCAGTAAACAACCAACAAGTTGGAATGTCTTTCCTATATGGTTATGGTGGTACTAGAAAAAACTTTCATGTAGAAAACTTTAGCTTCTGCTTTACGTTCTCAACGTCATATTGTATTGACTGTGGCATTCAGTGGCATAGCATCTCTATTATTACCAGAAGGGAGAAGAACACACTTAAAATTCAAAATTCTTATTCCTACACTTGACAACTCAACTTGCAATATTCACCAAGAGAGTGAGCTTGCAGAGCTATTGAAGCTAACAAAGTTGATAATATGGGATGAAACTCCAATGGCACATAAATTTTGTTCCGAGGCATTGGATAAAAGTCTAAGAGGCACCATGAGTTCACACAATAATGCATCTTCAATATTTGGAGGAAAAGTAATTGCTTTTGGAGGAGACTTCAGACAAATTCTACCAGTCACTCTAAGAAGAAGTCATTCTAGCATTGTACATGCAACAATTAATGTATCGTATTTTTTGGATCATTATCAGGTATTAGTTCTCACAAAAAACATGTGCTTACAACATGGTTTGGAAAATAGCAGTGCGTCAGAACTTAGTGAGCTCTCATAATGAATATTGAACATGGGAGATGGTAAAATATCTGAGCCAAATGATAGTTATGCTGACATTGATTTTCTAGAGGAATTTTTAATTACAAATTTTGATGGCCCCATAGATGGTATAATTCGAAGCATGTATCCAAATTTAACGGAACAATACAAGAATCACGAGTTTTTGCAATCTAGAGCTATTTTGGCATCAACAATTGAAATTGTTGACCAAATCAATGAACATATTTTAGGCTAGGTAATTCATTCCCTATGTTCTTTTATGCTTCATTAAAAACATAATACATTTAATTTGAGTTGTTATAAAAGGTAATTATAATGTTATTTTATGAATGTAGGTAATCAGATGCTAATGAGAGCCAAGCATTTGAAGTACTTAAACCTGAATTTCTAAGCTCTCTCAGAACATCAGGTCTTCCTAATCACAAGATAAAACTAAACGTTGGCATTTCAGTGATGCTATTAAGAAATTTAGACCAGTCTGAAGGTTTATGTAATGTCACTGGGTTGATTGTCACAAGGCTAGCAAATCATGTCCTTGAAGCGAAGATCATATCCAGAAAGAACATCGAAAACGTAAATACATTCCCCGAATGTCTATATCTCTGTCTCAATCGCCATGGGCTTTCAAACTTATTAGGAGACAATTTTCTATAATTGTCTCATATGCTATGACAATCAACAAATCTCAGGGTCAATCACTGACAAGTGTTAGATTATACTTGCCTAGACCTGTCTTTAGTCATGGTCAGTTATATGAGACAATTTCAAGAGTTCAAAGCAAACAAGGATTGAAAATCTTAATACATGATAAGGAAAGACAACTATTAAACACTACCGTTAATGTTGTCCTCAAGGAGGTGTTCGAAAACCTCTAGTTACATTCAATTGTCAGTCAAAATATGTAACATAATATCCCACTTCAATTTCAATAACATAACTTCAATATTGGCTTATTGCAACATGAGTCTGATAAATACTTGCATATATTTTTTTTTGAGGTCTGATTTTTAAGCTTTTATTATGTGACTATAAGCATCTATTTGAGTGAGATTAAGCCATTCAATTATCACTATATTTAAATTGATAAGTCTTTTGGCGATGAGGCTAGCCAAAGTAGTTGTTCCATTATTCTTAAACAACTTCTTTATGCATTCTTGAATTACAAAGCAGCTTTCAATTGGTAAAGTAGTTGAATTTGTTGCCATATTAGTTTACTAGATGTTGAAAAATTAAACACTTCTTAATTCTATTAATGCCTTCACAAAATGATGAAGTTTAAAAGTACTTGACAAACAGAAAAGAAGTTCCCTTTATGCTTATCATATCTGAATTACCTGTTTCAGACAGATATTAATATGTGCAGAATAATAATCGAGGTAAATAAGGTAGCTTATTTGACTTGAAGTTGTAAATCTTTGAATTGTGCATACTTGGTTTTCATATTTGATTTCAAATATATAAGCTGATTTGACTTGAAATATTTGTTGTCATATTTTCTTAATTGTATCCAACTTAATTGTTGCGACCAATATGGGATTTCAGTTCTTCCAAAACTTTGTTAGTTGTGTTGTAATGTTTTCTACATTCGTTCATCATGAAACTTTAGCCGCATGAGCTAACTAGTAACCGTTGGGCTGTAACTAATGATTGTTATTCTCATGCAAATTCTACTATATATAGTCTTTCTGTTACTTTAAGTAAAATGAAATATAGGCTTCGGAAGATTCCCACCTCCATGCCTAATACTATCGCTACACAAATAAAATAGAACCTAACCACTAGACTGCTAGTGAAGTGTGATGGATCCCCGGAAGAAATTTTGAAATCTTTTCACCTTTTTTGTCTTTTTTCATCGTAACTAAAAAATACATATGTTTTAAATTTTAAAATTGAATGAAATCAATTATAATATTATAGTTATTTATTAAAACATAATATTATGGTTATAACTTTATATAAAAAACTGGACTTGATTGGCATATCATAAATTTAGTGAGATATTATTAAATATATTACTTAACACTTATATTAAAATTTTAAAATTTATCATTTAATTTTTTTCTTTTTTTCTTTTTTAAAAATTATTATTTATTTATTATTTAATTACTACCGTTAAACCTTGGTCAAACCCTGGTTAAACCATTAAACCTTAAACCGGTATTTTCACTGGTTCAATGATCGGTCCGGTTTTCAAAACATTACGTATTATTTTGTGGTCTGAAATTTTGCAGATGTGTGTTAGGTCAAGTTATATACAGACATAGACATGTCAGTTTGTTCATTGACTGTGGATTCGAGAAAGTCGTGCTTAAAAAGCATCAAAATGTTACATGTTGGGATCAATTATAGCTTTCCATGTTCGATATGGTATTTTGGAATATTTTTTACTGTGCAACCTTCTTTCTGATTGATTATAGATACACGTATACCATCTATGCATATAGAGGTATGATTTCTTTTAAATCCTCAAGGAAAGTTTTATTGAGCAAACATACCTAAAATTTATCAAAATTATAACTCACTGTGTCTTATTGAAGCTATTATGTCATTATAGGCATTTTTCTGTCTCTTCCAAAGAAAAACAAGCAAAGAAAGTCTACAACTTACTAATTGGGAGACAAGCATTTGTATAATCTCATTCTCTTATTTAACATTGGAAAGTGGTAAACAATGCAAATGGTTTCAGCTACTTAGAGATTTTTGTGACTTGAAACCTCCTTTTGTAAACTATATTGCCTTCAGTGAATTACAAATTTTCGTATATTTCATGACTCAAGCATGCTTTCTCCAAGTCACACATTGTTTACAAAACAGGTACTCTTATTGGTTGTTCAATTTGAACATGATGAATTCACAGTTTGCTATTAAAGTTGTTTCTGAAATTACAATATTATAAGTTGACTGATTTTAAATAAAGGAAAAAAAATATCATTTAACATCAAATTTGTAACTTCAGCAAAATGATAGTTACCAATTACCACACATACACTTACTGACATATTAAACAACACATATATTAGTTCTTTACTGCACAATGCACAATTTTGCTACTAACACTAATAACCAAAATCAATGTGCACGTACAATTTCATGTTACGAAGCAAGGATGCTATCTCGTGTTTTCCAATTTTATAATGCTTCTTTTGAAGGCATGTAATATTTTACTGAGGTAATTTATACTACAATGGCCAAAGTAACACCAACTTAGGGCCTTTTATTCCACCACTTCTCCCACTTAATTTTCTCACCTTCCATATTTTTAAAAATTCAACTTTGTCCTTGCTCTAAAATATCCATTTGTTAAAAATCCAACTTTTCCCACCTCCAGATTCTTAAATCCGGAATTTAGAATCCGGACACTCTAAATCTAGCAAAAAAATTAACACGTCCGGATTTTAGAATCCGGACACTCTAAATCTAGCAAAAAAATTAACACGTCCGGATTCTTGTCTCCGGAGTGATCCGGTAATAAGAATCGGGACGTGTTAATTTTAATTTTACAGATCTAGCAAAAAGGGAGGTGAATTGTTCAAAAACACGTCCAGATTCTTAATATCGGAGCACTCCGGAGACAAGAATCCGGACGTGTTAATTTTTAATTTTAAAGATCTAGCAAAAAAGGAGGTAAATTGTTCAAAAAAAGTCCGGATTCTTATCTCCGGAGTGCTCCGGTATTAAGAATCCGGAGGTTGAAATTTTTCCAAAAAAAAAATAACGTCAACATTTTGAATCCGAAGATAGGAAAAGTAAAGGATAAATAGTTTTTTCCTTGAGTGGGGGAGGTGAAAAAATTAAGTGGGGGAGGTGGGGAAGTAAAAGCCCCCAACTTAGCTCAACCACATTGGGTCAGGCCCAGTTTCCAAACTTCAAAGAAGGTCAAACGAATTGATAACAAAACCGGGACATCAGTTATTTTATTAATTATAAACAAAAATGATATTTTTTGTATTTATTACTCACCAAATGTGATAAAGCCAACCGGTTCCTAACCTACCCTTTCATCTCCTCTCAGCGGTTAATAGATAGTAGGGTTGGGTAAAATCTCACTTCCGAATCGAAACTGAACAAACCGGTAGAAATTTACAAAGCGCGGGCGGTTATTGACGGGCTACGGGTCATCAGGTTTAGCGTTTCAAGTTGACACGGATATAATCGGGCGGGTTCGGTTTCGCCCAAAATGTTTCATCGGCAACTGAACCGACCAAAATAACTGCCATTGGATCTAAATATGTGACGAGGATGAGTGACGTGGCTCAAGAGAACAAATGGCTAAGATTAATTGTGTTTGTTTGAGGATGATGTTTATCAGTTTTCAAATTTCGATTCTTATCTCTAACTTTCCCAATCTCTCGTAGTATCAAAACACACTTGCCTAATCTCTCTCATCTCTATTCTCTAGCACCGCTCATCATCCCGATTTCTTCCCAATCTCTCATCTCAGTTTTTTTCTCCCTCTAGATCTGTAACGAACTTCCTGAAAGCCCCCTCCTTTCATCACCACATTTCACATCAAAGGCGTTGCAGAGCTGTTAACATGCAATGTCACAGCTATGTCGCAGGGTCTGAATAATGGTGGCTATGGCAACAACGTCGATGGTGTCGGTGAACGACCAACGCGGCAAAGATGCACATTGAGGCGACTTTGAGGGATCTATGTTTGTTCAGTTTTGTTTACTGTTGAATTTGTTTGTGTTATTTGGTTTATAGTTTGATGATTTTAGGATATGGGTTTGTTTATTTTCTTTGAAAGCTTGATTTGTTTTAGATTTTTGTTGTAAAAATTGATACTTTGAAGTTTCTGGATTTTTTGTGCTTCAAGATCCATGGTAATGCTTCTGGCTATTTCTGGATTTGTCTTCAATGAACGTTCAGATTTGTTTGGTTGAACCCGTTTAAACCCACCCACCTAAATCGACACCTGAATTACCTGATACCCGACCAAACTGAAGATCCAAATTAATAGAAGTGGGCCTAGATTTAGGCACCTTGGTTTTGTTAGGATTGGGCAGTTGCTTCCTCCAACCCACCACATTGCTGCGAGTACCTCCACCCCACTGAAATTTCAAAAATACCCCCAAAATTTAATTTTTTTTCCCCTCCCATTTCTTCTTCTTCTTCCGCCCATCCCACCTCCACCACCCCACCACCGTCCTCTACCATCGGCCACCAGAGCACCACCCCTCCACCACCACCACCTCTCCAAAATACCTCCATTCCTTCTTCCTTCTTCCTTGTCCCTCCTCCACCACCGGAAAACTCGTCGGAGCCACCACCCCTCCACCCCCCAACACCAGAATACCTCCCAAGGGGCCATCGCGACCATCCAGTGGCCACCGGAGACAGTTCCGGCGAATTTCGCGTTTCTGCACTTTATTTTCGAAAATTTACAGGCTTTCGGTAATTGAATTACCAGAAGCTGTTTAAAATATATTCCGGTAATTCAATTACCGAAAGCATACACCTCCCAAGTAATGCAAATGTATTCCGGTAATTGAATTATCAGAAGCATATTTTTTCAAAATTATGATATGCTTCTGGTAATTCAATTCTTGAAAGTAAAAATGTATTCCAAAGAATCAATTAAGACATATCATAATTTTGAAAAAATATGCTTCCGGTTATTCAATTACCGGAATACATTTGCATTACTTGGGAGGTGTATGCTTCCGGTAATTCAATTACCGAAACATATTTGTGTTTCGATAATTGAATTATCGGAAGCTGTTTAAAATGTATTCCGGTAATTGAATTACCGGAAGCCTGTAAATTTTCGAAAAAAAAGTGCAGAAACGCGAAATTTGCCGGAAATGTCTCTGGTGGCCGCTAGATGGTCGCTATGGCCCCTTGGGAGGTGTTGGGGGTGGAGGCTCCGGCGAGTTTTCTGGTGGTGGAGGAGAGATGAGAGGGAGAAGGAAGAAGGAATGGAGGTATTTTGGGAAGGTGGTGGAGGGGCGGTGGTCCGGTGGCCGGTGGTGGAGGATGGTGGTGGAGGAGGAAGAAATGAAAGGAAAAAAAATGAAATTTGTGGGGTATTTTCGGAATTTCAGTAGGGTGGGGGTGCTGGCAGCAAGTTGGTGAGGTGCTAGAAGCAACTGCCTAGGATTGACATAATTTGGCCTATAACCGACCGCTGACCAGCCATAATAGATATTTTACACTGTTTCGGCCTTTCCCTTTCACCACTCTGACCTTACGAAAATTCCCTTTGCAATTTTCAAGCCATTAATTAGGTTAATAATCCACAGTTCCTGCAAAACACTCCTTTAATGGCAACTAATCGAGAGCTTCTTAGGAGGGAAACCAATGGTTGCTTTGCTACCGTGCATGTCAACAACTACGTAATATTATAACTTTCTTAAAATATCAACACTAGCGGGATCAAGTGGATGTCGTGGGATAAACTTTCTATGAGTAAGAATGATGGAGGTATGGGATTCCGGAACCTTTATGTTTTTAACATTGCCTTGCTTGGTAAACAAGGATGGAGGCTCATGACTCAACCAAATACTCTTGTTGCCAAATTATTCAAAGCCAAATATTACACTCGCTGTGACTTTTTAGAGGCAAACCGAGGCAGCAACTCCAATTATGTGTGGCGTAGTTTATGTGAAGCAAGAATTCTTTTTGAGGAGGGTATGCGATGGGGTATAAGGGGTAGAGATAATATAAGAGTGTTTTGTGACAGTTGGGCTGTGGGAGGCAAGAGGGTAAGCCCATCAGCGGGAGTGGGCCTAGACTACAATCTTAAAGTAGCGGACTTAATGAAGTTGGGTGAAAAGGAGTGGGATGAGAACAGGGTAAGGGAGTGGTTGGACACGGCCTCCTCTGAACGTGTGCTTCGAACCCCTCTCTGCGAAGCAGTCAGATCAGATCGAAGGATTTGGGCGCCGGAGCAAAATGGAGAGTACTCCGTTAGGTCGGCATATAACTATGTTTGCACTCAATATTGGACACATCCCATCTGTGTGAAAAGGGTGATTGGCAGGGTTGTGGAAGCTGGATGTGCCGTCGAAGGTGAAGCACTTTCTTTGGCGAGCTTATCGCGAGGTAATCCCAACTCGGTCTATATTGCAACACCGTGGGGTAACAGTTCCCGACCGGTGTCCATGGTGTGAAGGAGATGGAGAAACTGTGTGTCATATTCTACTCACTTGCCAGAAGAGTATGGAGGTTTGGTATAGATTGGGAATTTGGAGTAAAATTAATTCTCTTCTGATCGATACTACTGGTTTTGGTGACATTTTTTTTCCGGGTGATTTCACAATTACAAATAGAGGACCGAAGGATGTGGGCTATGTCCTTGTGGAGTCTTTGGCGAGGAGAAATCAAAAGGTGTGGGAGAACATAGATGAAAATCCAGCAACCATCATCTACTGTGGAAAGACGGTGTGGGATGAATGGGCAAAAGCAAGGAGGAAGCGACCAAACCAAAATATCAATTTGCTGCCAGAACAACCATGTAGGTGGACCAGACCGCCTTCCGGATTTTTGAAGTGTAACATTAATGCCTCTTTCTCTGTGACTCAAAAGCGGGTAGGGGTTGGAGTATGCTTGCGTGATGAATTTGGCATGTTCATGGGTGCCAAAACACAATGGATTCAACCTGTCATGGAAGTGAAGTTAGGAGAAGCTTATGGGCTTAGGGTTGCAATAGATTGGGTAAGAGAGCTTGGTTTCAATGACGTTATTTTTGAAATGGATTGCAAGCTAGTGGTGGATGCTTATAATAAAGCTACACCGGATATTACCGAATGTGGTGCATTGATTCACCAGTGTAGGGATGATTTATTTTCTTTTTGTCAAAACTCTCATGTCGAGTTTGTTAAGAGACAAGCTAATATGGTTGCTCATACTTTAGCTAAGACAGCTATATATACAGCTAGTCCTCAATTTTATGTTGACACTCCAACATGTATTGCTGAGTTGATTCTGAATGAAAGTCAATAGCTTTTTATCATAAAAAAAACACTAAGCACTAAGTTAAGCAGCAAGAAAAAGCCATTATGAGTAAATATTGTTGCTTTGAGAACTATATTTCCATCTGTGGTCTCCCTGAAATCTACTGACTTATAATACACTTTTACCCTGTTACTTTTCTATGCATAACTAACAAAAGCCATCATAGATAAATTTTGTATTGTTTTTTCCTTCTTTAAGCATTAAATCACGCCATTCATAATCACACACAAAGAACATCATATTGTTTTATGCATTATTTTATGCAATAAATTATCAAACTCTGTTTTTTTATAACTCAAAACTTTTATTCAACTTATTTTGCACTCAACACTGTCAAAAGTATGTAACGAGACTCTGGTCATTTTATTATATTCTTCTTCTATATTTATATGGGTATTTGATTAACTATTTTGTGGAAAAACCAATTCACATAAACGAAAAATAGATTTATTACTTTATTTTTTTTGCAGTCATTTGGAGAGGCGGAGTCTAACTTCAATCGTCATTTTTTTCATGAGCTCGATCCCTGTTGAAATTTGATAGATGAACAAGGAAATCGGCACCAAGTCAGCTTCAACAAATCTTTGGAATCTCCACTTTTAGCAGCGTCTAAGATAGTTTTATGGAATGATTGGAGATCATATTGTGTGTCTAAGATATTTGGGAGACATCTGTTTCAAATTATAGTTTTCAACCAACCATCCAATCCAGCTTCATTTTCGAGTTTCCATAGTTGTAGTGCCTGGCATCACATCATCTCCTTTACAATTACTTTGTCAGAATACAAAGCAATTGGAAGTCAATTGGTTGTACTTAAGATCTTATGTTTCAATTTTTCATTTACCTATTGTTGTTCATTTTTGCATTGACTTTAGTTTTGTTTATAGGGTCTGCCCAAAGATTTTGCTACATTTTTCAGGAATACTGGACTTTCCACCCGGCTAGTACGTGGTCCTTCTAGTGCGCAAACAAGTTGCACCTTATTGATTTGAGATATGCCAAAGAAGACCATGAAGAAAGGGATGTGATGGAATGGAAGCAATTTTGCATAGAAAACAAATTTAAACCTGGGCATGAACTCAAGATTGAATTTGTAAATGCTGATGTCCACAACGAGATTCATGTCAAGAAAGTTAATTAATAATGCTTATTAGGAGTTTTTGCTACTGATTTTAGTTTAATTCTATTAGAGTTGGGGTTTGTTTGACTTTTTTTGATACTTTTGTGATTCTGTTAAATACTTCACTAGTATGTTTAAGATTGTGCTACTTTTGTGGACCTTTATATTGATCAATCTATTTTGTTGTTTTGAAGTTTGTTATTGCTATTAATTGAGTATTAACATGAATTGCTAATAAATTACTCAAACAACTGCTTAACTAACTTCATGTTCACAAGTCCTGCAGTGCAAGTAATAAACTTCGTGTTGACACTAACACTTTAGTGAATATCCATGTTTGTGTTTATGTTTAAGCAACTTGTAGTAATCAATATTAGTATACATCTAGTTGTGTTTAAATATCTATTAGATCAAAAATTCGTACCAAGCAATGCGTCATAACCCATGTGTATGCACGAATATATTACTAGTTGAGTTTGAAATTAGGTGGATTCTAGGTGCACAAGTCAAACATGTGTTTCACGTGGATTACTATACGAAAAATTGGCTAAAACTCCAACGACGACTGACACTGTCCACGAAAGTAGAAGTACATGGCCCCCTAGTTATCATGGTTGAAATGGTGACCTGATCAGTGTCCGTTTGACAAAAAATATGAGATAACATATCTAGGTGCTTCAAAACTTTTTTTTTTAATGTTTTTGTCAAACGGACACCGACCAAGTCACCTTTTCAACCATAATGACTAGGAGGACCATGAGCTTATACTTCCAGGGGCGACGTCAGTCGTCGTTGGAGTTTCAGGTGAGTTTTAACTTAATATAAAAAATAATTTTTTCATTTTTATTCAAATCAAGGTTCGGAGGGAAATCACCTGACACCAACTAAATATTTATATTTTTGCTAAAATCATGTTTAACAAAGACATAAGGTCTATTAGTTTCCATATTGAACCCCTCTGAACGTATGTCTTATCCGAGCAAACACGATTCAATGTTGTTTGGTTCTCTATTCAACGCTCCCTTTCCATCGTGTGTTTTTTTTCCGTCAAATGGTGTTTCAGCTGAAGCAGATCTGGGTAGCTTCCACTTTGGGTCAAAATCGTTTCTCCCTTGGCTCACAGGTAATTTCTATGCTTTTCCCTTCATAATGCCCTTCATCACCTGCCTTTCACCAACTTGAGAACGTATAATAATTCCATTGGCGAACAATAACTCCATGATTCCATTTGAGTAAACCGAAGACATCATACACCTTACTTCATTCCCTTATTTTTGCTAAACCTTCTTCACCTAATTTGCCAGATTTGTTACCAGTCTGCTTTAAGTTCAAGATTTTTTCTTGTATGTTGCCCATTTCTCAAGCTCTTCAGGAACCCACAGATTGGAAGTAACAGAGCCCAACCCACAAGTTCATTGTGTCTTCAGACCAAGGTAAGCTCTAATTTGGTCTATTAAGTTATAAAAACCATTTTTCTAGTATTGATCTTATAATAAGGTTGCTATAGATGCCTCTGGCTAATATATTCAAATAAAAAATTGATTGTATAACTTATTCTTAAGGATGAATATTAGCTATTTTAAAGAATGCATTTATTCTGTTTGATAAAATGCATGTACATAGAGTAGTATTCACTGGGCTGTCTATTTATTCTTTGTATTTGATAAATAACAATGATAATAAGAATGAGAATGAGAATTTGTGTATAATGGTCCTGTGCTATATACAATGTTTGAACCATTATTGGCATGAAGATAGTTTGAAAGTCACTTGTGATCTCAAAAACTTACTGCATATATGAAGCTTAACAAAAGTTTATTATATAAGAAATTTACTGCAAAAGCTTAATGCACAAAGTAATTTATATAGAAGCTTACATCACATTCTTTATGTTCACAAGGTTGTTTATATAGAGGTATACAACATAATTATATGCTATAGCTCTTTGTTGTGCATATTTAAAAAGCCATGTTGCAGTTCCATTTTGTGCTTATGCAAAGCTATTGGTTTTGAATAGATCATTTGTGCTCATTCTTACTTGGTCTGTACAATAAAATGCTGACTCCTATTAGCAAAAAGTTATTGTGGATCCTCCTTTAACTAATGATGGAGATAAGAGATCAAAAGTTGTTTGGGATTATAAGATAACTGAATATTTTATCCAAATATGGCCAAACCAAGTTTCTAAGTGGGGGTGCATTGGTACTAAGTTCACCAAGAAAGGGTGTAAAAGTACTGTTTCCCAGTTTAATACTTAACCATAAGGAAGTATGTCTGAGAAAGGATTGGTAAGCATGGTATAACTTGTTTGGAAAAGAAACTGGATTAGGGTAGGATAGTGTGAAAAATACGGTTGACGCACCAGATGAGTGGTGGGAGAACAAGCAACTGGTATGTCATAATGAAATTTGGTATTTTCTAAGACGTACACATTATATTTGATGTTTATTATATGACGATGAGTTATGAACATGCAGGAAAACCCTCTATATGGCAAATTTTGGAACAAGAGACTTTCATTCGCTCACCAATTAACCATGCTTTTCAAGGATGTAGTCGCTAATGGAGATTACATGTGGGCACCATCATGTGGGGTGTTGCCAAATGGTCCTAATGACAACGATGATGATGGATATCACCCATGCTTAGAGAACATTAGCCTAGATATGGAAGAAGGCTCAGGTGATATTGAAGATGCAATTGTCGGAGCAACGAATGAATTTGCAAATATTGGGTTGAATTCTTCACAAGGGGTTGTTAGACAAAAGAGTGGAGAGAAGACAAAGAGAACTAGTGGAGCTGAAAAGACAAGTAAGAAAAAAGCAAGTGTCTCCTCAAAGATAGTTGAGGCTATTAATATGATTGCGGAGACATGTAGGTCATGCAATGATGTTATAACTAATGCATCTATTGGCGAAGTGATAACTGAGATTCAAAGATTAGATAAAGATACGAATGATCTTGAGTGGCATGTAAGATGTTGTCAATTGATGATAATTAATCCAGCGAGGAAGATGTTTGTTGCCTTGCGAGGTTCAGGGGGTAAAAGGTTGCATTGGCTTAAGCATGCAACATGTAACCCTTTGCCATTTATGAATATGTAATTGTTAGAACTTGCCTTAAGTATTAGGATTTTGTTAGGATTTGCTTAAGTATTATGTGAGGACTTGCTTATGTATTTTGTTGAACTTGAATCAATGATATTTTGTTCTGTAGTTTGATGTTTCTGTTATGTTATTCTAATATGTTTCTGCTATGCTCTTAAGTAATATGTCGTTATAGTAGTGACTCTTGAGATGTTTTGTTAATGGTTGATGAAAAATTAAGACCGACTAATTAATGGTTGATGGTTGATATTAGTATGTTACTGTAAAATAACTTCCATAATTATTGCTAGCTAGCACTTAGTTTAACTCAATTATGACATTGTGACAAGGGATATGGGTTATTTCTCTATCATTTTTATTAAGTATACGAATAATAGTCTTTGATATTCTTTTATGCAACTTTTCTCAATTTGTTGCTGTTGAACTATGTGCCTTGTATATGTGAAATAACATAAAATTATTCTTGTATTGTTTGCTCAAAGATATGACTTGCTGATATATTTAGTGAGTGACATGCCAATTCTCCACTTTCTTTGTTAAGTGAGAATTTATGTTTCTTAATTATATCCATGTACAAAAAGCTATAGCATTCCCATCCTATCTCAAAAAGATCATGCTTATAATCTAAATTTATCACTTATAACTTGTTGATATGACTTGGGTGCCTCAATTGTAGTGGACCGCATCTTTTATTTGGGTTTCCCTTAAACCTGTCGATTTACATTCACAAAGGGGTGCTACATTCGGGCATGCCCCAATTTTATAAGTGGACCACATCTTTTATTTGGCTTATCTTTTATTTGAACCATTCTATTTTTTTAGTGTCATTGCTTTATGCTTATTTGAACCATACAAAGTTGAAACATTAGCAAAGTGGCGTGTGATATATAACATGCGCTGATATATGTTTGAGCCATGGTTTAATCACAAAATTCATTACTTGATGGGCATTTTATAACATGTGTTGATATATGTTTGAGCCTTTGACTGTCGTGCTATTTGGAGACGATAATTGTTAGCAAATGACACTTCGTTTGCAATAAAAAGAAAACAATTATAGTCCTTGTTGGATTATAAAAAGAAAACGATTGATGTTGGACTAACACATGTTGGATTATGCACAATAAATCAAAAAAACCAAGTTTTAGTGAATTGTGTGTTGATATGAGTGGATTGTGTGCTGTTATAAGACCAGCTAATATTTTCTATAATTCATTGTATTTTTAGCACAATTCCTTATGTCATTTTTTTATGTGTGAAGGGAAAAAGAGAATGCTTGGAGTGAACAATCGGGGCTCAATACAAATGAAAATGGTGTTTTTAAAGAAACCTTTTATGTGGCTGCACTAATTGGGGAGTATGTAGTAAAACATTTATGCAAAGAGCAATGTAGAACTAGTGAACTAACTAGTTATGCAAGGGTGCAAGAAATATTGTAAGGGAATGATACTCATTACTATGAGATGTTTCGAATGGAAAAACATATTTTTCATAGATTTTGCACTGTATTAGTTGAGCTTGGTTTGAAGTCCACTAACCGCGTAGGGGTTGAAGAGATGGTTGGAATGTTCTTGGTTGTTGTTGGTCGCAAGATAGGTATCAGAATGATTTAGGAAATGTTTCAACACTCAGAAGAGATTGTAGGTAGACATTTACATCATGTACAATTTGATTGTCTTAAGTTGTCCTTCAAATATATTAAGCATCAATATCTTATGCTTCGTGATATTCATGCAAAAACTCAAAGTGATCAACGATATTGGCCATTTTTTAAGAATGCCATCGGAGCAATTGATGGTACACATGTGCTATGTGTGGTTAGTTAGTGAGCAAATCAGCCTTATTAAAGAAAGGGATATCCAACGTAAAAATAAAATGGTTGTATGTGATTGGAATATATATTTCACTTTTGTATTAGCTGGATGGGAAGGTACTGCCCATGGTGCTCAAATTTTTGACCAAGCTATGACAAATGCGCAATTGAATTTTCCACATTGTCCTTAAGGTATGCTCTTTTGTATGACTACAAATGAATTGCTTTATCATTAATTTTTTTATTTTCATTCTAATTATCTTGTTTTTTATTAGGTAAGTATTATTTAGTGGATGCTGGCTATCCAACACCAAAGGAGTACCTTGATCCCTACAAATGTGAACGCTATCACCTTGATTTTAGCTGCTCTCACAAGTTTGCAAATCATAACGAAGTATTCAGTTATTATCACTCAAGCTTAAAGTGCACTATAGAAATGTTTTTTGGTGTATGGAAGAACATGTTTGCAATTCTACGTTGCATGTCCAAGTTCAAAATGAAAACACAAGTTCAAATAGTCATTGTAATTATGGTTATACAAAACTTTATCCGAAGTTATTCTGAAATAGATATTGATTTTAGTCGTTATGAAGATGAAAACACATACCTTCTATAACGCCCCGACTCTAATCAGAGCATTACTTACTAATTAAACCTGAATCTGGGTTTCTCGTAGTAAAATTTTCACTTTGGAACTAGTTAGGAAAAAGATAAAACTTTCGAAATACAATGTTTTGACTACAAAAGACTCTGAATGCATAAGGGTATTACAACCAACTTCACCATTAAAAGAATTTTACCAAAATTACATTCTAATACAATGTAATATAAAATACTCTTAATAAAGACCGCTCGACTCGTGATCCGGTACTCAAGGTCTTGCGTGGCGGCAAGACCGAGCATCCTGTCATGCTCTAGGCTTCTCCAACTGCTAGGTACCTGAAAACAACGCCCCAACATAGTGAGTTTATAAAACTCAGTAACATAGAACTATCATAAATTATTTTACCGTTGTTTCCAGCCATACTTGGTGTATGAAGTATGGAAAACTCCTCTGTACATAGATACAAATATCAACTGTGCTTAAAACATTCAACCAAACACTTGCCACAATCACAATAACGTTTCATTATAAACATTAAAGTAACACATGACAATCTCATACATCTACTTGCACAACCAAGGATTTACCACGGGATATAAATTGATCACTGGGCTTGACCCTGCATGGTACGACTCTATGCAATAGCCAAGGAGTTACCACTAGGCTTTACCACTTTGGGATTTACCACAGGGCTTGACCCTGCACTGTACAACTATCTACTACAACCAATGATTTACCACAGGATATGAATTAATCACTGGGCTTGACCTTGCTTTGTACAACTATCTTTTTAGAACAATCATACATTCAATAGTTCTAATTCTATATCTTCTAGAACAGTCGAGGATTTACCACTGGGTCTTGACCCCGTACTGAACAACTATTTGCACAACCAAGGATTTTCCATGGGATATTAAATGGTCACTGGGCTTGACCCTGCATTGTACCACTAACTACTACAACCAAGGATTTACCACGGGATATTAAATGATCACTGGGCTTAACCCTGTATTGTACAACTCTCTACTACAACCAATGATTTACCACTAGGTCTTGACCACTGGGCTTGACCTTGCATTGTAGAACTATCTCATTAGAACCACTATAAATTCAATAGCCATAATACTTTTTCTCTAAGCTTTCAAACAAACTTATGTTCTAATAACTCTTCTAAGGAATTCAAATGATATTCCTATAGGTATCTATTACCTTGCTTATTTACAAGTATACTGTTATTTGCTTCCTCTATTTGGAGCAAAAGTAACATCTTATCCTTTGTAGCTTCAATGCATCAATAAAAAAAACATATTTAAATGATGACCTCTAAGTGATTCATATGATATCCCTTTGACCTACTAGGATTTAGAACACTAAAAACATATATTCTTAGCCTAGGAAACCTCTTAAGGGGAATAAAAATCCAATTTTTAACTCTGCCTGTGAGCACGCTGTGCATGCCCTAGCGTGCGTCACGCGTGTTCCGCACCTGTGTTGTGCGCGCCTAAGCACGTGTCATGTGCATTTCTTAATCTTGGTTCTGTCTCTTTGTGCGTCACGCGTGCCTGAGAGGTGTGCTACTCACATTTGTCTAATTTGCCTCGGTTTGTCTACGCGTCGCGCGCGCCTGTGAGGCGAACCTGCAGAATTGCATTTTTCTGCTTTCTCCCAACTTCAACCTTATTTCCTCCTCAATCCAAGCCAATAACAATCAAGATTGAGACTCAAAATCATGCATTAAACTCATATACCAGATCAAGATTAACTCATGATATATCAAAATCACAATTAAACATGATTCAACACATCATAAAATCATCAAAGTGATCATATACTTATGGAATCCCACTTTCCTATCATGCATTCCCTAACCCCATCAAAAATAAAGAAAGCACACAACAACACAAAGGAAAATGGAACCCTATAGGTGGGTCTTATGACTGCCCAACCACTAAGTGAGAAGAACTCACAATTGATACATTAATCATCAACATATCCTCATAGTTCACAACTTCTCCCAATTAGAGCTCTGTGGAACTCACAATAGGACAAACATCAAACATATGTTTGTGGGGAGTTGGGGCAGCCATCCAACTCTTAACCAATCCCACTAATATATTATAACTTCTACTCATTAACATTCAACATCAAGAATTAAAATAATAACCTAAGCATACCCTAATCAGAGGTTTTTGAGGGGAATCCTATGTTACCTTTTGTTCCTTAAATGTTCAGAGAAGAAATCCCCAAATCCTAAGGCTTGACACCATCCTCCATTAAAGCTTGAATAAAAGCTTCCTCTTCAAATCAATCTTCCACATCTGAGTCTTGATTCATATTCATCTCCTTCAAGCTCTCAATCTCTCCCTGTTTCTCTATCTTTCTCGTTCTCTGTTTCTCTCTCTCTCTCTATGCGTTGTCCTTCTCTTCCTCGAGGTCTCCCTTTCTATGCTTCTCAGGTGCGCCACCGCGCACCATCACAGGGCCACCACCGTCGTGTCGTGCCCTCCTCCTTCCTCTCCTTCCACCATGCGCTTCCTTCTCCTTCTCCCCTTTCATTCTCTCTTCTCCTCTTTTCTTTTCTCCTTTTTTTTTGTTTTTCTCTTTTTTCCTTCTTCTGCTGCTGTTTCACGATGGGAGGGAGTAAAGAGGGGATGAGTGGGTGCTAGGGTGGGTGCAAGGGGGTTGTGGTGTATGGTAGGACAAGGACATGATTTGTTTAGAAATTAGCTAACAAATCCTATTTAAATTTCATAATTAACCCTTTGGTCTTAAATCAACCTTAGGTAAATTAATCAATTAAAATAACTCACGAATAAGTAGTCCCACATTCCCTTGATTATTAGGTAGAATTACCATTTTACCCCTAAGTTCTAACTTTACGTTAAAACACTAGATTAAAGGTTATTAACCTCATTAATCCTTAGGGATTAAATTCCCTTTTCACTTAGTATTTTTAATTACCAAGCTTTAGAAAGTTGGGATGTTACACCTTCACTAGGATGGTTATCATAGATAGGTTAACTTGGATCCATCCCAAATTTTAAATATAGCTTCTTCATCATAGAAGGAACATGTTCGTGACTCGATTCAAGATCAAATTATAGAGTAAAATAATTAGTATTGTAGTAATGTCTCGGTATTGTATTTAACTTTAAATTATATCCCTATTTGTAATTTTTTATTTAAAAGCTTCATGTTCAGTACTGTTATGGTAATATAGTACTTTTGTTGTCTATTTTATCAAATTTTAAGTTTATAATATACTTTTGGCAAAATTACTCCATTGGCCTTTTATCTTAATTTAAAGTTTCAAGTCAGTACTTTATCTTTGTTTTGTTTTAATTTAGTCCCGTATATTTTAAAACGTAAATTTTAAGGCAAACTGTTGGTTGATCTACAACGAGAAATGCATGTGTGCCACAAGCAAAATCTGTCGTATCAATTATGCCACAAATCAGAATCCAAAAAGAGTTGTTGCAAAAAGCAAAAAACAGTCCAATTTTGGCCAACATTGCAACATTTTAGAACATGTGGGACTAAACTGAAACTAAAATTAACTTTAAAGGACTAACCTGATACAAAAAAGATAAAAGGACTGAACTGAAACTTTAAATTAAGATAAAGGACATCTAGAGCAATTATGCCTATAATTTTAAGTTAGGACCCATTTTGGTAATTGTATACCCAAAAACAATTTTGATCAAAACTATCCAAATAACATGAATTGATAAAAATTACTTTTTTTGTGAATGTATCCAAATATAAATCACATTAAATTTAACTCATTTTTAACCAAAATCAATTTTGTAAAACAAATTCTGTCAAAACAAATTTTTGTATTCACAAAACCAAACACACACATAGTCAATTCTAACTGTTTCGATTGTGAAACCAAACACAACTGTAGCAGTAATAATAATAATAATAATATTAAAATTGTTTTTCTCATAAGTGAACTTTCAGAAATGGAGATCATCGTAAGAGAAAAAGGAACTCGTGCGGAAAGTGCTGGTGATGCACTTACACATTTTCCAATGCTCAAGTCAGTGTATGTTAGTGAGTATATGACAGGTTATCAGAATGAAAGTGTACCTTAATTTGGACTTTTGTGTGGTACATATAGAAGCTCAAATGCGTATTTTGGTGAGCTCCCAATTTAGGTTTGAGCTCCAACCATTCTAGGTCGTCCAATCCACCATATCATGGATAGTCTTGTCTCTGGTCGAGTACATCCATGTCAGGCAATTGATTTTCCAGCTCGGGAGTGCTATGGCCTGGCCTTCCATGGAAGTTCGAATGCAAGTGTCCCCATAGGCCTAAGGGATTTAACTGAAAATGTTTTTCTTATCAAAATCATTTCTCAAATATGCATTTCTAAAGAAATCACTTTTCAAATACACTTGTAAAAGCTTCACTCTTCAAAACCATTTGCTAAATGTTCAATCTCTCAAAATCATTTCCAAAAGTTCCTTTTTAAATAATTTCAAAAGACACACCTTTAAAAATCATTTCTAAAAAGGATTCATCTTAAATACTTTATAAAAGTATCCATTTTGAACAAGTTTTCTTATTTTCAACAAAATTTCACTTTACTAAAATACCTTTTCTCTCTTATCTTCTTCTTTTTAATAAAGTTTGTGTGATACTTTATAAAGTCTTAGAACATCTCACTATTTTCTCACATGAAGATTTCCTCAAGTCTTCAACTTTTTAAAATTTATCTTTTAGTCACAAAATATATTTTTTTGACTCAAACCACATCAGCTCAATTCATTACAAATAATGTCAACAATACAATCAGGAATATAGTGAAAGTCACTACGATTAGCGTAAGAGATAGATGCTCGAGCTAAAGCATGAACACTACCATTTGCTTGTCGTTTAGTAAAAACAACCTGAAAGTTGTTATAAGCGGACAATAGGGTTCTACATTCTTCTAAAATGGAACCATATTCTGATCTATTAGATTTATCAGTGTCCACATCATTTACTAATTATTTACTGTGCATCTCAAAAATAATATTATAAAAACCTACTGTGATCATCCATGCAATGGCTTGGAGAAGACCCTATACTTCAGCTTCACAAACACTCATATGAGCTCTACACCAGTCTGTCCTAGCCATAATAAATTGTCCCTCCTCATCACGCACACATAAACCGATGCCTGTACTGCAGTGTTGTTTAAAAATAGCAGTATCCACATTACATTTGACATAACCAGGCGTGGGGGGTGGTCCATTTCACCAATGTTGCATCCGGTTGAGAGGTTGCGTGAACTCCTTTCTTTCGTGTGTGTTGCCATGATTACAGTACCTTATCACTGCGAGCAATCACCAATGTAGTGAACTCTCTTGTATCGTGCCAAAGTATCATATTTCTTCTCTTCCAAAGGCTCCAAAGTGTCATGGCAAAAGATTCTAGATGCTCTTTATTAAAGATCTTCCAACCCTGCAAGAAAACATCAACAAAGCCTTCTGCACTCACCATTAAATTGTCTTGCATAAGCCACAAGTGAAGCTGCTACCGATATTCTACACTAGCTGGGCAAACAAGAAACACATGCCAATTATTTTCACAGCCATTTCCACAACAAACACATAGCGATGGACAGTCCACTCCCCTCCTTCTCAAGTTCTCCCTATTATGCAAACAATTTCGACCTACTCGCCACATAAAGGTGCATACTTTTGTAGGCACTGCAAGCAACCAAAGGTTTTGCCATTCTCCTTTAACCTCGAGCTTATCTCTATTAGCTAGCCTCTCCATACATATGCGGTATGCACTCTTCACTGTGTATATCCCTTTCTTATTAAACTTCCAAATGATCTCACCTGGTTTTGTGGCACCAAGTAAAGGAATCCTAAGAATTTCATTCACATCTCTCGATTGAAATAAGTTTTGGATCACCTGCTCGTTCCAAGAATCCATAGATGGGTGTATAAGATTCTGTATAGCGAAGACATTATAGTCCTGTGGCATAGGGGTGTGAATGCAAGGATCTTCTTCACATCTCAATCAGGGAATATTCCAAATAGGAATAATAGAACCGTCACCAACTTTCCAAGGATGTCCTTCCTCTAGCAAAATTCGGGATAACCAGATGCTACGCCAGGTATAACAGGGGTTGTGTCCAATTGTAGCCCCTAAAAAATACCCCTTGGGAATTATTTAGCTTTGAAAACTTTTGTTACCATAGCATCCGAGTTAGTTAAGAATTTCCAACCTTGCTTCCCTAACATTGCCAGATTAAATCCATAGAGGTCACGAAAGCCCATACCTCCTCACTCCTTCCTTATAGTCAATTTGTTCCAACCAAGCCAATTGATACCTCTTGAGTTACCTCTATTCGAGCCCCACCAAAATGAATTCATCATGCTTTGAATCTCCTCCTCAAGCAAAGTGGGAAGCAGAAACACGCTCATACAATAAGAAAGGATGGCCTGTGTCACTGATTTGATAAGAACTTCTCTGCCCGCTTGGGATAGCATCTTGCTACTCTAACTAGATATTCTATGCCAAACTCTGTCTTTAATGTAGTTGAAGATAGATTTTTTGCTTCTCCCAATCATAGAAGGAAAGCCAAGATATTCACCTGTGCTAAGACACTCCTAAACTTCAAGGACATTTGTAACTAGACTTTTTGTAGGCTCCCCCACATTCCTACTAAAATAAATCTCAGACTTCTACATATTAATGTATTGCCTCGATACTTTAGCATAAGGCTGAGAATGTTCTTCACAGATGTAGCTTCCCTCTCTTCCACCCTAAAGAATAAAAAACTTTTGTCTGCGAACAACAAATGACTTATAGTGGGAGCTCTTCGACAAACCTGGACACCATGAATCTCACCTCGCCTTTTTGCATTTTCAACGAAGCAGTTAGGCCCTCAGCACAAATAATAAATAGACAAGGTGATAGAGGATCACTCTGTCTGAGACCTCTGCTAGGGATTACCGGGCCAACTCGTTCATCATTAATAAGAATAGAATAATTAACTGAGGTAACACACATCTTTTATCCAGCTAATCCATTGAGGTGCAAACCCCATACACTTCAAAATAGTCAGAAGATATCCCCAGTCAATTCTATCATAGGCCTTACTGATATCGATCTTCAGGGCTGCCTCACCTTTCTTCCCCTTAGTCTTGCACATTAAATAATAAATGACTTCATAAGCGATAATGACATTATCAACGATTAATCTTCCTACCACAAAGCCTGGCTGCTCTTCTGAAATGCATTTAGGGAGAACCTGCTGCAATCTATTAGCAAGAGTTTTTGCAAGAATTTTATAAATAACATAGTAAAGAGATATTGGTCTCAAATCACGCATAAATGTAGGGGAGTCACACTTTGGAATAAGGACTATATTTGTCTCACCTAAAGAGCTAGGAAAAGCTTAATCTTGAAGCCACCGTTGACAAGCCTGAAAAATATCATTGCCACACAAAGCCCTGAATCTCTTATAAAAGCTGGATTCAAACCATCCGGCCAAGGGGTCTTATCAGAGTGCATTTGAAGCACAACATCCTTAAACTCATCAAATATTGAACATCAAGATCCTATTGTTCTTGACTAGGTTGAAACTATGTCCGAGTTCAAGCATCCAACATTTTTCAACAACACAATATTCATGTTTCATCATTCATATCATCATTCAAGCAAGAATAGTCATATTCATCCACACAACCAGATATTCATATGTCACATATATTTAACATAATTATTTTAAATATGTTCATCTTGCATTGAAACAAATATTCACGAGCATACCACAAACAAATCACATCTTCAAGTCAAAATGCCCAAACTCCCCAAAGGAGTTTCATCAACATCAAAACATACAACTCATGGAGCTATCTAAACTCATAGGAGAAAATATCCTCTTACCTCTTATAGTTTTCTCACAAAAAGCTCCTAGATTTGCACTTCAAGACACTTCATTTTTCGACTCTTAGAAGTTCCTTGCTTCTACACTCCATCCATGGCACCACAACACATCAAAAAAACAAAAAGACAGTGAGTTCTTAAGTAAGAACTTTATGGAACCCGAAATGGTAGGAGGAAGAAAAGAGAAGGTTGAAATGAAAACTTTCTTCCTTACCATTATTTTAAGATTTTGATTGGAAGTATGCAAGTCAAGGTTCCACCTCTTGAATCTACCAAAAAGAATAGAACTAGAATGAAACATTTAGGACTCTTACTTTTCAAAAATAGAAGAGAAAAAAATGGTGTGGGCTGGGGGTGGAGGTTTTGGCCAAGTGAAAAGAAATGAGAGAAGTGAGTGCTCCTAAAATCTTAGGGTTTTAAAGTGATAAAATAAAGTCTTAAAGGCACTATGTATAAGGATGCATTAGGTTAAATTTTGAAATGAAAACTTCTCCTACAAGCTTTGGATGGCACGACCTTTAAGGGAGAAAAAGGGGGAAGATTTGCCTTTCTAACACTCATCTTAATAAGAGCATGCACAAAGGATGGGAAATGAGGTGAAAGTTTCCTTCCTTTTTGGTGAAAAATTACTAACTTTGAATAATACAAAGAATTAAGATGTATTGAATGAACATTTCAAGTCCATGGTCTTGTCTCTTATCCCAAGTTTTGGGTCTCTACTTCTTATCTTGAATGATGTGCAGTTAGGTTTGAATAAAAAATAATATTTAATTTCTGTACCCAAAATCGACAAATACATTCTAAATACTTCAAAGCACTTTGAAACATTATTAAACTTAATATTTTATCTCGATGTCCAGTTAGGATATCTCTTACTTGTGTAAATAATCATAATACATACTGAATTTCATCCAAAATTTATACTCAATTTAGAGCCACTACTTCCTAATATACACTAGATTCTAAATTAGGTTTTAGTTTTCTAATTACCATACACTTGACCGAACGTGACAAAAACACAAAAAGGGGATTTGAATTGGGTTTTAGAAATCTTTTCGAAGTACTTGTGTTTTTGAAAATGTAACATCCCAATTTTTAAGAAAAAATTATTTTAGCGATAAAATCCTAAATACTTGAAGATAAGTCATAGAGATTGATCACCTCAATGAATTACTGAGAGTACGGGAAATTATTTTGACTTATTTTGAATAATTCAATTATTACAAATAATTATTATTCATGATGTCAATTCAAATTAATAGACAGCGTAGACGTATGCTGCTTTTAAGGTGAATGCATCAATTATACTTATTACAAGTTTTCTGCGTGACGCGGTAACGCGTATTTTTGTTGACTAAGAAAATGATTGAATTAAATCAAGATGAAATTAAATTTAAGATTTAATATTTCATATTAATTCATGGTTCAAAAATCGTCGGAAAACTCTAACGAAGTTTTGTCGCGTTTTGAATCACCGGGTAAATTTTATCCGCATAAAATTTTAAACGAACTTTGATTTCAATGAAAATTGAATCGCAACTTGTTGTGACTATTTTTGAGTGATTTAAGTTGTTTTTAATATTTATGATAAAGTATTATCACGTGGTGAATTAATTTCTCGGTAAATTAATTTTCACGAATTTATCGGCAAAGAATTAATCGGTAACGCGATTATTTGACGTCGTGTTATTTTTAGGGGCACTCTAGACTCTAAGATTAGAGGGTAATCATGAGAGATGTGAGATTAGATTAGGATAGATTCATTGATGTGATTAGCATATTACTTTAGTTATAGGTGTCACTTTTGGGGTGATTAGTATTATACACTTACTTTTAAACTTGTTTTAACCAAGTGTTGCTTTAATAAAAAATTAATTTTTAATCCTCCCATTTTAGAGGCTGATGGCAGCGACCCCCTCCCTATTATTCCCTCATTTTTATTTTCATTGATGATTAACTTATTAAGCCAAGTGAAAGCCTATTAAGCCTATCCTTCTTATTAATTGTTTTATGAAATAATAATCCCCCCTTATTTTGGAAGCTGCAGCGGCGACCCAAACCCCACCCTCACTCTCTATTTTTATTTCATCTTCATCTTCTTGAGAGAGAAAGTGAAGCTCCATCCATGGCTTCCACCTTCCATCATTTTCCTTGCATGATCTCAACTTCAATCCTTCACCAAACTCGTTTCTAACTACTTCTTCTACTTGAATACCTCTTCCACATCATGTGAGCAAGTTGAAGAGCCACATTTCCCTCACCAAACAGCCCCAAAAATCGTGACCTCCATGCTCCACCATGATTGGGTATTTGAAATTGGATAGTGTTTTGTTTCCTTGCTTCTAGTTTCTTGATGCTAGTTTAGGGTGATCAAAGGTTAATTTTTCCTTCCGTTTGAGCTCCTTAGAGCCGTGACATAAAGAGGATTTTTGGGGGAAATTTAACTTGAATCATGTTCCGGACTGGGCCAAGGCCCAATCCGGAGATCCAGCATTCACAGGCCCATTTCCGCTCGTGCCGCTCCGCCTTCCCTCAACGCGGCCGACCAAACGGTTCTCAGCATTAAAGGAATTTAATGCCGACTTGAGTTTCACGGGCGGTTACACATCGGCGAAGAACCGTCCTCAACTCATATTTAAAGAAGACCGCGTCGAACGGTCGAGGTAATGATTTTTCTACCACCTCTTTACTCACCTCGACACACATCGACTTGAGCGTCGGGTGTTTGCGGTACACCACCCAACACGCCGTCGTCATCCGTCAGCGAGCACAACCGCACTGCTTCCCTCCGGTCATCCTCTGAAGTTCTGTTCAGAACATTGGCGCCGTCTGTGGGAATCGTTTCTGATTCCATCTTCTTTGTCGAAGTCTCCCTTCTTCACTCGACGATGACTAGATCGAAGCGTCAGGTCGCGACTAGTAGTTCCACTCATGCGACGCAGATCTTGAACCACCAAACCAGCCGATAGCTCAGCGGAACCACCTATCCGGCATGACGCCGTTCGATCGTTCTTTGCTCAAACCGATGCGAGCGGAGACCGCGCCATCCTTATTCGCGAGTTCCGCGAATTCATCCGGCCATGCCGGCGATGCATGCTCGTAATCAACGCCTCGATCGAATGGAGAATCGTGAAGGAACTCTCGCTCGCGTTGCCACCCAAATCGAAATGTAAAAGATCGAGTCTCTCATTCTCCTCGGAGATCGAAGGAGTCTGAAAATCTCGAGATCTGCTCATCGCCACCACCGTGGCATGACTCCACGCCGCTACGTGCATAGAGCACTTCGCCGTGCTCATTCTGTTTCATCAACTCCTCGGAGCGATGACACGAGTGACTCGAGCGGGGCCTTTTGTCCTTTTACATCCGAGATCATGAAATTCCCGATTCCGAAGCATCTTCAGAAACCACCCGCTTTGGACTCATACGACGGCACCACCGACCCCAACGAGCATGTTGGTTGCTTTGATCTTGTCATGGGCTATCGAGGCGCCAAGGCGGTGAAGTGCGAATCTTTCCTCACTCAAGAAGGCGCGTTGTCTTGGTTCCAGACTCTTAAGAAAAATTCCATTGGTTCGTGGACTGAGCTCGTCGACCAGTTCTCCGCGCATTTCACTGCGTCTAAAGTCCAACCCAAGTCGACAGCGGCACTGGCCGCAATTCAGCAGAAGAAAGATGAGTCTATCAGAGACTACGTCGAGCGCTTCAACAAAGAAGCCATTTTGGTGAAGAAATGCTCTGACGAGATGAAGTCATTTGCTAGAGCAAGGCCTGATCGAAGGAAATCTATTCGGCGACGGCGTTGGTGTCGACAAACCAAGACCCTGAGCGAGTTCCTGAAGCGAGCTCAGAAATTTATGAATTACGAAGAGAAGTTGATGGCATCAAAAGCCAAAGACAAATCCCCAGAGTAACACTGACAAGCAAAGATGAAGAAATATTATAGTTAAAACAAATGTATCCTAAACACATAAATGTGAAGCAGTGAAGTATGATTGAAGAAATACGCAATCAGCATTTATTTACTATCAAAACCTTGCACCTCTGATGGAACCTCGTGCCGAGACCGCGTGCACGAGCTCGTGATAAAGCCTTGTGCGTTGGCACAAGCACCTGATGAAGAGATCGACCTCGTGCCGAGACCGCGTGCACGAGCTCGTGATAAAGCCTTGTCGGTCTGATAAAGCCTTGTGCGTTGGCACAAGCACCTGATGAAGAGATCGACCTCGTGCCGAGACCGCGTGCACGAGCTCGTGATAAAGCCTTGTGCGTTGGCACAAGCACCTGTGATCGACCTCGTACCGAGACCGCGTGCACGAGCTCGTGATAAAGCCTTATGCGTTGGCACGAGCACCTGATGAAGATATCGACCTCGTGCCGAGACCGCGTGCACAAGCTCGTGATAAAGCCTTGTGCGTTGGCACAAGCAAGCACCTGATGAAGAGATCGACCTCGTGCCGAGACCGCGTGCACGAGCTCGAAAAGATCGACCTCACGCCGAGACCGCGTGCACGAACTCGTGATAAAGCCTTATACCTTGCACAAGCACGTCAAGCCTCGTGTCGAGAACTGCCTCAGCAGAGGTGGAACACGAAGGTCCCGAACGAACTGATAAACAAAGCACGACCCGACGACGTTTGCAGTTCCTTACGAACAAAGACGTCGAACGTCGACATCAATGAACTTCAACAAAGTCTCCACCTCGACATTCGAGCTAGCGACTTGGGGCCTTTGTTCGGATTGGCGAGGCCCAATCCGAGATCCAAAGATTCACAGGCCCATTTCCGCTCGTGCCGCTCGCCTTCCTCAACGCGTCGACCAAACGGTTCTCAACATTAAAGGAATTTAATGCCGACTTGGGTTTCACGGGCGGTTACACATCGGCGAACCGTCCTCAACTCATATTTAAAGAAGACCGCGTCGAACGGTCGAGGTAATGATTTTTCTACCACCTCTTTACTCACCTCGACACACACTGACTTGAGCGTCGGAGTGTTTGCAGGTACACCACCCAACACGCCGTCGTCATCCGTCGCGAGCACAACCGCACTGCTTCCCTCCGGTCATCCTCTGAAGTTCTGTTCAGAACAAATCACTTGTTGTTTTGATTGTTATTTAGTTGTGTTTGTTGTTAATGTTTTGGTCAAGAAAGAATTTTATTTGAAAGTTGTTTTGGACATTAAGGGCAATGAAAACACTTAAGGCAAAAAGGGATCATTTGTAATCCTAAAAGCCAAGTGGAGCCTTGAATATAATATTATTACTATTGTGGTTGAAATTTAGTTATGGTTTTATGTTTTGAGTTTAGTAGTAAAACTTTATTTTCCAACTTGTGCATATTTCAAGAAAACTTTAGGTTTTGAAAATATATGAACTCCTAGTTTGTAAATATTTAAGTGTAGGTAATTTCTTATTTAGCAGATGTTTTTGGGATTTGAGAACCTAGGAATTGGAGTTAAGTCTAGGCCTAAGGGGTTATTTTGAGTGGCTTAGGATTGTACTGTTTTGTTGTGATGTTAGGACTTGTGATACCCGAGTTCGTGCTGCGTGAGACCGAGACGTGTGTTGGCTCGAGACTTGACGACTGTGGTAAGGGCGCTTCACATTATATAGTTTATATAGTGTAGTGTGAGTAAGAGCAACTTTAGATATTGCATAGGATTTAATTTTAAGTCTTAAAGCGAAGAAGTCTGAGAACCTCAGGGTTCGAAGTGAGGGTCTCGTACCCCTTCGTCTGTTTTATTGTCTGATGTCTATACTGATTATTTAGTGAGCTTGTTTGCAAGAGGTTGGAAGCTGTCCACAACCCCCCACACATGTTTGTTTTTCTCTTTGTTAACTCCACTGAGTTGTAGAAGGATGAATTGTATTCTGATTGTTTGCGATATGACTTGGTTGCATTGTCTTGCTATGAATTGCTGAACTGCGTTATGTCGTGATGAGTTCTGTGTGAATATTTATTTAATATGAGGTTGAATAATTATTCGAGTTTGCTTCTTTGAATCATTGTATGCGTCGATTTATTCATTGGGGTTGTGAGAGTTTGTTGTGACGTTTTTGAGCTTCGAACCGATTAACCTAGGGTGCTAGGATCCCCCTAAAAAGCTCCGACTGGTTTTTCGGCAGCTGAGCTAGACGTCGTAAGTCAAGGAACCTGAGCTGAATGTCCTAGGGTGAGCGGAGAGCCCAAGGCTACGGCTGGTATTCAGTGGATGGATCGGCGTTACTTTCCGGAAATTGTCGAGAGTGTCTTAAGGGAGTGTCTTGAGTTGCGTTTTGGGAAATTGTGCATTTTGTTGTCTCTTGTTTTATGTTTTGCTGTTTCTATGATTATTTGAGAAGTTGACCCTTGCCAGTAGTTCTTTCAATTAATGAATGTAACCCAGATGGCGAAGCAAGCAGAGGATTTGAGACTGCGGAGAAGAGTAGCTGAGGATAGCCGTCCGGTTTCCTACCTGTGTTTCTGTCGCAACTTACTAGAGTATTAGTAAGGGATGCAGCGTGTCGACTAGCTATAGGATATTTGTAGTTCATTTCAGTGTTGTAATAAAATGCCTATTATGGTTCCAGACATGTATTGTCTTATATGACTTGATGGAATAAATGAGTATGGTTAATGTGGTTTAAATTGGTGTCTTTATTCATTCACCGCCATGTTTCTAAAATCGCTGTAGTACTCTGACCGCTCTTTCTTAAAGAAGTTTGTTTTTTAAAAAAATATAGAACCATATTTTTGGAAAACGTGCAATGTAGAGTATTCTGCCTTTCAAAAATATGTCAACTTTTGTCATAATACTAGTTTAGTAGCGCTCCGGAAACAGGGTGTTACAGAAAACCTTTGCAAAATAACTCTTTAACCAAAATAACAATGAGAACAAGTAAAGAGAAGAGAAAGAATATGACACAGTGATTTATACTAGTTCACTATCACCTGATAGCTACATCTAGTCCCTTCACCACACTGAAGGATTTCTCCTCTATAATCAACTGATTACACTTAAGAGTATACTACTGGCAAACTGGCTATACTCTTAACTTCTTAGAACGACTTAGTACAGTCGAGCCTCTAAGGAAATACAGCCACTACTGGGCTAAATATAAGTGTTCAAAAATACTTTGAAGTATTATAAGCAACTCTTAGTAAGAGAGGGTTTACAATGAAAGCTTTAAGCACAAAGATGACTTTCTAAAAGAAAGAATAAAACGATTGAGTGTTGTTCACTTGGTCTCAGAGACTTGCAAAATTTCTTAGTTGCTCGCTACTCAGATTTTGTTTCCAATAGTTTCGTTAACCTTCTTCAGTGAAATGAGTAAGGTATATATAGCTAGGGTTCCAAATAGTGCCATAGTGACCTAGCAGGTCTTTCTCCAATGGATAAAACTTGAGATCCGCTTTTTGTGGCTTTTAGTGAGTCACGTCATTTTCAACTTTGCTTCTGTACACTGACACATCAGACACATACAGTTTCTGTCCCTTTGTGATCCTTTTTGAATTTGTGATCCTTTCTGAATAAGACATATCTGATAATTATATCCGTTAACATTCCATTTGGCCTTTGATTCCTCGTACATTAAAAGATCAACAATGAGGTTTCTTTAAAGCTTGAAATGACCTTTAATGCTTCACTCAGTCTAGTTTCCAACCAGAAGCATCTTCTACCAGATGATGCTTGTTACTGAGATACGCTGCTTACCAGAGTAAGCTTGGACTAGAGGCAAGTTCTTCAGAGCGTAGCTTCACCCAAGCTTCCATATACTAGAGGCATGTAGTACCAGACGCAGGGTTCCAACAGAGTGTAGTCCTACCAGAACTTGGTCTACCAGAGGCATGGTCTACAAGGGGGTTGACTACCAGAGCTTCTTACCAGAGCTTTGACTACCAGAGTTTGGTCTACCAGAGCAAGGCCATAAGAAGCTGACGTCATCGGCTCTTAACAGATGATCAATGCCAGACTCAGAGAGATGGACCAGAGGGTGAAATGCACACAGAGCTAAAGCTTTCTGAGATATTTCCATCTGATGAATAGTGACTTACTCACTAAATTCTGCACAGTAACAAACACATCAGAGGATAAATTGTTCTTATCATTATTTGTTATCATCAAAACAATTAAGGTCATTGTTTCTGAATCTACTTGATTCTAACATTGACCACATAGAAAATACTGACAAGGGAATAGGAAAAACATGGTGTTACACCCCAAGTCATTTGCTCATTGAACATAAGGTGATGACCTATACGCATGCCAAAATCTATATCATGCCGAAGTAGGCATTTCGAGAAGAAATTTCAAGGTCTCACACAAAAAGGGCCTTTGAGGAATTGAGTCATGCGATTATTATGGATTTTCTTGATTATGATTTGCTTGTTGACGTGACTAAAATGATTTCAATTAATAACTTGAAGTTTGTTAAAGGTGAGGTCTTTAACATATGCTCCAAAATCTCTTCAAATTTTGAGTCTTTTCCTCCGTTTGTCTTAGCTGAGAAGCTACAAGCACCGTCTTTTAGGTTCGCCTATGTCCATAACGATAAATGATTATCAAGTGGCTAATTGTGACCACATCTTCTAGGTTCAAGTACCTAGCCTTACTTTGTCTTTCTTAATTGTGTTTCATTCGTTTTCATAAGTATCCATGATGAACAAATTATTGGTACCTAGGTCTTCTTTTGGTTTACCCCAGTTGACGATTCTTCTTCGCTGGGGAAGGGAATGGTCTTGAAAAAATGGTTGTAAGAGCAGAGAGGTTGGTGACAGTACTTTCCCCTACCCTCGAAGATGATGCTTTTTTAGCCTTCAAATCAGGGTCTTTTCATGTTGCGCCTCAAGGGCCATTAGTAAGCATAAGGAAAAGAGGGAGCACCAAATTTCTAAAGCTATCAGAATGTGGGGGAGGTTGTATGGAGGGCTGGTATCTCGAATGGAAGCTATGATTTATTTGTGTGAAACAACTTCTCGCCCACCTTCTAGACTTTCCTATTAGGCAGTATCAAATTTGAGTGATCTAATTGACATTGACAGTCAGGAGATGGGTAGAAAAAGGATCTGGAGGTTGGGGAGGAGCGTCACGTTTCTCCTGATGCATAATTATTTTCTTGGATTGATGAGTGTAACACCATGCTTTTACCTATACTTTTATTTTTGTTTTACTTGCGTAATTACCTGTATTTTATACTGGTAATTGTAATTTTGACTGTGACCAAGTCTATGAATTTGAGAAAAGTGAAATCATAATTAGGACTTAGAAGATCATAAGAAATTATGGTTAAAACTGGATTTAAAATTTCGACAAAACCTAGTTTGCGTTTTAGTTGATATGTAGATTTGCACCGGCTAATGAACCCTTAAAATATTTAATTTGAGGATGCCTTGAGTGTATTAGTATGGTTTGGGATAGGTTTTGAAATTTTTGCAGCCAAAATAAAATATTGGCATTTTATTTGTACTGTTTCAATAATGCGGTATAAAAAATCTAAGCAACTGGGGAGACCTAGAGCTAGGTAATGGATCGGCAAACGACGTAACGTCTGACTTTCTTTTCCTCTCAACTTCTTCAAATAGTTCTTAATTTTTTCATCATTTTTCTTCATCAAAGAGGTAAGATTTCCAAAATCTAATCCATACATATTGATCGTCTCATCATTTCCTTCCTTTTAGAAGACTGAACACCTGCTATAGCTTGATAGTGAGGATTAAGCCATTTAAAAGACTTAATCAAATTCAAAAGATTTTGAAAATCTAAAAGGTAAACTTTTTAAGTTAGACGGCATAGGGACCAATTAATTTAAAAAGTTAATAAGTTAAAGAAGTAGTAAGAATGTGATTGATTTTGTACAAGAAATATTCTTCTAAGTTGGTTTATTTTTCAAAACAAGTTAGTTTTAAACTTGTTCTTCTTTTGAAAATAATTTCTTTAGGAAAGGACTTTTAGGTTAAATTTCAGTTTTGAAAATGATGCTGAACAGTAAACCTTTTTCGAAAATATTTCTAAGGTGAATTTACTAAAAAATAAAATAAAAAATGAAGCTTATCTGCGAACAATGATGGTGATGACGACATTGAGGAAGACGGTGCAATCTGCGACGTATTGCTCCTGCCTTCGCCTTGCTTATTGTGCCGGAGATAGGAGGGTGGGCTAGCCAATAATTAAAAAACAAGAGAGAAGGGGTGATATGGAGGTGTTTGGGATGGGTTGTGAAGGTGGATAAAGGAAGATGTACAGTATTGTTGGAAGGGTGTGGTCATGTGTGGGGTTATTAGGGTACAAGGGAGTTTATGTGTTTTCCATGTCATTAAATGAGATAGGGATGACAAAGCGGGCCGACCTGCCCGACGATGAGGTAGTGGTTTGAGGTCCTCAGCCTGCCCCACTGTGGGTTGGTAGGTTCGGCTGCACAAAAATAAAAAAAGAAAATTGGGTTAAAAATGGTAGGTTGACCCACGAATGACATGCACTATTTTTTAAAAATGAACATTTTTTGTAAGAAAAAAAAAGACAATTATGTTTGCTGGTTGGCAGGGTGGGTTGGCCCACACTCAGCCCAAAGAGTTGGGGGTTGTGTGAGGTGGGTCGGCGCACCCCTCTTTGCAGGTTTACGTGAACCCAGTAAGTCCAACTCGCTTTGTCATCCATAGAAGAGAAAAGGGGTGTTGTTTGAGAAAATGGGGTGCTGGAAGTCACCCCATCAAACAAATTTGAGCATTTCCATCCCGGATGTAGCCCAACCCACCTCCTTCCGTCGTTGTTTCAATAAAACAGGGATAACACAGTCACCATTCCGATGTATATATAGCATAGCATTAGCATTAACGCTTTGTCATTTACAGGCAGCGCCTTTTGCCGTTAACTCTTAAACCCTCTCGAAGTCTCACCAAAAAGTAAAAACCCTCTTCACTCATCTTCGCAATCCTCACTCACCCAAAACCAAACCCAACGACGAATTGCAATGAAATGAACCTTTCGGGACGATGATTCAACTCCAAAGGAGCTTGTTCTCCACCACCACTCCTTCCTTCACTCTCTCTTCTCCCTCCTCGCCCCCTCTCTCTCTTCGCCACCTAATGGTCACTCTCTTTCCCTCTTATCTTCTTCATTATTGCAAAAATTACAAATTTCCATTTTTCTGTCATTTAATTTTTATTGCGTCAATAACATAACTGCGTGTTAAACGGTGTCGCAGTTGCAGCAACTCAGGGCGTTTCAGAATCCCTTAAACTCATCACACTTACCACCGCGCGCGAATTTAAGCATCGGAATTGGCAACAGTATCCAACGCCAAAACCGTTTTCCCTTTCGTTCTTTCGGTGGCATTAGCATTAGCCATGTCGCCATTGCGAAGCCTGTAACGTCCGTTAGTGGTTTCGGTTTTCCGTTTCCGGGGAATGGCGTTGGAAGGAGTTTGCTCTTCTCGTCTCGCGCGGGGGATAGTAAACGGAAGAAAACGGTGAAAGCTGTTGCGGTTAACTGCAAAGATAAGGATGTTGGTTCTGGTGGATCTGTGTCTAAAGATGTTAACAATGTGAATGTGGCTTCCAAAAAAGGGAAAAGTAGTTTGGGTGAAGAGTCTAACAGTGACAAACAGGACTCTAAAATTACTAAGAAGAAGAAGAAGGCGGCGCCGTGGTTGAAGAAGAAAAACGTGAAGACTACTGCTACCGATTCGTCGCAAGAGGTTGCTGGAGAAGAAGTTGCTAAAAAATCCTCTTCCAAGGGGAAGAAGACAAAATTAAAGGTCAGTAATTGATGATTTTCAACAAGAAAACGATGCCTATTAGTAGAGGATTTTAAATTGTGGTTGTGGTGGTTATTGTATTTAGGTTACAATCCTTGAAACTGGAAAAAATTGTGGTCCCAATGTTGTTGTAGAGATTTCTAAAACGTTCGGTATGTTTGGATATCTAATAAAGTAGAGTGGAGAGGAATGAAATTGAATGCCATTGAATAAATTTATCTTTATATCATTTGAATATTTTAACAATTGAATGGAGAAAAAGACATGTTATATTTTATTCCCCCAAATTAGAGGGGAAGAAAATGAGTATTGGATGGGATGAGATGAGGTTCGTTCCATCATATTCCATTCCATCGTGTTTTAAACCATCCAAACAATGGAACCTTTTATGATCCCATTTCATTCGATTCATTTCGTTCGATTCATGGATTGGTATTGTGGCCATAATTGCAGTTGCAAACTGCAATTTAAAACACTGCTATTGGTGCAATTACTGCTAATAGTGCTTAATACTGTTTGAAGTATTGATGCTAACACTGGGTTTGTTCAGGTGAGTTCGTCGGGGATCACTCTAGAAGAAAAACAGGATGATTCTGCTTCTACAAGGTCAAAGAAGAAGGAAGTGAACTCTAGTCAGGTTGATCTGGAGAAACCACTAGGGAGATTTACGGGCAAGCCACTGTATCCACCCTCTGGAAAGTCGGTGGTGGTTGTGGAGTCTGTTACAAAGGCGAAGGTTATTCAGGGATACCTTGGTCATATGTATGAAGTCTTGCCAAGCTATGGTCATGTAAGAGACTTGGCTGCGAGGTCCGGATCTGTGCGACCCGACGATGATTTTAGTATGGTGTGGGAAGTTCCACCATCTGCCTGGACTCACTTGAAGAGCATCAATGTTTCACTGAGCGGGTACATTCTCTCATCCACTTGCTCTTGCTTTCCAGCAGCATTGGTTGGTTATGTTAGTATAGTTGTCTTTGTGTGCACTAATCATGGTTGCTGTTCAGTATGCTATTATTACAGTAAAGCAGATTAATCATGATTAGTTGCGATGGATTGTTTCCATTCCATGCTTTTATGCATAAGTGGCTGTCAACCTGTCTCCTGCTTAATTCATTTTATGTTTCACAGAGCAGAAACCCTTATTCTTGCATCTGATCCTGATCGTGAGGGAGAGGCTATCGCTTGGCACATCATTGAGATGTTACAACAACAGGGAGCTCTGCACGATAATATTTCTCTGGCTAGAGTTGTCTTCCATGAAATAACCGAACAATCTATAAAAACTGCTTTGCAAGCACCACGAGAGATTGATGTGAATTTGGTTCATGCTTACCTCGCACGGAGGGCTCTTGATTATTTGATTGGGTTTAACATTTCACCATTATTATGGAGGAAGTTACCAGGTTGTCAATCAGCAGGAAGAGTTCAATCTGCTGCACTTTCTCTTATATGTGATAGAGAAATGGAAATTGATCAATTTAAACCAAAGGAGTATTGGACCGTGGAGACCCAATTTAATAAAAAAGAGCCGAGATCAAACAAGGACCTTACATTTCTTGCTCACTTGACCCATATTGATTCAAACAAGTTGAATCAATTTTCAATTACATCTGGTTCTGAGGCAAGGGATATTGAAAGCAAAATAAACTTGGCAGATTTTCAGGTTATTAACATGAAAAGAAGCAAAATTCGAAGAAATCCTCCAACACCTTATATAACATCAACACTTCAGCAAGATGCTGCAAACAAATTGAATTTCTCAGCAAGTCACACAATGAAGGTATTGATTTATATTTATTCCTATCCTATTTCCCTACTTGATATAATCACGGTTGTAATGAACAATATTTGTTTTTCCTGTGGAATTATGATTTAATTACCTTTATATTTTAAGTTTTCTAGAATTATTTTTATCATTAATCTCTATTAAATTATTATGAATGCAGCTTGCACAGAAACTATATGAGGGAGTTGAACTGCCTAATGGTATATCGGTGGGTTTGATAACGTATACCAGAACTGATGGACTCCATGTAGGTATCACTTTGGTTGCATGAATATGGTGAAATGCTGTGAACTACTGTTGATGCATTGTAGATCAATATTTTATATCAACATATCATTAATTGTCCACTGAAGCTGACCATGCCATCTTAAAACATATCCCCTTCCTATTGTTGTATTACGATTTCCCTTATTTAATACTACCTCTTGTCCTAATTATAAGAGAATTTTTGGAAGATTTTTTGGTCCTAATTATAAGAAAAATGGGACTTATTTCTAGATGTATTAATTGCTAAAATACCTTTTATACCCCTATTTTAATAGACTTGTATATTTAATAGATGTGTATATTTCCTATGCACCTAATTAATGCTATTAGGGGTATATTTAGAAAGAGAGGACAATTTTGTAACATTAAATATGTCTCCTTGGTCTTTGTGTTTTTTGTAATTTTTTCTTATAATTAGGACTAGAGTATTGCTTTTCTATAGCAATTATGTCATGAATCGTGGCTGCTTAAATGTGACCACTAATCTCTTATCATCTTCTACACTAGATCTCAATATCCAATAATCTTTTTTGCAGATGTCTGTTTTAATTTATAACACTTGGAATTTTCTTTCTTAGATTTCTGATGAAGCTGTTGCCAATATTCGCTCCCTGATCATTGAAAGGTGATGTGTACATCTTTGTGCATATTTCTGCATATGCTTGCTATCAGAGCTTCATTACTACTGAATATATAATCAGTTTATTGCTATACACCATACTAGAAGCTATTTTGCTGGTACAGATTCTTCATACATTTTTTGCGTAAAAATTACATTTTGTATGCAGGTAGGGATTTTCAACCTTCTAGCTGTTATGATGTTAATGTATGAGATGCTATGTAGTCTTGAAATTAGTTCTGTAGAATAATTTTTAGTAGAAAAGAAGGAAAGAAAGTTATGTGGGAATTGCTTTTCTATAACAATTATGTTATCATTGGAAAGTTATTGGAAAGGTATGCTCTTCAAAGTACAACCAAGACATAGGAAATAATTTCTTAGATTTGGGCCTAACTCAACCCTCAAAACTGTGGGGATTACCTATGCTTTATAAGCCCTATTTAGGCCTTACCTTTAGTCAATGTGGGACTTGGGTTTTTTCAAATACACCCCAGCATGCCCAGGACTATTGTGCTTGGTGTGTGGATAATATGGTGAGCGACCCAACAACAGATTTATAATAGGCTCTGATACCATCTTAAATTTTGCGATTAACTCAATCCCATGAAACCAGCTTGCAAAAGCTCGCCTTTACAAATTTTTATACCATTATATAGGAGATTACTTTTCCCTTGATATAATGAGAATCTGGGTTGATCCTTGATCATAAGATTTATAACATTTTAAGAAAGTTTGGCAAATGGGGGTGGGAGAAACGATGACTTTTTGAAAGTAAGATTATTATAGACTTCATAAACCTCAAATGGTATGTTTTCACCCTTCCAGAAGAGAATAAAAACTGGAAAATGCTAGTTGGGATCTAAGAAAATGGTTTGGGGGAAACGTGTAGTTCTGTTCTTTTTTAGGTATGAAATTGTAGTTCTGTTCTATCTAGTATCTACATGCAAGGCATTTATTGCTACTTTTTTCCCAGGTATTTTGTCTAAAGTTTCATTATCATTTTAAAATTTAAATGCTTATTTTGTGGTTTAGCAAGTTTTGATTTTTATTTTTTTATGTGGTTTAAATTTACTATGTGCAGGTATGGACAAGATTTTGTTGCACAAAGTCCACCAAAGTATTTTAAAAAGGTGAAAAATGCACAAGAAGCCCATGAAGCCATTAGACCGACTGACATACACAAGTTACCATGTAATATGATATATGCTTCTTTCATAAATATTTTACTTCAATGATGAACCAACGGTGAAAGCTAACAGGATTACTTCATGATGACTTGTCAGCAATGCTTGCTGGGGTACTAGATGACGAATCCTTGAAGCTATACACACTTATTTGGTCAAGAACAGTTTCATGTCAGATGGAACCAGCCATTCTTGAGAAGGTTAGAATACTAAATTTCCATCAACATAAAGTATAGAACGTCGAAAGTATATTTTAAACCAGCTTTTTTTTTAGTTTATGCCTGGATGATTGGTTAGTAGATCGATTAAAATTCAAAATGCTGCCGCTTTTATATATCTTTAGATGGTAAAAGGAGTTTATTAAGGAAGAATTAAGGAAGAGAAAAATATAAAGAGAGGGTATGGCATCCTCCCAAGAAAAGAAAGCAAAACAGAGCAAAACTGAAACCTAGGAGATTGGAACATGTAACTAAGCATGCCAACCTCTTTGCATGTCAGAAAACACCTCTAAATAGATTAAACACTAACGAACTGCAAAGACAGAACACGCCTCAAAATTTTAGCCTCTTTGTGCAAGCCAAAACCTCTGAAATTGATCATTGTAACTTCATTTTGCCTAATCATCTTTCCAGGTCTACTATTGAATATTTGATAGATTGTGTTGGTGTTCTAGATAAAGATCATTAACATAATGTCTGATCTTGAAATTACATGTGTGTTCATAGGAAGTTCATGTGCTTCAATCTGATATTATTATTTTTGACCAGATATGTTTCCTATTGTCATTCTGATTCCAGATACGACTTGATATTGGAAATGCTGATGTGTCTATTTTGTTACGGTCTGCTAGCTCAAGGGTCGAGTTTCCTGGATACCGGGCAGTTTTTACGGTATGGTTAGTTCTTGTAGATAAGTTATATTGTGAGGTTATTTTATTTAGCCTTTTGATGCTTTGTAATCATTCATATACCAGTTGATTATGCTTAACAAATTATGACTTCTATTTGTTTATATTTATTATGATAATTGTCGTTTCCTATAAAATAAATTATTATTGTTGTTGTTGTTGTTGTTGTTGTTACTAATAGACTTATAGTATTATTTTGAGTTTATACCAGTTTGTTGCAATTGTGAAAATATCTATTACAGATAGGTTTCAAATTAAAAGCTTTTGCGTAGAAATATTTTTGAAGTTCTGCTATTTGCTTCAATGTATACATTTGCTATCCAAAATCATGTTTTGACGTTGAGCAACATATCATATATTGGAGCTTAAAATGTTTTGCAAAGACTTTCCATCTTGTTTGTTATATTTATGCAGAGGTTACTCTGGAGTTTCCACATCCAAAGGAATTTTATATTAAAGTGCGGACATGCATGTGGTCTATATTGTGTTGTGTGCTCTGGTTGATAAAAGAGACTTGAGGGATTCAATGTAGTTCACATTTGGTTCATATTGAATTTGATCCTTTCTGTATAATTATGAGAAATTGTGACACGATTTTTTTTTTTTTTTTGGCTGCTCTGGTTGATAAAAGAGACTTGAGGGATTCAATGTAGTTCACATTTGGTTCATATTGAATTTGATCCTTTCTGTATAATTATGAGAAGTTGTGGCACGATTTTGTTTTTGCTGGGCATTCCTTACTTCATATTTTACTTCATATTTATATTCCTGTTGACTACCAGTGCTTCAAAATTTTTAAGCTCTTAGTTGGAGGTGGAGGCCCAAGAATGGTTTTGTATATCCATCAATTTAAGCTGAAGTAGAGAATTTCCACATGTACCTTTATGGTTTGTTTGGGAGTTGGGAGTAAAGGGAAGGGAAGGAAGGGGGAAGGGAGGACAGACTCCCACCTTGTTTGCAAGTCAACCCCCCAAGTTGGGGGAACTCCAAAAAACAAAGAAGGTTTTGGGGCCTTTTAAAATTCCCCAAATCCTTCCCCTTATTTTATAAAACTCTCAAACAAGGGAAAAGCTAACCCTAAGCCTCTCCCCCACTTCCCTCCTAAACTCCCTCCCAGATGTAGCCTTACAAGTCTAGGACAATAAAGCTGATGTGGTTCCCGACTTATGTATAGTTCTTTTTCACTCCCAGGACATTGACACTGAAGCTGTGCAAGATAGAGATAGTGATGGATCCAACCATGATCAAGCTTTTGAGGTTCTAAATTCCTTAAAGGTAATATCGCTGGAATTTAATGTTGTTTATGCTATTGAAAACAATTTCATGCCTTCTCCATTCATGTGGTAATCTGTTTTCAGTTTATTTATATACAATGCTGTTGTTGGCTTCCTTGTGATGCTTTGCCAATTGCTATTGGTTTTCTTAAAAGGATGGTCTTGACAGACACTCAGATAGGACGGAAATGGCCCATATAAATTGTAATAGTGTCTTCCATTTATCTATTTTGTTTTTTTTCCCCTCTAGTTGGGGAAAGCCAACTCTTCTAGAAACTTTTGCCATTAGGTGGAAGCTAGAGAATATTTTTATGCCTCTAAACTTCCTCATGCAATAGCCCTTTGGATTTAAGGTGCGACTATGTAGAGGTCCAGTTTACCTTGTGCTGACATTACGCTTTATCTAAAAGAATGGAGCATCGTTGCAGCAATTATCGAACTTTGATCACTTGGTCAATAGGGGGACTTAATTGCATGTCAAGAATTATCTTTAATGGATGCTCGAGAATGTGTTTATGTTTCTGAAAGTTGCCCTTTCATTTTGCTAATTATTCTCACCTTGCCTTGTGCTAGGTTTGGTATGTCTCTGTTTTGTGTTTTCAATCTGCGAATTCCCATTTATGATGCAGAAAGTTGTACATGTCAACAGGATATGGACATTTGCCATTGGCAGATTAAGACTCATTCCTGATTGCTTTCTTTTTTGACATAATTACTCTTATTTTATGCCTCAGCATTTATTGATGCAATAAACTATGCAACACCTTGCCCTTCATTGACTTTTATTATATAGACAGGGGATCTGTTACATCTTGTCCAAACTGAACTGAATCAGCACCATACACAACCGCCACCACGTTACTCTGAAGCATCTTTGGTAAGTAATCATGTGTTCATTACAATTAAAGCAGTACCATAGACCATGATTATGCTGCTTTCAGCTGGTACTACTCTTTTGTTGTATGTCAATTAATGCCTGATATTGAAATCCTAACAATGGGTTCTATGAATAGAGATTGCATTTTACCGTGCGTGGAAGTATGTTACATACAGCCTTTGAACACTGCTGTTGTTAGGTTTCAAAATGTAGGTTTTTATGTTACCAGTTATCTTAGTGTGTTTAGGTCAATTTGTCAATTTCAAATAATATGTAAGTTAACTAGTTTGCAATTTATTGATTCGTAGTATAATCTTAACTAATGAACAATACCCATTGTCTTTAGTTGAAGTAATACCTGATTCAGTTCAACGGGGAACTTTATATTCTAATGCTTGCCTTTTGTTTCTTGGATTTTTTTTCTTTCTAACAGTGTAATTGTATGCGATCTCATTAAAACTTCAGAAACTTGCATCTGCTAATCCATTGGAATATAGAATTGTGAAGAATGCTACTCAGAATTATAAGCCTTCTGCTTGCCTTTTTATTTTCCCTCCCCCTTTGAGCATGAGATACTGTTTTAAACTTGATCATCTTGTGGTTGGCTGTTAAATAATTACAGTCTCTCAAACTTCATAACCTATGTTGTCGACTTGTGCACAGCTAGGTTATATTTGGAATTTTGTTACAATGATCTATTTTTGACTTCCTGATGAAGAACTCTCTATGGCAATATATGCACATATTGAATTCTTTAACATGTGAATATTTGTGATTTATAATTTTAAATTGTCTTCAGAATTATATGAAATTAATAGATCTATTGCCACATATTGAGTTCAACATTTGCACCTTGTCTCTTGTTTTCTCTTTTGAGGATTTCCCTTATGATATCTTCATGTCATAGGTTAAGAGGCTCGAGGAGCTTGGGATTGGAAGACCTTCAACATATGCAAGCACATTAAAAGTTTTACAGGTATTTGACTTGTGGGACAGCCTAATATCATAACCATACCATGTCTTTTCTATCTTATATCGCATCAATACAAGTCGTGATCAGAGATAATTATGTAAGTTGTTCATGTTCTTGATTTAGCCGAAGTGTTTTCAAGAACTTAGTCACTTAGGCTTTGCTTAGCTCCTCCGCTCCATTTTTAAACTGCACCAGATCAGAAACTTGTAGGGGCTCAATTAATTGAGGAGTCCATCTCATCCCATTCGCCGTTCCTATGTATGGACGTAATAAGATGCAGCATTTGCTTGTTCATTTGATTCACAATCATTGTTGACTTCTGATTTTATGACCGTTTGAAACTATCAATGTTATTAATGGCGGATGGTGGTTCATTGTGGCAAGAAAAAAAATCTGCTATAAAAATATGGTGGATGGAATTGTGGCCTATGACAGAAGCATGGAAGCAATAATAAAAATGTAAAATATATCAGTGTTGTCAATGGCGGATGGCGGTTTATGGTGGGGAGCCGAAAATCCGCCATATTTATATGGCGGATGGCGTAGCGGCAAATGGCGGAAGATGGCAGACCAAGTAAAAATATAACATATACTTACATAAATACATATAAATACAGTAAAGAAACTGCAGAAATAAATAAAAAGCCAAAAAACTAAACATATGTCAAGAACCATAAACTTAAATTGATAGAAAATATCATTAGTCTCTTAATCACAATGTCATAAAATACTATCAACCCCATCTTCAGCCGTTGAAGAAAAAACTACTCCATATAAATGGACAAACAAAAGCAAACAAAAACAAAATTAATAACCATAAATTATTAAATAAAATAGGCCACTGTTTGTACCCAAAAAAAACCCACTGTTTTAATTTTAAAACAGAGCAACAAAACAACCCCACTCCCCCCCTGTCCCCACTTCTAATATCTAAATAAATGTAATCTATCTAAATCTTAATATAATATAGAAAAAGCAGCCCCATTTGTACCAAAAAAAAGCAGCCCCACCAGTCCTGACCGAGAAAAAAGTTGAATAAGACAGCCCACTGTCACGATCAGAAAAAAGTTGAATAAAACAGCCCCATGTATAAAATAAAATAAAATAAAATAATGTTTGAAGAGGGAGAAATAATCAGAACAAAACGAAAACAGAAGGACACGAGGAAGAGAGAGGATAAAAAAACAGAGCACAAGGACACGAAAACAGAGCAGCAAAACAGAGCAAAATAGGAGGGGAAAAGACGGTGGTTCTTACCTGTACATTGAACGCCGGCGCCGGAGGAGAAGCTTGGAACAGGAGAGTCGCTGGAAGAGGGAGGGCCGCCGGAAGAGGAAGAGGAGGCTCTGTTTTTTAAAAAAGAACGCACCGTTTGGAATTTTATACAGGTGGCGAGAATGAGAAGAAAAAATATGGAAGACCAATATTAAGAGGGAGACAAGGGATTCCAGGAATAGAAATAATTAAGCAGAAGAGATAGAAAAGATTGAAGATAAAAAATATTGTATTACTTTGGACAAAATATCGTCCCATTGTTCAACAGGTGATAGATTAAAAAAAGTTATCATATTCTTTATTTTTATTTTGTTTTGTTCCATGATTAAAGTATCATCTCACTTTATATATATCATGCATGTATATGTGTATCATAAAATTAAATTTAATGTACACAAATAATTAGCAGTAAGTTTCAAATTTATGAGTATGATTTAATTATTGACGATTCCAAGTCACTCAAAAAATGCAGTATTTAAGGTAATTTCTAGTTATTTATTTTAATATTATTTATATGATCAAGTTTTTCTTTACATTGCAATTTTTTCTGACAAAATTTATGTTGAAAATAAAGTATGATCGTGTATTTATTGTATAGGATCGTATAATTAGGAGTAGAATATTGTCCAATTAAGAGTAGGATATCTTGTATTTATTTGTATTTATTGCTTTAAGCCTATATAAAAACGACTCCGCTGTGTAGTTGAAACACACAGTTTCACAATCATATGTCTCTCTCTTTTCTCTCTTTCAACATGGTATCTAGAGCATAAAGAGAGATAACCCTAAAACCGTGATTACCCGGTGGACCCATTGCCCTCTGGTGAGATTTTTTTTTTTTGGCAAACCGTGTTTCAACTCCGGTTTGCTCTTTCTCCACTGCCGTGACCTTTTCCGACATTATTTTTGGTCTTTTTTGCCCTCATTTGCTGCTGCTGCCGCCGTCAACCACAATCTCCGGCCACTTTTTTGGCGAACAACCACTCCAGCAGCCTCGCAACCCAGAAATCGGCCAACCCCCAAAACCGCTTCTCCGGCGAGCCACCGACGCGCCTTCACGTGCCGGTTTTCTCCTGTGGCCATTCAACCACTGCCGACCGTCTCCGCCGCGCGTGGCGGCGTGTCCGGCCATCGTTACGGCCGGAGCTTCCACCATTCGGCTCGGTTTTGCGTCCTGGTTCCAGATCTGCCCTTGTTTTCCAGATTCGAGTCACGGGTGCACACGTTCCAAGGCAAACAACACCTCTTTCCTTTTCTTTTGACGAGTTTTCTCTCTCCTGTGGTTGACTCATGGCATCCCCGAGTACTACAAATCCTCTTCAGACCATGGATCACCCTCGGGCCTCTCTGGCTAATTATGAAGATTTTCTCCGGTGATTTGAGCATCGCTAGATCTCCGGCTCTACTGCTTTGGTTGCACACACTGATAATTCATCTGCTTGCATAACTGAGTCACCCTCCCTTGGTCCTTGGGTTCTCGATTCAGGTGCATCTGACCACATCTCTGGTAATAAGACTATTTTCTCCTCTCTTTCTACATTTGGTCATTTACCCAGTGTAACTTCAGCCAATGGTTCCCAAACACGGTCTCAAGGGATTGGTACTGCTCACATTCTTCCTTCCCTGTTAGTTGATTCTGTCCCTTATGTTCCTGGGTGTCCATTTAATTTACTTTCTGTTAGTCGTTTAACTTGTTCTCATGATTGTTTTGTTTCCTTTACTAAAGACAATTTTATCTTGCAGGACCGGAGTTCGGGACGGACGATTGGCGTCGGGCGTGAGCCTCATGGCCTTTGGTATCTCTGCAACCCACCTCGGGTGTGCTCTATCACAGATTCCCCTCTTACCATACATGCTCAGTTGGGTTATCCTGGTCTTCCAAAACTTCAAAAGTTGGTACCCAGCCTTTCTAAGCTATCTAGTTTACATTGTGAGTCATGTCAACTAGGGAAACACACTCGTAGTCAATTCCCCAATCGAGTCAATAAACGAACTTTGTCCCCTTTTGCTTTAGTTCACTCCGATGTTTGGGGTCTTTCTCGTACCACTTCTACTTTTGGGTCCAGATATTTTGTTACCTTTATTGGTGATTATTCACGTTATACGTGGTTATTTTTTATGAAGAATAGGTCTGAATTGTTCTCTATTTTTGAAAAATTCTATCAAGAGATAAAAACTCAGTTTGGGGTTTCCATTCGCTCTTTGCGTAGTGATAATGCTTGGGAATATTTGTCCCACCAGTTTCAAAATTTTATGGCTTCTAATGGCATTCTTCACCAAACGTCTTGTGCCCATACACCTCAACAGAATGGGGTTGCCGAACGCAAGAATCGGCACCTCATTGAAACCACTCGGACCCTTCTTCTCCATAGTAATGTCCCATATCGGTTTAACGGCGTGCTATCCTATAAATCGCATATGGGGTTGCCGAACGCAAGAATTGGCACCTCATTGAAACCACTCGGACCCTTCTTCTTCATAGTAATGTACCATATCGGTTCTGGGGGGCTGTTGTTTTAACGGCATGCTATCTTATAAATCGCATGCCGTCTTCTGTCCTTGATGACCAAGTACCCCCCTCGGTCCTTTTTCCCCATACCCCTTTTCACTCACTTCCACCACGTGTCTTTGGGTCCACATATTTTGTCCACAACCTCTCTCTTGGTATTGACAAACTCTCAACTCGTTCACTCAAGTGTATCTTTCTTGGTTATTATCGGTCTCAAAAAAGCTATCGTTTTTTCCCTTACTTTGAGTCGACCCACTTGCCTCCTGAGCCACTTTCTGCAGTCATCCCTATACCTCCTGCGATTGTTCCTCATGAGTTTATCACACTAGAGACCCCACCTGTGGACCCACCAGTTATGCGGCCACTACAGACATATCATCGCCGTCAGCCCCCATCTGTGGTGCATATCCCTGCCTCTATTCCTACTGCTGAGGCCATGCCAGACTCTCCATCGACGCCATCTCCTTTACCGGATCCGGTCCCGCCACCAGAGTCTAGTCTTCCCATTGCCCTTTGTAAAGGTATACGCTCTACTCGTAACTCATCCCCGCATTACATTGCTTTGAGTTATCATCGTCTTTCTCCTATGCATTACACTAGTCTTTCCTCTTTGTCTTCTGTCTCTATTCCTAACTCTCCAGGTGAAGCTTTATCTCATCCGAGTGGAGGCAAGCAATGATTGACGAGATGTGTGCTCTTCAAAGCAGTGATACTCGGGAACTGGTTCCTTTACCTCCTGAGAAGTCTTTGGTTGGCTGTCGTTGGCTTTATACGCCCTGATGGTAAGATTGATCGATTTAAGGCCCGTTTGGTGGCCAAAGGATACACTCAGATATTTGGGCTGGATTACAGTGACACTTTCTCACCTGTGGCTAAGATGGCCTCTGTTCGACTCCTCCTCTCTATTGCAGCTATCCGACACTGGCCTCTTCACCAACTTGATATTAAAAATGCTTTCTTACATGGTGATCTCAAAGAGGAAGTCTATATGGAGCAACCACCTGGTCTTGTTGCTCAGGGGGAGTCCTCTAACATGGTTTGTAGGCTCCACAGGTGTCTCTATGCCTCTATGGTCTCAAGCAGTCTCCACGAGGTTGGTTTGACTGATTCAGTTGTATAGTGTAGCAGTTTGGTATGATTTGTAGTAACGTTGATCACTCTGTTTTCTATCGCTATTCAGCTCGAGGATGTGTTTATCTGGCTGTGTATGTGAATGATATTGTGATAACTGGTAGTAGTCAGCAGGGCATAATCCAGTTGAAGCAGTATCTCTCTCACAAGTTTCAGACTAAGGACCTTGGTAAACTCCGTTATTTTTTGGGTATCGAGGTAGCCCAATCCAAGGATGGTCTAGTGATTTCACAGAGGAAATATGCTATGGATATTCTTGAGGAAACAAGTTTATTGAATGCCAAGCCAGTTGATACTCCTATGGACCCAAATGTCAAACTTCTGCCTAACCAGGGGGAGCCCCTTTCAGATCTAGGGAGATACAGGTGATTGGTTGGTAAATTAAACTATCTCACAGTCACTCGTCCAAATATTTCCTTTACAGTTAGTGTAGTAAGTCAATTCTTAAATTCTCCTTGTCAGGATCATTGGAATGCTGTGATACGGATCCTGAAGTATATTAAAAGTGCTCCACGAAAATGTCTCATTTATGAGGATAGAGGTTATACTCGAGTAGTTGGTTACTTAGATGCCGATTGGGCAGGTTCACCCATTGATAGACGATCCACTACTGGGTATTGTGCACTAGTTGGAGGAAACTTGATATCCTGGAAAAGCAAGAAGCAGAATGTAGTAGCAAGATCTAGTGCTGAGGTTGAATACAGAGCCATGGCATTAGTGACTCAAGAGCTCATGTGGTTGCAATTACTTCTCAAAGAACTTAAGTTTGGAGAGGCTATGCCAATGACAGTAATATGTGATAATCAAGCGGCATTGCATATTGCCTCCAATTCCGTTTTTCATGAGAGGACTAAGCATATTGAGGTGGACTGTCATTATACGAGAGAGAAGATCGAATCAGGAGACATCACAAGTAGTTTTGTCAATTCCAACGACTTATTGGCGGATGTCTTCACTAAATCTCTAGGAGGTCCTCGAATCAGTTATATATGTAACAAGCTCGGTGCATATGATTTATATGCCCTGGCTTGAGGGGGAGTGTTGAAAATAAAGTATGATCGTGTATTTATTGTATAGGATCGTATAATTAGGAGTAGAATATTGTCCAATTAAGAGTAGGATATCCTGTATTTATTTGTATTTATTGTTTTAAGCCTATATAAAAATGACTCCGCTGTGTAGTTGAAACACACGGTTTCACAATCATGTCTCTCACTTTTCTCTCTTTCAACAATTTACATTACAACTTAAAATTTAGATATATATAGTATGATATCACATGTATAACTTATGCATAAAATCTTATTTTGGCTCCCCCAACTTTTTTGCTCAAGCTCCGTCACTGGCTACGAGTGCCATTTAAATGGTGGCCGCTATGGCCCGCCATATGAAACGTATCACACCATAGTACATGTATGACGTCTTTGAAATTTCTGCCATTGCAGCCTGTCAAGGAGAGAATTTCAGATAAAACTTTCTATCTTCATTGATGAAAAGTTGTACAACTGAATCTAGCTCTGCTACAGAAGGTATGTATAGATGAAGAGTCCAGGGAAACACACCGAGGCAATTATAACTGAGCTGAGGCAGAGACTGAAACAGAGGCATCACCGGTCGCCGGAGAATGGCTGAGCACAGCGAAACTTGAAATGGAGGAATTTGAGTCATTTCAGGTTGTGGTCGTGGTGGTGGTTGAGGGTTTTCGGAAGCAATGGATTTGGGATCAATGAGCTCTCGATACAATAGTTTGAGAATTTTAGAGAAAGCCTTCTATATTCATCGATGAGAAATTGTACAACTGAATCTACCTCTGCTACAGAAGGGATCTGTAGATGCAGATTCTAGTGAAACAGAGGCAGTTATAACTGCCCAGCCAACAAAATAACTGACTGACAGCTATGTACAGCTGTCAGTAAACTAAAGAAAATAAAGCCTACTCGAAAATTTAGTATTCTCTCATGCAATCCGTTATGGGCGCCATTTAACAACGCGGGAAGGTGTATAATCAAAGAAGTGTTGCTTTGGGTCCGTTTTAGATAGTTTAAGATAAGATTTTGAAACTTGAGAAACAGTTGATTAAAGCTACAGATGTAGTTTTTATGTCAACCCGAAGTTAGTAATTTGCATAACAGAACACATCTTAGGCAAAGTGAGGCACCCCAGGATATAAAAGAAACCTTCAGGAGATAGCAAGTAAATCCTCAATCTATTACCAGATACAACCAAAGCCTTTTACCACTAGCTGTGGTTGGCTATGTGAATCATATGACGTTATAAAGTCCTGTCATTAATCATGAAAAAAGTAATCATTTATCAATCAACTCATAATGCCATTGTTTGTGACTTCTGATTTTATCTTTGTTGAGTTGTAACACAGTGATAGTTATCCATTGGAACAATAATTTTCCAATTAGAATTGGGAAACAGACGTTGTATATCCAAGATTTTACCTTTTGATACTCTTCTCCCTCCCTAAAAGGCTCAAACTAGATTTAGTGTCTCCTTGTGGGATTCTCTTGCTGCTGTCTCTTACTCTCTTCATTTCAACTTGTTCACTGCATCTTGGATATAAATTTTTTGTAGATGCATGTTTTAGCTTTTAACTATCGGTTTGAAAGAATTCTGAGCCCTCAATTGTTTGTTGCTTCAGGATAGAAACTATGTGACAGTAAAAAGTCGTGTTCTGTCTCCAGAATTTCGTGGTCGCATGGTAAGGTTTGGGCTTTAAGTTTTGAATTTATTGTTTTGTGGGGATGAAAATACTAGTTCTATTGTTGTACTATTTTAATAATATACTGCAAAAGAAGGCTACAAATGATGTCATTCCTGCTTTTGGTAGCTTGAGTTTTTGGAATCAGCTGATTTATATATTCTCTTTCTACAGTTATTCCCTTGCTATGCATATAGACCCTCTAATTCTAGCTACAACATTTATACACATTCAGATATATATGTCCCTTTGCAGTCTGATAACCAACAATAGATGTAGTTTGTGTGATGTATGATTGGCTCTGTGGTCTTTTTACATTGCTTATACATTTTAAATTAGGTAAATACTGAGAGATTTGTGCTTTTTGAATGTTTCATATGTAATTCCTTGCCTTATGGTGTTGGTTGTGGTTACTGGTATGTTCATTTCATTGATCATTGCTGTTGGAATATGATAGAAACTGAATATCAATGGAGTAAAATACTGAATTATATTGAAGATACTCTGCTGGAATTGGTTTTCCAAAACAGAGACAGAATTACAATAATTTGGACAGAACAATCACTCTAACAAGCCAAGAATTCGAGAGCTTGGTTCTCTCCCTCCCAATATCTAATTCACACAACTTCAGGATAACCAGAATACAATTCTGTGTTCCTTCTTATTCTACACACAACCAAACACACATAACTGCTTAATTAAAATAACTGCCCTAATAATAGTAGCTGCTCCTCCTATTACAAATAATTGCTACTAACAGCAAATATCAATCATTTTCGCTCTCTCCTCTTATAAACATTCTTTATAAGAGGTCTAATAATACTTTCCCCCAAAAGAGTCAGCTTGTCCTCAAGGTGAAATGAAGGAAACTGTTCCCTGATGACTTCCACGGATTCGCAGGTGGCTTCAAATTCTAGTAAGTCTTGCCATTGAATAAGCACCTCAGCTGAGCCATTAGCGTTATTTCGGACAACCTTTACTTCAGCAGGGGACACTTGGAGTTCCAAATCCTCAGAAAGCATTGGAGGAAGAGGTTGTGGGTTGCTTGCTGGAGATAGGGCCTTCTTCAGTAGAGAAACATGGAAAACCAGATGGATTTTGCTCTCCAATGGTTCTAATTCAAATGCCACTAGTCCTATTTGTTTGCTTATTTGATAGGGCCCATAGAACCTAGGACTCAGTTTCTCATTCCTTTTCTTAGCAAAAGACTTCAGTCTGTAAGGTTGTAGCTTAAGATAAACCCAATCACCAGTAGAGAGTGATTGGTCTTCTAGACTGATCTGCATAAGCTTTCATCTGAACTTGGGCTTTCATTAGATTAGACTTCAGCTCATGTAACATGTGATCTCTCTCCTGAGTCAACACATTAGCTTCTTCCACCACTGAAGGAATGGTAGTGCCTTTGAGTAAATGAGGAGGATCCCTGCCATAGAGAGCTTTGAAAGGGGTTAATTTCAGGGAACTGTTATAATTGGTGTTGAACCAGAATTTAGCCCAACCTAACCATTTGGGCCATTGCTTTGGTTTAGTCCCTGTTAGACACCTCAGATAAGTTTCCAGACATCTGTTTACCACTTCTGTTTAGCCATCAGTCTGGGGATGATAAGCTGAACTGAATTTCAGCTTGGTACCAGCCATCTTAAACAATTCGGACCAGAAATGGCTGAGGATTATTTTATCCCTATCTGACACTATGGTTGATGGGAAACCATGTAACTTAACCACCTCCTTGATGAAAATTTCAGCAACATCCTTAGCTGTAAATGGGTGACTTAGGGCCATGAAATGAGCATACCAGCAGGGGATAAGGTTTGATATTTATTTAACTGACAAACCTCACAAGTAGCAACATACTGTTGAATATCTTTCCTCATTCCCTCCCAATATAGAATTGCTGATATTCTTTTATAAGTTCTGAAGAATCCTGAGTGACCTCCCATGGCCGAGTTATGGAACTCCTTCAAGATCATAGGAATTTTTGAAGACCCTTTAGGCAGCACTAGTCTTCCCTTGAAGAACAACTTCCTATCTCTGAAAGTATACCCTGGATGAGAGTGACTATCCTTCAGCAAGTCCTGGATTATTTCTTGTAATTTCTGGTCACTTTGAATTTCGGTCTCCCACTCCTCTAACTCATCAAACTGGACTATGGATAAAGCTACATAAGTCATTCTTCTAGAGAGTGCGTCTGCCACTCTATTTTCTTGACCAGGCTTGTATTGAATTTCAAAATTCAATCCCATCAATTTAGAAGTCCACTTGAATTGTTCCTCCCCTAGAACCCTTTGGTCAGAAAGGAATTTTAAGCTCTTTTGGTCAGTGAGGATGATGAAGTGCCTCCCCATCAGATAATGTCTCCATTTTTTAACAGCTATCACAATGGCCATCGATTCCCTCTCATAAACTGATTTGGACTGTGCTCTGTCTAACAAGGTTTGACTATGAAAAGCCACTGGTCTTCCCTCTTGTAATAAAACAGCTCCTAGTCCTTTATTGGAAGCATCAGTTTCTATGGTGAAAACGTTGGAGAAATCTGGAACTGTTAGTATGGGTAATTCAGCCATCATTTTCTTCAGTTGCTCAAAAGAGGTTTGGGCTTCTTGATTCCAAAGGAAACAATCTTTCTTCAACAATTGGGTTAGAGGTCTAGCTATCTTCCCTTAATCTTTCACGAATCTTCTACAATAACCTGTGAACCCTAAAAACCTTCTTAGTGCTTTGAGGTCTCTAGGAATGGGCCACTCCATCATGACTGCAAGTTTTTTTGGATCAGCTCCTACTCCTTCCCCTGAAATGATGTGACCCAAGTATTCTAGTTGAGTTTGGCCAAAAGTGCATTTTTTCTGATTGGCAAACAACTGATGCTCCTTCAGTAGAGCTAGAACAGCCTGCAAATGCTTCTGATGCTCATCATTAGATTTGCTATAGACCAAAATGTCATAAAAGAAAACCAGAACAAACCTCCTTAAATACGGTTTCAACATCTCATTCATTAATGATTGAAATGTGGAAGGTGCATTAGTGAGTCCAAATGGCATAACAATAAACTCATAATGACCCTTATGAGTTCTGAAAGCAGTCTTTAGAATATCCTCTTCTTTCATCCTTGTTTGATGATAACCTGATCTCAAATCCAGTTTAGAAAAAATTGTTGCTCCCTCAAACTCATCAAGTAGCTCATCAATAATGGGAATAGGGAATTTATCAGGTACAGTAATTTTATTCAGGGCTCTGTAATCTACACAAAAACGCCATCCCCCATCTTTCTTTTTGACCAAAATAATAGGACTAGAGTAAGTGCTTACACTAGGTCTAATGATGCTGGAGTTGAGCATATCATCTACTAACCTTTCAATCTCATTCTTTTGGTAATGAGGATACCTGTAAGGCCTGAGATTGGGAATATTTGCTCCTTCCTTGAGTACAATAGCATTATCGTGTCTACGTGATGGTGGTAGCCCTTTTGGTTCTTGGAACACCTTTTCAAATTCGGCCAAAACCCCCTCCAACCAACTAGGTCGTGAGCTGCCCGTTTCTATTTCTGCCTTCAAAGTCTGGTACTCTAGAAGATAGCCTTGCCCTTCATCACGCATGGCCTTAAGGATGGACTTGAAAGATGCTGCTGCCCTGGACAATTCAGATTCTCCTTTCAGCAGATGATACCTGTTACCACAAGGAATCTTGATGGTTAAGTCCTTGAAGTTTTCCTTTATCTCTCCCAAACTGGATAGCCATTCCATTCCTAAAACCACATCCACTCCACCTAATTCAAAGATGAAGAAATCCTCTTGAATTTCAAACTCTTGCATGGTCAATTTCAATTGAGGACACACTCCCTCACACGGAATCTTTCTCCCGTCCCCCACCTCTACATAGTAAGGAGGTGTTTTTTCCACTGGCCATTTCTCTTCTTTGACAAGCATAGATGAAATAAAATTGTGGGAGGCTCCACAATCAATCAATACCACTACTTGCTTGTCTCTAATACTCCCCCACAGTTTGATGGACTTCTTGGTAGTAAGCCCGGAGATGCAATACATAGACAATTGCAAGATTTTCACCTCTTTAGATTGCTTCTCCCTCTGATTCTTCCTCTTCAGATTCGCCCCCCACACCTTCCTCCCTCAAAATAACCCTTAATTGTTTATTTGCACAGACATGCCTTGGGCCAAATTTGTCATCACACCTAAAACATAACCCTTTCCTCAACTTCTCTTGCATTTCAGCATCCGTCAACCTCCTAAAACCCCTCCCTTTAGATGAAGGATTTGTTCTAGAGTCCCTTGTAATGCTACCCACGGAAGAAGTAGCCTGAGTTTGACCCTTAGCATTTGGTTCCCATGTTACTGTCTTAGTGCTATTATAGGTTCTGAATCCAGATTTTGTTCCAGCATTTGTTCCACTTCCACCATTCCCCTTATTCAGCAAGTTATTTTTCTCATCCACCCTCTGTGCATAGTCCATTAATTCGGACAACCTCTCCACTGGGTGCAACTTCAACTCTGCTCTAATAACATCCTTAAGCCCATTCAAGAAAATACCTTTCAAATAGGATGGCTTTGTGCATTTTAGCGTCCTGCATATAACTCAAATTGCTCTCGGTATTCCTCCACGGTACCCGTTTGTTTGAGGCCTAACAATAATTCAAAAGGGCTTTGAATCATTGATGGTTGGAACCTTCGAAGGATTGCATTTCTGAATTCTTCCCAATTGGGGTTGTGAGTGGAAAACTCCCACCATTGATGCCAAGCCAATGCCTTCCCTTCCATGGCTACCATAACCGCTTGTAACTTCTCTTCTTCATTCATATTTTTCAACTCAAAATACCTTTCTACTCGGTTTAGCCATCCGTATGCATTGCTGCCCTCAAACACCGGAATATCCAATTTACGCCACCTTTCTTCCCGAGGACGCGGGTTGCTGTTAACCCTAGAAGTGTCCTCTCCGTCTGAGTGTGCCTCCTCGCTGCTGTTGCTCTCCGGAATCCTGCGTCGAGACTCGCGCATCAACTCCATCATGTCACTCATTTGTTTCCTCGCCTCCATGCGCTCAGCCCGATCCTGTTCCGGTGCCCTCTCAATGTTCTCCCTCATGGACAGCAGTCCCTCAAACCCACGTTCTAGAATTTCCAGCCTTGCATCCATCTCACCGCCCGTAGAAACCATAAAAATTAACCAGGAACTTAATTGTTTTGATACCAGTTGATAGAAACTGAATATCAATGGAGTAAAATACTGAATTATAGTGAAGATACTCTGCTGGAATTGGTTTTCCAAAACCGAGACAGAATTACAATAATTTGGAAACTGAACAATCACTCTAACAAGCCAAGAATTCGAGAGCTTGGTTCTCTCCCTCCCAATGTCTAATTCACACAACTTCAGGATAACCAGAATACAATTCTGTTTTCCTTCTTATTCTACACACTACCAAACACACACAACTGCTTAATTAAAATAACTGCCCTAATAATAGTAACTGCTCCTAATAATAGTAACTGCTGCTCCTATTACAAATAACTGCTACTAACAGCAAATAGCAATCATTTTCGCTCCCTCCTCTTATAAACATTCTTTATAAGAGGTCTAACAGAATATTTCTCCCGTTACCTTTGTTGTATAATACAGCAGCTTTATGTATATGTTGGCTTCTATTGGACTCATAAAAGAAATCCAATTAAGCCAGTTTGAGTCCTTGTCTTCTGCTACCCTGATTTCCATAATGGTAAGGAAATGACATCAGAAAACATGGGTGAATTTGCATGATATGCAGATTTGTACAACTCATAAAATTATTAATGCCGTCCTCTTTATTCTTATTGAGCAATAATCCCTCTCTCTCATCATTGAGCATTGAGTGTTTATATTTAACTCCCCGCAAATCTCTTGTGCCCCTGACATGCAGGGGAATGGGATAGTTATAAATGTGCCCTTTCTGTTTCATATTGTACATGACTTAATTCATGCTAGGCTTGTCCATTTTCAGTTATCGTTTTGCTTTGTAGAAGTGAGATGTGTTGGGATTTATGATGAGTATTGTATGCCATTTTTTGGGTGATATTTAGGTTTCAGCTTTTCTGTCACATCATTTTTCAGAGGTCACAGACTACGGTTTCACTGCCGATATGGAAACTGAGGTATCTAATATGATTGTGTCCCCTTCCCACTTGATATCTACAATGTATTTTAGAGTGTGTTTGTTTCAAGGTATGCAAAAAATATCCTCAGGAAAGCGAGTTTGGGAATGTAACATTCTCATATTTGGTACAAGTTTTGAAAAAAATATTGCCGGGAATATATTTTACTCGTGCTTTCCCTCTTTTTCATTATGATAAAGGTTAGGAGTCTTGCATTCCTTAGGGAATAAAAACTACTTTAAAACTCCCGACTTTAACTTTCTATTTTCACTTCATTCTATCACTTTTTTCTATTGATTTTTTTTTTATAAATAAATTTTAAAAATATTCCTAGGATTATTATATAGCTACCAAACATATTTATAAATTGTACCTGGGAAGCAATTGTATCCCCGGCAACATCATACCTTTGAATGTGATTTTATAAAACCCACTTAAAGCTGGATATATGTACTACTATTGTAATTTGACACACAAGCTTGTTTACTAATTTCTTTTGGTATTTTAAAAAAGGCTATTATTGACGACTCCCCCCAAATGTTTAACCTGATTCCTTTGCCTACTGTCTGAGCTAGTTGGTCATTGTTGTTTACCTTTTTTTTTTTTTATTTTTTTTTTTAAAATTTTATGTCTCATTTTTTATTCAGCTTGATAATGTTTCTGCTGGAATAACTAAATGGAAAGGCCTTCTTAAAGACTATTGGACCCGGTTTAAATCATATTGTGAGCGTACTTCTAATGTTCATATTCACCAGGTGTGACTTCTCTCTTTGCTCAATGCTTTGTATGTATACACTATTAGTGTCTATGGTAGCCTGGAAATAAAATGTGCAGCAGTATTTTTTGAGATTATCTACTCATGAAATGATTTTATACTTGCAGGTTGAGAAGATGTTAGAAAAAAAATTTGTGGATTATTTATTTGGTTCTCTCTCAGATAAGAGCCGGGTGTGTCCAAGGTATGTTATGTCACGTTATGGGTGAAAATAGTTAAATATCAAATACATGCTGGAGGTTCGTTGGCAAAATAAGGTTTCTTACACTGTTGTGTAACTATTTCTTTGTGGAGTTTGTTTGGAAGTTTTGGAGTGTTGGGTTTGCCCTCTAGGCTTTAGCTTTACTAGTTTCGGGAGAGGGAAAGAAGCCACATTCTTGTAGCAATGTGCAATCTTTTCCATTGGTTGGTGTATATGGTTGGAGCATAGTTCTTGTATCTTTTAAGGCAGGAGTTCCTACTTTGTGTTATGAATGGTAGATTTTTTTAATATCTTAATTGATTCCAAGTTATTGGAGAGATGCTGGTTATGGTGTCAAGCTGGTTGTACAGATGGGTTATGAATTGAGTTATAACTAGGGAGGATAGAAATAGCCCATTAGCTTTTTAAGGACACACAAAACGTTTCCGAATAGCCAATTGAACATGTAGTCTCTCATACTCTATAGGATGTTTGGGCTGTTGAAGCCAGTTGGACTTGAAACATGAAAAATGGCAGTGAAGCAAGTTATAGCAGGTAGTGAGATGTTTTCAGAATAATTTTTTGTAAAAAACATGTGGGAAGTTCAAGTTGTCTTTGGATATAGATGAGGTTGAGGCATGACATGTCTGACGGTGGACTTGGATATAAAGCCTCAATCACGTGTGCCACACCTTCATGATGCTATGTTCATTCTGCCCTACGTTTCTAGTAAAAGAGATGATGACATGATAAGTGTGCTTTTATTGGTTATGAAACTTTGTTGATTTTCCATCATCCCTTCCACTGAAATACATCCTTTCCCAGTAAATGGTATTTAACAACCCTGAGGAATATAAGATATATGAACTCAGCTTGGAATGTTCTAGTTATACTGGGCTAAAATTTGTACGGTGAATGTGACAATGCTGATTTTATTTGTAGAAAATGACTTATTGATTGCATTCATTATATGCTGCCTGATTTATTTGTCAGATATTCTCTTGACAACTTCCGATTTGACTTGTTTCAGTTGTATGGAAGGCACGCTGATTTTTAAAGTAAGTAGATTTGGTGCTGGCTACTTTATAGGCTGTGATCAACATCCAAGGTGCAAGTGAGTATTACACTGCATATTTAGTTTGTATGTTCTAAGTTATATTCTAGCTGGTATGTGATTTTCACACAATGGTGTACTTGTATGATGCTTTACACATTTGGAAGTATAGTGAGTTTTTAAATTGTGTTCTCCTCAATGTGAGGAAATCATAGTTTCTATACTGTTTGATTCTTATGATAGAAATGAATAATGAGGTCCAACGTGCAAACAACCATTTGACTTAAAATAGTCAAAGGGTCTAATAGCACGTGGTTGTCATTTATTTAAGTAGAAGTAAAAGAGTATATATTAAATTTTAGTTTAGCAAGAGACACTAATTCTAGCTTAGAGGTGTGAAAACTGGAAGCCAAACCATACCACAAGACATACGTTTTAAGTATCTTGGGTGTATGATACAAAATGACATGGAGATATAGAGATGTGTCAACCATAGGAATCAAGCATGGTGGATGAAATGGAGGAGTATTTTAGGTATTATTTGTGATAGAAAAATGCCACTCAAACTTGAGATTTTTTTTTATCCAACGGCTTTAAGGCATGCAATGTTGTATAGATTGAATTCTGGCTTGTAAAGGTAATATTGCAAAGATGAACATGTTACAAACTTACAATTGATGAGTGGACACACAAGACAAAATAGTATTAGAAATGAATGCATTAGAGAGAGAGTTGGGGTATCAAATAGGGTCACCAATTGATGTGAGATTGTGAGGATGTCGATAGTTGCTTGGATGTGTGAGAGATACTCAGAGATAAATCGTTCCCCTATGGTGATGGATTTCACCAATTGGCATGAGGATGTCAATAATCGCATGGATGCATGAGAGATACTAACAGAAATATCGTTCACCCTTCGTGATCGATTTAAGCTCAGATGTCCAATGTATGGACTTTGTAGCTGTTTGAGCATGGAAGAAATTGTGAATTTCTTCCCAAACTTGCCATGAGTAGACATAACAAACAACTTGCGGCAGAGTCGTCTGTAATAGCGACAAGAGCAACCACGTCAAGAGCAATGAGTTTGATTGCTCCCATTTAGTATATGGAGGATTCACAACATCTGAATCTTGATCAGCATCTTGTTAAGAATTTCAGGGGTATAGATGGATTCATCTTCAAGCCCAACTCAATCCCAAAAGCTAGCTCAAGAGATGAAGATTTCCCAACCTTATAAGGACTACTTTGGCCATATCATTAGTCGATGTGAGATCTCAACGCTTCTCCTCATGCCTAGGAAAGAACACTTGGAGCGTGGACTAATGCGGGTGTAATAACACCACACCTCACTCCCAGAATAGGACATCTAGAGCATGGACAAATGCGGGTGGAGTAACAGAGATCTTGGCTGACCCAATAACAATTCAATTCCAAAAGCTAGCTCAAGAGGTGAGGATTTCCCTACCTTATAAGGACTACTATGGCCATATCATTAGTTGATGTGGGATCTCAGCACATCGCCTCACGCCCAGGAAAGAACATTTGGAGCATGGACAAATGTGGGTGTATTAACACCACCCTTCACGCTCAGGATTGGACATCTGGAGCATGAGCAAATGTGGTTACCCTATAACAAATCTAGGATAGACTTTGATACCATCTTAGAATTTGGACTATAGGCCTAACTCAACCCCAAAAGCTAGCTCAAGAGGTGATGATTGTCCAAGCATAAGGACTGCTTTGACCATATCTCTAGTTGATGCACCCCTCACCCTAGGACTGAACATCTAGAGTGTGGACAAATGCGGGTGGAATAACACAATCCACATAGTGTTAAAGTTTGTAGCCTATTGATTACGCCCTCAATTTGTTGTTTTAATGACAAAAAATTCTTCTGGAGTTTAATGGTGATTTGATGCACAAAAGTTGCTTGTGCAGGATGAAACTCTGTTTTCAGAGGATTGTCCCAGGTTTGAAGATGAACTCATTGTAGAAGGGAAGAGGATTGGTTACAAGCTCATGATACCATGATAGAAAGTTGATGAAAGTATTCAAGAGATAGGAAAAAAAATGATCTGAAACTTTGAATGTTATTCTGAAAAGTTGAATAATCTTAGGATACATTAAGTGAGAGTATTTAAAGGGAGAAGCTTATCTAACTAACCTAATTGTCAGTTAGTTAACAATCTAACCGATCTAACAGAAATAGAAACTTCTACTGCAGACTAGAAGAACACTAGTTGTGTTGACAGCATAGCAAAACATTTAACAGCTAATGCAACAGACTGAAACAAACCACAAGCAGAAAATACAAACCGAACAGAAAATACAAACTGATCAATACTCTAATAGGCTCGTACCTATTATGAAAAAAAAGATAGAATCCCACCTTAGGTGGTTTGGGTTTATCTTGAGAAGACCTCTGGAGGCCCTAGTGAGGAGTATAGATTAGATGGAGAATTGTTCAATAGAGGTAGAGGCCAATAAAACTATAGGCCAAGCCAAACCATTTAAAAGGGTTTAGATTTAAATGGTTTGTCATTAGACATATTTCACAAAACGACAATATAGTGTCATTTGATTCATGTTACTATATCACTTAGCGGGGAAATGCTTTAGCTGTTGTTGCTATGGTTTTCTTATGAGCAGTCATGTAATGTAAGCATCATTGTGATCATACATGGTACTTTTGTTGGTTAAGCCTCTAATATGAACTAATTGCTTTTTATGCTAGTGCTAACTATTAGTATTTTTTGGTGATTCAAAGCATGCATTTAGCTATATTCAATCACTCCTAAAATTGTCTGGCCACTAGATATGATTCATTGTATTTACTATATTCTATGGTCTCTTCAAATTGTGGATGTGCTTAACTCAAGGGGTCTCATGTAAATTTAGAGACTGCTATTTTTGTTGTGCTGTTTACTACATTTTTACCTTTTGAATTACTTTGTTGTTGGAAATTACAAATTTATATGGGTGGCACTTGTGATTGCTGAGAACAGGTATATTGCTAAAACATTATATGGTTCTGAGGATGAGGAAGATACACCTAAGCCAAACACTATGATAGAGGAACCAAAACTCCTAGGTTTTAATAGTGGTTCAAATGAAAAGGTTTGCTTAACCCTGGCTTTGGTTGTATGTTTTAATGGACTGGTATAATTTATTTTGTTTGGACTGCTAAATATTGTGTATAACTAGCATTACTTTTCCTTTAGATTCTTGTGAAAAGCGGTCCTTATGGAGTCTATGTTCAGCTCGGAGAAGACAGGAGGGGATACATTCCTAAAAGAGCCTCTGTTCCTCATGTATGTCACATTGACATTTTCAACTCCGAGGCTGTATTTTACCTTTTTTAAGCTATTAATGTGAGGTATTCTAATAGTTTATATCTATGGCATGAAGAAGTTTGTATCTCCCATTTTGCTTGCAAACTTAGAGGTAAACATGTTGGATGCCTGCATATTATGGAGTGTTCTAATAGTAATGCGAGAAGTTTATGTTTTCCTTGAAGAAGGACGAAATTTCTAAGACCTGTGGAGATTAGAAAGGTCATGTAGGTGCAAAATTACTTATGGTGCAAGTATATAGTCTTGTTACTTAACAGAAAGGACAATATGAATAAGACCTCAGAAATTGGTAATGCAGTCTGCTGAATAATAATTGAAAGTGAACTCGAAATTAATTCAATTCACAAACCAATTTTTCCTATTATTTTAGTGCATATACTGTTACTTAACCATATTCTATCTTTTGAGCCATATGCTAGTTTTTGTTTTATTTTGGGAGAGAGGACCATCTTTCTGTGTAATTTTTTTTTTTCCTTGATCTTGATTGTTGAAATCAAATTGGTAGAATTATCTTCAAAGAGTGTTATATAATTTGGCTATTTGTTTCCGTTGTGCATGAACTTCTCTCTTTCCTTTTTGAATGTGGCTCCTGAGTTTGTTTGCTGTGCATGCGTTTGTGCAACCTCTGGTTTGGTTGATGCCTTGTCTGTTATCTGAGGATGATGGGTTAAAGATCTAAAAGGAAAGAAGTCATAGAATTTGGCTTGTTTCAGGTCAAGGATATGGACTCTATCACCCTTGAAGATGCACTTGCGTTGCTGCAATATCCATTGACATTGGTATGCTTCTTAATTTTAGTTTGAGTTTATCGTGTAGATTTTGCATGCCAATTTTTAACAACCAAGTTTATGATGAAGGTTTTTTTTTTTTTTTTTTTTTTTGGGGGGGGGGGTGTGGGGCAGATTTTCAAAAGCATATTTTCTGTAACCGTGTTCCATGACAGTCTTGGTTTAGTAAGATTTTATGAACAAGATATGTACAAGGCAAATTTTCAATCAAATGAAGCATTTTTTTTAAATATTCAACTTGCAAGATGTTATTCATTACTGTAGTATAATCGTTGCACGCTGAAGTTAACAAATCTTCTCTCTCTCTCTCTCTCTCTCTGTTGTGTTCTTTAGTCATTGCTGAATTCATTAATGTTTTCTTCTGGATAGGGTAAACATCCCAAGGATGGACAGCCTGTCATTTTAAAGGTTGCAAAGGTTGGCTATTCTGTTAGACATCGGCGCACAATTGCTTCTGTTCCTAAGGTATGATTGTATTTCATGTTTTTTCTTTTTGTTATTCAGGGATTTTATTTCCTTCCTGTCTTTGCAACCACTGCAAGAGACTTTAGCTTCTAAATCAGTTAGTACCCTTGGGATGTAACTAAAAGCATTAATTCTAAGAAAAGAAAAGAAAAACGTATACAATTACACGTCAGTATAATTTTATTTCATTCTTTAACTTTTCCCCCTTGCAATTGGTATTCAGAATATGAAGCCAAGTGATGTCACCTTGGAAAAAGCCCTTGAACTTCTATCAGGTAATGATGTGAGACGATGTGGTCGGCCTAAAGGCAAACCTAAAGTTGATGAAGTTGAAGCTATTGAAGCTTTCTAAGTTTTTGACATGATTGGCAACATTAGCATCTGCCTCAAGCGACTAGCTGTGTTCATCGATTATGCAACCAAGAGTCGCAACTCCCAGTCCAAGACACCGAGTTAGGGAAGATTCTTTTATGAAGCCAAATGTATACTAATTATTGCTCATGAATTTTGTTCCATTTCTATTTTTGGTTAACTGTGTATAATGTTAGGCCGGTCAATCCGATTCATTCATTTGATAGAAATATATATAATTATCGTATTGTTGTACCGAATGCCGACTGTACTGTATTGAACCCTGAACGCTGAGGTTTTGATTGGCCGAAGGGTTTATATTCTTTTAGTCGTATAATGTTACAGCAAATTCATAATAAAGTAGATAAATTATCTTTCCTTTTGACTTGGTACTTTTTCTTTCTATTTTTCATCCTTTTTTTTAATACTAGACTAGACTCTGTAGGGGATGATAAAGAGATTTCTCCACATTGTAGCGGTACCAAACGGAGGTCCCGACCTTGCAATTGATCATAAATTGTCTTCAAAAGAAACAACTTAGTTGCCTTATGCAAATCAAAGGAATATTCAATGAACCAGTTATTAAAAACATTAAATACTAACGATGTGTTTATATAATTTGAATTCTCCCAATAATTTTATTTTTTTTATCCTATTAACTATCATTCTCATATGTGGTTCACAACAGTGAAAGATATTCTTAAGCCAAATATCCCTTTTCCTTGAATCTTAGATATCTGATATCTATAAATTGTAAGTTTTGAGTTCAAATAGTATATGATTAATGAATTTTGCAAGAAAGTATGATGTGTTAAGTGTGTCTAAAATATGTTTTAGAGAAGTTTAGACAATTAAACTAAATACAAAACCCAAGAGAATTGTCTTTGTATGGCTTACCATCTATATTCATCGTTTAAAGGTTAGATGATAAGAGCAATAAAAAGTTGGATGATTGGCTAGTTTATGGATAGACAAATTTAAAACAGCTAGTTTATGGATAGACAAATTGAAAACAGAAGTGCACGTATGGAGAAAGATTTCAAAGTATGTGAAGAAAAGTTAATTCTAAAAAACAAGCAGCAGGTGATGTCTATCACACACAAATATCGTAGGTTGTGCACGGTACACAACAGTGAATAAAATTACAAATTGGGCTTTTATAATTTCTTCGCTGTCCCTCTCTAGCTCTCTTAAATGTTTCTATCCTTCTTAGTTTCTTGGTCATGAAAGAGAAGCACGGCGATCCACGAGCATCTCCTGGGGTCAGATGAACAGAGCCTCAATTTTCTCTTCTCCCATTATTCTCTTCCATATCCCTCTCTCCCTTTGCAATTCCCACCTTTGACGCCTCTTCCTGCTTCATCTTATATGTCATTCGCAACCTCGCCGTCCAGAGAATTGGGAAAATTTTGAGCTATGCACTGCACCTAAATACAAACATTTAAAAAGAATTAGGTAGTTCCTCATACGATTATGTTTGTGAGTTGAACGTCATTGTAAAAAAAAAAAAAAAAAGGTAAATTGCTTTGGGGCTTGTCTACAATAATTACCTGATGAAGAGGTGAAACCCTAAAATCTAAAAATTCGAGACCTTCGCGATGGTGCCAGTGATGATGTCATAGTAATAGACGATTTGGGGAATGTCAATGGGGCGGGCCGGGGGCTGGATATAATCCCCTGCTTCCTGTCCTCCATATTGCCCCCGTTCCCGTTCTCGATCCCAGCCATGAGGATTTTCTCTCTCCTGTCCTTATCCCTGCGGAGCTCCACATAATTTGTGTAAGCATAATTTTTTTGGATTTTTTATTTTATTATCCTCATTTTAATAATTATTAACCGATATATCCTAGTTTTTTCAATATTTTCCTAATTGTCTTAGTTTTTGGCTAGTTGAAAAATCGGGTTTAGCAACCCCGATTTCTCAACTGTGTTGATTTATTTTTTTTGTGACTTACGTTGAGAAATCGGGATTTGTATCCCCGATTTCCCAACTGCTATATATGTTTTTAATATTTTGATTAAGAAATCAATTTGTATCCCCGATTTCTCACCTCTTTCTTTTTTTTTTATGTTTTGAGAAATCGGGTTTTGTGACGTTAGTTTTTTTTAGTGTTGAATTTGCAGTCCAACAGAGGTTAAGTAATTGTTATGAACAGACACGCCGGATGTTGAGCTGTGATGTCGAGGTCCTGGATCCGAGATGTCGAGCGGTGGGGCTTTTAGGGTGAGCGTAGAGCTCGCATCGTAGAGATGAGTTTAGTGTTTTGAGAGAATAGACTGTCGAGAGTCGAGAGAGAGTAGAGCGTATGCAAACCTGCACCAGGTCGACAACCGAGCTGATCTGCACCAGGTCGACGAGCGTCCTAGAACTCGGCTCGGGACCGGTCCATAACATAAGGTAAGAATTCACGACCTTGTTGTCAATAACTGCCAAATCGATGGCGAGAATTGCAGTGAGATTCTAGCAACTCGCGCCTCTCTTTCCCAAAATCGTGAAACTTCCGTAAAGCCAATATTTGAGGCTTATTCAGTAAGACATCGTCGCGTCGATGTTGCCGATGACGACGAGGGGTTTAGTCGGGAGGATTGAACCCAGAACGAGCCGCACCTCCGAAGTTCGTGTGCGCCTTGTCTTCTTTGAGCTCGACACTGATAAACTAAACAGAAAAACAAATTAAAACCACGCTGAGGAAAAATAAAAAACAGAAAACATGTTGAGAAATCGGGTCCAGAGGAACCGATTTCTCAACTAAAAACCCGATTTCTCAAAACATAATAAAAAAAAAAAGAGGTGATAAATCGGGGATACAAATCCCAATTTTTTAACTGAAAATATTAAAAAAAAAACATATAGCAGTTGGGAAATCGGGGATACAAATCCCGATTTCTCAACGTAAGTCACAAAAAAAATAAATCAACACAGTTGAGAAATCGGGGTTGCTAAACCCGATTTCTCAACTAGCCAAAAACTAGGACAATTAGGAAAATATTGAAAAAACTAGGATATATCGGTTAATAATTATTAAAATGAGGATAATAAAATAAAAAATCCTAATTTTTTTAGCAAATAAGCAATATAGTTTACACATAAATATTTATATTATTTTCTTTTTTTTATAATAAATTATTTATATTATTTTCAGAATTTAGTATTTAATATATGAAAATAGAACCAAAATATTTTTTTAAACCGAGATAATTTATTTTCAAAATTTGATGGTTTTTTAAAAGACAAACAAAAAGAGTCAATGATTGTTATCAAAAAAAAAAGAGTCAATGATTATAGTATATTAAGGGGTGACAACTCACGTACCCGAGAGTTTTATTGGGTATGATACTCAGTGTCCAATCATTTGATGCCACATAATTTTTTTATATTTAATTTTTAAGTGAAATTAAGAGCTCGTTTATTATAGCTTTTTTATAAAAAAAATCATTTTTTTCAAAAATAATCATTTTTAAGAGTTTTGCATCTGATTGTTACATCTTTTAAAAAAAAAAGAATTTGAAAATAATCTAAAAACTAATTAAAGTGAGAAGTTATTTTTACTAGATTCTCATAAAAATCATTTTTTTTTGAACCATTTTGAATTACCCCCATTTTGAATTTATCCCATTTTGAACAATTTTGAATTATTACAATATTCAAATATATATAAAAATTAATTTTTAAAAATAAATATGCTTTCTTGAATTATTTTTTTATGTCTTTTATGATTTTTGTTTTAGAAAAAAACACTTTTATATAGTTGTATCTTAATAAGTTAAAAATAACTTATTGTAAAAAAAAAGTAATTTTTATGATTGTAAACAAACATAAATTAGCATTTGTTTTTCTTAGAAATCTCAAAAAAAAAAAAATAATCACTAAATTATTTTATATCAAAGTTTTTTTAATCTCTAACAACTGGTCCTAAGTTTTAAGTTATTTTTACCTCAAGGGTATCAATACCCAACTTTTTTTCGAGGTATGTAAGAATTCACCATATTAAGGAATATGTTCCCGTCCTTGTCCCCAAAATGTCTTTCAGGGAAATTTTCCTCACTTTCTCCGTTCTCACAATAAAGTTTCCCGTCAGCTAGTCCTTGCACAGACCTGCATTTACGTGGAAATGGATTCCCTTAAATCATTTCCTTTATAGTCCCATGCATTCAGTTCATTTCCAGGGTCTTTTTTTCTCTTTGCATCATCTCACATATCTTCCTTCAATCCCTTATACCTTAAGTTAGACTAAATGCAGGACCTTCAATTGAACGGCAGGGAATTTGGATCCCTTTTACGTGTACAGATTGACATCACTACGTGCAAGACACATAATTAAAAATTCCAATTTATCCGCGTTGGTGAAAACACCACGCCATCTCGTGCTTCGATTGCGTGGTGGAATGCAGATCAAGTCATCGTTTCCGCCGTAATAACTAAGGAGATCGTGACTGTCTACTTCCTGGGGCGACGTTGTTGTCGTTAGAGTTTCGGGTGATTTTCTTTTCAGGTCTCATGTTGGGTTAGGAGCACCACGGTAGCTTGCCAAAAGGCCTTGTAGCCTAACGGCACCTACCTAATGTTGTTCATGCCTAATCTCAAAGAGAGAGAAAGAGAGAGAAACAACTATGGTATGTTATAATACAGGCAAAGGAACTTGATTGGGATTCAATCCCGGATCAAGCAAGCATTCCTAAAGAGACTTGGCATAACTTGACTTAACGTTCTTAGACTGTGACTTTTTTTTTAGTCAACTAGTAGAAATGGTAAGCAACAAACACATACACACGTCTAAACAGCAACACTCGGGTTCGAATCCCGATTCTGGCGTCCCCATATCGCTGAAATTGCCAAAACAATTAGCAGTGATGAACTCTTAGACTGTGACTCTAGTTGCTTTTGCAATCTAAAATGAAATAAATAAAACAAAATCAATTCCCATGCACAAATTGAGGAACCAATTAGCATGATATTATATACATATACATCAATTCAACTAAGTACTTTACACTTTATACTATGGTCTATTTAGTAGAAATGGGATGAATCTTGTGTTGACCTATCAGACAGGGCTTGACGCGTTCCGTGTGCTTTCCCCAGAATAAGGAAGTGGAGAACTGGATCCATCCTGCAATATACATCAAGCAATAACATTTTTTTCAACGTGTCACAACCTCAATTCATCATGCCAACTAACCAAGTTTTCAAACTTCAACTTCAACAGAAACAAAAGAAATTTTCTGCATGAGCATATGCCTTGATCTTGTCATAATTAACTAAAGATTTTAATTAATTACAGTGTAATTTTTTTTTTAACACATACATCCAATAATGATGACTAGTAATATTATTTACTAAAACACTTACACAAATATTTAAATGTAAAAGTGTGATTGGATATTTGTGGGGCCGCCCAACCATAAAGCCATTAAGGCTAGGGCTTTAGGCCCCCAATTTATTTATTTTTTTTGTTATTTAGGCCTCCAAATTTTTATTGGTTTTTTAAGCTTAAAAGGAAAAATAATTTAAAACCCTGAAAGCCTAACCATAAACTATAGGAAATCTTACGTGTGGTTGTACCACATACAACAAAAATTTACATCAATAATAATAATTACGCTTTAAAAAAATATATAAATTTATAAAAACAGATAAAATTTAATTAGAAATATAATATTTTTAATAAAATATTACTATTAGTTTTAAGAAGGTCTCATCTTAAATTTTTCTTTAGGCCTACAAATAGGTTAGGCCGGCTCTGGATGTTTGAGTAAAACTTTTTTACACTGTAAATGGATAGTTATTAGTCTTTTAACTAAAGATTTAAAGATACATTAACAATAAAAAAAATTTAAGAAAGTCCTCTTGATCAAGTTATTTAAATACTATCTCAAACTTTTAATTAATTGTGTCCACAGTCACTGTTTGCATAGAAATTACTGAATATCTTCTTGCATCAGCATTGAGTGCAGTATCTATAAGCAAAACTAATAAAAAAAAAAGTCAATTGTTCCATTAAAATAACAATTAACAAAAGCAAAGTCTTTACTAGAGTTATTTTGATATTATCTTAATTAACATGTACTCATGTAAGAAATGGTATGGAAAGAAAGTTACCAGCTGAAGAGAGACTTGGCTTTGGCAGGATGGGCTGATGAAGCCACTCAACATTGGATGATCAGTATTTTCAGCAAGTTCTCTTAGCCTATTTAGTTCAGGCATAACCTCCTTACCAAGATCAGGTCTATCTTTCCTCCTTAACTCAGCACACTTAATTGCCATTTGTGCAAATCCCATTGCCTCTTCAACAGGCCAGTCAGGCACTTTAGGATCCAACATCTCAGCAAAAGTCCCCTTCTCAATGGCCCTTCCAACATGATGTGTCAATCCCATTGGTGGTCTTGCTGTCAAGATTTGCAAGAAAATGATCCCAAGTGAGTATATATCAGATTTCACACCCAACATTCCTGTCTGCTGGTACTCAGGATCTATGTAACAAAAGGTTCCAGCAGCTGACGTCATGCGGTATTGTGTCACATTGTCTGCCACTGATGGTGGTACTAGTCTTGCCAGACCAACATCACTGATTTTCGCGACGTAGTTGCGGTCAAGCAAGATGTTGGCTGGTTTGAGGTCTCTGTGTACTAGAGGCTCGGGTTTTGACTGGTGGAGGAAGAGTAAGCCAGCGCTTATTTCGGCTGCAATTTTGAACCTGAGTTGCCAGGGAATTGGGGGAGTGTTTCCTCTACAAAAGAGGCGATCGTCTAAGCTTCCATTTGACATGTGCTCGTATACAAGGCAGCCGTACTCCGGACAGGCTCCCAGGAGGAGAACCATGTTTGGATGCCGAATGCAGCTCAATACCTCAACCTGCCATGCAGTTATGGTTTTAAATTGCAGTTGCGGTCACATAATAAAAGTGAGAAATCATATAAAGTTTACAAGTGAGAATGTGTCAATCCTCACTTGACTCACTTTATTGTTGTGTTTCTATTTCTTTCTTAGGAATACTAATAATATATTCGTTGACACACTCTTTTTAGCACTTTTTCTATTATTGAATAAATTTTATGTAGGTTCTACAAATTAAAGTGGACATGTGTTGTGTAGTATAACTCAATGTGAAATTTACCAACAACTAAGTGTCATAGAGTGTACCGCTAGTATTTTTCTTCCTTCTTTTGTGTGTTTACATCGAATTTACCTGATAATTAAGAGTATGTTAGAAAGTGTATTGCTAGTATTTCTTTTCCTTCTTTTGTGTGTTTATTGCGGGTCCAGTTTCCTCCTAACAATTAAATCTTAGCCCTTTCTTCCCAGCTTAGACTTGTGCACTTCTAAAACCTCGAATTTCCATTAATGGTGTTGAAGTTGTAGTGTTGCATTGCATATATGGTTAGAGAGTTTTGTTTTTTTGCTTACCTCTCTTTGAAACTGTGACCTTCCTTGTTGCGCATCAGGACGAAGAACCTTAACCGCAACAGGAGTATGGTCCAGAAGGCATTTATAAACTGGACCATAACCTCCTTCTCCAATCTTAAGAGATTCTGCAAAGAAATTTGTTGCAGCTTCAATCTCCTCAATTGCATACCTTCTATACCTGACATCTTTGTTTGTCAAAGCATCAACCGCTTTTCTTTTCTCCTCAGACTCTTTTAATGCTTTCATTTCTGCATTAATTCTCTTCTGTGCTTCAATTTCTGCAATCCTCTTTTGTGCTTCAGCAGCCTCAATGGCTGCTTTTGATTTGGCCTTCTCCTTTTCTGCTATTGCCAATGCAGCTTCTTCAGCTAGCCTTGCCTCTTCCAATCTCCTCTCTTCCTCTAATTTCCAGCGTTGGAGTTCCACAGCCTGTGATGCATAACATGTCATGTTAAAAAAAAAAAAAAACAAATTATTGTGCTTTTGTTGATGTAAATTAAATAAGGTAACATTGTTTCATACCTTCTGCTGTGCTGTGAGTGCTTCTTTGCAGGCTGTGCTATACATTTCCATTGTTTGCTTTAGTTCCAACTTCAGTCTCCTCATTTCAGCCTCCACATCATCCTATACTTGCAGCACATGATTATCCACAAGTTAGAAGCAATCATGAGAAAATAAAACTTCATACCCTTATAAAATAACATTCTCAGCAACTTAAATATTTAACTATTTGAGCATTGATATCTATACATTCCTTGCATAGTAAAAAGTTATATAGTAACTACTCTTTATTATTAATTAAAAGGGCGGCCCAACCCAATGCACGAGACTCCCACCAGGTTGAGTCTGTGGATGGTAGATGTACAAAATCTTACCCCGACAAGCGGAGAGTCTGTTTCCAAGATTTCAACTCGTGACCTCCAGGTCACAAGATAACAATTTGACTGTTGCGCCAAGGCTCGACTTAACTCTTTATTATGAATTCATTTTTAAAAAATCAGTTAGGTTTCTCAGAAGAGAAATCACTTTTCAAGTAGTGTATTGACTTCTCAAACAATGGACAATTAATAAAAATTGTGCTAAAAAGTGTGTTAAATAGAGTGTGTTGTTAGTATTTTTCTGAATCTTTGTGCTAGGTAAATATCAATGGATACGTAGCCACAAGACCTTGTCTTAATCTTTAAGAAAAACACATTGAAAATCTACCTTTTCATGAAAAAAAAATGTATCTAAATTATGAAATATTTAGCCCTTTTAACAGTGAGAGAACTACTAATACATACACATGTTGTGCATGAAATAAAAGTGCACAACACATTGGTTAGTTGTCCTTACCATGGTCTGTGATGCGGATGATAGTCTTCCCTCACTATCATGAGAGAAAGATGAGAAATCAGGAGTGCCAATGTCCATAGACCTCCTTCCATAATGCATTGACTCAAAGCTATAGTTACCATCTGTGTCTGAGCTATATGATAGCCTAGGATTGGAAAAAGCTGATTCTGAATTGTTGTTGTAAATGGAAGGGAATAAACGGTCTGTACTTGACCTTCCTGTGCTTACAAATGTTATGTCAGTATCTGGCATGGGAAGTTCCCCATATGACTTTTCCATCACACCTCTTCTAGTGAATGGTGACCTGTTTCAAATACCATTTTGTTTTTAGACCGATGATGTAATGTATTTTTTTTTTTGGACAAATTAAAGTTTAGGTGAGTTGCGTCTCATCAGGGTTAGGGAAAGCCTCAAGGTTCTTTGAGCGCTTATAAATATACTTATATATTACCCATCAACAAGGTCATCACATTGACAGCAAGATTCGAACTCACATTCTTGTGAGATATGAGCTGAATCCTTACCAATTGGACCAACCTTCGTTGGCCGATGTAATGTTATTTAAGCATGCAAGGGACAAGTTGATATACCAAGAATGAAAAATTATGGGAAAAGCCTCTTAAATTTCTACCTACTTGCAATTAACTACTATCATGAATCATCAATCTTTTCAATTTTTCTCTCTAAGCTACACTAGTTCCCTCAATCAGACCCTTTATCTAATTCTTAGTTAACTCACTAACAAATAATTCCCCCCCCCCAACTTTGTTAACTCATTTAATAATATTGAAAAATAAATATTTAAAAATTGAAAAATTGGTCTCAAAACATATCAATTGAAACATGATCATATTTGTAAAAAGAAAATTTCTCATTCTTGTCACAAGCACCATAAATAATCATTTCCCGTTATTGTTTTTTGTTTGTTCCTTTCTCAATTGCTTATCATTTGATTGCAGAATATACTTGTAATACTTGCTGAAAGAATGATTTTTTTTTTAAGTTGCAGGGAATGATTTTATTTTATTTAATCTCTTTTTTATTTTCAATATATTATTATTTTTCAGTATTATTAAATAGTTCAAAAAAATCAGTTAGTTAGTTAACATTAAACATAAGGAATGATTGAGATAATTAGTATAATATAGGGACTAAATGAAAAGATTCAGCAATTTTTGGGAGCTCTCTGCAAGTGAGTGAAAGTTGAGGGAACCAATAAAATGACATCATTACTTTTTTTTTTTAACAAATATTTGAAAACATAAATAAATTGAAAATAAATGGTATTTTGTAATTAAAAGTGAAAACATGAAATATAAACCAAAATGTCTGCTCAAACTAAGTTGCCTTAAGTGGTCTATTCCCTTGAAAACATATCGAAGGAACAAATTTGATATGTAGTTATAAGGTGAATTCTATCGTGCACAAGTGAAATGGGTATATCCACCATACAAATTGCTTAAAACATCAACGGCGACCAACGTCGTCCCTCAAAAGTAGAATCTTACGTTCCTCCTAGTCTTCACAACTAGGACGGCGACCTAATTGGCGTCGGTTTAACAAAAACAAATGAAAACTCGTTTTCGCTTGTTTTTATCAAACTGACACCAATTAGGCCATTGTCTTGGTCGTGAGGATGAGGAGGACTGTGGACTTCTACTTTTGAAAGACAATGTCAGTCGTCGTTGGAATTTTAAGTGATTTGTAGGTACTTGTGCAAGGTGGATATATCCATTTCACGTGTGCACTGTAGAATCCACCGTAGTTATAATGTCAAACAAGCTATGTTTTTACATGTTCAGAATCAAACTTGGTAATAATGTGACTGACCTGAAGGATTCTGTTCCATCCTGTGATCTACGGGGTCCCTCAAAGGACCTCCTCTCAGGTCCTAACGCAAACCATATTTCTCAATGAGCAACATACATCAAAATATACACAAATTTGCACATTCACACACACACACACACACAAAGAAGTAAATTATGGTTCTTGAAGATATCAAATCTAACCTTTGACACTAGTAGCCAATGGCACGCGTGGGTCTGATTGGTCTGATCTGATACTAGCTTGACTAAGCTGGCTTTGCAGAGGGGAAAATGCAGGAGCAGCTCGAGAAGCGGATCGCATGGATTGAATCTTTCCTTTAGAAACAACATATACTGTACAGAAATCTGGTGCCCCTTTTGACACTGTTCCTGGAATATCTACTACCTTGAATCTTCTGATACCAAAAACTTACCTTAGCAAATGAAAATATGTATACATATCCAATATTGAAATACAAGCAACTAATTGTCCTTTGTAATATACATTGCAAGGCACACAAGCATAAAGTCCTAAGTCTTTGTTACATAAACTCGTGGTTTTATAAAAAGGTATGCGACCGCAATGTGAGACGCGACATCATGATTTCTTTCGTCGCCGCGACTGCAATGTGACTAGGCCGCATCGACCGCATTTTTACCGTGATTATCTACAATATTAAAGATCACGACGTGACCGCAACCGTGATTTTACCTTATATAAATGGTTATTTTCTCGAGCTGAAACGTTTACTATATGCCAATTGCTAGGGTCATGGGAAGCCTTAAAGGGGAGACTTCAACATGAAAAGACTAAGCAAAAATAATGAATTTAACATCACTTCTTACCCCAAAATCTTAATACAAGGAATATATGGATTTGTTCTCTTGTATTGTTTTCATTTAGCTCATTCTTTATCAGTTACAATGGGGAGTTTCATCACTCACACTTAAATTTCAAACATTAATGATCACATGCCTTACTATTGACACCTTAAATTACACCTTGACAAGTTGCTCATGTGTTCAAAATGAAAATATAGGAGTTTGAGAGCCATACTTGAGAAAACCACTTTTGTTTGAAGAGCCTATAACCAAATGCTCAATTGCTGATTGAGAAGCATATTCAATCAAAGCTTTGGATACATCTCCATGTTCTAGTACAATGTCCTTGCAACATATCTATGGAACAAAAAGAGAGAGAAAAAAAAAGATGATAAGACGCTCAAATAATATCAAGAATTCCAAAATGAAAACCATTGCCAAATTATGTTTTCTTTTCTTCCTCAATTATGGGACTAGTGCTAGTTGAGACTTTTCATCCTTTTGTTTTTTTAATTCCTCCTTGATTTTCTTCTAAGATAAAGAAAGCAAAACTTACATCTTTTCGTGCACAGAAGAGACGATATGGTTGGAAAATTTCTTTGGCTTGATCATCAGGGTCTTTGCACACCAATGAACACTGCTCTAGAATACCATTCATCCCTGCCCCTGCAACCAACAAATCAGTAACTGTACCATGTCATAACACTTCATAGGCTTCTCAGATACTCTTAATTTGATTGTATTTATTATGACATTGTGATGGTGTCATCCCTTTTGAAGTTTTATATATACTAACAATGTGAATAACATAATAAATAGATAAATTATAACATCTAATTATGTATAAAAAAAATTGGATTAAGATGCATGCTTTTATGATAATAAATGCTCTTTTTTTGTTTTTTGTTTCTTATCCTCCTTTGTAACTGTTTTATCTTTTCTTCTCATGATTGATTGCCTTAACATTATGGTGCACAAATGATCCAAGGAGGCATGCGTGCTGCTATTATTATTATTATTATTAGGAAAAAAAACTTCGATGCAGTTCCTTATGTGCTGTTTTTACTATTCTTCAATCAGAATTCAGTACATCGATTGTGTATCCAATAGTAGAAAGGAGACGATTTTGAATTTGATGTGAAGCAAAAAATTTAACCCATTTGACATATTAAAATTGGTTAACAGCATAAGCAAAATAATTTCTAAATTTTGTTCTTCTTATTATTATTGCCAGCTTCACATGGTTAAATAAGGTACAATAGTACTTACTTGGGGTTGAAATAGAAGGTGATGATGCAGAAAAAGAAGCTGACTTAACCCTGACATGGATGAGAGCTACAGTTGAACCTTTTGTAAGGAGATGGTCAATTGCCCATCTGAGTGCATTTTGGCTCCCTTTATCTATGGCACCAGCTTTTGCTGCATTTTGGCTCCTTTTATCTGAATCTATTGCCACTGCCACTATTCCATTCACCCCATCCTTCCTATCCCACTGATTCTTTTGCAGCCACATTCCTCTCACTTCCTTTAATTCTCTTTCCAAACACCCCTCTTTGTTCTCTTTCAATGAAAAGAATCCAAAATTAAAACAAAACCCAAAATACTAAAATCTTTTCCTCTTCAATATTGCTTGGTGCTTCTTCCTATGAAAGAATGAAACCTCTAAAGTTTCTTCATTTTTTTTTTCTTCCCTTCCTCTTGTTTTGCTTCTTGTGTTAGTATAAATTCTTTTGAAGAACAATGCAGGATATATAACTTTGTTTGTTTTGAATATCTCCTCTGTCCCTCTCTCTAAACACTGAGAGACAAAAGGACTTTAATGATTGTTTAATTTTGTGTACTTTTTTTTTTCTTCTTATTTTGTTTCTTTTGGTGATGGAAACAATGAACAACAAATAGCAAGTACCCTTGTTTTTTCTTTCTTTCTTTCTTTCTTTTAGGTTCCTTTTATCTAGCTTGAGCTTTTAACGGACATAACAGCCACACAGATTTTGTTGTCTCTTAATTCTCTCTCCACATGAGAGAATGACCAAACTTTGCGGGTTACCTTTGACTATGTCTCTCTTGGAAATGGAATGTAGCATAGCCCTTTGTGCATACATTTTATAAACAAATTGCTGATGGAGAAAAATAAAAAATGCAATTTTTATAAACAAATTTTATATGTACCAATTTTCTCAACTTTAAATTTCGTTGTTATTGTCTGTAGTGCCTAACACAACTGGTAAAGTATTTGCCGCTTGGAAGCTTCGGCGCGGATTCGAACCCGCTACACCCCCTTTCAGTGCTCTTAGAAGTGCGTTGTAGGCCGTTAGGCCATCAGACGAAAAAAAAATTTCGTTGTTATTATCTTTTTATTAAAATCAGAAATGCTAAATCGTGCGAATTTTTCAACACAAATTAAATACAAATTGAGTTTTCCATGATACACATGTTACAATTGTTAATAATAATTGTGATTAAGTCTAAATAAGAAGGTTTAGTTTAATGACATGCTAAGAGGGTGTCTCAATAGTGGTCTCTGGAAATAAGTTGGTAAACAATTGAGAGTTTTTCCCTCCTAATATGCCCGCCAAAATTGAGGATATAATAGTCTATTAGCCATTTTAAACTTTGATGAGAAAAGCAAATTCCGCCTAAATGTCTGCATTTAATATACTTCTTATTGTTATTATGTCAGTCATTATTATACCACATCAATTAAAAAAACAAATCATAAATATATTTTCTTTCAATAACTTGTCTATTTTATATGCGTATAAATTTCAGCATTCTATAAATATCACATCAAATCTTGACATTTATCAAATCATTACTATCTCAGTTTAAAAAAATCAAATAATTATTATCTTATCTATAAAAGTTGGTAAATTATGGGAAAGTTTTTCCTTTATTTTGTCCCGCCTAAGCATCATTGGTCTACCAAAAACGCAAGGTTATTTTTAACCAAACATTTATTATGTTAATTATATTAAGGGCTAAATATGTTTTTGATCCCCGTAAAATGAGAGAATTTTGGTTTTGATCCCTGTAAATTTTTTTCTTTGGTTTCCATCCCTCTAAAATACGAAAGTATTGTATTTGGTCCCTGTTGTCATGTGACGCCCATTAACTACTAATGTGTCTTATGAAAGGTCACGTGGGCATCCCAGATGACACCCAATGATATATGTGATGTTATGTTAGCATGTAATTACCCGAAAATTTTTTCCTAGCCCTTAAAATGAATTGTGTTTATCTGCCATGAAATGAATACTAGGGACAAAAAATAGTGATTTCAGGTTTTAGAGGGGTGAAAATAAAAGAAAAACATTTTACAGGAGCCAAAATCAAAATTCGGCCATTTTACAAGGACAAAAAATAATACTTTTAAATTTTGGAGGAATGAAAAACAAAGAAAATACTTTAAAGGGACCAAAACCAAAATTTGCCCATTTTATAAGGACCAAAAAAACATATTAACCCTTATATTAAAATCATGTTAATTGACAAAATCTCGTTTCTTTGCCTAAACTCAGTGTGTGCTTCAACTCCTAATGCCAATGATTCAAATACCATATAAGTGGTATTTGATTCAATTAGATTTAATACCATATTTGTTGGATTGATATATTCTTTGCGATATGTTGCCTACACATGATTGTGCTTTTGCTTCTTTTAGGATTGGACTCAAATTTTTTGAATGCGAGTGTTGGTTTTATCGACTCTTACTTTCATATAGACATATTGAACTTGGCATACATATTTAAAAATAATATTTATAATAGTAAGTAAATAAAAACAAAAAAAACACATTTTATTAAATGAACGTTTAATTTTTTAATTTAAAATATTTTAGTATATTTTTATTTAATTATTATTTACCACTCAATTTAATTATCATGGTTGTAACACGATTTTGTGTTACTTTTAAAAAGATATATTTTAATGGCTTAAATAACCTACACATCTTAGGTGTTGATACAAAATATTTATATTAATAAAATATTTAATGTGTCTTTTATTAATTATTATTATTATTATTATTATTATTATTAATAAAATATAATGATACAATTTAGCCGACACTTCAAATTTACCATCATTTTAATTCATTTTTATCTGCAACATGTCACTTAAAATAATTTGTCTTTCTCTTTACAAATAAAATGTAAATATGTAGTGGTGTAACAACAACAACAATAATAAAAGACAATTTTCTCTCACTCTATTCAACTATAAAAGTAATTGTTTTTGCTATCATTTATTTTTACAAGTGACGCCAATACGATGTATTGCATGTATTTGCACATTGAAGTTTATATTTGGGTGACTAATTTATTAAAAAAAATATTTTGTCAGCACTTTGATTTTTTTTAAATGTTGATATTTGTTGCGAAGTGCTTGATATATAGAAATCACTAATAAAAATATAACGCGGGGCTACTAGAATTTACTTCGTGAAATCTATATTTAAATCTGTTTGTACTAATAGTATGAAGTTTAGTTCTTTTGATAAATATGTAAAGGTTCGCTGGATACCGTGCGGAGCACCGGCTACCATATATATTGTAGATATATTTAGTGTGTGTTTTTAGTTTATTTTTAATCCATCTAAGAATTCGACAATTCCAAAATAAAATTTTACTAATTATGAATTATTCCTTATTATTTCATTGCTATTTATATACACAGTTCTTAACATATATATGTCCAAAATAAAAAAAAATATTGGATAAATAAATTGTTTTCATGTTAAAATATTATTCATTTACTTTATTGGTAGATTTTATTGGATTTCAGCTTAAGTTTTCGATACTATATCTTTATGTTTAAACAATCTCCATAATGGATGTATGCATGTAATTAAGTTTTTTTAAGCAAGGAAAGGAAAGGAAAGCATGTAATTAAGTTAGTGTATAAAGGAATTTACTTTTCGATATTGTATCTTTAAATTAAAGTTTCCACTTTTAAAAAATTCTTAGTACACCAATACAAAATAAAATTAAGCGTATTAATTTTCCCTTTGCGATGCACGAGTCTATACACTAAAATATATAAATAGACTATTACTTAACAACTTATTTATATAAGTGAATATATAAATAGATATTATTTTCAATATTTGCTTCAATGATAACGAAAATAATGAACTGTAAGCAATTTTATTTTGTCATCATTTTTATGCTTTAAATATAATCTTATCTATTAAAATATGACCCAATATATTACCTCACAAATATAATTTATTCGTGTATCGCACGGGTATACGCACTAGTTGTAACGAATACCGAATCTTTCTTCTTTTCAAATTGCTATAGCTATTTTTTATATGTATTTTCTATAATCAACTGAAAAATATATATTAATGTCCTAGGATGTGAAGTTTATGTTGTATCGATAAGTATAAACAAGGATTTCCTAGGTGTTGATGATGCATCTGCAGTTGTTGCCAAAGTAATGTTCATGAAATTTAACTTAGCAATTTCTTTTCAAAATCCCAAATTATAGTGAACATATATTGTGTTTTTTATGGACAGAAATTTCTGGAGAACTTCTGTCATGTTGGTTTCGATAAAGATTTTGATAATTTTGGTAAGATCTCACTAGATCATTTTTTTTTTTTTTTTAAGGAAAGACCTCACTAGATCTTACACCTACCATACCAAAAGAATATCATATAGAAGATTTTAAGAGTGTTCTGGACATAGTGCCTTTAAAAAGTTGATGAAACCATCAAGTGAGAGAAAGATTAAAGGAAGTTATGATTAGATTCAAAATTTATTATTTAACACAACTACAGTATTTACCCGTTTCATGCACGGGTTAATATTGATGATGTTTTTGGGCTATAATCATTAAAAAATAAAAACATTTTATTAATAATATCATAATTCATTTTAATGAAGTCAACGCTTTCATTAACTATTTAAAAAAATTATAACTATAAACAAAAGAAAATTAGAAAAGTTTATAATTAATATAAATTTATATTAAAAAATATCAACTAAAGTTTAATCTCTGTTATAATAAGTTAGACATTAATATACTTTCGTGTAAAATATTCAATCACCGTGTGATATACTTTTATTCAATAATTTAAATATATTTTGTTCATATAATTTAATATACTTTTAAAAAAAATTCAAATAGATTGTAGTTTGTATCACAATAAGTAATTTAGACATTAACATATTTACGTGTAAAATGTTAAATCCCGTGTGGTATATTTTAATTTAAATATTAATATATTTTCATGTAAATATCAATATATTTTTATATAAAATATTCATCATTGTGTAGTATATTTTCACTCTTAAGTTGCCGTGATTTTATTTATTTCTTCAATCTCTTCGATCTTAGTGCGTTTTGATGTAAAACTCTCATATTTATCCCACGTAAATATTTGTCATTAAATTTTAACATGTTTTCATATACATTCTTTATCTTTACGTAAGATATATATTTAACTCTAGTTATTTATACGTTCGTAATTTTGGTGTATGAGTGAATTCCCCATTGCTTTCATGTAAAATTTTATTCCCACATGTAATGTTTTATTTACTATGATTTTTATATTGATGAATTTACATTTAGATATTAATGTTTTTTCGTGTAAAATGTTGTGTTAAATATAATTTTTCCCTTTTTTTTTTTTAAATGCATCTCCATGTTGTATAAAAAAATTGCACATCCCCGTTCTTATGCTTTATATACTATACTAAAAAAAAATTTATAAAAAAAAATTGATGATATATTTACAATATATCTATAGCCCATACGGTAGGGCTGAGCAGTTGAAGCGAACCCGACCGAAACCCGACATTTCCAAGAAATTAAATGACAACGGGCGGGTTGGATTGGATATCGGGTAGAAAAGTGGCAGAGAGCAGTTCACAATGGGTCTATACGGGCAGGTTCGGTTATTTGAAACTATACCCAGCAGTACCCGAAAACCAATCGAAGAACAAACTGAGGTAGACTATAGAAAGAGTCATGTGGGAGTGGGACCTTGGTTTACAACTGTGTTTGGTCAAATCTGTATGTTCTTCTCTATTATCGTGCGCTGTCAATAGCAATGCATGCCCATCAGCCCATCACTTCACTTAGAAAGTCCCCTTAGAGGGACCGATTTCACTCCATACTTTTATTTATTTATTTTTTTAAATTTTTGTCTAGAAATCGGTCTTGGAGGACCCGATTTCACTACTTTTTTTTTGGGTTGATAAATTGGTCCCTCTGGACCCGATTTCCCACCGGTATTTTAATTTTTTTCCTTTTTATTTTATTTTAATTGTGTAGTGGTTTAGGGTTTTGTGCGATGGTTTAGGGTTTTGTGTGAATGATTTTGGTTAATTAGTTTAATTATTAATTATTTATGTTAGTTAATTAATTAATATAGTTAATTTAAAAAATAACACTGGCCTAAATAATTAAAAATATTCATTAACATTAATTAGTTTACGATAATCACATATAAATAAACTAATTTATTAACATTTTTTTATTTACCCATGTCTTTTACTAGATGGAGTGGCTGGGGAATGAGTTATACCGAAACTCTTCGCAGTGACATTACCGGTTGCAGATCACGTATAGATCACATGCAAAGCCATCAGGTTTAAAATTTCATTATTCAATACATTCACTTATACATTGTGCAACCAATTATCTTGACAGATTACTAACGTAGCTTAATTTTTCAGTTTCTGTGAATGCCCTACAGATATCTTCTTGACCATCTACCCGAAGCAGCATTCAGGAATTCTAGAATATGGATTGCCAACACCGCATTAATTTGTTTCCAGAATGTAGAATGGCATCAAACAGGCAGGGTCAAGCTCCAGTTTGGTCTTTTGCAGGAAATACCAAATGAACCTACAAATATGGATGCACATCACGGTGTGGACATGCGAGGCAATCAATATGAAAACTGGAAAGATGTACATGCTGAGTGGATCCAACTTTGGATGGAACACAAACGTCGGGTGCTTACGGGACAACCAATTCATGGTCGTGTGTTGTCCACTAATGAGTATATGGTGTGGCTGATGTCTAACTCCAACCAATACCAATCAATTCAGCCACAATTGCGGGACCCATGGGGTGGTCTTCAAGAAGAGTCAGTTGTTGGACTCAGTATGCCCCCCAACCAACCCAACGACGTGCTCGACGTAATACGCATCGAGAGCCCATCCCTAGTACCCCAACAACCATAGTAGATGAAGACCAAGAGGGGCCCCGACACTCATTTTCTTTCACGCCAACACACCCAGAACCGCCACGCCATTCATTTGCCTTTACACCAACCCAACAAGATGCTTCTCAGTATTACGACACTCATCGATACTCTATCGGTTCCAGCGATGACGATTTTGTGAGCAACTTATTTGGTGTCAGGATGGATACGCCAGCATCGGTTCAGTATATGAACAATTTGTACTCATTCGGCATTCCATCGTTCCCCAACCAAGCGGATGCTAGTTCTTCACTAAATCCAACAAATGTTGATCTCAATGAGGCATTGCATCAAGAAGAGCAACCCACCACCGTTGAGGAAGAACAGCCTACCCAATCACGTCGTCGACGGATACTTCCTGCACGTAACCGGAGACCTCCACGGTGTGGGACTGAGCATCATTTCAGAGAATAATTTAATTCAATATTTATATGTAATTGTTGTAAAATAATTAATGTTAATGAATATTTTTAATTATTTAGGCCAGTGTTATTTTTTAAATTAAATATATTAATTAATTAACTAACTTAAATAATTAACAATTAAAATAAAATAACTTAAATAATTAACCAAAATCATTCACACAAAACCCTAAATCATCACACAAAACTCTAAACCACCACACAATTAAAATAAAATAAAAAGAAAAAAATTAAAAACCGTTGGGAAATCGAGTCCAGAGGAACTGATTTCTCAACCAAAAATTAAAAAAAAAGTAGTGAAATCGTGTCTTACAGGATCGATTTCTAGACACAAATTTTTTTAAAAAAAATAAAAATAAAACTGTGTAGGGAAATCGGTCCTTTTGAGGGAACTTTCTCAACATAAAAAATTTAGTGCTACTTTTGTGCATAAAGTAAAAGGTGTGCTAGATTGGTAATTTAAAAAAAAAAAAAAAGGTATGCTTCGGTAAAAAAAGCCGTTTTAAATTTTTAAGGCATTTTTATTTCTATAGCACAACTTTACTTTTTATTTACCCAATTAACACACTTTTCAGACTAAGTACTAAACTAGCACACTTTTTTTTAGTTGAGAAATCGGTGTTAGAGAACACGACATCTAAACTAATTTTTTGAGTTTTTTTTATTTCTAAGTTGAGAAATCGGGTCCTCTAAACCCGATTTCCCTACTAGTTGATTTTATTTTATTTTTATGTTTGTGTTTGTGTTGGGAAATCGGGGTTCTCCACACCCGATTTCTCAACTAGTATTTTTTTTTTGTTCGTTGGAGGAAAAGAATAAACAGAAAAAAAAAAAACAAAGTTGAGAAATTGGGATGGCTAAACCCGATTTCCCTTCACGTTCTTAAAAAAAAAGTACAGAAATCGGGTTTAGGAGACCCGATTTCTCAACTTAGAAATAAAAAATAAAAAAGAAAATTAGTTTAGATGTCGTGTTCACTAAAATCGATTTCTCAACTACTAAAAAAGTGTGCTAGTTTAATACTTAATCTAAAAAGTGTGTTAATCGGGTAAATAAAAAATAAAGTTGTGCTACAGAAAAAAAGGCAATTTTTAAAAGCCTCTAAATTCAATCACGTACCAACTGCAGTTCCGTTGAATTAGGTGCATAGGTGGACGTGGCATATAGTGAGGGTATACACTTACACACTCTTAAATTTAAAAAATGTCTCTTATCTCTTTATATAATTTTTACTTTAACCCCTCTCAATTTAAAATTTTGTGCCTAGACCCATACTCAGGTTCATCTCAACCAGAGACGCACCTACTTATTATAGAGTGTGCACTTATATACTCTGAAAAATTAAAAATACTAATTACCCTTATAAAATTTATATTTTGACCCTTCTCAGTATAATAATATGCACTTAGTGCCCTTATGTAGTCACCTCTTTCATCTCATTTCGTTAGACTCAGTCATCTCTCTCTCAAAACTCAAAACACAACTCCTCTCACTGTCTCACATCTCGATCCACTTTCTTTCTCCGGTTGCTGAGTGACATTTTTTGTCTCTGTTTTCCCCTTTTACTAAGTTCAGATTTTCTTTAATTTAGACTAAAACTCTAATACGATCTCTCTGTGAATTTTCTCTTGTAATTGGCTCTCTTTTAGTTGGGTCTATGTTGTTTTGTTATTTTCTCTTGTAATTTTCTTAATTCCAAAACCTTTCTAGTTTTTAAGTCCAAAAACCTGTTTTGTGTTATCAGAAATCATGTTCTTATTATTTTGCAAGAAGAGTGAATATTTGCTCTTGTTTTTTTTTTTTAAAAAAACATGTGTTGATGCTCTTGTAATAATTTTAATGATTTTAAAATTTTATTCACCCGCTTAATCAGGGTCCTAGGTTCGCCACTGATTAGGTGCCTACGATGTTTTGTAAGCATTTAAGAAGCAACTGTACATATGATGAGTTTAGAAATGCCTCTTTATCGATCTATAATAATAAAACTACGTTTCCTGCTACACGTGTCGCTTCTACATTCAGTTACACAAGCAAACAAATTTTATTTCAAATCTTGTCCCTTAGCTACCTTTCTACGCACTCTTCTACCCAAAAAGTAGCTACAGTAAACTGCTTTGCTCTGCTTTGATTATACTACTCATACTCAATGAAAAGCATTTCTGCTTCATTTTCATGTATATTCTCTTTAGCTGAAGCTTAAGCGATTGACTCTCTTCTTCCATTCTCCTCTTGTTTTCTGCAACTCCGGTGAGGAAACAAGTATCATCTCCCACTTTACTATCCTCTTGTCTTCTTCTTCCACTTCCCCCTCCTCTTCTCTTCTTTCGCGTTTTACATTTCTTCTCCCCTACTAACCCCTCATTCTCTTATTTGATTTCAGTTTTGCTATCCTCTTTTCGGTTGACCAAGGTAATGAACCCGCATGTTCGCCTCATGCATTTTATTTTCTTCCACTCATATTTTATTATTCATTTTTGTTTCATTTATCTCTCTTATTTTCTGCAATTCCTCTACCCGTTTTCCCTTATTTGTTTTTTCTACTTGGTTTTGTTTTTCCTGTTTTCCTTATCTTTAGTATTACCATTGTTGAAGAAAGTGTAGTTTACTGATATTACAATGCCTTTGTTTTTGCTGTTTTGCTGATGTTTTTCCTCAGCATTTATGTTCTTATCAACTTTTAAAAAGAAGAGGTTTTTTATTTACATTTCTGTTCTACATGTGTTTACTCTTAATAGCATTTTTTTAAATATTTCCTCTTACCTAGATTTTCCATTTCTGTATTTGAAATGCATTTATGTTGTACATGTATTTCCTCTTACCTAGCTTCTGTTTTTGGTGTTTTGTTTTTGCTACATATATGGTTTTGTTTTTCCTGTTTTCCTCATCTTTGGTATTTCCATTGTTGAAGAATGTGTGTGTGGTTTACTGAGTTTTTAACATGTTTGAGGTATGGATAAATATGCTGACAATATTTAAAGTAGGAAAATGGCTTCACAATCACTACTTATTTGTTAATTTAGCTCAAACATTATAGTTTTGCTTTTTTACATATTTAAGTTTTCAGATTCATGGCGCGTCCATTCTGCATGATTGGTGACATACTCTAAAGCAGACTTTGAGGCTTGCAGTTAGAATAACACGTCTTTGGTATGTTGATAATCCACCTTTTCCTGTGAGCCTAGAAATGATTATAGTGACCATACATTTGAGTAAATATTATGTACCTCAATGAGTAACTTGCTATGTTTAATTTAAATCTCAATATTATGTAATAATAGATCATTTCTTCAATACGCTAAATTCCGATTGTTGCTATATTTGGCTAGAAATGATAAAGCTACCATCATATTTGGCACAAAACATACTTCAGTATTTAAATATACATAACATATTTGTCCAGGCTTAAGGGAGTATCAAAAGATTTGTCATACAACACATGCCCAAAAGATCATCTACAAATGATCTATTAGTTGATAGGGTAGCAAAAAATAGCAAAACATATCAAAGTTTTCTAATAGTAGCATTTGTCACTCCATCTTAAATAAGGTAACAAAAAGTAGCAAACATATCAAATTTTATATGTGCACGAGTCACGTTGTGTAGCTTGCTACGAAAAATTGTAATAAAAAAGTATAAACAATAAAATGTTGTATACAATTTGTATCTATATTGCTTCAAGTAGATAAATCAACAATATTAAACAATAATAGAAGCAACATAAGTGGTATAGGTTTTTTTATTTTGTAACATTTATAAAAGATATCATGAAACATATGCTATATTCGCAACAGAAACAATTAAATAAATCATAATATATACACAAATACATGATAAATGACTGATTAACAGATCAAAAATATATATAGCTAAATATTACATGTATTTAGCAAGAAAATAACATTGTAACATAGATATGCATATATAAAGTATAATTACAAAAAGTCACTACATTTTTGTCTAAGGAATGTGACAACAGGGACCCACAAAATACATAATGTCCACATGAAAATCCAAAGAACATAATTTCCACCAACATTGTCTTTGTCAGTTACTTACATTCACACCAAAAGACAAAAAATAGAAATTCTAACATATAGTCCTAAACACTAAGTAGACAAATTTTTTTGACAACCACTGCGTTGTTGAGATTCACATTAATAAGTTCAAACTTGAGTTTGTTTCCCTTTTTGAATTTGTTCTGGTGACAGAAATCTTTCCAACCCATTCCAATTTTGACTGTCTTATTACCCTCCTCTCTAATCAACAGACTGCAGGCAGTTTCTTTATAAGGTCCACACAGATACAGCGTTTGATATCCAATGTTTCTGACAAAGTTTGTAAAGTTCTTTTTTAGAGTCTGTAAAATACAACAAAATAAATCAACAAAAAAAATACAACAACAATGTTAGAACTCTATTAATGTAAATAGGAATACCAGTTTAAAAATAACTAATTAAACTCGCTTGGTTAGACACTGCTAAGTAATGTGGATGGGTACATACAAAACAAAGGGGGAGATAAGAAACACACTATTCACCAAAAGAATGGGAAAGTAGGTGTAGAATATATATGTAAACAACACATCAATAAACATGGTCAAACACATCCATCTGCCAAGTACAATAAGATCATCATACCTATCTAGTTAATCCCACTCTCACACTCAAGCACCTACAACTCTATATGCCTACAGTGGCCACAACATAATCCATAACGAGCCCCATGTAACACCCCAATTTTTTGTTTTTATGTGCATCAATGTGTTTATATGTTTTCTTGCATGTTAATCTATGTGTTTGAATTCATTCTATGTGCCTAAATAATTTGTTTGGGGTAGAATAGACCTTAGAAAGGTCAAAAGGTATTAATTATTCACCTCGTCGATTAGGTACACCATCTAATCGTTAAGTTGAGTTAGAAAGCTCAGTATTGAAAACAAATAGTCTTTAATCGATTAAATTTGAGTCTGGGAACACAGTACATAAATCAGGGAGCTTTTAATTGATTAATCTATGTTTTTAATTGATTAAATATGCTTTTAATCGATTAAATCTGTAGGATAAAAGATTAAACTGCGTTTTACATCATTTTTTATGTTTTGGGCTTTCCTTTTTTTCCCGTTTGGTCTAAAAATGTTCCCACTCCTTAAACCCATGACTAAAACCTTATTTTGTCCCTCCTAAACATTCTAAAAACCTCTCTTCTCCATCTCGTAGGATTCTCTCTTGATCCCTTCAAGATTCATCAAGAAATCAACTTCGTTTTGTTGTCTCTTATCGAAAAAACACAGTCACGAATACGAGACTCCAATTCTTTCATTTTTTTTTGCTTGTTTCGGTTCTTATGGGCAATAATTGAGATGAGATTCGTGAGCCCTTAGTGTTTCTTGATTTTCCTTTAGTTTCTTGATTTAAGATTAACCTATTTCACTTTATTCTTCGTCTCTAGAAGGTCATTTCGCGTGAATTTTTGACACGTTCTTCTTCTTGTTCATTACGGAGTTTAAACTTTCTCTTTCTCACTTTTGGTAAGCCCTAACCTAGAGTTTTTATCTCTTAATTATCCATTTTGATTGGATCTTAACACTTTTGTGCCATTCTCTTTTGTTAGGTAACTTTGAAAAGGGCTAAGGACCTTGGGAATGGATTTGCGACTGTCATCTCCCTTTGGTGATACGCGCCTATTACTGAGTAAGCGGCAGATTATTTTGCTTATGGGTATGGCGATGGTTGTGGGTAGAGGGGTTGGCCCTAGACCTCAACTTTCCTAGTTATGTTTTATTTTATGTTTTAATTGATCAGTTGAAATTGCTATGAGTCAATTGTTGTTCTTTATACCATGATGTGTGCCCGTGAGATTGAAAATATGTGTGTTAAGGCAACATTATTGTTGTGAATCTGTTGATGGATGAAAATATGTGCATCATGGTTGAGCAATGTGCTTATAATGAATTTTGAATTCCATAATAGATGACTTATGTGAAGAACTTGCTGATATTGACATCTTTGTGATGTAATTGACCTTTGGTATTAGCTAGTAAGTAATGTGATTAAGTGGTTTGGGCTGATATGGAGTAGAGTTGTTTAGGTGAAGCTTTAAATGGCTGAATCAAGACATAGGGTAAAAGTAGGTAAACCAAGTGGTTTAACAATTAGACATACTGCCCTAACCGATTAAGGTGCATTGGGAAAACTAATGTTTAAAGTTAGACGGTACTTAATCGATTAACCCTATGATCTAATCAATTATGGATAGTAGGTTAGTCGATTAGGGTGTGTGATTTTGAATAAATACTTAGGATGAAGATCCGTAGTTGATTACCTTTGGGTAAATAAAAGATTATATGTGTTTATTATGTCGTAAAGAATGTAGAACGCTACGCCATTCATCTGTCGTAGAGAAAAAGGAAGTTTCGTGACTTATGTACTGCGTTAATCAATTAAAAGCTTCCTGATTTATGTACTGCATTCCCAGACTCAAATTTAATCGATTAAAGACTGTCTGTTTTCAATATTGAGCTTTCTAACTCAACTTAACGATCTTAGATGGTGTATCTAACCGATTAGGTGAATAATTAATACCTTTTGACCTTTCTAAGGGCTATTCTACCCCAAACAAAGTATTTAGGCACATAGAATGAATTCAAACACAAAGATTAACATGCAAGAACACATATAAACACATTGATGCACATAAAAACAAAAAATTGAGGTGTTACATGGGGCTCGTTATGAATTACGTTGTGGCCATGGTAGGCATATAGAGTTGTAGGTGCATGAGTGTGAGAGTGGGATTGACTAGATAGGTATGATGATCTCATTGTACTTGGCAGATGGATGTGTTTGACTATGTTTATGGATGTGTTGTTTACATCGATATTCTACACCTACTTTCCCATTCTTTTGGTGAATAGTGTGTTTCTTATCTCCCATTTTCTTGCTTTGTTTTGTATGTACCCATCCACATGACTTAGCAGTGTCGAATGCCAACATGGACTTCATCTGCTTCCGATGGACGCCTATGCTATGGATTTAGAGGACTCTCAGTTGGAATGACTTGGCTACTCCCATCTAAATTCGCAGTGTATTTTTGTATAACTAGTGAGTCAAAGTCTATATATATGTTTGGTTTGCTCATTGTATGTAATTCTGGGAATCACTGTATATATTACTTCACATACACTTTATAGGTAGTGGGCCCTATAGATGAGTCTTTTTAGGTGTACATGCTCCCCCATGCGTGTGATGTCATTTTCTCGACTAAATTTACTTGTATTTCTTTGATACTATTATCACTTAAATATGTGTTTAAGATTATCACTTGGGATTTGGTTTAATGGGACAAGGTCATCTCATTTAGTGGTATTACAGCAGTTCAGTCCTAACCAGACTGTGGAGTCATTAGGGTCTGTTACAGTCTGTGTCTAGTTGGGTCCCACCAAAAACTGATTATACTTAGATATGGGTAAAGCATCTGTTAAATCAGTTATCTTTATATATGTGGATAAAAATGACTGCTTTTGATGATTCATGATGTATTTGGCACATGTTAATATGTTCTCTTATATCTTATGAATTGTGTGTTGTTGATTCCTTTGCGGTTTTTCTAGGAGATGGGAGTTAAGGGCATTATGACTGGATGACTTGACGATCTTCTAGCCAGGAGAAGCAAGAGAATTGGGAGCTTTAGGATAAGTAATTAAGATGTAGCAGCGTTACTAAACTCTTCCTTTTCAATTTTGATCACCTTAATTTGTTAGTTGTATTGAAGAGGTGTATGAATACACTTGTGAATTAAGAAAACCCATGATTCGTGTGTTATTGTCATTGTTTTCATTATAGAAATTCATTTCCCACGTGTTTTATGACTAAAATAATAGTATTATTACTGCTACTGTATAAGATTTAAAGAATGAAGACCTGAAAGTAGGGATGGCAAAAAAGCCGCACCTGTGGATACGCGCACTGATTACCCACAATAGGTAGTAAATGGATAGTTATTAAATGGGGGTGGAGATCATAGCACCCGCCCCACGATACTCGTATATTCATTATAGTATTTTTTCATTAAAAATATAATATATGCTATGATATTTTTCTATCACTTTAAGATGAAATAAATTTTATTTTCTTCATTATCTAATATTTTTTAGTGGATGGACCCATAATAATAAAATTTTATAAATGTATATAGTATATTATACAATGTTAATGTAATATATTGCTATATTATATAGTATCATGTTAAATTATTAAATACTCATGGATATATGTGGATACCCGTTACCCGCACAAATATTTGTGGGTATTAACGAGTATGGGTAGGGGGGATGCACTACCTGCATCCACCCTGCCCCATTGTCATCCCTACCTGAATGGAGATAATTAATTCTAAGAGAAGCATAAGTTAAGGATGGATCAGTTCAAGATGGAGGTATACTCCCAAAAACAAAGTCAGGCATCAATGCCCTTTCCTAGAGCTACCATGCGTGTCAGCACTAAGGGTAGTTTTTCACCAGATAATGAGGAGGATGTGGAACCGCCTAAAGAAGAAATTTTGACAAAACTGGGCTGCTTGTTGTTCACTATTGCTGGTGGAGATGTTCAACTAGACTGGGAGCATGACCATGTCCAAATTTGTTGGGTTGATAAAAGGACTTAACGGACCTGGCGCATGGCAATGAGTGGCTTTCCAATTCCCATTTGTCATTATAGTGCACGTAAGTAACAATATATTGTTTTTATATTTTATTTCCTAAGTATCAATTATAATGAACTTTTATTTAAACATCATAGGTATTTGTATCACTTACGTATCACAAAGGGCACCATTGAGGTATATGGATTCTTCGACTCAGCACACTTTTTAGGCAACCGTACTTCAGATTATCAGCAAACATACATACAGAATAAGATAATTGATGAGCAAAAAGACTGTTTCTTAGCACCGTACTTGTATAGGTAAGTAAATTTTATTAAATATCGTCAAATTGATAGTCTAGTTTCATTTTGTCTCTATGTGCTTCTAATACACATTATTTTTGCCCAATATTCAGTAAGCATTGGCAATTGATGATCATTTGTCCTAAGAACAATCTCATAGTTTGGATATGCTCGTTGTATAAAAAGCCAAACCCAGCCTTTAAGCACACAGTTGATATGTAAGCTTTTATTTGTCATACTTATGATATATGTATTATTACTTAATTTTAGATCTATAATTAACCTAATTTTCATGAATATTCTTTTATCAGAGCTATGGAGGGATATAATTTAGTGAAGCATGGTCTTGGAAAAAAGAAGTCTGACTGGGTGTACCCTTGAGTAAGTGTCTTGATGAAAATCATTAAGTTTTTAATAGTAGTTATGTGTATATATAATATTTACTTATTATATGCAGCTATGCTATTTATTTGTAGGGGGCATACCAATTGAACGCTTGGACGTGTGGGTACTATGTGATGAAAACTATGTTGACCATTGTCACTGCGAATATTGTTCGTGGATGGACGGAGGTAATAGAATTTTTAGTAAGTTTTTAGCATACATGTTATAACTTTTCTGGTTAGTTCATTATATAAGTTTTGAACTTGCAAGTATTCAATGACTCATCTGAGTATACCACTGCTAAAATTAATGAACTCCGGGAAACATGGGCTCACTTTTTTTTTTAAATGCTTGAGGAGAAGAAACGAAGAGCAATGGAATAAATTGTTAAAAGTTTAGAAGTTTGTATATTATGACTTATTTCTGAATTAATTTTTAAAGTTGTATATAAAATGTTGTTTGCAAATAGGTTTGAATATGTTTGTGTTGTGTTTTTGAATTATGGCATTTTGTTTGTGAATTGTTTCTGAGTAGTGTACGGGTACAGTGGGTAAAACGGAATTTAAAAACAAAATTTAATAAAAACATACTTTTAACGCCGGTTGTTAGTAAAACCAACATTAAAGGTTGTTTTTAACGTCAATTTTATGAATAATCGCATTAAAAGTGACATTTAACACCGGTTTTATGAACAACCGGTGTTAAAAGCGACATTTAACGTCGGTTCTACCAAACAACCGGCGTTAAAAGGTAATTTTTTTAAAATATTTTTTTGACCCAATTTTCGTAACTTTTTACACCGATTTTTTAGTCGGCGTTAAATGTCCCAATATTTAATGCAATGACTATAGATGCCGGTTAAAACCGGCGTAAAATGCCCTATTTAACTGGCATTAAATGACTTTTCTGCACTAGTGGTTCCACACCAAATCTACTCGTGCAACGGATGGGTCAAAATCTAGTTATCTCTAAAACTATACTAAAATAGTAACATTCTCTTCAACTCTGTACTTTAATTCTTACTAGTATTAACCCATAATTATAGTAGACAAATAATTGTTACCAATAAGATCCAGTAGTATATATGAAGGCATATTCTCAACAATTATTTATAATTCATAACAAAGGAACTTAACAATAAAGAAAAGGAATACAATGTTTACTAGCAAGTGGAGCTTGAATTTGAACAACAAAAGGAAGTAACATGAATGTACTTTAGATCAACCTGTTCATGATGAAAAAAATGAAGAAATAGAAGAGCAACAAGAGATTTCAAAAGATAAAAAATAACATTTTCTTATAAGTAACAGAAAAAAGGCAAACACGGCCACCTAAGATATTTTCCCATGCATACATTCTTATATGTTGAAGCAACTTTAGCAGTAGATTGCACGGATTGAATCTTTGTTGTTATCAACAACATATACTTTACCGAAATTTCGTGCCCCTATCAACAACATATACTTTACAGAAATGACGTGCCCCTTTTGACACCGTTCCTAGAATATCTTCTAGCTTGGGTCTTCTGATGCCAAAAACTTACCTTAGCAAATGAAATATGTATAGATATCCAATATGGAAATTTTCAAGCAACTAATTGTTCATAGTATTTCAAAGGACATAAGCATAAGTTCAAATGACTATACGAAGTCTTAAGTTATTGTGCATATCATGTATGACATAAAAATATTTATTTTTGTTGGGTCTTATTTTATTTTATTTTTAGAGAGTACCGGTGACTTTGACCATATTTGTTCCAAAAATATTAAGGTGTTAGGTTAATGGGTCTAGCCTCATATATATACTTTATTTTGTTCATTATTAGACGATATGAGACTTCTTTTTGGGCCATTACGCCAACGAGATCTAATACCACTTGTTGGTTTTTTTTTATTTCATTTTGGAGAGTATCAAATATTTTGACCATATTTATTCCCAAAACCTTAAGGTGTTATGTTAATGGGTTTAACCTCTTATATTCTCTTTACTTTGTTCATTATTAGGCAATGTGAGACTTCTTTCATAATTGGATACCCAACACTTTTATCCGGTTGAAATCTTTGATTGTAGGCCAATTGTTGGGTTAGGGGAAGCTTAAAAAAGGAGAATTCAACATAAATGCAATAAGCAACAATAATGTGCTTAACACCACTTCATCGCCCAAAATTTTAAAACAAGGAATATATGGATTTGTTCTCTTGTATTGTTTTCATTTAGGTCATTTCTTACCATCACCCACATTTGAATTTCCAACACCAATGAACACATATCTTATTGACACCTTAAACTTACTCCTTGACAAGTTTCTCATGTGTTCAAAATGGAAAGGTAGATAGAGAGTCATACCTGATAAAAGCACTTCTGTTTGAGGATCCTATAACTAAATGTTGAGTTGCTAATTGAGAAGCATATTCAATTAAAGTTTTGGATATATCTTCATGTTCTAGCATGATAACATTGCAGTGTATCTATGGAACATACAAAAAGAGAAAACAAGAAAGAGATGATATAAGATGCTCAAATAATGTCATGAATTGAAATTTAAAATGAAAACCATTGCCTAATTATGTTTTTTTATTTATAAATTATTTTTGGTCCTTTGGTTGTGGAAAATCTGAATATGAGATGAGATTAATGCTAGTTGGGACTTAATTTTCAGCCTTTTTTTATCCCCCTTTGATTTTGTTCCAAGTAAAAGAAAACACAACTTACATTTTTCCGGGCACAGAAGTCACAATATGGACGGGAAATTTCTCTGGTTTGGTCATCAGGGTCTTTGCACACCAATGAAAACTTCTCAACATTCATCCCTGCGCTTGCAACCAACAAAGTGAGTGCTAGCCAATTGATGTCAAACAAAGAAACACATACATTTCGATTCAGGAACGGGTGTGTAAACCTTTTGGATTGTATTTCCAGGAAATAGTCCTAGTGTTTGTTTTGGGGGGTTGGATTATCTATGTTGGCTTGCCATGACTAAGCCCTTACTCCTGACCTTGTAATGTATATGGGTCAGAAGATTCCTTATATTCGTTATGGAATCATAATATATTCATTTTGCTTGTTCAAAAAAAGTAACCGTAACATGTCATAACACTAATTCATAGATACTCTAGGTACTCATAATCTTTATTCTAGTTATTATAACATTGTGATGAATTATGTACAAGGTCGACCCAAGAGTCAAGCTAGTGAAGCCCTTTCTGAAATTGGGCAACTTTTTCATGTTGTATGTAAGCTTCTGAGTCCTTGTTTGGGGTGACATTTTCATGTTGCAAAAGGCGCACCAAGGCCCATGAATCTATTTTTTGTGAGGCTTTATGTTCGCGTGAATAGCATATACTACAAGGCCTTACATTCATGTGAGTAGCACCAAGGCCTTGCATTTATATTTATTGCTTTAGGCCTCAACTTAGGTTGGGTCGGCCTGATTATGTAGACCCCATTTGAAGTTTTATATATATTAATACATATGTAAATATCATAATGGTTAGATAAACTATAACATATTTAATTATATATCAAATAATTCACATTAACTTTCTAAACATAGATTCACTAGTGCAAAAACCACTTTTAATCGCGGTTTTTTTGGACTTTTAACGTCGGTTTTCAATCCGGCGTCTTTTCGTCCGACGTTGTAGGTGTAAATATTTAACGCCGGTTTATAAACCGCGGTTAAAAGTAAGTTTTAATCGCGGTTTTTTATAAAACCGGAGTTAAATCATGATGTAAAAGAAAAAAAAATTTGAAAAAAAAAGTTTTAACCGCGGTTTTTTAGAAAAACCGGCGCCGTATGTGACATTTAACCGCGGTTTCTGAAAACCGCGCTATAAGTCTCCTTATAGCGAAGTAAAAGAAAAAATTTGAAAAAGTTTTGTCAGCGGTTTTTATAAAAACCGGCGCCGTATGTGACATTTAACCGCGGTTTTCTGAAAACCGGCGCTATAAGTCACCTTTAACCGCGGTTTTTAAAAAAACCGGCGCCATATATAACTTTTAACCGCGGTTTTAAGCAAAACCGACGCCATAGATGCATCAATTTTTTTAATACTACATTTTAGAAATTTCCATTTCCAGTACTGCCAACAGAACTGCCAATACATACAACCACTGTATACAAATCCAGTCATGTATTAATCATCATGAACTCCAAAACTCACAGAAGAAGAAAACAAAACAAAACTCCTAATTAACATTCAGACAAAAAAACAAAACTCTATTGTCAAAAAACAAAACTTCAACTATCCTCTAATTAAACATTCAGACAACTCCTAAATGCTACGAATTATTAGCTACACAATTACATATCCCTTTTTTCTTCTCTTCAAACCTTCTCATTTTTGTTATGTTGTTTTTCTTGTTCGGCGTCTTGGTGGTTCTAGGTTTAGATTTTGCTCTTCAATCTTAGTCACAAAAAAACGCGCCCATGTTTTCCGAATCTCGACAATTTCTTCATGATTGTATGAGTTTGTGCCACGACCATCAAATAACTACAAGTTCAATTCAAAACATATGTAATTAACTAACTACAAATAGTGTAAGGTATCAAAAAGATCAAATAACAAGATATGAAATATTTTATTACCAAATCCCATCCAGAGGTAATCTTCATCGTGACAATGGATAACATGGTTTTCATGACATAATAACCACACGCCCATGAGTTGTCTTGGTAAGGCCCCTACAAATGACAATAAAAATTAGTACAAATTATATATACACATAACTAATACGGCTTTCAATATGTAAATATTATATAAAGACAAACTACTTACCACGAGTGTAGCGACCGAAAAATCCGGAGGGATTTTATTCGAGTTTAATGGAGCCGCCACCAATAATTTATTTTCGAAGGAAAAATATTGGAAAAACCTTTTTTGAAGAAAAGTGGTCCTTAAGACCTGATTTGGGTTCGGGAGTCGATTATGTGTAGGGAAGGTATTAGTACCCTACAACATCCTTTCGAAAAAGGTTACCTCTAATTAATTGTGCAAATCTTATTAACTTCTAAAAAAATATTTATTTCCCTTTTATTTTAAAAAAAAAATTAACCAAGATAAAAAAAAAAGGACTTAATAAAAGTCGTTTATTTTTGGCGCTTGGACAGAGTGGGCTCCTGCTCCTCGTATCTCAGTGCAAAGTGGAGAAATCAAAGGCTACGTAGTTCTTGGGTAAAAAATGGTTGTGTGTTAGTTGATTTTAATTGTATATTTTTTATGGAAAAAATGTAGGTTTTGTAGGGACCAAATAAGAAGCAATCAAGAGTGGTCCTCATTAACAACCTATTTCGTTTAGAAAATTAACGGTGTTCGTAATGATCAAAGCGGGAAGCAATCTCGAGTGATCGTTACTAGTAAAAACTTAATTTTATTTTTATGAAGAGGATAGGTTTTCATGGGGACCAAACAAGAAGCAATCAAGAGTGGTCCTCATTAACAACCTATTTCGTTTAGAAAATTAATCGGTGTTAAGTAATGATCAAACGGGAAGCAATCTCGAGTGATCATTACTAGTAAAAAACTTAATTTTATTTTTATGAAGATGATAGGTTTTCATGGGGACCAAACAAGAAGCAATCAAGAGTGGTCCTCACTAATAACCTATTTTTATTTAGAAAATTAAGATATTTGTAATGACTAAACGGGAAGCAATCTCAAGTAATCATCACTAATAAATTAATTTTCATGACTTTTGTCACGTGATTTTCAAGAAAAATAGGGTCTCAAAACTGGTATGCAAAATTTAGTTGAATGAAATTGTATTAGTTTGACTAGTAAAAAAAAAATGTTCACGTTTATTAAATAAATGATATAAAAAGATAAGGGTTTGGCAAATAAAAAAAAAGGAGTTAAGTGGGAGTAAAAGGAATGGGCTAAGCCCACTAAAAAAATAACAAAAGAAAAACAATAAATAAATAAAAAAGTGAAAGAGTGGGCTGAGCCCACTTAAAATAACAAAAGAGAAAAAAATAAAAATAAAAAAAAAAAAAAATAAAGGAGAAATTGAAAGAAGCGAGCATGAAAGAAAAGAGGGAATTGGGGGATAAAAAAAAAAAAAAAGGGAACACACACACACTAAACCTAAATTAAAACACACACACACACACAAGAAGAGAAAGAAAAAAAAAAAAAAAAAGGTCTGGCCAAAAGAGAGGAAAGAAAAAAAACGGGCGAGAGGGAAGGAGAGGAAAGAGAGAGAGAGATAGAAAGGTGGCGAGAAGGAGAAGAAGAGGAGGGAACCCTGAGGTTGGGATGTGAGGGAGGATCGTCCTCCTTGGAGGTGGGTGCGTCTTGGCCTGCCGCCTTGTGCCAAGTCCTTGGCCTTGTGTGAGTGGAGAGGCGTGCGAGATGTGAAGAAAACAAAGGGGGAGGGGAGATCGTGGGGAGATTAAGGAGGAACAAGGGGAAGGTGAAGGAGGAGGAAGAGAAACCTTTTTTTCTTCTGCTTCTTCTTTCTTCTGTTTGCTTCTTCTGCGTTTTTTTTTTTGGTTCTTCTCTTTTTTCTCTCAATTTTCTCTCAAATTATTGTGTATAATTGGTACCAAGAATGAGATATCCAATTCTGAAATTTAGTGCAATTTTTTTCTCCCGTCCCCCCTATTCTCTACTGCTATTTATAGAAAAAACAGAGGGCTCAGTTTGTCCACTTAAGGTTGCAACTTGTATGCTAAGTGTGTACTAAAATGATGCTGAGGAGATGGTAACATGTGCAAAGTCTGAGATGATATCAATGGTTTGAAAAAAAATTGCAATCAGCCGTAACTTTAACAACGGTGCTCCTCCTTTTTTTGATTAAATTGCATTGTTTGTCAAACTTGGTTGGCAGATGAAGAAAAAGCAAGAGGCATGTGGGGACATATAGTAAGACATAGTTTGTAGAGTGGTGAGGAGATATGCAGAGGACTTTGGTGAAGATATGCAGATGACTTTGTGAAGGGTGAAGTGTGGAAATCGACTTTGATTTTTTAGTTTTGAATTTTAGGTTTTTTTTTTTAATAACGCTTGTAATGAACTGCAATTGGGCTAAAAATGGCCCACTCGGCATCTGATCTCCCACTCGTCATAAGACCTCTCCACGGCTCGGCGGGCGACCTCACTCGATGCAGCGACCTCTCCACAGCAGGGCACGCGATCTCATTTCGACGCGACCTCCCCACAGCTCGGCGTCTCGACCTCTCCACGCTAAGACGCGACTTCTCCACATCTCGGCAAGCGACCTCCCCACACTCGGCGTCACGACCTCTCCACACTACGCCGACTTCTCCACACGGCTGAGCGCCCACACTCGGCACCCGACCTCAACTCGACGCGACCTCTCCACAACCTCGGCACGCGATCTCCCCACACTCGGCGTCAGACGACCTCTCCACACTCGGCACCCGACCTCACTTCGCGACTTCTCCACGGCTCGGCGTCGACCTCTCCACATTTCGACATACGACCTCACTTCGATGCGGCCTCCCATTTCGGCGCGGACAAAACAAAACAAAAAAAAAAAGAAAAAGAAAATATAAGCGGACAAAATTGGGGTATAACTGCCCTCTTTAGTTATATTTTATTAGAAAATGCAAACAACAATGGTTGTTATATTTTTGTCATAAAATAGAGCTAAAGATAAATACACTAATTTTGTCTTGAACTTGACGTGAGGAATGACAATGAGGATCAACGCTTGATGCGTTTAATCGGAAAGTGATAAGGAAGGAATACGGCCAGGTTAGTCTTGACGAGGTAATCTAAAAGCAATAAAGAGGATTAACGCCATGCGCGTTTATCGAAAACTATAAAGAAGGATCTCCGCCAGGTCGCATCGTGCGGTGATCGGAAAGCAATAATGAGGGATTAACGCTTGGCGCGTTTATCAAAAAACTATAAAGAAGGATCTCCGCTAGTTCGGGTACTGACGCGGTGATCGGAAAGCAATAATGAGGGATTAATGCTTGGCGCGTTTATAAAAAAAAACTATAAAGAAGGATCTCCGCCGGCTCAGCATCGACGCGGTGATCGGAAAGCAATAATGAGGATTAACGCAGCGCGTTTTATCAAAAAAAACTATAAAGAAGGATCTCCGCCAGGTCGGGTACTGACACGGTGATCGGAAGGTTCGACGCCAAGTAGGGTATTGACGCGTCGATGGAAAGTAATAAAGAAGGATCAACATCAGGTCCGGAACTGATATGTTGGTCAAAAAGCAATAATGAGGGACTACCGCCAGGTCGGGTACTGACGCGGTGATCGGAAGGTTCGACGCCAAGTAGGGTATTGACGCGTCGATGGAAAGCAATAAAGAAGGATCAACATCAGGTCCGGAACTGATATGTTGGTCAAAAAGCAATAATGAGGGACTACCGCCAGGTCGGGTACTGACGCGGTAATCTTAAAGCAATAAAAAGGGGTGATGCTCGGCGCATTTATCAGAAAACTATAAAGAAGGGTCACCGCCGTCAGTCTTGTGCGGTGATCAAAAAGCAATAAAGAGTGAGCGATACTTGGCGTGTCGCTTAGAAAGCAAAATAAAGGACCAATGCTAGGCGCATTGTTTGTAAACGAGAATGAAGGATCAAATTTTGGTGCACGGACCAGGTGTAACAAAACGGTTAAAAGGTGGTGATATGAAGATGATGCACGGATATATGGTATGTGATGCATGTATGCAATGCGATTATTATTTTTATCGATTCCTCGTCCGTATGATCTCTAGTGCTTAAAGATATGGGACGGATCGAGATTCATCTGATTTAGTCATGCTATGCCTTCGACGGGAGGAGCGCGAGTTATCGATCTTTGCGCTAGTTACTTTTTTAAAGGTAATCCCTTTGCCCTTTTGAAACTTATTTGTTGAGATTTGGCGTGTCCTCGTGATTCTTAAGATGTATATAATAAATGTAATGCTTTCCCATATCATCACATGCTTCACAATTCAGTGTCTATTATCATAAAACAACATTTTGAAATACGAGAACGGAGGTGTTTGGTATTCAAAAAAAAAGAGTCATGTGTACAAGGACTGAAGTTACACAGACTTGAAGATACATCAAGAAAAATGCAGGAAGAAGAAAAAACAAAGAAAGACAATAACTAAACAGATATTTTATAGTTTGTGTCTTTGTAGGAACAAATGCCAGCTTCCCATATCCATAACTTTGATTACTCATTACTCTACTTCTGAAAATATATAGAACTGCCCCAGTGGATAAGAGCCCCTTGATGCGTCAGCCTTCTTCAATGTCCGATTTCAGACCCTAACTTTTGCTTGGATTGCTCTTTCAAGTTTTCAATCCAACGGGTCGCTCTAATTTTTGCCTAGGTCGCCCTTTCAGGTTTTCAACCTAGCGAGCTCACTTTTGCTTGGTTTTTATATGCTTTTTTTTTAGGCATAATATTTTTTGACTGCATCAGAGTTTACTGGGAGCGGGAGATCTTCACCGTCCATCCTTGTGAGGATTAAGGCTCCTCCAGAAACAGCTTTCCTCACAACATACAGACCTTCATAATTTGGAGTCCATTTTCCACGAGAATCCTTTTGGATAAGCAAAATCTTCTTGAGTACAAGGTCTCCTTCTTGGAATTCCCGAGGGCGAACTTTCTTTTCAGTAAGCCCTCTTCATCCTGTCTTTGATATAGTTGCCCATGACATAAGGCCATCACTCTCTTTTCTTCAATGAGATTCAATTGATCCAAATAGAGCCTGAACCCATTCTGCCCTCTTCTAGTTTTGTCTCCATCAATACCCTTAACGAGGGGATCTCGACTTCAATGGGAAGCACTGCTTCCATTCCATACACCAGCGAGAAAGGGGTTGCCCCTGTTGAGGTGCGAACCGAAGTCCGATAACCGTGCAAGGCGAAAGGGAGCATTTCGTGCCAGTCTCTAAATGTTACCACCATCTTTTGGACAATCTTCTTGATGTTCTTATTTGCGGCTTCAACTGCCCCATTCATCTTTGGGCGGTATGGTGAGGAATTATGATGTTGGATCTTGAAGTCATTACACAGCTCCTTCATCATCTTGTTGTTCAAATTAGTCCCATTATCAGTGATAATCTTATTTGGCAAACCATAGCGACAGATCAAATCTCTCTTGATGAATTTGACAACCACATTTTTGTCACACTCACATATGAAGCCGCTTCAACCCATTTAGTGAAATAGTCGATTGCGACAAGAATGAAAGCGGTGTCCATTGGATGCCTTAGGTTCAATGAGTCCAATGACATCCAATCCCCACATTGAGAAAGGCCATGGTCTTTGTCAAGATGTTCAAAGAGGCTGGTGGCACATGGATATTATCGGCGTAAATCGACATTTGTGGCATTTCTTCACATAATCGAAACAATCGGCCTCCATAGACAACCAATAATAGCCACCTCAAGATTTTTCTTGCCATTGCGTGCCGTTTGCGTGAGTCCCAAAGGAACCTTCATGAACCTCTCGCATAATCTTTTCCGCCTCGGTCTTATCAACACACCTAAGAAGTACCATGTCATGGTTTCTCTTGTAGAAACTTCGCCGTTTAGAAAGAATCCCATTGCCAAACGCCTTAATGCTCTTTTATCATTCTCTGAGACATTAGGAGGATATTCTCTATTCGTGATGTATCGTTTGATGTCGTAATACCAGGGTTTGCCATCAGGCTCTCCTTCTATTGCTAGGCAGTGTGCTGGTCGGTCATGATTCTGTATTTTTATGAGCGGTAGGCTATCCACATTCGATTTTGAACATTGATGATAGAGTAGCTAAGGCGTCCGCTAGCTGATTATCTTCACGCGGAATGTGATGGAAGGTGACTTCATTAAACTGTTCCATCAATTCTTTGATGTAATCGTGGTAAGGAACTAATTTGGAATCTCTCGTTTCCCATTCGCCTTTTAACTGATGGATAACCAAAGCCGAGTCTCCATATACTTCGAGAATCTTGACCTTTGATTCAATGGCCGCCTGAATGCCCATGGCACATGCCTCATACTACTGCCATATTGTTTGTACAATCAAAACACAATCTTGCAAGAAATGGAATGAAATGATTTTCTGGGAAATCAACCTGACTCAATCCCATGTCCCAATGCATTAGAGGCAGTCAAACAACAAGATCCATTTTTCGCCATCGTGGTTTCTTTTCCTTCAAATAGAGCCATTATGTCTTAAATGGGAAATCACACCGCATTGGTGATAGTCTTCCACAGGTTGATGAGCTAAGTATTCACTAAGGTCGCCTTTAATTGCCTTTTGGGTGACATACACAATATCGTACTCAGATAACAACATTTGCCAACGAGCAATTCTTCCCGTGAGAGCGGGCTTTTCAAAAATATACTTGATCGGATCCATTTTGGACACCAAGCAGGTTGTATGGGATAGCATATATTGTCTCAAACGATGTGCGGCCCAGGTTAACGCCAAGAACACGTTCGTTCTAACAATGAATACCTCGTCTCGCGACTAGTGAATTTCTTGCTCAAGTAGTAAATGGCATGCTCCTTTTTACCAGATTCATCATGTTGTCCTAGCACACAACCCATTGATTCGTCAATCTTGTTAAGTACATGATGAGGGTCTCCCTGGCACAGGTACCAAACCGGTGGATCTTGTAAATCTTGTTTGATTTTCTCAAAAGCTTTACGGCAATTGTCATTCCATTTGGTTTCTTGATTCTTACACGACTTGAAAATTGGCTCACAAGTAGCGATTAGTTGGGATATAAACTGGCGATGTAGTTCAGTCTTCCCAAGAATCCACGAACTTCTTTTTCGGTCTGCAGGAGCTCGGCATTTCGAGGATTGCTTTTACTTTGGCGGGTCAACTTCTATTCCTTACTGCTAACTATAAACCCTAGCGACTTGCACGACCTTACACCAAAACTACACTTAGTCGGGTTTAACCAGGAGTTTATACTTCCTCGATCGCTCAAAAAGTTTTTGTAGGTTAATGGTATGACCTTCCTCTGCTTTGGATTTTACAATCCTGTCATCCACGTAGACCTCTATTTCTTTGTGCATCATGTCATGGAACAAAGCCACCATTGCTCTTTGGTATGTTGCCCAAAGATTTCTTAATCCAAGCGGCATTACTTTGTAATGTAAAGTTCCCATAAAGTGATAAATGTGGTTTTTCCATATCTTGAGGAGCCATCTTGATTTGATTATAGCGTAATATCCATCCATGAAAGAGAAGAAGAGTGTTGAAAGTGCTATCTACCAAGACATCAATATGTGGCAAAGGGAAGTCATCCTTAGGCTGGCCTTGTTTAGATCTCTATAGTCAACACACATTCGGACCTTTCCGCCTTTCTTTGGGATGGAACAATATTAGCCACCCATTGAGTGGTATTTTGCTACAAACGTAAAAACCGCGTCGAATCGTTTTTACCTCATTTCTAATCTTGAGTGACATCTCCGCTTCATCCTTCTCACCTTGCTGACCAGGTGGGCACTCGGGTTTTAATGGTAATTTGTGCTCGACTATGCTATTATCTAATCCAGGCATATCTCGGTATGTCCATGCGAAAACATCTGCATATTCAAATAGGAGTTTAACTAATTTTCTCGCTCATCGCTTTCCATTGTGGTTGCAATCCTAACTTCTTTCTTGTTGTTTCCAGTGCCCAGATTGATTGTTTCAGTTTCTTCTTCGTGGGGTTGAATCACTTTAGCTTCTTGTTCCACCAACTTCATTAATTCAGGAGGGTATCCCAATTGTCCTCATTATCTTCCTCAAGATGATTAATGGGGTATTCAAAATTATAGTATGAGTTCTTGGCATCATTATTTTCAAAGACAATGTTTTTGGATCTGCATTAGTTAAAAATAACGAAATGAAAAAGCGAAAAAGATGAAGAGAGATGGAAAAGATGGAAAAGGAAAGAAAAGAGAAATGATTGGAAAATTCAAAGTGCATTTTATTGATAATGGTACTGAAATGAAACATGTGCCCTTTTGACAATAAATTATTCTAAAGCCTTGGCGAGCAATAGAATTTGCATTACATAATTACTTTGAATCAAAGATCACTGAAACTCAACGATCTCCCAATTTCCAAGTTCTTCATTCGGCGAGCAAGGGTGGACAAGGTTGACATTGTCGTTTTACGCCTTTGTGATCGTCCTTGATAGTCGCTATCTAATTCGGATTCAATATTCCTCAGACTCAAAGCTTTGCACGATGTCGCAGATAAGGATATTCTCATCTTTTGGCTCCTCGCCTTCCAATCTAGCTATCCTTTTTCTTTTCTTTCTTTGGCAATTCTTTTTGTCAAACATGTTAGGTTCGTATCCCAACCCATATCTGCTTTCTATTATCTGGAAGTTCTACCAAAGATCACGATCCCTTGTTCATATCTTCCCAATCCACATCCCACCGATACCCTCCTTTCATCATAACTTTAGCGATCATCATGGAGGTTTCGCATACTTTGGTTTCTTCATTAGGACTCCTTCTCCCGCGAAGGTGGTATTTGCAATCTCCAACGTTTGAAAAAGACGTCTCAAGAGCTTCTTCAGAGCCTCGATGTAGCGCGTGGAGGATAGCTTGCTTACTAGCATCTCTTCTTCACCGAGACAATACCAACTTATTATCCATTGAAAATTTCAGCTTTTGGTGTAAAGTTGAAGGCACAACTCCAAATTAATGGATCCATGGTCTTCCAAGGAGGCATTTGTATCTTTGATACGATTTCCATCACCTGAAAGACTACCTCGAATGTGCGAGGGCCGACCTGTATAGGTAGCTCGATTTCTCCAATAACCTCTCTTCTAGACCCATCGAAGGCTCTTACCACCATGGTACTGGGCTTCATATACGATCCATCAATAGACAACTTTGCCAAGGTAGATTTTGGCATAACATTTAGAGATGACCCATTATCGACGAGTACCCTAGCAAGGATATAGTCCCCACACTTCACAGAGATGTGCAATGCTTTGTTATGCCCCATTCCTTCAACTGGAATTTCTTCATCGGTGAAGGTAAGGTAATTACTAGCAACAATATTACCCACAATCCCATCGAATTGATTCACCGTGATGTCATGGGTGACATGGGCTTCATTTAGTACTTTCATCAATGATTCCCTATGGCGCTCAGAATTCAGTAGCAGTGATAACACAGATATATTTTTGCAGGAGTATGATTCAACTGATCCACCACCTTGTATTCACTCTGCTTCATAAATTTCAGGAATTCACAAACCTCTTCTTCAGACACTACTTTCTTGTTTTCTTCTGCTTTCTTTGCCTCATTACCCATATCTCTATCAATGGATTCTTCTTCTTTATCTTTTCCCTTGTGAGCTTTGTCCATGGGTCTGATAGGGGTATAAATTCGTCCACTTCGGGTCATCCCACCGATTCCTGAGATGTTAGTGATAGCGAGATTGCGGATCCAGATGCCGTCTTTAATCGTCATCCCCTAAATTGTCCACAAAGACCTTCATATCAGTAATCCCATGGCATCATATTAGCGTTCTTGAAAGGGAAAGGAGTTGGTACATGAATAGTTATCGGTTTAGGCACGCCTGACCGCTTGTTGTAACAAATCTCCAATGGTTTTGGGAAGGTCGTGTTTTTATCTTCACTTGATCAAGGGTCAATATATTTTCATCTTTCTTCACACAACCTACCAGATCAAGTGTCTGCTTAACAATTCTTGGAGAATTTGCTCGAATTCCTCGCATTCCTCTATGCAATGATCACATCGATGCAAGCTACATAAGTCCCTCTCATCGTATTTCATCTCAATTATACCGAACTCGCAGAGTTTGGCATAAATGATCTTCAAGGGAGTACGGACATCCTCTACTTTCATTATCGGTGATCCCTAAACTCTTCAATAATGGCGTTGATCACGAACCTCCATGACCTGGAAGGGATTATTACCCACATTAGGTCCATCCTCCTTAAAACTCAACCATTTGGCATTGATCGGATCTTGAACCACGTGCTTCAAAGCTTTGCAATTTTCGGTTGTGTGACTTATCGCCTGCATGAAACTCACACTTGGCATTTGGGTCATATCCTCTTGGGAAGGAGGTTGGAGTGGTTTCATTGAGCGTGGAGAGATCAAGGAGTTACTGATTGAGTCTTTGGAACAAATCCGTATAGGTCATGGGAATAGGATCAAATTGATCGCTTTCTTTTCTTGGTCATTTGGTTGTTTCTGGTTTTGGTTCGGTTGGGTGGGAGCAACCCAGTGTGCTTGTGTTTGAATGGGAGAAGGTGGTCGAAATGGCATCATTGGTTGGTTTGGCCGGGGGGTAGGATTATGAGAGGCGGCGGCAATGTATGGAGGTGCGAAGTAGGGGTATGGAAAAGGATGTGGGAAATTGGTAAAGAATTGGGGTGGTTTTCCTTGTGTTTGTCCTCCCGGGCTCGTCATCACAGCATTGGTTTCCCCTTCTTTCTTCTTTACGAAGTTTGTTGGGGGTCTCTTGATATTACTAGTTCCAGCAAAACTTTGGGCAATCTTTCCATTTCTCATTCCTCCTTCAACTCTTTCTCCTACGATGACCATATCTGAAAAGTTTGAGGATACACTTCCGATCATTTTGTCATAGAAGGGTGATTGAAGAGTATCCATGAACATGGCCACCATTTCTTTTTCAATCAGAGGTGGTTCCATTTGGGTCGCTACCCTCTCCATCGTTGGGCATATTCTTTGAAAGTCTCATTGTCTCTTTGCCATGTTTTGCAATCGCATTCGTCAGAGCCATATCAATGTTATACTTATATCGCTTCAAGAAGGCATCCGCCAAATCTTTCCAACAATGAATGTGAGATCGCTCAAGGTGTGTATACCAACTCGATGCTGCCCTGTTAAACTATCCTGGAAGAAATGAATCGTAAGTTTGTCATCATGTGCATAGGGCGCCATCTTCCTACGATTACATGGTCAAGTGGCTTTTCGCAAGTTGTCCCTTTATACTTGTCGAAATCAAGCACCTTGAACTTCGGTGGTACAACCACATCCAGATGCGAGACAAAGATCTGGCGATACTTGAACCGAGATAACTTACTCCTTCTACGCTCTTAGCCTATCTTCGAGGATTTGCAACCGTATCAGACGATTGATTCCCAATCGGATGCTTAGATTGGGTCCTCCCATAGTGGAGACCAGGCAATGCGGTTAGTCCGGGATTCAATGGATTTCCTTGAATATAATAGGGGTAACCAAATGGTCGGTGATTCATCACGGGGTCACTCTGGGCGTCTTGACTCCTTGAGTATTCCCGGATGGGATGGTGCATAACCAGGTGGAAAGGTGTATGTCATGAAGCCAGAGTTGAGCTTTGAACCGTGTGGTTTCGATTCGGGCCGGATCCTTGAGCCACATCTTGCACAACAAGTGCTTGGGAATCGATTCTGTAGAGTTATTGTTAGCACTGGCGGTGTATAGCAAGCGGGAGACCAAATAGTGGGAAGCTGTTGTGCTGTGGGCCTTGGGGGTTATGGTTTGCGATATCATCATTGGCCATAGGTGGCGTGTAACCAGGTGGGAGTCCGTAAAGTGGGAACTGTGGTACTTGATTACGAGGGTTGCTAGCTGGTGAGGTGTAGGACCTGCGGGTAAATTGCAAAGGTACCATCATCCCTTGAGTATTGAGACCATATTGCAACCGCATAGGACCAAAGCCAGGTGGGTGGGAAGGTGTAGCTTGACTTTCATCATTCAACTCTTTGGAGAAGCCCCATCTGCAGCCCTTGTCTTTGTTTAGGGATTGCGAAGCTCCAAAACTTTGCTCATCTGTTCCTTGGTGGTTGGCGCCCTCTTTCACCTCTTGGTCATCCATGATCTTTGATTGAGAGCGAGTTCGATAAGGGTGTCGAGGAATCAGTTTGTTTGATTATTTTCTGAGTGATTAAAAAAAATGATATGAGTATGTAAGAAGAAAAAAAATGAATGAATGGATGTGGATGTATGAGTCTATTCATTTTGTACCATGGAACCATAGGCCTCATTGCTTTGTTGTAATTATCCATTTTTTTTTAAAAGCGTTAAGTAATTTGGAGAATAAAATGGGATCAATAAGCAAAATGACAAATCCTTTGTTGATGAGAAACATAAATAGTATAATTCACTCAAACTAAAGCCTCAGCAATTAGCTGTCCCTTTTTTCTTCTTAATAGGACAACCAGCCTTTTCTCTCAATTCTTCTATCAAACTTTTACAAAATTCAATAAACTTGTAAACATTGACTGGAGTATTCAGTGGGTGCATCGCCGTATCAGCCTCCTCTAGACGCCTTGGGATATCTATGATTGCTTGATTGGCCAAACTTGCCAACTTTGAAAAACAGTCCCTCCAATGCATGCCTTCGTTCCTCAGTTCATTAAAGAGTGCTTGATTTTCTATCTGACTGACCAGTTTTGTAAAACGATTCTCCCAATACGTGCTTTCATTTTTTAGGTCGTCATAGATCTTCTCTTGATATTCAATATAGTCCCGCAACTCATTTGCATCCTCTTGTTCTTTTTTCAGCGCATCTTGATATTTCACAAGCATTTCTTCTGTTTCTTCCTTGTATTGCTGCTCCTTTTGGGCTCGGTTCTCATGCCCAGCTACTACCTTCTCAAGATGTCGCTTTAAACCTTCAAGCTCCTCTTGCAAGTTCTTTTCGATAACCGAGGACTTTTTCCACAATCCTTTCCATATATAGGCATTTTCTATAGCCTTGTCCCTTTCTTGATTACGCAGCTCTAGCTCTTCATTTGCTCCTCTCAGACAAAGTTGCACGTCATACTTACTCTTTTCCTCTACTTTTGCTCTTTTGTTGCTTCTCTCAATGAACTTCCCTTTTAGGATATTTTCCGACTGCAAGTACTTGTTCTCTTGAAGTGCCTTTTCTAACTTTGCTTGTAATTCTTCCTTTTCCTCATTAGCTTTTGACAAAGCTATTTTAAGTTCTTCCATCTCTTTACTCGTAATAGGGATATATTTTGGTACTTCTGGTTCCGTTGGAGGTGTACCATGGAACGGTAATTTGATTTCTCGAACCCTACTTTCGATCCATTGGTTGTAACTGTCCGTAGCTCCAATGCTTCTTTTTAGAGAACTTTCCTTTCCGAGTGACTTGGTCCCAAGCATGTCGAACCTTTACGAGCATTACACTATTTCCTTGATCGAACTCATATACCACAAAGGGTCGTCATCCGATCCGACGGTGGATTCATCAAAGAATAACCAAGTTGTCTTAGCGAGAGAAGGATTATAGTTAATACATCCTCTTGTTCCTATAAGTTGGAACATTAGGGAAATTCCCAGACCGATAGATCACTTCATGTATATCCAACCACCCTGGGTACCATCGGACCGTCTTTTCATCAAGATCTGCCAGAGACACAGCCCACACCGATCTCCATCTCTGACCCTATATCACATGTGTTGAAGTCTGCAAAAGGACATGACATTTTCCTATTTTCGAATACATGGGTGACAAGCCACACATAGAGAGTGGATAAGCAGCATGATAGCGTTTTCCCTTTTTTTTCATGACAGTGAGTGAGGGCACAATAAGTATCCGCAAGAATGGCTGACACTGGGCTCTCTTTCCTTTTTTTAAAGGCTAGGAACACATCAATCGAGGCCAAGTCTATATAGCCATCAATGCGTGGAAATAACATAATGCCAAAAATTGTAAGAGCCAACACTTCCATGAAAGACGCCCAATCTTGAACACTAGCCAAATGCCTCATCTTTTCTTCAAAATACTCTAGCGGAAACCCCTCGACGCCATTTCGGTTTAACTTTCTTTTCTTTAATTCATCCTCCTTGTCTTTCGTAATTATAGCAACCTCTTGTAGGAGATTAAAATCTCGGATGCGTTGGTAAGGCTTCATGTTTTCGGTTGAGTATCCTAAAATCCGGCAAATTCTTCCAATAGGAGCCATTTGGAAATTCTTAAAAGTGAAGCACCTCATGGGAGAATCATAGAATTGGATAAGTGCAGAAATGGCATTTACTTGCACATCCATCTCTAGCAACTTGAGAATATTCCCATATTTTCCAATGAAGGTTACCACAGCTGAATACTAAATCGTCATTAAATTGGCACACTTCTTCAGGCTTTCTATTTCAGACTTTTTTATTCTCGGATGTATGTGCTTCTTCAAAGGGACAGTTTCGCCGCTTGATCCCATATTATCTCACAAAATACTTGCAGCCAAACTTTGAGTTCTTATGCTTCCCTGGCGACTTAAAATGAAATGAGAATGAATGACATTTTTTTTTAAAAAAAATTCAACATGTTTTTTTTTTGGAAGTATGAATGCATGAAGATATAATGTTGAGTGATGATAATGACTATTTATGTAGCATGCACAAAGATATGCGATTTAGTAGACCCTTTTTTATGCATAGATGTGATATAAATGTGATTTTGGTGGAAGAATAAAAATGATATGATGCCCTTGTGTCTTAAATGGGTTAAGTCTAAAATTAGAGATTTCCTAACCTAAGGGGTCTATAGTCTTGTATTAAGTGATAGATCTCATGGTGGCTCTAATCACATTCTCACCAAAGGCCTCTAGAGCTAAAGTCTCCTCCTGAATATTAACCACAACGATAGATAACTATCAGTGCGGAATACTCGGAGGAGCACACTCTAGATGAAGTTCTCATGATAGCCGGAAGGAAAGCAAATTCCAATTGACCATCACCGAACCTCCACTCAACTTAAGTTTTGCTCGACCGGGTATAGGGCCTTACTCACATGTGTGTGCGAGCGTGTAGGTGCGGTGTGTGAGAGGGCAACACCCTAACACTACCCAAGCCGCAAAACAAACAAAACATACAAATATAGTCGTCTATCCTAATGTTCAATATTCACAACAAATTAAAATTAAACAAATAAACAATAAATAAATATTTACAAAAGAAAATAAATAAAAAAAAAAATAAATAAAGATAAAAATAAAAAAAAGAGGAAAAAAAGAATAACAAAAAAAATGAAGTTAATTATTTGGCACAATTAATCATCGTAGGCTTGACTCTCTAAAAGTCCCCAATGAGTCGCCAATAGCGACCGAAAAATCGGAGGATTTTATTCGAAGTTTAATGGAGCCGCCACCAATAATTTATTTTCAAGGAAAAATATTGGAAAAACCTTTTTGAAGAAAAGTGGTCCTTAAGACCTGATTTGGGTTCGAGTCGATTATGTGTAAGGAAGGTATTAGCATCCTACAACATCCTTTCAAAAGGTTACCTCTAATTAATTGTGCAAAATTTATTAACTTCTAAAAAATATTTATTTCCCTTTTATTTTAAAAAAAAATTTAACCAAGATAAAAAAAGGACTTAATAAAAGTCGTTTATTTTTGCGCTTGACAGGAGTGGGCTCCTGCTCCTACGTATCTCCGGGTGCACAGTGGAGAAATCAAAGGCTACGTAGTTCTTGGGTAAAAAATGGTTGTGTGTTAGTTGATTTTAATTGTATATTTTTTGATGGAAAAAATGTAGGTTTTGTAGGGACCAAATAAGAAGCAATCAAGAGTGGTCCTCATTAACAACCTATTTCGTTTAGAAAATTAACGGTGTTCGTAATGATCAAACAGGAAGCAATCTCGAGTGATCGTTACTAGTAAAAAACTTAATTTTATTTTTTATGAAGAGGATAGGTTTTCATGGGGACCAAACAAGAAGCAATCAAGAGTGGTCCTCATTAACAACCTATTTCGTTTAGAAAATTAACGGTGTTCGTAATGATCAAACGGGAAGCAATCTCGAGTGATCGTTACTAGTAAAAAACTTAATTTTATTTTTTATGAAGAGGATAAGTTTTCATGGGGACCAAACAAGAAGCAATCAAGAGTGGTCCTCACTAATAACCTATTTTTATTTAGAAAATTAAGATATTTGTAATGACTAAACGGGAAGCAATCTCAAGTAATCATCACTAATAAATTAATTTTCATGACTTTTGTCACGTGATTTTCAAGAAAAATAGGGTCTCAAACTGGTATGCAAAATTTAGTTGAATGAAATTGTATTAGTTTGACTAGTAAAAAAAAAAATGTTCACGTTTATTAAATAAATGATATAAAAAGATAAGGGTTTGGCAAATAAAAAAAGGAGTTAAGTGGGAGTAAAAGGAATGGGCTAAGCCCACTAAAAAATAACAAAAGAAAAACAATAAATAAATAAAAAAGTGAAAGAGTGGGCTGCAGCCCACTTAAAATAACAAAAGAGAAAAAAAAATAAAAAATAAAAAATAAAAATAAAAGGAGAAATTGAAAGAAGCAGAACGCATGAAAGAAAAGAGGGAATTGGGGGATAAAAAAAAAAAAAAAGGGAACACACACACACTAAACCTAAATTAAAACACACACACACACACAAACGCAAAGAGAAAGAAAAAGAAAAAAAAAAAAAAGGTCTGTGTAGCATTATAAAGAGAGGAAAGAAAAAAAAAACGGGCGAGAGGGAAGGAGAGGAAAGAGAGAGAGAGAGAGAGAGGGGGCGAGAAGGAGAAGAAGAGGAGGGAACCCTGAGGGGGGGAGCTGAGGGAGGATCGTCCTCCTTGGAGGTGAGTACGCCACATGCTGCCAAGGCCAGCCCCTTGACGCCTTGTATTGCCGCGAGCCGAGGGGCGTGCGAGATGTGAAGAAAACAAAGGGGAGGGAGATCGTGGGGAGAGAAAGGAGGAACAAGGGGAAGGTGAAGGAGGAGGAAGAGAAACCTTTTTTTCTTCTCGCTTCTTTCTTCTGCTTGCTTCTTCCGCTTTTTCTGGTTCTTCTCTTTTTTCTCTCAATTTTCTCTCAAATTATTGTGTATAATTGGTACCAAGAATGAGATATCCAATTCTGAAATTTAGTGCAATTTTTTTCTCCCGTCCCCCCTATTCTCTACTGCTATTTATAGAAAAAACAGAGGGCTCAGTTTGTCCACTTAAGGTTGCAACTTGTATGCTAAGTGTGTACTAAAATGATGCTGAGGAGATGGTAACATGTGCAAAGTCTGAGATGATATCAATGGTTTGAAAAAAAATTGCAATCAGCCGTAACTTTAACAACGGTGCTCCTCCTTTTTTTGATTAAATTGCATTGTTTGTCAAACTTGGTTGGCAGATGAAGAAAAAGCAAGAGGCATGTGGGGACATATAAATTGTAAGACATAGTTTGTAGAGTGGTGAGGAGATATGCAGAGGACTTTGGTGAAGATATGCAGATGACTTTGTGAAGGGTGAAGTGTGGAAATCGACTTTGATTTTTAGTTTTGAATTTTAGGTTTTTTTTTTTTTAATAACGCTTGTAATGAACTGCAATTGGGCTAAAAATGGCCCACTCGGCATACGATCTCCCACTCGTCATCGACCTCTCCACAAGCAGCGACCTCACTGCAGACGCGACCTCTCCACACCAGCACGCGATCTCACCCAGACGCTGACCTCCCACAGCTCGGCGTCACGACCTCTCCATGGCCGCGATTTCTCCACATCTCGGCAAGCGACCTCCCCACGGCTCGGCGTCTGACCTCTCCACGGCAAGACGCGACTTCTCCATTACTCGGCAATGACGCCCAAAAGACCCGACCAACCTCAGACGCGACCTCTCCACAACCTCGACGCGATCTCCCCACAAATCGGCCAGACGACCTCTCCACGGCACCCGACCTCGGCTCGACACGCGACTTCTCCTGGCTCGGCGTGCGACCTCTCCACTCGGCATACGACCTGCTTGCGACGCTGCCTCCCCACTCGCTACATGACAAAACAAAACAAAAAAGAAAAAGAAAATATGTTTGACAAAATTGGGGTATAACAACGAGTATGTTCCAATTAGGCCTCTTTCCTTTTCCCAGATCTTTCTTACTATTATAGTCCATCATAGCTCTGATAAAATAATATAAGTTATAGATATAAGATAAATACATATATGACATCACAAGTATGACAAGTAAATTAAAAGTTTACCCCTCAAGTACACGCTTAATCTGTAGGTTTGGCCTTTGATGAAGTGAGCATATCCAGACTATGAGATTATGCTTAGGACAAACGACAATCAACTGCCAATGATTACTAGGTAACAACAATAAAGGTATATTAGAAACACAGAGAGAAAAAGTATGCTATGAATAAAAATGTATTCACCTGTGCCAGTACGGTCCTAAGAAAACATCTTTGTCCTGCTGAATTAGCTTATCCAGTATGTAAGCTTGAACAGATTCATTAGACTCTTTTGGGTTGGGCTTGACAACCATCAATGTTGGATCCAAGAATCCATATACATCAAGTAGTTGTTACGAATACGATACGATGTAGATACCTAGGAGTTAAAACAAAATAATGTTAATTATATATAATTGATACAAAGGAGATAAAAATATACAAATATGTTAATTAATACTTACGTGCACCATAATTGCAAGTGTTGATTGGCAAGCCGTAACTCATCACCGAGCGGCGTGTCCGTTAAGTCCTTGAAAAAATGTAAAAATTGGAAGATTGTCGTGCTCCAAGGTAATCCCAACTTGTCCATCGGGAAGATCAAAAGCCATGTGACCAATGCATTTTAAAATATCGTCTTTAGGATCCTCCTCATTTTCTGGCGAACAACAATCCTTGGTGCTGACATGCGCAGTGGCTTTAGGAGAAGACATTATCTGATGACTTAGTTGGGCTTCCACATCTGACTTGAGCTGAGATTTGTAAGCTTCAAACTTAGCTTCAAACATTTGACTAACCTCCTCAGATGATCGATGTCTCATGGCATCCATGTCCATTTGCTTTGACTGACTGCGTGAAGTTCCTCCGAAGTATTTCTTGAAGCCCACACCTCGACCATCAGTGCAGACACGACCACAGTGCTCGGGTGTTCCAAGGGCAGTAGTCAAGATATCTTCACGTCCAGTTGGAATAAAAGTACCCTGAGATTCATCTTCAACCAATGACTCCTACAACCAAATTCAATCAAAGAGGTTTTTGGTCAGTCGACCTAAATTGGTTACAAATCACATAATATTAAATAAGGTAGATACACCGCTGACAACCGTGTGAAATTTTTACAGCCCGGATACAAAGGTTTTTCCTTGTCGCTGCATAGAGTTTCATACACATGTGCCCGCTGAAAAGATTCTTGTCCAATATCACGAATCATGTCCTCTAGTCGATCGTCCATATCTACATCAACTTCCTCTCTTGTGGACACACTTGGCTTGTTTAACACTTCACCATGCCAGGTCCATGTCGTATATCTTTGCCAAATCCCAAAAACACGAAGATGATTCCGTATCTCCTCAACTTTTAGTGTTGGCCCATTCAAACACTTAACACAAGGACAATAGAAAGTTGTTTGATTAGGAAGTTTTGCTTGGGAAAATTGTAACAAGTCTTCGACTCCGTTCTTATACTCATCACCTAAGCGATGTTTTTGCATCCAACTACGATCCATAAGCGTGTTCTCAAATAATATACACATACTTTTATGCTTAGATATTTAACTAACATTGACATGTTTGTATGCATAAGTTAGAACAATTAGATATTTAACTAACACACTATATAAAAATCTGAATTTTAACATGATCACTCCTAAACTTTATTTCTCACCATTAAAACTTCTCTAACATAGTTTAACCCAAAACAAGTCTAAGTTTCCAATCACAAAGAACAACCCAAAACACAATAAAAGAGGTTCCATGTCTCATATCCAATATTTACACAACATATCCTTGAATTACATTCTAAAGAAGATCAAAACAAGCTAAGTGTTCCATCAAAAGCAGTTATGAAAAGAAGTGAATGTGCAGATTCTATGGTAACAAAGATCACAACAAAGAAAACACATTCCCCTAAACAATAACCAAGAGAAATTTAGCCAACCAAAAGAAAACACAGTCATCGAAACAATCCTAACGAATAGCTAATAATGTCTTTGATAATCCAATCCTAACTCAAGAAGAAAAGGAAGAGAAAACTAACCCAACTTTGAGAGGATCGCAGCGGTGCTCAAGAGTGGATGATGACGACGAGATGGTGCGACTACGAGAAAGTTACAGGTTGAAAGGACTACAACAATGACATATTCGAGCAAGAGAGCATCGCGACGGCGGAGGAAGCGCGCGACAATGAGATGGTGCGGCGGTGTCGTGGCTTGGCGATGGTGGCGAGGACAATGGTCGCGGGAGATGGCTCGCGGTTTGCAGTCTGGCGGAGAGGGAAAATGACGACTACGAGGACGATAGAGGAGAAAACGTTGAGAACGAAGAGGACGACGGCGGTGAGAGGAGAGGAGAGGTACCTGAGCGAAGAAGGGCGAAGAGGAAAATGAGAGAACGCGTAAGTGAGGGTTTGATTTTGTATTTTAAAACACCTTATAACCGCGGTTTCCCAAATAACCGGCGCTATAGCTTACATTTTTAAAAATAAAAAGGTAAATTTTTAACCGCGGTTATTCTTATAACCGGCGTTAAATAAGTAACTTTTAACCGCGGTTATAACTAAAAACCGGCGTTAAAAGTAGGTAACAATTTAAAAAAAAAAGGGCCACTTTTAACCGCGATTATTAGTATAACCGGCGTTATACCTAGACTTTTAACCGCGGTTTTAACTAAAAACCGGCGTTAAAAGTAGGAATTCTACAGATGAGCTGCAGCAATTCTATAGATGTCGACAAATGGATGTCGAGAAAGAGTGGAGCTCACCTCGTTTTACAATTCTATAGATGTCGACAAATGGATGTCGACAAAGAGTGGAGCTCACCTCGTTTTAGAATTAGATTATTGAAGAATCCATCGTCGAACTCAGTTTAGAGTAGGTCGACAAATTTGGCAGTCTAAGTGAAAAAGGGAACTTTTAACCGCGGTTATTAGTATAACCGGCGTTATACCTAGACTTTTAACCCCGGTTTTAACTAAAAACCGGCGTTAAAAGTAGGAATTCTACATATGAGCTGCAGCAATTCTATAGATGTTGACAAATGGATGTCGAGAAAGAGTGGAGCTCACCTCGTTTTACAATTCTATAGATGTCGACAAATGGATGTCGACAAAGAGTGGAGCTCACCTCGTTTTAGAATTAGATTATTGAAGAATCCATCGTCGAACTCAGTTTAGAGTAGGTCGACAAATTTGGCAGTCTAAGTGAAAAAGGGAACTTTTAATCATGTTATTAGTATAACCTCAAGTTATACCTAGACTTTTAACCGCGGTTTTAACTAAAAACCGGCGTTAAAAGTAGGAATTCTACAGATGTAGCTGCAGCAATTCTATAGATGTCGACAAATGGATGTCGAGAAAGAGTGGAGCTCCCTAATGTCGGCTATGCGGACTTCGTTATCCAGGAGATCAGAATTTGTTCAGTGCTTCATCGGCTGCCTCCGTCGTCGAACTCAGTTTAGAGTAGCTCGACAAATTTGGCAGTCGAATAAGTGCACTGCAGCATCCAAACGAGGTCAGGTAAGATCCTCAGTATGGAGTCAGGACATCAGTACCTCAGAACCTCAACGAGGATGTGGTTTCTAGAGCAACTTCAGTTTTTACTCACGAGTCGACTCGGAGATTGAGTGCGGGGACAAAGAAGATAATGTAAAAGGGCCACTTTTAACCGCGGTTATTCATATAACCGGCGTTATAACCTAAACTTATAACCGCGGTTTTACTTAAAAACCGGCGTTATAAGTTTCGCTCTTTTTACCCATTTTTATTGTGACACTTATAACGCCGATTTTAGAAATAACCGACGTAAAAATTGATGCGTTAATTTCAAAAATGCCACCGCCTCACGTTTTACGCCGGTTATTTCTAAAACCGGCGTTATAAGTCTAATTTTTAGGTGTATTTCGCACTAGTGATTCTCTTTCTTGATTGATATATATGTTTTTATGTTAATTTTATACTAATTCTAAGTGTTTTATTATAGTTGTGTCATATCCTATCATTTAAGGCATTTTATTGTATTTGTGTCTGCGTTGTTTCTATGCATCCTAGATGTTAACAAATGTTCTTTTCTCTTCTTGTTTTTTTTTAATGTTAATTTTATATTAATTCTAAGTATTTTATTATTATTGTTGTTGTTGTTGCAAGTTTCACATTGCATTGACTGTATAAATGAGGTGTAGTAATAGTACTTACTTGGGGTTGAAAGAAAAGGTGATCTCGTAAAAGAAGGTGGCTTAACCTTGACATGGATGAGAACTACAGTTGCACCTCTCTTGAGGAGATTATTAATGGCCCATTTGAGTGCATATTGGCTCCCTTTATCTGAATCTATTGCCACTGCCACTATTCCATTCACCCCATCATTCCTATCCCACTGATTCTTTTGCAGCCACATTCCCCTCACTTTCGTTAATTTTCTCTTCAAACAAACACCTTTGCAATCTTCAATCAAGTTTTTTTTTTGTGCTCTTCCAATATTTCTTGGTGTCTCTTCTTATTTGTTTCTTTTGTTGCTTGAAACAAAGAACATGAAAAGAATAACAAATTATAACCAGTCCTTTTTTGAGTAAAAAAAAAAAAAAGCCAGTCCTTTTAACATTAACCACTTTTAATTTGTGTACTTTGTTTTTATTTTTTCTTTAGGGTTCCTTTAGTCTAGCGTGAGCTTTTCCCGGATGTAACAACCAAATAGATTTTGTTCTCTCTTAATTCTCTCTCCTCATGAGAGAATGACCAAACTTTGTGGGTTATCTTTGACTATGTCTCCCTTGGAAAGGAATGTAGCATCAAGACAAAACGAATATGTACTCATTCTAAAGTTTTGGGTTTTTAATTTATGTTTTTTATTTTTACGGAGTACCCAATAATTTGACCATATTTGTTCTCAAACCCTTAAGATGTTAAGTTAATGAGTTTAACTTCTTATATTCTCTTATTTGTTTATTATTAGGTTATGTGGGACTATCTCACACCTGGATACCCAACACAAAGTACTATGTTGAAGGGATAATTGCTAATCGACCACCTATTCGATGTCATGAGATTATATTATACCATATGTCCACCTCTATTGCTGATAAAGAAAAATAAAATTCAATTTTTACAAACAAATATTTACTTATACCAATTTTTTTTTTAAAATTGAATTATGCAAATGAATTATAATTAATAGAGGGAATACAAGGGGTATTTCAATCCACGACAAAAGATAGAGAAGTAGATAGGGGGAATGAGACCCTAACTCCGAAGATTGTAGGACACCACATAATACCCCGAGGGACTACTTTTTAGACATACATTTCAGATGGTCTAAACATCATCCATAAAACAAGCAGTGGGACACTTTGGACCTACTCAAGAACCACCTCCAAGAAAGGACCTCAATATGCTCTCCTATATCTACACAATCTGGCATTGTAGCCATTTATCACCTCCCAAATCCCTCACAAAACAGTGTCATATCTGAGGCATACCCTTGTTATCACAACCCCGAGTAGGATTGGAACAAAAAAAGGGCACAAAAATGTCTAACTTTGTCTTAACATTTAATGTCTCAAAGAATATACGGCTCGATGAGAGAAAAGCTCGTCCTTCTCTCCAGAGAAGCTTTTTCTCCTCCCAACCTTAGAGTTAGTGGCGGCCATCCTCCCTCCCAGTATCTCTTGGGTCCAGTCATCCTCTTCTGGGATGTTTTCTCCTAGGGTCTCCTAGGTCTTGTGTCCGCCATTGTTGGGGGTTAGAAGCTGAGCAGAGCCCTCTCACTCCTCCCTATAAGATCTATTTTATTTCCCCATGGCCAAATCCATCCCACCCGAAGCCCCTTCCCCTGGCGGCCACCATTGCTTTTTCCTTTCCAACCGCCTCCGGATCTCGCTACAATGTTTGGATCTCATATCCTCCAAACATAATCCACCATGCCCTCAACGATCCATGAACCCTGGGCGGGATTCTCACAAATCCACCAACAACCGCGCCACCACCAAGGTTACCCTGGCCAAATCTCTGTTTTCTCTTTGGAACCAATTTCCCCATTGGTCACTTCTTCCACGCCGCTCTCACTATCAAGTAGCTGCTCAACACCGGCGCACTCGTCTCTCTGACGCGGCGTCCCCAACGGAACCACCCCCACGTGACAACCGAAAATACTTGGTGATTTCTGCAGGTCACACCCATGACAGGAAGTCATTTCCTCAGCATTCTGAAGCTACTCCTCCACCCCCTCATTAGGTCTATCTGCGACCTTCGGCCAAACCACCTGACTTAGGTAAAAAATCCCACCTTGGATGTGTTATTGAGGATGACCTTGTTGGATACTTTCTGAGTATCATTTTAACGTTAGGTTGGGCCACGATTACTCTTGAGATGCTTGTTTTTAAGTCCTATCTGAGCTCCTTTTGTTGGACAACCAAAGAGTATATAGGTCCTTTTGTGGTCATTTCCAATTTGTGCATCTCTTCCACCTTTCAATGGATTCCTATTTTTAAGGTTAAGTTTGACATTTTCAAGACCATGTATAGGCGAATTGAGCCTGAAAAAGCCAAAGAAATGATCCTTAATTGGATAGATGTTAAGACTGTGGCACCTCATATCTACTTTGTCTTTGCCCATATGAAGAAGATACAGAATGGCTGGAAGTTATTCAGAGACTGGATTGTCACCCCTTTAGTACTTACACTTTTAGTATGTTGTGTTGCTGAGAATCTGTTAGGCTTAACTATTAGAGTGTGCCAGTTAATGTGTATGGGGATCGCCAACACTACTAAATCAACTTGTTTGTAATGTTTCTCTTTTTATCAATTGAATGAGTTTATTTGCTGTAAAAAAATGTCTCAAAGAATATCTAATCTAGTTGTTCAAGGAAGGAAAAGTTCACAGGGTCAACAGCTCATCAACAGTACAAGATTATGAACTCACCAAAGAAAGAATCGGTGCATAAAACTAGCGGCGGACAATGGTCGGTTACAGTCAGATTCGGGTGAAAAAATCCCAATCCGAAGAAAACTGAATGTAAGAATATCTCACCCATTCTCATTCGCTTGTGTTGTCAGTTTAGTCGGGTGGCAGTTTGGGCGAGTGTGCGGGTTCGCGGGTGGGTTGGGACGGTTTCAATTCTAGAATGAGGATAAATGAATGCACACTTTCTGGAACTTAAAAGATCTCACAAACAAACCCAAAAAGTATAAAACTTTCAACGAAAAACCTAAAAAAATTCAACCTTCATTACAAATCCTGAAATAATCAAACTTTTAACAACAAAAATACTCATCACCGAAGAAGAACAAATCTAAATAATAGATCTGGTGTGATGAGAAGAACAAAGACGAGAAGGAGTGACAAACATATATGGCTTTTCAGAAAAAGCAAAAAAAAAAAACTCGTTAAGAACAACTACATCGCAGAAGAAAACATCTAACGCTTGAAGAACATATCAAAGATGCTGCTACTTGCAACCACCACAGAATAGATTTGGTCCCAGAAGACGCTTAACTCCCCTTTGCAGAGATCAGGCACACTCCGGCTGATAGATCTGGCGCATGACAATCTATTTGCAGCAACCTGCTCATGGTATTCGTGTGAGATTCAGACCAGTGAGGACCCCTATCAAGAAAGCAAAAAAAAAATGCACTAGAGAGAGAGAAAGAGAAGTGTGTGAGAAGGAAAAAGGGAAGGATCCTTTTAGACGTCGATGACAGATCGGTGGGGGCATATAAGGAAGACGGTTGGGACAAGTGTTCACTTAGTTGAGAGATGTGAGATAAGGAGAGATTGAGAGAGGTGAGAGCAGTAGTTGCCGCTATGGTTTCTAGAGAGAGTGTCGAGTGAGAAATGAGAAGAGAGTTAGGGTTGAGTTGAGTTTAAACCCCCTCCATGTCAAACAACGTCGTGTTATTCAGTAAAAATTTGAATTTCTATTCTGTCGATCGGATTGGGTTTTCGACGGTTTTTTTTTTTACAATACTGAAGCCGCTCGTAAAAGACCGCACGAAACCGAAGGAGTTGACCTGCCCTCACTCGCCTGCTTCAAGCCCGTCAGGTTTTAGGCGAGTGCAGAAGTTTGTCCAGCCCTACTTAAAGCACACACAAAAAGACATTTACATTTTATGTGATGTTGTGTATGGTACATACTCAAGAAAAAAAGAAAATATCAAAGATTGATCGTCTTATTATGCAAAGTAAACGGGTTTGGTCGGTCATAATCATTTCAAACCTATTAGCCCACACATTAAATGAACATAAAAAATCTTAACTAGCATTCGCATTGTAAAAGTCATTTGTGATTGCCAACTCACAAGCTATTTGTTTTTTTAAAGGTTTAATTACCCCGTAGGTTGCTCAATTATTTGTGAATTTCTAAATAAGTTCCTAAACTTATTTTTTTTAATTGAGTCCCTAAACTTTTAAATAACTTGTAAATAAGTCACTGTACTCTAAATTGATTCACTTATCTTTTAAATAATTTGTAATTAATTTTCTAAGCTTTTAAATAATTTGTAATTGAAACCCTCAGTGCAGGGAACTAATTACAAATTATTTAAAAATATTTGGAAGAGATTAATTCCACCTCAAAACATTACAAAAATTGCACTTTCCAATGCATTTTTATTCTTCAAAAGCTTCTCTTTCTGTCCCCAAGGTGTAGTTCAAGTGGTTGAGCTAGGACATTTGAAGGAGTTTGAGAAGGAGGTTTAGGGTTCAAACTCTAGCTACTAGCATAACTAACTAACAACTAACATTTGTCTATAAAAAAAAAAGCTTCCCTTTCCTTGCTTCTACTAGAATTGATTCTCATCTTCCAAAATCTAATACAAACAGGCTAAAGTTCAGTGAAATAATTATGAATTATTTAAAAGTTTTAACATGTAGGGACTAAATTACAAAAATATTGACAAGTTCAGGGACCAAATTATAATTTTTTTTAGTTTAGGGACCTATTTAAAAAAATTTAAATAGTTCAGAAACCTATACAGTAATTAAACTTTTTTAAAAAAAATCTCTTATTTTCTAAATAATCAAACAATCTACTGGGGAAATTACATTTTTAGAGCTCTTTTAGTAAAGACATCTGTCTTTTTCGAGGATAAAATGGGAAATTTAGACAAACTGAAGTGAAGTGAAATGCTCTACTCTGGTCAGTCTCACCAGCTGCTGCTTCTTTTCTTTCTCCACTATGACAAGAAACACTTCTCTGCTCCACCTCCCACTACTTCTCCCTTCGCATCTTCTTCACTTCTCACTGCATTTTCAATTTTCGTTTGTGCTCCTTCACCATTTCTAACATAACTTCTCCGTCTTCATTTCTAACTCTATTCATGTTTCTCGCTTCTGTGAGACCCCATTCCCAATTACCTCTCCATCTTCTTCTTTTTCATCGTTTTCTTCTAGTCTTTTTCTTCATCATTAATTTTCTTCAACATGACTGCATGCAGTTTGGTTTTTTCGCTGGTAAGTAACAGGTAGTGGTCTTGGGTTGAACAACATATAAGGTTCAGGTATGGTTTTTAGACAGTAGATTTTTTTCTTTCTCATTCAATCAGTTTCCAGATGCTACTTTTTTAGGGTTTTGTGCACCAGAATACTTTGGGGATTAACCACTACCTATCAAGTTTTTTTCCTGTGGAACATTCACCAAGTTGTTGAGATGAAGTTTTCATTGGGGATTTGATTTTCATGTGAAGTGGTTTATATTGATTCTGTTTTGGCTACGAAAGTTATTTCCTTCAAGCACTACCTATCAAGTTCTTTAGTCGTTTACTGAATGTTTTACTAAAAGGATCATAAAAAACAAGTCTTTGGCAAGCAAAGTCACATTTTTACTGAATTTTTGTTCTTTTATAGTTTCTGAGTTTAATGTGAATATTTTGGCCACTATAGTTACAATTGATGTGTAGTGCGGCAATCTATTACACTTTATCATTATTTTTAACTTATTGTTCATGAGTGTTTTACTTAAGTTAACTAAACCTTTGGCACTTTTTAGGCAATGGAATGACACGTTCATTTGACTTGATCAAAGATCTAAATGACACAAAACACTTATAGAAGATTGTTGTTAGAATTGCAGACATTTGGTATGTCCAGAAACCTCCAAAGCCATGGCATCTTGAAATGATCTTGATGGATTCAAAGATATCTATTTTTCTTATACAAAGTCTTATACAAAGTTTGTCTTACTTTCTGACTTTAGTTGTCTTTTTAATAATGTACTATTGTTTATCTTTAAATGACCAAGGGTGATAAGATACAAGTGGTTCTCAGAAAGGATGAGTTCGTGGAATGGAGTGCAAAGTTAAAAGAGCATAATACTTATGTCATGCACAATTTTAATGTAGTGCATAATGATCTTCAATATAAGACATGCGATCATCCCTATAGACTCTTTTTCACAACTGGTACAACCCTTAAAGAGAAGGAGCTTCCTAATATTCCTCCTTTTCAATACCAGTTTAAAAATTTCAGTGATATAATTGTTGGCCAGTTCCGAACTGATTTATTAGTAGGTAAATTCCACAACATTAGATTGAATATATATTTGTTTCTTACTCTAATTTTTTTTCACTACATGTATAATTTGTTTTCGGTACATGTATAATAAAGCAGATTTGTTATCTTTATATAGATGTCATTGGAGCTGTAGAATAAGTAGTTTGTAGATGAAGTAGTTTGTTTACAGCCTAATAAAAATCCCAAGAGGGTTGTTTTCAACATCAAATATCTCAAGTAATAATCTGAAGGAGGTCTGTCTATTTCAATAGTTTGAGTTCCTATTTTTTTTATGTTTATGCTATTCTAACATTTTTTTTCAATTCACTAAAATGTAGTGGTGATATCTAGTTGTACTCTTTGGGAAGACCATGCCATGAAATTTATGAGTTATTATAACCAAAGATCTGATTCTGGACCAATTATTATTATACTAACACATGCTAGGATCAAGGAATCACAAGGTTATAACATTGTCTTCTCACTATTGTTCTTTTTAATTTATATTCTCCTACATGTTTTTGGTATAAATGACATTCCAACTTTCACCTATATGTTAGGAAAATATCTGCCGACAATATCAAACTCATGGAATGGTTCAAAGCTGCTGATATATGAAGACATAGTAGAGATACAAAACTTCAAAAACAGGTACATGGATCAATTTCTAACCATTGATAATCAGTTTGATCTAAATTAATATCAAATATTTCTTATAATATCATTTGAACCGAATTATCTAACTTTATTCATTTCAGCTTTGGAGCAAGTGAAACTTGCGAATCATCAAGTCAAAGGCTGACTCAGATGTCTGCATACTCTCAGTTTTCTATAACGCACAAGTCACAAGTATTACTGAAATAAATGGTCTTACAAATACAGAGGTATCAATTAAAAAATATATGCATATTACTTTGATCATTTACAATATTTTCCATATGTTTATTGTTTTCACTGCTCTTAACTTTCAACATCTGAGTAGGAAATAACTTGTGTTACTATTGGGACAACTGTAATGTTCATTGTTGGGAAAAATGGTTGGTACTATGAAGGATGCTCAAAGTGCACTAAGAAAACTGATGTGGAAGAATGTCCCTTCACATGTAAATCCATGCACTTGAGTGAAAAATTTGTTCCAAGGTTGTTTACATTAGGTCTTTACAATTAATATATATTTCGAATTTAGGCTTCAAATTTGGTTTTAACTTTTTACTCATTTTGTCTGCAGGTATAAATTGGAGATCAGAGTAGTTCATAAAAGACACAGTGGAAGATTTATTTTCTAGGACACGATCAATCAGCCTGTTTCCCCTGAAAATTAATCTTATTTCTATATATCCACAACGACCAGACCACTGCACACCAAATAAGATAGCGAACTTTTCTACCAGATTTGCCTGGAATGAGTAAATAATGTGCCAAAAAATTTCCATTAACAGTACTAGGCCCTACACCTTTAATTCCCACCCAACCAAACACAACACGCCAAACATTATAAGAAAATTCACAAGAGGAAAACAAATGATCCACCATTTCAGCTTCTTGAAAACAAAAAACGTAGCTGTCATTATTAAAATTAGGAATGATACCTCGATGTATTAAAGCATCCCTTGTAGGTAAGCGATCCTGAAGCAAACGCCACACGAAGGCAGCCACCTTTAAAGGAATTGAAGTCCTCCATACACATCTGAGTGCTTTATTTAGGCTATGATCAAGTCTATCCTCAACAATACGTGACAGACTCAAATGAGCAGATCTTGTGCTAAAGGATCTAGACAGATTTAATATCCACACCCAATTATTTGGCATTGAAATGTCTGGCTGTATACCAGTCAAGAGGGCCTATAATTCAGCAAAAACAATCTCCTCCTCCATGGACAACTCACGCCTCCAAAGCCATTTCCATTGCCAAACATTTCCCACCCATTGTCCAGCAGTAACAATAGTGGCAGAATGTGAACGAGACAATTGATATAAGCTTAGGAAAATATTTTTGAGAGGAGTAGTACCTAGCCATTGATCCTCCCAAAACTTATTCACGTTCCCCATGCCCAATTTCAACTTAACTGCGCCAAGAAACCAAACTGTGTCCAAAGTAATTATGTCCCTCCACCAAATGGAGCTATATCTTGGTGTTAGATCACCTTCGAGTATCCTGCAATCTAAAGGACCATATTTGTGGGACAAAAGATTAAACCAGATAGCTTCTCGATCGGTAAGACACTTCCATTTCCATTTAGCAAGAAGGCCCCGATTGAAAATTTCTAGATGTTTGATCCCTAATCCACCGATTGACTTCGGTTGACATACATTATCCCAGCTTATCCAGCACCCTTTGCATTTCTCTCCAAGTCCACCCCTCAGAAAATTCCTTTGAATGCTAATAAGAGTCTTCAACACCCGTTTTGGAGCTTTGAAGAACGAAAAATAATACATCGGTAGACTTGTCAATACTGTATTTATCAAAGTAACCCTTCCCCCAATTGACAACTGAGATCTTTTTCATGACGAGAGCCGTTTCTGCATAAGGTCAATAATCAGTTTCCAAGTAGAGCATTTTCTGGGGTTGGCACCAATAGGGAGACCAAGAAACTTGAAAGGGATTTGATTGATACTACATTTGAGAAAACAGGCCGCTGAGTGCATGAACAAGTCATCAATATGGACACCAAATAAGTTGCTTTTTGAAAAATTGACCCTAATGTAACATCCTCATTTTTCTAAATCTTGCTTAGTGTGTGTGTGTTTATGTGTACTTGTGTGCCCTAGGTGGGTTTTGTGTGTATTTGACTGTATATTTGACTTTTTGGCTGTGTGTTCGCTTTTTGTGTTACCATAGTTTGTATGAGAGTATGTTTTGAGGTTTGGTAAGTTGGCAGAGGCTGGAATAATGTTTGATAAGGTTTTGGTATGAGTCTTAGAAGCCTGGTAAAGTTTGAGAACGATCAGAGTTGGAACTAGGGTTTTGTGCATTCGTACCCTTAAGCAGGTATGAGTCTTCAGATGAGTATATGAGACTCAGAACCTTTGTTCTCGAGTCCATTTGATGTCCTCTTGTGTTAGGAATCATGTTTAAGCATTAGAGTATCGAGTTCTGGACTGCACGGGCGTCAGAATCAAAGAAATCGCGCGAAACCGAATGAAACAGTGTAAAAGCGCGGGAAACGAGATTGGGCGCGTGTGGCGGCGCTGGTGTATGGTGCACCAGCGTCTTCTGTCGTCTGTGCCACGTGGCGTGCTGTGAGTGGACCGCTCGTTGACCAGGACACCTGGTGCGCATGCAAAAGACTCCTTCAACGTAAAGCAAGCCACATGGGACGCGTGTGGGATGCGCTCAAGTGTGCACGGAGTGCACGAGCTTCTGCCAAGCGTGCGCTAAGCGCGAGTTACGCGCTAAGCGAATCCGGTTTTCCTATTTAAGCCAGTTTATCACCTTAAATCAGTTTTTCACTTCTTCTTTTTTCCAACCATGATCCTTAAACCCATTTACAGACCAGAACCACCATTTTTGAGTTCCTTGAGCTTTGCAGTTCCTATTCTAAGCAATCTTTGATACCGGTTCATCAATCCAACGGTACAAACTCGTCTATTTTCGTTCGGGCTTGTTAGGGCTTATCTCCAATCACCGTTTCATCGAGGTAAATCCTACACCCTCTACTGTTCATCACAGATTTCATCATGTGGATTCTAGTTCTCAAATTGGTTTTGGTTCCTCGCCCTAATCAGACTGTGTTCTGGACCCTAGTTTTACCGAATAGGTACTGAATGAGCTAGGGTTTTTTCGAAATTTCTAGAGGAGATTCCATGGACCATGAGACAGAGACTTGAGCCTCTGTTCTCCATGTCTAGATTCTGATTTCGTGATTCTCTTAGTGGTTTGGATTGTCCCTAATTAACTATTCTTCGTATTTTAGGGTTTTAGTGCTAATACGGGTACCAGTTGTTCGTGAAAGCTTGCTGAAATTGATTTTGGGTAAGTTGGAATTGTTGGGACCCCTGGACAGTACCAGGTCGTGACCCTCTTTGATTTTTAGTGATTTCATTCATTGCCCAAACTCTAATCTGATTGCGTTTTGTGTTTTCGGTTAATTGTGGATTGTTCTGGCATGCTCGGTGGTTGGGTAATCCTTGGCCCTTTGAATGGTGCGGGCCGAATCTGAACTTAGTGTGGGGAGTGTTTGATTACTTGTTCGTGAGTTCATGGTTGTGGTTCAGTGTCCGCTTGTGATTTTGAATTCTCCGAATACCAGGTGGGAGAAAGAATATACTTCCATTAGGTTATGTGTAGTAGTAATGACTGTTTGGCATGTGTAGGGTGACCTACGCCCTACTAGGGGTTGATGTCAGTAACACCTAAGGATAGGGGTTATGGTATGCCACATCTAAGGATAGGCGTGGTAGACCCATCAACTAACCTATGATTATTTTATTATTAAATATGATTGCCTGATAATATGCTTATTTGTAAGTTGTGTTGTTTATGCTCTATGTGCGTAGTAAAATGCTTAGGGTAACATGAGTAAATGGGTATTATATGAGAATATGTGTTGTATGTTGCCTTTGCTTGTTAAAATGTCTAAGTATAGCTTTTGGTATGAGTTAACATGATTAAAGGGATATTTTTAGGAATGTGTGCATAACATGATGTGAGGCATACGATGATGAGGTGTTGGATGCATGCATATGATATTGCATTAGTAACTATTCCATTCTTGACGGGAATGTGATGTGGAGAGGATCCCTAATGGAAAAGGGGGATACCTCGCCCAACAGGTTAGATCCACTCTGTTCCCTATCCAAAAAGGGGGAAACAGACGTCCTTAACGGAAAAGGGGGAGGAGAATTCCTAACGGAAAGGGGAATACTTTGTGGACTAGGCTAGTGTCCCCCCGTGCTCTATCGGAAAAAGGAGACGGGAGTTCCTAATGGAAAAGGGGGACGACAACCTAACGGAAAGGGGGTTCGCCAATAAGTATTCCTAACGGAAATAGGGAGTACAGTGACAATAGTAAAGAAAAGATGCCATAGTGCACAACTCATTGAGAGACATGGGATAAGTGGAAGAGGGTAGTTAGATCTCATTTATGAATTATGTGATTATTTGTTTGGATTGTCTTACTCTTATTCTACTTATACATTTCCCGCTTTTTAATGGATGTGTTATTCTTACCTCCCTGTGTTTGTATGTTTGTGTGTATATGTATTATCTCTGTATTAGATTATGTTGAGGAAGATGCAATAGTAGTTCTTGGTGATACTGCCGATGGCGAGGCAGGCCCCGAAGATCAGTGTTTGAGAGAGTTCTGAGTTGCAGGCGAGCTGGATTCCAGAGTAGGAATTCTCGGCATCTACCACGCTGATGGTCTTCAGTCTTTTTGGCCAGGAGTCTTTCTGTTGATGTTTGTTTATGTTGGTTTGTTTAGATGAAGCGCAGGTTAGCCTCATAGGCTTTATATTCTGGATGACTGTATACTGCTTACACTATGCTTACTTTTGCACTCTGATAATCTAGGGCATACTGATGAGGCCATCTTTTTGAGAAAACCTATATATATATATATATATATATATATATTATGACACTAGTTACTTCACTATGATGCGTCGTTGTCTTATTTATGCCTTCAGTTTTAATTTTCTCGTATTTTATTAATGCTAATTACGCGAGTTAGGCTAATTATGTAGAATAAAGCATGAATAGGGCGGTAGGGTGTTGCATTTGTGGTATCAGAGTAGTTCGGCCCTAACCGGACTGTGAGGCCATTTGGGATGTTAATTCTAGCTGAGTCTAGTCGTATTCCCACCGAATATGACTATTTTTAGAAGTTGGGTAGCGTGTCCGTGTTATCTTCATTGCCTTATGTAAAGGTGACAAATCCTCAATTCATAAGATATATGGCATATATTTCTATGATTCTTTATATCTTATGAACCTCGAGCTGATGATTTCTTTTTCCAGGACTTCATGGCTCGTCGCGGTAGACCTACGCGTGAGAGAGTGAATGAAGCAAGGAATGGAGAAGCCTCTCATATTGGGGGAGGTAATGGTTCAGATGAGACACTGCGTTCTGTAAGGGAGTTGGCGACTGCTATGCTCCAGCGAGCACAACAGAATGCTCAGTTTCTGCAGGCTGCTCAGACCAGGTGGGAATAGAGGAATGATGATAGTGGTATGACAAATTTTCTGAAGGTAAATCCTCCACAGTTTGACAGGGAGTTTAACCCCGAGGGAGCTGAGAAATGGATACAGGAGATTGGGAAGATCTTTGTGGCTATGAACACTCGTGAGGAGAGGAAGGTATCTTTTGCTTCTTTTATGCTGATTAGTAATGCAGAGTCCTGGTGGAGAGGCAAGAGAATGTTGTTGGAGGAACAGGGACATGAAGTGAATCGGGAGCTGTTTAAAGAAAGTTTTCTGGAGAAGTTCTTTTCAAGGCTGAACCGTAAGGAGAAGGAGAGAGAGTTTGAGAGTTTGAAGTAGGGAAATATGACCATAGGTGACTATGCTACTCTGTTTGAAGCACTGCTGAAGTATTCAGAGTTCTATCGCTTACACCCTAGTGAGCAATGGATGTGTCAGAGATTCCAGGATGGATTGAGGTATGAGATACGTCCGGCTGTGGCGCCATTGAAGATGGCAAGGTTTCCTGAGTTAGTGGAGCAGTGTATGGAGTTAAAGAGTATAGACAGAGAGAGAGATCAGCAGAGAGTGGTGGTCCTATTAGGAGTGGCAGTGGTGCGAGGGGTGGTGCACACAGAGGTGGAGGTAGACATGGTGGAGGAAGATCTCAGCAGGGCAGAGCCAGGCCATACACTAGGTCGACACAGCCTAATGCTACTGTAGGTACTGGAGCTATTGTGAGAGCTCAGGGATGTTATAGGTGTGGAGGTCTGCATCTGATTAAGGATTGTACAGTGCCAGCTAGTGGAGTGGAGTCGAAGCAATGCTATAAGTGTGGCCGGATGGGTCACTTGGTGAGAGATTGTTAGAGTGGACAAGGAGCTGCTAACAGACCTGATGCAGGAGGACATGGAGGAAGAGGAGTTGGGAATGGTGCAGGACATAGAGGTGCAGGACGTGGTAGTGCAGGACGAGGAGGAGGAGCTGGTGCAGGCAGACCTCAGGCTACAGGGAGAGTGTTTACTGTGAGGGGAGCTGAGTCCTCTCAATCACCAGATCTGATACAAGGTATGTGTTTAGTCTCTGGTAAATTCTTATCTGTATTGTTTGACTCTTGGGCTACTCATTCTTTCATTTCACTTGCATGTGTGGATCATTTAAAATTATCTATTTCTTCTTTACCCTAAAAACTGGTAGTTTCTACTCTTACTAGTGATCCCTTAACTACTACTTATATTTGCCTTAAATGCCCTATCACAATAGAGAATAGAAATTTCTTAGTGGATCTTGTTTGCCTTCCTATGCAAGCCTTAGGTGTTATCTTAGGAATGGATTGGCTTGCCGCTAACCATGTGATACTAGATTGTTCCCGTAAGACCCTTACCTTTCCAGAGCACCCTTGTATGGTATCTGCCAATGAAAGTCAATTTACCTCTAGTGGTAACTCTCAGAATTATGTGACACTATTTTCTATGGAAGCTAAGGATACTCCTAGCATTGGCTTTTTGCTGTGGTAAGAGAATTTCCAAAAGTGTTTCCAGATGACGTTCAAGGATTACCCCCAAAAAGAGAGATAGAATTTGCCATAGACCTTATTCCTGGTACTGGACCTATATCCATAGCACCCTATAGAATGTCCCCAGCAGAATTAGCAGAGATAAAATCCCAATTGAATGACCTAACCAAGAAAGGATTCATTAGACCCAGTGTTTCACCGTGGGTTTCACCGTGGGGAGCACCGGTGTTATTTGTAGAGAAGAATGATGGATCTGCAAGGATGTGTATTGACTATAGGCAACTTAATTGGGTCACGATTAAGAACAAGTACCATTTGCCTAGAATAGATGACTTGATGGACTAAGTGAAAGGGTGGCGATATTTTCCAAGATTGATCTGAGATACGGCTATCATCAGATTAGGGTTAAGAAAGAAGATATTCCTAAGACTGCCTTTTGATCTAGATATGGACATTACGAGTATTTAGTTATATCATTTGGTGTGACTAAGGCTCCTGCAGTGTTCATGGATTACATGAATCGGATCTTTAGACCGTTCTTAGATAAATTTGTAGTCATCTTCATTGATGACATACTGATTTATTCGCTTACCGAAGATGAGCATATGGAACATCTTAGAACTGTACTTCGGATTTTAAAGGACAGACAGCTTTATGCTAAACTGTTAAAGTGTGAGTTCTGGCTTGAAGAGGTACAATTCCTTGGGCACGTGATCAATAGGGATGGAATTGGTGTAGATCCCTCGAAGGTGGAAGCTGTGACTAAGTGGGAAAGGCCCAAGTCGGTGAGTGAGATTAGAAGTTTTCTCGGATTGGCCGGATACTATAGAAGATTCATAAAAGGATTCTCAAAGATAGCCTTACCTATGATCCAGTTGACAAGGAAGGAAAACCCTTTTGTGTGGTCTGACAAATGTGAAGAAAGTTTTCAAGAACTGAAGAGGCGGTTGACCACATCACCTGTGTTAGTTTTACCTGATCCCTTAGGAGAATTTGAAGTGTATTTTGATGCATCTTATCAAGGGTTGGGTTGTGTACTAATGCAAGGAGGTAGAGTAGTAGTCTACGCATCAAGACAATTAAGGATTCATGAACGAAACTACCCTACCCATGACCTTGAACTTGCAGCCATAGTTTTTGCATTGAAGATTTGGAGGCATTACCTTTACGGCGCTAAGTTCACGGTATTCAGTGATCATAAGAGCCTGAAATACCTGTTTGAGCAGAAGGAGCTGAATATGAGACAACGACAGTGGATGAAGTTTATTAAGGACTATGAATTTGAGTTGCAATACCATCCGGGAAAGGCTAATGTGGTAGCTGATGCTTTAAGTAGGAAATCCCTGCATGTGTCAGCTTTGATGGTAAAGGAGTTGGAACTGGTGGAGCAATTCAGAGATCTAAATTTGGGAGTTGTATAAGGAAAAGATGTGCATGGGGCAGATAGTTGTGACCAATAAATTTCTACAAGAGTTGAAGGAGAAGCAAGGACTTGATGAACAGTTGATTAAGATAAGGGACTCGATAAAGACGGTGAGACTTCGGAGTTCAATATCAAGGCAGATGGAATACTAAGGTTTGGAGACCGAGTTTGTGTCCCTCACGACTCAGAACTTCAGAGAATGATTCTGGAAGAAGCTCAGAGGAGTAAGCTTAGTTTTCATCCGGGCACCACTAAGATGTATCAGGATCTGAAGAAGATGTTTTGGTGGCCTGGTATAAAGAAGGACATAGCAAACTTTGTTTTGTCTTGTTTGGTGTGTCAGAAAGCTAAGATTGAGCATAGGATGCCGACAAGATTGTTGCAATCTTTAGACATTCCTGAATGGAAGTGGGACGGAATAGCAATGGATTTGTAGTGGGATTACCTAGGACACCTAAGAAGTTTGATGCAATCTGGGTAATCATTGATCGGTTGACCAAGAGTGCTCATTTCATTCTGATCAGAGAGAAGTATCCTTTGGAGAGGCTGGCTCAGGTTTATATCAAAGAGGTTGTAAGGTTGCATGGTGTTCCTTCAAGCATCATCAGTGATAGAGATCCTAGATTTACCTCTAGATTCTGGAATGAATTGCAACGAGCTTTAGGGACCAAGTTGAGATTAAGTTAAGCTTATCATCCTCAAACGGATGGTCAGTCGAAACGAACGATTCAATCCCTAGAAGATTTGTTAAGAGCTTGTGTGTTAGAACACGTGGGGAGTTGGGATGAGTTTTTGCCTTTAGTGGAGTTTACCTATAACAATAGTTTTCACTCGAGTATAGGTATGACACCTTTTGAGGCTTTATATGGGCGGAAGTGTAGAACCCTGTTGTGTTGGTTTGAAACGGGAGATTCCCAAGTGTTAGGTTTAGAATTAGTGCAGCAAACCACAGAGCAAGTGAGGAAGATCAGAGAGAAGATGAAGGCAGCACAGGATAGGCAGAAGAGTTATAGCGATAAAAGGAGAAGACTTTTAGAATTCCAAGAAGGAGACCATGTTTTTCTGAGAGTGACACCTAGAACTGGAATTGGCAGAGCCATCAAATCTAGAAAGCTAACCCCTAGATTCATCGGACCTTTCCAAATTCTTCGTAAGATCGGCCTAGTAGCTTATCACATTGTCTTACCACCTAATTTTTCCAGACTCCATGATGTTTTCCATATTTTTCAACTTCGCAAATATTTTCCCAATCCATCACATGTACTTGAACCTGAGTCAATTCAATTGAAAGAGAACTTAGAGTATGAAGCATTGCCTGTACAGGTTTTGGATAGGAGGATGAAGGAACTTCGTGGTAAAACTATTCCTTTAGTCAAGGTTCTGTGGGATGATGTTACTGGTGACATGACTTGGGAGCGTGAGAGTGAGATTCGTCAGCAGTACCCTCATTTATTTTCAGGTCCTTGATTTTGGAGACGAAATCTCGTTTAAGGGAGGTGGTAATGTGACGTCCTCATTTTTCTAAATTTTGTTTAATGTGTGTGTTAATGTGTACTTGTGTGCCCTAGGTGGGTTTTGTGTGTATTTGACTGTATATTTGACTTTTCGGCTGTGTGTTCGCTTTCTGTGTTACCATGAGTATGTAAGAGAGTATGTTTTGAGCTTTGGTATGTTGGTAGAGGCTGGAATAGTGTTTGATAAGGTTTTGGTATGAGTCTTAGAAGCCTGGTAAAGTTTGAGAACGATCGGAGTTGGAACTAGGGTTTTGTGCGTTCGTACCCTTAAGCGGGTGTGAGTTTTCGGACGAGTATATGAGACTCAAAACCTTTGTTCTCGAGTCTATTTGATGTCCTCTTGTGTTAGGAATCATGTTTAAGCGTTAGAATATCGAGTTCTGGACCGTACGGGCATCAAAATCGAAGAAATCGCGCGAAACCGAACGAAACAATGTAAAAGCGCGTACATGGCGCGCGCTGGTGTATGGTGCACCAGCGTCTCCTGTCGTCTGTGCCACGTGGCGCACTGTGAATGGACCGCTCGCTGACCAGGACATGTGGCGCGCATTCAGAAGAGTCCTTCAGCGTGAAGCAAGCCACGTGGGACGCGCTCAAGCGTGCCCGGAGCGCGCGAGCTTCTGCCAAGCGCGCGCTAAGCGTGAGTTATGCGCTAAGCGAATCCGATTTTCCTATTTAAGCCAATTTATCACCTTAAATCAGTTTTTCACTTCTTCTTTTTACCAACCACGATCCTTAAACCCATTTACAGACCAGAACCACCATTTTTGAGTTCCTTGAGCTTTGGAGTTCCTATTCTAAGCAATCTTTGATACCGGTTCATCAATCCGACGGTACAAACTCATTTGTTTCCTTTAGGACTTGTTAGGGCTTATCCCTAATCGCCGTTTCGCCGAGGTAAATCCTACACCCTCTACTGTTCATCACTAATTTCATCATGTGGATTCTAGTTCTCAAATTGGTTTTGGTTCGTCGCCCTAATCAGAGTGTGCTTTGGACCCCGGTTTTACTGAACGAGTACCAAACGAGCTAGGGTTTTTTCGGAACTCCCGGAGGAGATTCCATGCACCACAAGACAGAGACTTGAGCTTTTGTTCTCCATATCTAGATTCTGATTTCGTCATTCTCTTAGTGGTTTGGATTGTCCCTAATTAATTGTTCTTCGTATTTTAGGGTTTTGGTGCTAATACGGGTACCAGTTGTTCGTGAAAGCTTGCCGGAAGTTGATTTTGGGTAAGTTGGATTTGTTGGGACCCCTGGCCAATACCAGGCCATGACCCTCTTTGATTTTTAGTGATTTTATTAGTTGCCCTAACTCTAATCCGAGTGCATTTTGTGTTTCCGGTTAACTGTGGATTGTTCTGGTGTGCTCGATGGAATGTTTGGGTAATCCTTGGCCCTTTGAATGGTGATGGCCGAATCTGAACTTAGTGTGGGGAGTGTTTGATTACTTGTTTGTGAGTTCGTGGTTGTGGTTCAGTGTCCGCTTGTGATTCCGAATTCTTTGAATACCAGGTAGGAGAAACAATATACTTCCATTGGGTTATATGTAGTAGTAATGACTGTTTGGCATGTGTAGGGTGACCTAAACCCTACTAGGGGTTGATATCAGTAACACCTAAAGATAGGAGTTACGGTATGTCACATCTAAGGATAGGCCTGGTAGACCCATCAACTAACCTATGATTATTTTATTATTAAATATGATTGTCTGATAATATGCTTATTTGTAAGTTGTGTTGTATATGCTCTATGTGGGTAGTAAAATGCTTAGGGTAACATGAGTAAATGTGTATTATATGAGAATATGTGTTGTATGTTGCCTTTGCATGTTAAAATGTCTAAGTATAGATTTTGGTATGAGTTAACATGATTAAAGGGATATTTTTTGAAATGTGTGCATAACATGATGTGAGGCATATGATGATGAGGTGTTGGATGCATGCATATGATATTGCATTAGTAACCACTCCATTCTTGACGGGAATATGATGCGAAAAGGAATCCTAACGGAAAAGGGGGGGATACCTCGCCCAGCAGGTTAGATCCACTCTGTTCCCTATCCAAAAATGGGGAAACAGACGTCCTTAATGGAAAAGGGGGAGGAGGATTCCTAACGGAAAGGGGAATACCTCGTGGACTAGGCTAGTGTCGCCCCGTGCTATATTGAAAAAGGGAGACGGGAGTCCCTAATGGAAAAGGGGGACGACAACCTAACGGAAATGGGGTTCGCCAATAAGTATTCCTAACGAAAATGGGGAGTACAGTGACAATAGTAAAGAAAAGATGTTGTAGTGCACAACTCATTGAGAGACATGGGGAAAGTGGAAGAGGGTAGTTAGATCTCATTTATGAATTATGTGATTATTTGTTTGGATTGTCTTACTCTCATTCTACTTATGCATTTCCCGCTTTTTAATGGATGTGTTATTCTTACCTCCTTGTATTTGTATGTTTGTGTGTATATGTATTATCTCTGTATTAGATTGTGTTGAGGAAGATGCAGCAGCAGTTCCTGGTGATACTGTCGATGGCGAGGCAGGCCCCGAAGATCAGTGTTTGAGAGAGTTCCAAGTTGCAGGCGAGCTGGATTCCTGAGTAGGAACTCTCTGCATCTACCTCGCTGATGGTCTTCAGTCTTTTTGGCCAGGAGTCTTTATGTTGATGTTTGTTTATGTTGGTTTGTTTAGATGAGGCGCAGGTTAGCCTCATAGGCTTTATATTCTGAATGACTGTATTGTACTGTTTACACTACGCTTGCTTTTGCACTTTGATAATCTAGGCCATACTGATGAGGCTATCTTTTTGAGAAAACCTATATATATATATATATATATATATATATATATATATATATATATATATATATATATATATATATATATATATATATATATATATATATTGTGATGCGTCGTCGTCTTATTTATGCCTTCGCTTTTAATTCCCTCGTATTTTATTAATGCTAATTACGCGAGTTAGGCTAATTATGTAGAATAAAGCATGAATAGGGCGGCAGAGTGTTGCACCTAAGGCCTGAAACTAGTTCAAAACCACGAAGGATAGCCTTAATACACCGTAAATTCCCCCAAGAAGGTTCACACATTATTATGGTGTCATCGACATATTGTAACACTGGAAACGATATATCAGGAGCCTTATAGGCAATTAACTGTCTTAATTCTAACGCCTTATTAACAAGACTAGTCAAGCCTTCAGCTGCAATAAGGAACAAGAAAGGGGCTAAGGGATCACCCTGTTGTAGACCTCTTTTAACCGGGAAATCCTCCGTTGGACTATCACTAACCAATACTGACATAGTGCTCGAGCATACACAAGCCTTGATCCACCTACGCCAGTTATAACAAAAGCCCATCCTAGTCATCATGTAGTCCAAATATCCCCAATCCACAGAATCATATGCCTTCGCGAAATCCACTTTAAGTAACAAACATTTCTCCTTTTTCCTATTTGCAAGATCAATCACTTCATTCGCAATATGCACCTCATCCAAGATATTTCTGTTAGGCAAGAAAGCTATTTGGCAAGGGGAGATAAGTCTACTCAGAACTTTTTTTAACCGGGAGGCCAACAGTTTTGCAATTATCTTGTACAAACAGCCAATAAGAGAAATGGGACGAAATTCATGCAGAGATTGAGGATGCTCCGCTTTAGGAATAAGGGCAAGGAAAGCGGCAGTTATTGCTTTAGGAAGTTGTGCATTCAACTGAAATTCATGAATAAATCCCAACAGCTCATCCTACTCTAAAGTTCTTTTCTTTTTAATTGGCAGGATCCAAAAATAATAAACTTGCATCAAAAAAAGTATTTAGAAAACATTAATCACAACAAACAAAGCGCAACTCGTGCGAAACCACGGGTATTTAGCTAATATCAAAGAAAAGATGTACATATCCAAACACTAGAGAACAAAATCTAAATTTTTAACTAGACCAACAAAACATTAAATATCAAATAAATTGCTGTGCCATTATCCCATTATCAATAAATTTTACATAAAATTACAAAATGTAAAAAAAAAAAAAAAATCATTTGCAGTTGCTAAACATTAAACAACCTTTGAGTCAGTGACAGAGAAAGAGAATTCATCATCGGTCCTTGAGTAAAAATCACCATCACTAACATAAGAAGAAAACTCATCTTCTCTATCTTTCTCCTTCAACTCCTCAATCTTAACCAAAGCCTCTCTCCAATCCCACCTACTATCCACACCGCATTCACAACAATACATCCCTATCCTCAACAGCTTCAACATTTCCCCCTCACCATTCCTTATCCCCATTATATCCTTATCAAACACCTCACCAGTCCACTCTTCCCTCACAACCGAATTCACCCATGTTGCCAAATCAGCATTCACACCTTTCCCATGTCTTACATAATTTGCTGGGAATTTCCCTGTTAAGAGTTCAAGAATGAGAATCCCTAAACACCAAACATCTGTTTTTTTATTGGGAGTGTCAAATTGGGTCACCTCGGGTGACTTGTATGCTGCCATGAACTGTTGTGAATGGCTCTTGTTGATTACTGGTGTAAGTCCATACTCTGTTAAACGTGGCTCAAATGAATGGTTTAGAATTACATTGGAGGATTTGAGATGACCGTGTGGTAGGTTTTGTTCAGGGAATTCTTTGTAGAGGTGTGCTAAGCCCCTTGCTACTCCTTTTATGATTTTCAAACGAGTTGACCAGGTTAGCAAAGTGCCATTTCTACCTGCAAATTAACATAACAAATTGTTAACCAATAACCATCAACATTCTTAATAAAGGGATTTTGACCATCAGATTATGATAAAAGTTTGATAAAAATCATTCATTTTTTATAAATAATAAATTAACAGTCAATGAAAGGGGATTGCATATACTCTTTTCAATAGGATACACCTTAAACTCGAGGACATGGATTCCTGCTGTGGGAGATCACGAAGTTTCACACAATCAAGCAATTTGGGTCGTCGGCCTACATTTCAACTTTGGCAAATCGGGTTCAAAAATCAAAGCTGCAATGTGAGTCGTCCGATCAAGGCCCAAATTACTTGACTGTGAGGAATCCATCGAGTTCGGAATTCAAAGTTGAAACGTGAGTCGTCCGATCACAATCCAGATTGCTTGATTGCATGAAACTTTGTGAATCCTAACTGTGAGAAATCTGGCTCCTAAGCTCGATGAGCTATTCCAAAAGCTTAACCTCTTATATGCTACTCTTTAAGTCGGATTTGACTCTTCTAATTGAGGAGTGAACTTTAGACGATAAAGTGTCAAATTATAATCATAGATCTGAAAATTAAGATTTGAGATTTTTACATTATAACTTACTGTATATGTATATATATTTTATCAGTCTCAATGTTGATTAACAATTTTCCATACATTTTATTTTCTAAAGTGCACAACTTCGTTTTAGAGGAGTCAAATCCATTTAATAAAATGAATTAAAGCAAATTAATTCAAGTAGTCAAGATTAATGAATATGATTATCTCATTAATTGATTGAAGCCATGCAGAGTATACCTAAAACCATTGTATTTGTTGCTGCTATAAATAAAATATGTAATGCTGCATACCATGTAGATGAGTAGCCAAGCTGCCATTTTCACCAAAGTCATAAACCAAAAACTTCTCTTCTTTTCTGTAGTAGAATGCAACAAGAGGGAGTAGATTAGGGTGTGTCAAACATCCAAGCTTTTGCATGTGCTCAAAGAACTCCTGTTTCCCAACATTGTTCATGTGCCTAAATCTATTCACAACAACAGTTGGTCCATTCAACACCACAGCCTTGTAGGTAGATCCAAAACTTCCACTTCCAAGAACCTCAGCTGAGGCCCTAAGCAAGTTTTGCAAATCAAAACCCCCTCTGTCTTCCCTAACAAAGTTTAGATCTCCAGGCTCACCCTTATTGAACTCACCAGTCAGATCAATGGATTGTGACTCCTTCACACCTGCATTGTTGTGAGAATTCAGCTGCAGGCCTAATATGGGTTGGAGTTGGGAGTTTCGTCGCCAGCGGCTTTGGATAAACAAAAGTGATGCTATTGAAGCCAACACAACCACAACCACCACTACAATAACAATTATAAGGATTTTTTGGTGCCTCTTTCCCTTTCCTTGAAGTGGAGGAATGGGGTTTCTTAAAGGTTTGTTTTTGCAAGGGTTGCTCAAAGGTTTTCCACATAGGCCTTTGTTTCCTGTATTGCACAAGAAAAATTAGATAGAACAGACATCTATGATAACATCCAACAACAAGAAGAAATGTTTGTATATATTTTGATTTTCAGTTTTCACTTATCATTACATAAAGTAGCAAATGAGACTCGTGCTCAGCACGGGTGCGAAAAAATAAGATGGAAATAATTGTATAAGAGATGTTGCCACTTAGCGCAACGTGGATAAACAAACTAAGTGTAGTTAGTTTTTCTTAAATAGAAGATAAATAATAGAAGATAGAAATGCTGCCACATGTTGCAACGTAGATAACCTTTTCATATATAGATAATATAATAGATGTCCTAATGCCTAAAAAAATAAAATAACTAGGATATCCTCCTCCTGAAGAAAAGTGATGCATCTGTGATAATCTTGAAGAGTATCTACACATGAATTGGATGATCAATGACTGTTGATTTTTACAGTGAAATGCTGATTTTTACAGTAACTTGTTTTCTGTATCAGGAAATTTATATCTATAAATTTTCCAAAACAATTAGTAGATGACTAATATTTACACTAAAAGAAAGGGTCAACGATTCAATATCAATAATAACAAAATGATCTGAAAGTCAAAAAAAGAGAAATGATGTCAATATTACTGTGCATACACATGTAATTTAGAATCCATATTCAAACTAAAGATGTCACATGAGTTTAAAAATGTACTTCGAAAATTTATCTATGAGCTATGTAGGTGAAGAAAGCAAAATGACTCTTTACTTACCATCAAATGAGGTTGAAGATTCATTGCTTAAGCTTTGAGGTATTGGACCCTCCAATTGGTTATTAGACAAGTCAAACACTCTAAAATCCTTTTGCTGAAACTCTGGTATGTTTCCTCCAAAACTATTCCCATGCAAGGCCAAATCCAATAGCCTAGGCAAGTTAGCAAGAGAAACAGGAATATGACCAGTGAATCCATTTCCAGCCAAGAATACCCTTTTAAGATTTCTCATACCCTCAAAACCATCATCTAAAATTTCACCAGAAAATTTGTTATTTGACAAAAACAATGCCCTTAACTTCACAAGTTTTTTGAACTCAGGCATTGGACCCTCAAATTCATTGTTCATGACACTAAAACTAACCAAATTTGTCAATTCCAACAATGTGTCTACATCAATCTTCCCACTTAGTCCCATTTTCTCTAGTCTCAAGCCATAAAATGTTTGGTTGGTGGTGCATAACAAACCAACCCAGCTGCACAAATTAGACTCATCAACCCAATTGTTTAAAGCACTGTTGTTGGATAAAAAGCTTCTGAACCTTACCAAAATTTGACCAGTTGTGTCACCATAGGATGGCACAAAAAAAATTGTCAACATAAAGAGCATGAAAATGTAACAATATGCTCTTTTATGAACCATCATTGAGTAAAGCTTGAACCAAAATGGTTTAATTTTTTTTCTCTTTAGTGAGGAAGAATTATGAAGAGGAAAATTATTGAGAGATGAAAGGGAGTAGTGTGCATTGGAAATTAAATTTCTATGGTTTAAAGGGTGAGAATGACAAAGTCCTACATGCAAAAAATGAGCTGGTTTGGCCGGCCATATATGAGTAATTTTGTTTAATTCAATAAATTATATCTTAGGTTGCTTAATTGAAAGCTGTTTTTTCTTGTTGATGAAGAGGATGATGTCTTCTATTGCATTGGCCGTCACTTAATTAATAATATCAATTTTATGTGACTTTGATTTGTATGGTATGTTTGTTATGTTCTAGTGTTACTTTGGTTGTAACTTGCATGTGCCAAGTGTTTTTTTTTGGGGATCTTTTGCTTTCATTGAAAATATTGATGAGAACTAAGAATTTACCAACATGTAGCATTTAGAATTATCCAATGAATAGAAAAGAACATACATACAAGTATGCAAGCATTAGGAATTCCTATGTGAAAAAGACCACGTGTCCAATCATTTGAGAATTTATATATCAAAAAAGACTGAAGTGTTTGTTTCTGTTCTCAATCTTGTTCATCGCCTTGATAAAACAAATTGTAAAGGAAAAAGTTTCAATTAAGTTAAAGCTGCATTAATCGCGTGTGTTGATTTAAAAAAAAAAAAAGGGGGTTAAACATGTTTTTAGTCCCTGTAAAATGAGAAAATTTTGGTTTTGGTCCCTGTAATTTTTTTTATTGGTTTTCATTCCTCTAAAATATGAAAATATTGTTTTTGGTCCCTGTCGTCATGTGACGTATGTGATGCTACGTTAGTATGTAACTATCCGAAAATTTTTTCCTGACCCCTAAAATGAACTTTTTTATCTGCCCTAAAATGAATATTATGGGCCAAAAACAGTGATTTCAGGTTTTAGACGGATAAAAATCAAAGAAAAACATTTTATAGGGACCAAAATCAAAATTTGCCTATTTTACAAGGACAAAAAACATTACATTTAAATTTTGGAAGGATGAAAACCAAAGAAAAAATTTTACAATGACCAAAATCAAAATTTACCCATTTTATAGGGACCAAAAACATATTTAACCAAAAAAAATATTTTTATTTTTACTTTTCATTATAAATATCATTTTGTTTTCATATTTTATTTCTCGTTTTCACAAATTTATTTAAGAAACAATAAAAATAAGAAAAAGTTGATTTTACGATTTTCTATCTAAACCTTTGAAAAACATAGAACTAAATGAAAACATGTTTTATAAATACAAGTGAAAACAGTAAATTTAAACAAAAATTACGTTCTCAAACTAAACACGTCCTAAAATTCTTCAATTTGATTTTATTAATTATTTTGCATTGGTTGGTTTTTTGTAAAAATTGATTGAAACTTGTGAAATGCCCTTAATCTTAGTAAGGATCCCTTCTAAATAAGGTTGAATTTGGGCAGACAGGGAGGACCCGCCGGTGGGAGGGGAGGGGGCACGGAATGGGTATGGGGAGAGAGAAAGGGAGGGATAGGGGTATTTTGGCAACGAGCTGGGTCGGGGTCGGTTTTGTCTCCCATGTCCCCATCCCTATTTCTAACGGGTTCGAGTTTTGTCTTCCCCATTTCCGCGGGCCCTTGACTCCGCTCCATATATGTAGAAAAATTGAAAAATTATATTTATGATAATTAATAAAATAAAATCATAAATTATACAATGATAAAAAAAATCAAAATAAAATTTTCTATTGAAAAAAGATTAAATTAAAAATAAACAAAATATATGAAACAAAATGAATGAGTATAAATGCATTAAAATAAATAAATAATTTGTATTTAACCGGGCGGGTTCGGGTCGGGGTGGGTCAGGTCGGGTATCAACATCCCCAACCCCGTCTCACCCCAGGTCAAAACGAGTTTTCTCTGTCAAAATCGGGTTGGGGTCGGGTGGATATTTGCGGGTTTGAGTTCTGTTGCCATGCCTAGAGGCAGCGTTTTAAAAACCGAACCGTATGGTTCAACCAGTTGAACTATGAACCGACCCTATCTATGGTCCGGTTATTTTAGCAGTTCAACCGCGGTTTTATCTCGGTTTGAGCGGTTTTAAGCGGTTGAACCATGACCGGTTTTAAGCGGTTGAACCATGACCCAAAGGTTGTCCAGTCCAGTTTTTAAAATACTGGGCAGAGGTGTTGTAGGCGAAAAGGAAATGCCGGAAGTCACTCCCGTGAAAAAATCAGGTCAACGAATTGTCTAATTCATTGTGGGGTCCATTCCATATTGGGTCAATATTTTTTTTGAACCCAAGGTATCTCCGGGCAGAATCCAAGGACTATTCCCTCGAAGTAGTGAAATCCATTTAAGAGATTGATCTTTCCGAACATATGATCTTCTATGCACATTAGACAAGTTTCAATTGTTTAAATGATCCAGTTATCTACCGATCATGTCACATATATTGCACACCATGGTAGCTCAAAATGAATTGGGCGAAAATTAAATTTGACTTAGATTTTTACAATTTAATGTATACTTTATAATATGAGACTATTCGAAGTTATTTATTTTGATGCCCCTACTTTTAATTTTTTTTTAAATTCATATGAGATTGCTAAGCTACTATCAAAAAAGAAAACTTAATAGGAAAAATAAAAGCTGAAACCTGGTTTAATTAACAGAAAGCAAAGTACCCAAAAATAAATAAATTAACAGAAAGCAACCTTAAAACGTGACTATTGTTAGAAAAGATGAATTCTGGTTATGTGTGTGTGTCCTCACTCTGCTTACATGGTATGAATGCAGTGGCAGCTGCAGACTCACGTGTCAGCCGTTATGTAGTGACTTTCTTTCCTTCTACCTCGCCCGTGATAGAGGCTAATTTCCTCTCTGTATATTCAATCCACCTGGTCTTTGGCACTATCACACATGTTAGCAATAATGTTATTTGAACATAAAACTCGAAAATAATTTTGATGATTGTTAATACAGTTCACATGTCGTCGTTAATGAAGTGTTAAATTTGGTTAATGAATATACTAATGTGTTGTAACTCATTAATCATCAACTGAATTTAATTAACCACGAATTTGACGAGAAAAACCACATTGGGCTTCCACATAAGTGCTTGTTTCAACTTCATTCCCTCCCAAGCCATGAGCAATCTTCGACACAACACACACACACACACAAAATAAAACAATAATGACATGCAAATGAAAAGGACAACATGAACCTTTTTCTGTCCAGAACACAAACGGTGATCTCATGTTCCCTTTATTCTTAGCTTCAAACTGAAACCTCTAATTAACACAGCAAAAGCGAACAATCACGAGACAAAGCAAGGTTTCTACCTTTACTATGTCTCTTCTCAATCACTAGTTTTCATTTTAAATCTCACTTTTTCTTAAACCAACAATAATAACAACAAAATCAACACAAAAATTGCCTTCTTGGCTCCCAAAACTCCCACATTTCCTCATAAAAACTAAACATTTTCCATAATAACAAACCCAACTATGAAACCCTCAACCGAACCATCAAATGACACTAGCATTATTATTGATATTGATTCCTCTTGCAGAAGAGTATCTTTTAATGAAAACCACCACCCAAATGGAGAAGTACAACAGCACCAACACAATGTTCCTTTGCTTTTGCAACCATCTTATGCTAGATCAAAGTCAATGATCTTTGATGAACTAAGAAACTTTCGCATATGTCTCAAATGGTGTGCTCTTGACCATTCTTCTTGTGTTGGAAAACTCATTTCCTATGTGACATTCATCTTCCTCACTTTCATTGTTCCTCTCTTTATCTCTCTCTTTGTTCAAGTCTCTGCTTCTTCCCCTGAAGATGACCCCAGCTCCTTCAACAAGCTTGTTCAACTACCGGAATCTGGCCTCGCCATCATTTCCTTCTTCACTCTCTCCCGCTTCTTCCGAAGGTACCGAAAGACCTCTTCATTTGCCTGTGTATGCTTTTCTTGTGTTGAAATTTTTGTATAAACAAAATTCACAAATCTATTATCTATTAGCTAACAACATTATATATCATGTAAATAGGTGCATAACATAACCCTGTGTTGGTAATTGTGGTCGTGGTCAAGGTTTTAAAAAATGGTCCACTACTACGATTAAGTCGTGACGTCAAGATTTTTGATGCCTTCGCAACCACAATATAACCACATCAGTTGTATTTGACTGTGATTCTTTGTAATATTATAGATAGTGATGCAGCCATGATTTAAAATCTTGGTCGCGCTTGCAGTTGTATTTACGTCGCAGTCCCTAATATTGCAAAAAATTGCGTTCAAATGTGGTCGCTGAGGTGCCACAAACATTGATGTTGTGGCCGGTGGTTGCAGACCACGATTTAAAACCTTGATCAGATACAAGATTTTAAATTGACAGTGCCAAGTTGTAGTTACGTCGCGCTCCTTAATATTCCATAAGGTGAACTTGATAGGCTGGTAATATTGTTATGTAGGATGGTTCTGTTACAATTAATTAATTGATATGAAACTAGTAAAAGTAAAAGTTGGTAACATCTTCCAATTGGAATATAAGCAGTCAATAGTAAGTAATTTTGAGTTGTTTTTTGAGTTCAACTGTAAGAAGTGCTTATTTTGAACGTGCTTAAATCGACCATATTATGTTTTCTGGCAGGTATGGCCTTAGGCAACTTCTGTTCTTAGATGCATTGCAAGACGACACAACATATGTTCGACGCGGTTATGCACGCGAGCTAGAGAAAGCCTTCAGATATTTGGCATACATAATCTTACCCTCTTTCTTCGTAGAACTTGCTCACAAAATCATATTCTTCTCAGCTGTTAAGATTTCAGCACCAAATATAAGTGCAGGATTCCCTCTGAATTCAATTGTGTTTGTATTGGTGTTGGTTTCTTGGTTGTACAGAACTGGGGTGTACTTGTTGGTGTGTGTGATTTTTAGACTAACATGTCAGCTTCAGATACTGAGGTTTGAAGGGGTTCACAAGCTTTTTGAAGGATGTGGGTCTGAGGCAGGTGACATATTTAAAGAGCATGTGAGGATTAGAAGGCAATTGTGGGTTATAAGTCATAGGTATAGATTTTTCATAATTTGTTGTGTGGTTACAATGAGTGTTAGTCAAATGGGTGCTCTTTTGCTGGTTTTGGCTTCCAAGTCTGATAAGACCTTCTTCAATTCTGGTGACCTTGTGGTAAGCATTCTATTGCGTTATATTTTATATCTTCATAGTTATGCATATCAAATTTGAGAAAATTTAGATCTTCATAACTATCTTATCTAATAGTATATATATAATTATATATTAAGTAACATATTATAGGGTGTGATTTTTTTATAAATAAAAGTTTAGGTTGGGGAATGACGTCCCAATTCAAGACAGAGAAAACCTTTGGACTCAATAAGTACTTACGAAGGAAATTACATTTACCTCACCCCAAGGGACTAGTGAGGACTTGAACGTGCAACATGTCAAATACAAGTCTTGTCATGCTAGATTTGGATTTACTACCTTTCTCCCGCAAAAGTCACGGTATCTTTAGGTTCTTCCATGAAAGAGAGAGATGAGAGAGAAAGGAGATAAGGCGAGAGAGAGTGTGTTGAAAGAGAGAGACAAAGACAAAGACACAATGCCTTTGGCGCCATAAAGGCAGGAGATTCATGTTCTGACATTCTCCACTATGCCAACCCTTTGAGTTTATATTATAGGGTGTGAAGTTTCATTTAGTTTTTTATTTAAATGAAATTTTATAAAGTTCACCTACAACATAAAATCTTTTAATTCAATAGTTGGTTTGGTTAATTCCATATTCAACAGAAAGTTATTTAATGATGTAGGTGTAACAATTTACCAACTAGTATCAATTGATCAAGTCCATTGTATTGTACTGCATTATACATACAAATATAGAGAAATATTAATAACTCACTCTTTAACACATTCTTTTTCAACACAAAAATTACTTATTATTAAGTGAAAAACATGTGAATAATAGCAATTAAGAATTGGATTCTACCAATCAAGGAGTGAGGTTTTAAATTTTATAGTATGTGATTAAAAGAATGTATGAAGTAGTTGTCAATTCACTTAAACTAGTTTGTTCTTTCTAAAATGACTCTCCAATCAAGTAAAAGATATTGGTAAATGCTCTTTTCGCAGATGAGTAATAAGATTTGGTCTGAATTTGATGGTATAATATTTTAAATTAAATTTATTAACAAGTATGATTACAAAGAAATTTCTCCTAATTGTGACTTGCAATCAATTTATGCAGATTTGTTCAGCTGTGCAGTTGAGTGGCTTCTTCTTGTGCATCCTAGGTGCAGCAAAAATCACACACAGAGCACAAGGAATAGTGTCAATTGCCACACGATGGCACATGCTGGTGACTAACGCTTCTGCTGAATCAGAACAGTGCAAAGATCATATGTCTGAGGGACTAGCCAGTGATAGTGATTCTGATTCCTCTGACATCATACACATTTCAGTAATCCCACAACGACTTTCCTCTTTCCATACCAGACAATCTTTAGGTGATTTTTATCTCCACATAAAAAACTTTGGTTTTTTGGTACCAAAATAAATGAGGTTACTCAGTGATTGAAATCCTTTTGATTTTAAATACGTCCTCAATCTTCTCTGAACTTATATTCTCACTCCTGCTTCGTTCTCCAAATAAATGAAAATAATAATTAATTACATTTTTCATACACCGGTTAGTCCTAACGTTTTGTCACATCTGTTTTGTTAGTCCTTTAGGAAATTAATTGGATGAATATAACAAAAAATTAGGAATTGTTTATAAAACGTTAGAATATACTACTTATTATTTTCATTTACTTGAGAGATGAAACATGAGAGGTGTAGGTTTAAGTACGAAATTGAGGGTTTTATTCAATTTTTTTTTATTTTGTTGTGTTTGATTTTTGCAGTGACATATTTACAGCACAACCATGGAGGGATAACGCTGTATGGGTTTACACTTGATCGAGGATTGCTTCATACTCTGTTTGCCTTCGAGTTCTCTCTAGTTCTTTGGATTCTGAGTAAGGTAGTTGTTTTGTCCTAGCAAAATATTTAAGTCAAGAGAAAGCCTTGCATGAACCGAGGAATGTGTATCAATATTTTCTCATCTGAATGGCTGGGTCCTTATTTTTGTATAATTACTATTTTTGAAATTATTTCCGATGGATGATGTTAGTAAATTAAATCTTTCATATGAATTACCCTACTAGTTATACAATAGGAAATTTGGGCCAAGTAATTCACCTTTTACTTAGGTTTAATAGCATGATTTATGTTACAATCAGTAACTTCCATTCCATGGGTACAAAATTTTGCTGTAAGCTCGATTTAATAATTTCTCATCTGTATCATGTCCTGATTTTGGAATTGAGATTTGAGAAAATCTTTTTATTCAACCTGAACTTTTACTGTTTGTTTTTTCTAGTTCGCTCGCAAGTTAAATTTTATTTTGTTCATGTATACGAAATCAAATTATTTTGTTCATAATCATTTAATATATTAACCCTTGCTCTTTGAAAAGAATTGTAATAAGTTCGATATTGATATTCAACATATTTGTAAATAATTTAATATATTAAACTTTGCTCTTTAAAAAAAAATTGTAACAAGTTTAGATATCTTATGATATTAATATTCAACATATCTGTAAATAATCAAAAAATTTAATCACAATATAGCTTCAAATAATTCACCTCTAGATCATTAATTAAGTTAGTGACTCACTAAAGTAAGAATGAGATAATTATTATTTATAAAAACAAACTCCATCAAACACTCTAGTTCTACATTAAAACACGTCTCCTCTTTTCTATTTTAATGCTCTTTTTATATTTAATATTTTCAATTCATTTGGGGTTTCCTTATTTCTTTTCCTTTGGTGGCAAATAAAATCTAAGCTTAATTATAGTTTTAATCCCCCTGTTTTTTAACGTGACAAAAACACAAGAAGAGGGTTTGAATTGGGTTTTTGAAATCTTTTCGAAATACTTAAGTGTTTTTGAAACCCTTTTTCAAAACAACTTTTTAACAAAAAATAACAATAAGGGGAAGTAAAGAGAAGAGAAAGAATACGACACTGTGATTTATACTAGTTCACTATCACCTGATAGCTACGTCTAGTCCCTTCACACACAGAAGGATTTCTCCACTATAATCAACCTGATTACACTTGAGACTATATTACTGTCAATCTGGCTATACTCACGACTTCTTAGAACGACTTAGTACAGTCAAGCCTCTAAGGAATACAGCCACTACTGGGCTTAATACAAGAGTTCAAAAATACTTTGAAATAATAACTATAACTCTCAGCAAAGAGGATATACAATGAAAAGCTTTAAGCACAAATATAACATTCTAACAGAAAGAATAAAAACAATTAAGTGTTTGTTCACTTGGTCTCAGAGACTTGAAATAATTTCTTGGTTGCTCACTGTCTCGCAAGAATGATTCAGTTTCGTTAACCTACTTCAGTGAATGAAGTAAGATATATATAGCTAGGGTTCCAAATAGTGTCGTTGTGACCTAACAGCTCTTTCACCAATGGCCAAAACTTGAGATCCGCTTTATGTGGCTTTTAGCGAGTCTTTTTATTTTCAGCTCTACTCCTGTACACTGACACAGCAGACAAACGCGGGATCTTGTCCCTTGTGATCCTTTTTGAATTTGAGACACTTTCAGAGCAAGGCAAATATGATGATTATATCAGTTGCCATTCTCTTTGGCCTTTGATTCCTCGTACATTAAAATACTCATCAATGGGGATCATTTAATACTTGAAGTAGTTTTTAATGCTTCACTCAGTCTGGTTTCCAACCAGAGGCATCTTCTACCAGATGATATTTGTTACTGAGATACTCTTACCAGAGTAAGCTTGGACCAGAGGCAAGTTCTTTAACGTAGTTTTTCTTGGCCTTTCATATACCAGAGTCTTGTAGTACCAGACGTAGGGTACCAACAGAGTGTAGTCTTACCAGAGGATGATCTTCACCAGAGGATTGACTACCAAAGCATTGACTACCAGAGCATGGCCTTACCAGAGTAAGGTTATAAGACGCTGGCGTCATCAGCACTTACCAGACGATCAAAGCCATACTCAAAGGAATGAATCAGAGGGTGAAATGTACACAGAGGCGCAGCTTTGAGAGACAGTTCCATCTGATGAATAGTGACTTACTCACTAAGTTCTGCACACTAACAAACACATCAGAGGATAAATTGTTCTTTTCAATATTTGTTATCATCAAAATGATTTCTTTTCAATATTTGTTATCATCAAAAGGATTAAGGGTCATTGTTTCTGAATCCACTTGATTCCAATAATCTCCCCTTTTTTGATGATGACAAACACATAGATTGATGAACAATTTTCCATTAGAAAAATATTTACTTAAGAGAATTTCAAAGGCTCCCCCTGAATTAAGGACATATAAGTACAATGTCACATCAGATGTATGTAGTGTATCAGAGCATTTCATGAAATTCATGCTTATAAATTATTAGAGCTTACACTTAAAAGGTAATGTATCAGAGCATATACTGAAACAGTGATGTATCATAGCATACCAAATACATCAGAGCATACATTCCAATATAATGTATCAGAACAAATAATGCAATGCATGGTGTTCATTTTCTTTTAACACTTGGTTGATACATTAAGTTCATCAATTACTCTATACTTCTCTATTTTCTTCTCCCCCTTTTGTCATCAGACAAAAAGGTTAAGATTATAAATAACATCATTGTCAAAACAGAGTAGATAGAAAGATAAAGATTAAAACATAATAGGTACCAAAAGCAACTATTTCATTAATCAAAATGAGTACCAAGTTACAAAAGTTTTAAAATAAAACAGGTACAGGGCTTAGAAACAAGAAGGTGAAAAATTAAAAAAAAAATCCTAAGGGCAAGCTAAGGCTTGTTCAGCTTCTCCAAGATTGTCTTCAACATATCAGCAACTGCATCATGTTTTTGACTGGAAGAGTCCATGAATTGCTAAGAAGTGACCATAAATTGCTTGAATTCTCTGTTATCTTCAATCAGTCTGTCCAAGGCAGCCCTTGGAACAACAACACTGTTAGATTGAGTGGAAGAGGCAGAGGCAGAGGCCTGAGCAACCATAGCAATAGATGCAGGAGGAAGAGTTTCAGGTTCAGGTGTAGGGTCAAGTTCTGGTTCCCAAACTACTGGAGCTTCAATTGGAGCCCTTTTTCATTCAGGTGCAGCCAGAATTCTTCTTGTTATCTTAAGTTGTTTCTCTTGGTGACTCTCAAACAAGCTAGTCACATAATACCAATTACCATAAAACTCTTCTAGAGCCAGCCATGTACTAACAGATGAAGAACGATCCTCTTCAATATGTTTTTCTATGTCAAGTTGTTCCTTTGTGATGCCATAAACCTCTCAAAGGTAAAGAATAGGTTGCGGTTTGGCAGAGGCAATAAGCTTGGGCCATGGTACAGAGGGATAACTAGAGGTTAGTTGGAAGAAGCAATGAATTGGTTTTTGGTGAGGTCAGCAGAGGGTAGTTGGGTTTGTGTTTCAGAGGGTTGTGAAATAATGACAATGTCATCGTGTGAATCAGGAGTAGGAGGTTCAGATTCTAGATTCTTAATTACCTCAGAGGCAATCGTAGAAGTGATGATTATTTCATCTTCTATGATTGGTTTTGTTGTGACTTCAGTTTCAATATGGTGTGGTGATGGTGGAGGTGTTGAAATTTGTGGGGTAGAAGGTGGTGGAGTAGGATTAAAAGTGGCTAAGGGCTGAATGTCAAAGATTGTATCAAAACCAAGTATAAAGGTTTGGGTTTCCTGTGCCATAGGTTCAGTTACAGTTTCTGGTTGTGTTGGGAGCTTAAGGTCAGGTTGTGGTTGAGGTTGAGGTGGAGTGGCAGGTTTAGGTTGTGGTGGAGGAAAGGGTTCAGATTTGGTTGGAGGAATAACAGAAAGAGGTTATATATAAGAAATTGAGACATTGGTTCTTTGTCTCTGTCTTAGGGGCACATCATCATCCGTTTCATCAGATGATGAATCAAAGCGTAGAGGAGGTAGAGGCTTAGAAGGTTGAGAGGGGTTAGGTTGGGTTACCTCAGAGGCAGGACCAGCAGATCTAGCAGTATAGATAGACTTATAGAGTCTTACAGCATCTTCAAGTACCTTTGTCTTCTTGGCTGGTACTTGATCACGAAGCTTGACAATCCTCTTCCTCTTGGGCTGAGGGGCAGCAGCAGCAGTAGATGCAATAGCGGTAGAGAGAACAGCACCACCAGAGGCAGCCTGTTGAGGTGTAGTTGCAGAGGCTTTCCCTTGGAGCCTTTGTGCACTAAGTTCAGCATGGTATCTGGCACATTCTTCCTGAGTTTTTGCCAAAAACTCTGTCATGTCTTCCTTTTTTTCTTCTTGTTCCTCATTCAACAAAGAAGGCATGAAAGAATGTATCACTGGTGGAGCCAGTGGAGGTGCTTACGAAGAGATGGAGATTCATGCAGCACTCCGAGTGATTCTCTTTATAGGCATAGAGGGGCCATCACCAACAGTCTTTACCCTTTTTCCTTTCCTGTCGGGTTTATTTGCAGCTTCATTTTCCTTTGCAGCTTTAGCAATCAACTCTGAAGATAACAACTTCATCTTCTTTAGGTTGTCACTGTTAAAGGTGGGGCAGAACATGTTTGAAGCATGACTCCAACTTCTTGAGTGTTGAGGGCTTGTAGATGTCTGATAACACCCTATTCTTCCATAATCGCTAAAATAACCCTTTCATAGGGTATATTTCTGTTTTGCCCTTTCCTGGAGAAGCTGATGGCTCTCCTTAGGAAATTGAAGATAATGCTTGGCATATTGAGGGTAGTCTTGAAGTCGTAATGCCACATTACGAACTTGTGGTCTGTGCTCACAGAGTCCATTGAACCAACCTTGGGCATAATGTTGCTCTTGATGATCTTGAAGAGTACCCAGAACCGATTCTTCATATCCACAGCCTTTGTAGCATTTAGCTTCTCAAAGATGTATTCGTTGATCACAGGCATTCCACCATAGGCATTCTCCCAGTTTTCAGTGATTTCTGTTCCAGAGTTAGGGCACTTTAAATCCCTTGTAGTCACAATTTGCCTTCCTTGAACATGGTTATAGATGGTGTTGTTTTCAGACCATCCAAATCTCCAGAATTGTTTGAGCAATTCAGGGTAGATAGGTCTGGATTCTATATAGAAGTAGTCGATCCAACCCATATCTGTGAAGTGGATTCTGAAGTCGTAGTCATTCTTAGCCAGTTCTTGAAGATCAACACGAGATTCACAGAGAATAGTGAGATCCTTGGGGTCGATATCCACAGTGGGTTGTGGAGCATTATGGGGACCAACAATTTGTTGTTGTTGAGCAGCCATTGCAAAAGGTTGTAGAGTTAATGTAGAAGCAGAAAGCGAAAATGGGGTTTAGGGTTCAAAGAGTAAGACTTCTCAGAGAGATAGTGTGGGTAGTGGGTGAGTGAGTGGCTATAAAATGTGTTTGAGAAGGTAAACCGCCTTCTTCAGTTTTCAAAATAAAAGAATTATTAAAACTGTCGTTTCAGAAATGAAACGTCTCAACCACTGTGTTAAAGAGGCGCAGTAAAACTGTCTTCGGGCAGTAAAAGCAATTATGACTCAGCGAAGAGTAATTCTCATCCACTAACGTATCAACCAGTCTCAGAAAGACACGTGTATAAAAAGATTCCCAGAGGGAACTTATAATGAATGCACTAGATGCATGTGAATGTGAACAGTTACCAGATGCAATCAACAACAGATGATATAAATAAATATAATATAAACAGAGACAGTAAAATATCAGAGGCATATATGCTATCACCAAACGCAATCCTAATATTAGAGGCAAGTGTGATTATCAGACGCACACCTGATATCGGAGGCAAGTATGCTACCAGATACTGGCATATTAGAGGCACACATATCAGAGGCAAATATATTCAATTTAAACATTCATTCCTTTATAAGATGGAAATTCAAGTTTTTCCTTATACAGTTGAATCTATTTTTAGTAAGGGGTTTTATAAAGATATCCCATTGATGGTCAGTATCAATAATTTTAATTTCAAGTATCCCTTTCTGAACATAGTCTCTTATAAAATGATGTTTAATTTCAATATGTTTAGCTCTTGAATGTAAAATAGGATTCTTATTCAAACATATAGCAGAAGTATTATCACAGAAGATAGGAATGTTACTCTCTTTTATCTGGTAATCCTCAAGTTGATACTTCATCCATAGAAGTTGTGAGCTACAGCTTGCTGCAGATATATACTCAGCTTCTGCTGTTGATAGTGCTATTGTGTTTTGCCTTTTGCTAGACCACAAGATAAGGTTTGCTCCAAGAAATTGGCAGCCACCACTTGTGCTCTTTCTTTCAATTCTATCTCCAGCAAAGTCAGCATCACAGAAATCTACTAACTTGTAATCATCTGATTTCTTATAAAGCAAACCAAGATTAGTAGTTCCTTTAAGGTACCTAAAGATTCTCTTAACAACAGTTAAATGAGATTCTCTAGGATCAGACTGGAATCTAGCACACAAGCATACACTAAACATTATATCTGGCCTTGAGCCAGTAAGATAAAGGAGTGAACCTATCATACTTCTGTATACATTTTGGTCTACCTTTTTACTAGGGCCATTTTTGCTTAGAGCACATGCAAGATGCATTGGTGTGCTCATTGGTTTGGTTTCCTCTAGCTTGAACTTCTTCAAAAGTTCTTTCATATATATTTAGTCTGATGGATATAGGTTCCATCTTGACATTGCTTGATTTGAATACCAAGGAAGAACTTCAATTCTCCCATCATACTCATCTCAAACTCATTCTGCATAAGCTTAGAGAATTTCTCACAGAGAGATTCATTAGTAGCACAAAAAATAATATCATCTACATATATTTGAACTACTATGAAATGCTTTTTAGATGATTTTCTAAAGAGTGTGGTACCCACCTGTCCTCTTTCAAAACCATTTGACATTAAAAAGGTACTAAGTGTATCATACCAAGCTCTTGGAGCTTGTTCAAAATCATAGAGAGCCTTTTTAAGTTTGAAGACATGCTCTCGAAATGCAATATCTTCAAAACCAGGTGGTTGTTTTATAAAAACTTCTCACTTATGAAACCATTTAAAAATGCACTCTTTACATCCATCTGATATAAAGTAATGCCATGATGTGCAATAAATGATAACAAGATTCTAATTGCTTCTAATCTAGCTAAAGGTGCAAAAGTTTCAGTATAGTCAATACCTTCCTCTTGCGAATACCCTTAAGTAACTAATCTTGCTTTGTTTCTTACCACTTTGCCATCTTCATCAAGTTTATTTCTGAAAACCCACTTGGTTCCAATGGCTTGCTTATCCTCTGGTGGAGGTACAAGCTTGCACACATCATTCCTCTGGAACTGATTCAGTTCCTCTTGCATAGCAAGTATCCATCCCGTCTGTCAGTACTTCATCAATTGTCTTTGGTTCAATCTCTGACAATAGAGCAAGATCTGAGTGTTCTCTGAGAGATGATCCAGTTCTGACTCTGTAACTTGGTTCACCAATGATCTGGTCCTTTGGGTGATGAGTCTTGAACTTCCAATCTCTTGACTCTGCTTGAGTCTGGTTACCAGACGGAGGACCAGAGGCAGCATCAGAGTCACCACCAGATACATCAACATTTGTTCCTTTGCTTATCTGCATATCTGCAAAGATCTCAACTACCTCTGACATTTTAGTGTCAGGCTTCTTGTCATCAAATCTCATATGCATTGATTCATCAACAATTAAAGTTTCTTTGTTGTATACTCTGTAAGCTTTAAAGCGTTCAAAATATCGTAAAAAGATACCTTTTTGTGCTTTAGAATCAAATTTACCAAGACTGTCCTTTGTATTGAGAACAAAGCAGTCACACCCAAATTGATGAAAATATGAAATATTGGGTTTTCTCCCTTTCCACAATTCATATGGAGTCTTATTCAAGATATGTCTAATATAGATTCTATTTTGAATATAGCATGCAGTGTTTACTGCTTCTGCCCAAAAGTGCTTTGCAATATTAGTTTCGTGAATCATGGTTCTGGCCATCTCTTTAAGAGACCTATTTTTCCTTTCTGCAACACCATTTTGTTATGGTGTTCTAGGGGAAGAAAAATTGTGAGAAATGTCATGTTCTTCACAAAAGTTTTGAAATAGTTCATTTTCAAATTCACCACCAATATCACTTTACACTTGTTTGCAGAAGACAGAAAACATCTTAAAAGACTCATCCTTATGTGCAAGGAATTTTACACATGTCCATCTGGTATAGTCATCAACAATAACAAGACTATATTTCTTTCCAGACAAAGAGGCAGTTCTAGTTGGGCCAAATAAATCTAAATGTAAAAGTTAAAGAGGCCTTAAAGTGGAAACAACATTTTTGGATTGAAATGAGGATTTTGTTTGTTTCCCTTTTTAGCATGCTTCACAAATAGCATCAGATCAAACTGATACTTGAGATTTGGTAAGCCTTTAATAAGTTCCTTCTTGTTAAGCTTTGAGATTAACCTCAAGCTAGCATGACCCAATCTCTTGTGCCAAGTCTATTGTTCTTCATCAAGTGACAAAAAGCACTTGACATTTTGAATGGCCAACTCAGATAACTTAATTTTATAAATATTATTCTTCCTCTTTGCTGTAAAGAAGATGGAACCATCTTTCTTGTTTTTGACTATACATGTATTATCACTGAAGCCAACATCATAACCACTATTACATAATTGACTTACACTAAGTAGATTACGCTTAAGGCCATCAACAAGTAAAACATTATCAATAGAAGGTAGAAATTTCTCACCAACCCTTCCAATGCCAATGATTTTACCTTTCTGGTTTCCACCGAAATCAACTGTTCCACTCTCTTTATATTTAAGCTCTTGGAACATACGCCTTTCTCCCGCCATGTGACGTGAGCACCCACTATCCAAGTACCAGGACTGGTGTTTCAATTTTGTTGCTAAGCAGATCTGCAACATAGATAATCTTTTCCTTAGGTATCCAAATCATTTTGGGTCCTCTCTTGTTAGTTCTAGAAGGAAACTAGTCCTTCTTATTTTTCAATTCATAACAAGTATTTCTTATGTGACCTTTCTTATTACAAAAGTTACATAGCAGACAGTCACTATGATCATTAGTCTCATTAGACTTTAGGTTGGTGTTTTGAAAAGTGGGTTCCTCTGGTTTGTAACCAAGACCCTTTTTGCCATTTTGGCTAACACCCAAGATTATAGATGCCTGTTTGCTGCGTGTCACACACTCAGCAAGAAACCTTTGAAATCCCTCTTCATATTTTGAAGAGTTGCATTCAGGTTTTTCTTCATTCTTAGAGCTAACATTCACCAGACGGTGATTCTCAGCTTTGAGTTTTTCATTCTCTTCATTGAGTGTTAAAAATTCTTTTGAAAGTTTTGAGAATTTCTTTTTCAAAGCTTTGTACTCAATGGAGAGCTTGGACGCCTCATCTAAGAGTTCATCAGAAGCTTCTTGAACATCAGAGGATGAGTTGGAATTTACCTCTTCTTCCTCTTCTTCACTGTCTGATCCAATAGTAGCCATCAAAGCCATGTTGGCATGTTTCTCATCATCATCAGACGATGATGAATCAGAGTCATCCCATGTTGCAATGAGACTCTTCTTCTTCTTGCCTTTGAAACCACTTCTCTTTGGTTTCTCTTTCTCGAGTTGTGGATATTCAGACTTGAAGTGTCCTGGCTTCTTGCACTCGTAGCAGACCACTTGACTCTTGTCTTTGTAATCCTTCCTTTTCCTTGAGTCCTTCTTCTGGAATTGTTTCCTGAACCTTCCCTTCTTCTTCCACTTACATTGAATTTTCTTGAAATAAAGGAAAGTTCATCGTCTGTTCCATCACTACTCTCACCAGACGATCCTTCTTCTGCTTCTTGTTCAGCTTGTAGAGCCTTGGAAGTGGAAGCTTTGCTAGTAGATTTCAAGGCAATCAACTTTGACTTCTTTGGAGGTTCTTCTTCATTTAGCTCAAGTTCATGAGCTTTCAAGGAATAAGAAGATCTTCTAGACGAAGTCTATTTAGATCCTTGGCTTCTTGAATAGTCGTGACCTTAGGTCTCTATTGCCTAGGCAGGCTTCTTAATATCTTCTTCATGTGATCAGCAGTGGTGTAGCTCTTGTCAAGAACTTTTAGACCATGAACCAATGTTTGAAATCTTCTAAACATGGTTTCAATATCTTCTCCCTCTTCCATCTTGAAGAGTTCATACTGTCTAACAAGAATGTTAGTCTTTGTTTCTCTTACTTGGGCAGTACCCTCATAGGACAAAGCCAATGAGTCCCAAATATCTTTAGCAGTGGCATTCTTGCCATATATCTCATACTGTTTCTCAAAAATAGCACAGATAAGGAAATATCTTGCTTTCTGATTCAGTTGATAAGCTTTATTTTGCTCAGATTCCCACTTATCCTAGGAATGGGATTTCTCTTAGAGTCAACAGGTTCGGTATATTGTTTTCAACCATATCCCAAAGCTCAAGTTGTTGTGACTCAAAAAAGGTTTTAACTTTATCTTTCCAGTAGTCATACTTTGTTCCAGTGAACAAAGGAGGATGGTTAACATGACCACCAGCTTCATTGCTTGCCATAGATAAAGTATACGATATTTTCCTCTCACACGGTTAAGTGCTCAACTAAGAAGCCGAGCTCTGGTACCAATTGAACGTGACAAAAACACAAGAAGGGGGTTTGAATTGGGTTTTTGAAATCTTTTCAAAATACTTAAGTGTTTTTTAAAACCTTTTTCAAAACAACTCTTTAACAAAAATAACAATAAAGGGAGGTAAAGAGAAGAGAAAGAATATGACATAGTGATTTATACTAGTTCACTATCACCTGATAGCTACGTCTAGTCCCTTCACACACAGAAGAATTTCTTCATAATCAACCCGATTACACTTAAGAGTATACTACTGCCAAACTGGCTATACTCACAACTTCTTAAAACGACTTAGTACAATCAAGCCTCTAAGGAATACAGCCACTACTAGGCTTAACACAAGAGTCCAAAAATACTTTGAAATAATAACTATAACTCTCAGCAGAGAGGATATACAATAAAAAGCTTTAAGCACAAATATAACTTAATTTCTAACACAAAGAATAAAAACGATTAAGTGCTTGTTCATTTGGTCTCAGAGACTTGAAATAATTTATTTGTTGCTCGCTGTCTCACAAGAATGATTCAGTTTCATTAACCTAATTCAGTGAATGAAGTAAGGTATGTATAGCTAGGATTCCAAATAGTGTCGTTGTGACCTAACAGCTCTTTCACCAATGGACAAAACTTGAGATCCGCTTTATGTGGCTTTTAGTGAGTCATGTCATTTTCAGCTCTGCTCCTGTACACTGACACAGCAGACAAATGCAGGATCTTGTCCCTTGTGATCCTTTTTTAATTTGAGACACTTTTAGAGCAAGGATGATTATTTTCGTTGACATTCTCTTTGGCCTTTGATTCCTCGTACATTAAAATACTCATCAATGAGGATCTTTTAATACTTGAAGTAGCCTTTAATGCTTCATTCATTCTGGTTCCAACCAGAGGCATCTTCTACCAGATGATGTTTGTTACTGAGATACTCTTACCAGAGTAAGCTTGAACCAGAGGCAAGTTCTTCAACGTAGTTTTTCTTGGCCTTTCATATACCAGAGTCTTGTAGTATCAGACGCAGGGTACCAATAGTGTGTAGTCTTACCAGAGGACGATCTTCACAAGAGGATTGACTACCAGAGCGTTGACTACCAGAGCATGGTCTTACCAGAGTAAGGCTATCAGACGCTAACGTCATCAGCACTTACCATACGATCAATGTCAGACTCAAAGGAATGAATCAGAGGGTGAAATGTACATAGAGGCACAGCTTTGAGAGAAAGTTTTGTCTAATGAATAGTGACTTACTCACTAAGTTCTGCACACTAACAAACACATCAAAGGATAAATTGTTCTTTTCATTATTTGTTATCATCAAAATAATTAAGGGTCGTTGTTTCCGAATCCACATGATTCCAACAGTTTTAATCGATTCATGAAATTGGACCCCGTATTTCTAATTTCAGATATTTAGTCCCCCAATCTTCAAAAATTCAGACATTTTGCCCAACTGTTAAATTGACATCCCAAATTTAACAGAATTAGTGACATGGCATGCCTTAAGTTTATGTGGCATATGACTTGGTAACACAGGTTGCTGCCACATCATTTAAACAAACCATGTTACTTCAATGACCAATTCCATGTCACCTTATTAATTTTTATTAATATCAGAAATACAAAAATGAAATATTAAATTCGAAAATGTAAATAAAATAGAAAATAGGAAATAAAAGAAGGGTTTGGAATCACATTTCCAGAAAACCCTAAATCCCTATACTGAAATCAAGTAGGCTTCATCACATAAGGGTTTCCACTCTTTTTCTACCTTTCGAAAACCCTAATTGAAATCTGGTTTCTTCATCGCGCCTTGTGATTGTTTCTTCATTGTTTGTTCATCTTTCTCTTTGTATCCTTCCTTTTGCGACCAGTGCTTATGGATAGAGTGAACATGGCGAACTCTAGACCTGGTGTGAAGACTTTTGACCCACCACCCCTCTCTTCATTCCACAAACCGGATGATAAGTATTGTGCTAGGCAGGTTTCCTTTAACTTTGTTACTTTCTATGAAAGAGAACATTTTGGTATGTGTGTTTGTTAGTATTTATGTCATGAATAGGGGCAGGGAAGTCACATGGTCCATGTATATATGTATGTGTTTTATAGTAGTCATTTGATTATTCATATATGTCCAAAAGGTATGTGGTTGTTGTTCATATGTCACAATGTGGTTGTTTTTTGTGGGTATTTTGTTACTTTACATATGTTAAGTGAAGTGAAGTGGTCCAACTTAGGTTTTTCCATTAATGTAAGTGTTTTATAATAGTCTATTGTTGATCCTTTTGTTTGATTATTATTGATATCTATAGACCAGTAGAGGTGCAGAGGGTCAAATTAAAAATACACCATGGGGTATATTTGTAAATTACCCTTCCAAATTGTACATCAAATGACAAATAGATGAGATGAATTGGGCCTGGGATGTGGATGGAATGTTCTATATGGATGTGTAAAATTGGTCAAAAGTCTGGTTACATAGCCTTCAAATGTTTGTGGTACCAGCACCCAATGTTCTCTCTTGCTCGTGGATTAAGACCCCCCAATAGTGATACTGATGTATTAAAACTTGCTAAAGATTCTAAAGGATATGAAGTCATTGAGGTATTTGTGGAATACCTTATAGTAAATGAGAAGGATATGAAGTCATTCCAGTGACTGTTGAAGATGGAAGTAATGACAATGGCAAGGACAATGACAATGACAAAGTAAATGAGAAAGCCGATATCATAGATGATGATAGATTGAATGAAACTTCAGATGATGAAGATGAAGGGGATGAGGTTCAAACTGAAGGTAAGGTAGTTGCTGATAGTGAGGCTGAATTGGATGATGAGAGTGAAGAAGATGTTGATTATGTTACAAATTTTAATGAGAACATGGAATCCGAAATGGATGAAAACATGGATGATAGTGATCTTGATGAAGACTGAGATTGGACCAGTGTTTTGCCTCTAGAAATGGTTAATGAAGTCAAGAAAAATGTAAGAAATGCTAGGACTGGAGGGTTGAATCCAAATCCAGAAGCTACGGCTGATTTTGAGGGACTAACTGATAGGGCTGAGAAATGGTCGGATTCGGTTGTATTTGGGTTCAAATATTCTAATCCGTAGAAAACTAAACAAGGTAAAAATTCATACATTTTCGTCCGTTTAGCCGACAGATTGAGCGGATACTAGGTTTAGCGGTGTGGTGGGTGGGTTAGTGTGGTTGGAGAAGAAAAAAGCAACACACAAGTAGGGTAGTTGATTCTGAATCACACGTGCATGTTGTCAATCTGCAACCGTGGAGATAAACGATGTTGCTTAACCAAGTTTTGGTGCCTTCCCCACTCCAGAATGAAAATGAGGGAAGACATGGCATGAGAAAATGAGGTGGTGAGAAGGAGAGACTAGCACAGTGGGTTAGGGGCGGTAGAACTGGAGGCAGTCCGTGCAGCGGTGGGTTGGTGGCGGTTCAGTGGTTGTCTGAGGTTAGTTGGTTGATGATGGAGCAAAAGGGAGAGAGACGTACGGAGTGAGGGAGGTGATTGGATGAATGGGTTTTCCAAAGGTTTGAAAGAGACGAGAGAGAGAGAGAGAGGTAAGTTTGAAAATTGACTTAGAAAATACAAGTGAGGTTTTTTAGAGAGAAGGATGAACAAATTTCAACTAATACCCAACACATCTTTTTTTATTCAAACTTGAAATATTGAACAACTTTTAATTATAAAAAAGTAAGCATAAAGTAATGTGAACTAAGATGTAGGTAGTGTGTATGATATAATGGGTCACTCTAAAAGACAAAAGTAGGACGGGACAAGCATAAAGTAGCGTAATACGTTTTCTTCGGTCGGATCTGGGCACCAATGGTACTTTTTTCACACCCGAGCTCGACTATTTGCACCCCTTTCTATTCTATCTCTTCAGTTTTCTTGCCCAATTGTCTAATCCGACCCTCCCGTTTGACCAAAATTGATTCGAATACAATGGGTTCAAGCAGGTCAAGAGTTTTTGCCCACCCCTACTAACCAATTATTCTGATCAGTTAGATACTCCTCCAAGCAGTGATGATGATGAGGAAGGTAGTACTAAATTTCCAAAGTTTAGGATGCCCGAAGGTCGTGCTAATGTCAGGTTTGAGGTATGTTCGACACCAAAAAGATGGTAAAAGATGCAGTTAAGGAGTAAGCCATGGAGAATAAGAAAAATATGTAGTTCACCAAAAATGATAACAAATGAATGGTTGTGAGGTGTATGATAGGATGCCCTTTTTATCTGAGAATTAATATGAGGAGTGCAAGTCAATATTGACAGGTTGTTAATTTCACTGATGAGCACACTTGTCACAGAACTGCTAGAAATAGGCAAACAAAGACAGAATGACTTGCCAAAAAATTCATACCTACACTGACTCATACACCTGACATGAAGGTTAAGGGGCTAATTGCTAAGGGTATTCAAAGATGGGGTGTGAAGTTGACACATGATGCAACATATAGGGCAAAGAAAAAAAAGCATTAGAAAAGATATAAGGGGCTGGCAGTGACCAATATTTATATTTGAGAAGCTATGCAGAGGAGTTGAGGAGGTCAAATCCAAATAGTACAGTGATTATCCAATGTGAGTTGGGAGATATGGGCCTTGTTTTTTAGAGAATGTATGTATGCCTTGAGGCATGCAAGGCTGCATTTGCCTATACATGCAGACCTTTTAATTGGATTGGATGCTTGTTTTTTGAAGGGAGAGTTTGGTGGTCAATTAATGACAGCCGTTGGTAAGGATGGAATAATCAGATGATTCCCATTGCATATGCAGTTTTAGAAGCATAAACAAGAGAATCGTGGTCTTGGTTCATTGACCTATTGCTAGAAGACCTACATGGCGTAAAGCATAGGCAAGAAGGTAAATGCATTCATTTCAATCTTAACTTGATTGTTATTTTATATGTTTACTCATAAATTGACTATATTGTTTGGTAATGTTTTCTGCATTGTTTGAGAGTTGCAGGGATTGGTTCCTGCAATTAAAGACAAAGTGATTATGTGGAACACAGGTTATGTGTAAAGTATCTATATGGAAACTGGAAAAAGAAATATTCTGGAGTAGAGATGAAAGCAGCCTTATGGATAGTAGCTACAGCCATAACAATTCCAGCTTGGCAGAGGGCAATAAAAAATGAAGGAAATGAATGAGGCAGCTTGGAGAGATATGATGGAACTACCTCCTGGTATGTGGACTAGGTCTGCATACAACACCAACACTCAGTGTGACCTCTAAGTGAACAACACGTGTGAGGCATTCAACAGTGCAATTTTGGAACATAGAGACAAGTCTATAATTACATAACTCGAGGGACTGAAACACTACATCACAGATAAGACTGAAACACTAGGCACACTTTTGTGGACCACATTTTGGTTGTATTTAAACGGCAGTACTTTGTAAATGACATATATGGCTTTGTGGTTTGGCAATGTTTTGGTATTGCAAATTTCTGGTATAACAGTATTTATATAGCAGTGTTTTTGTATGGACTAAACCAAATTCATTGAATAACAGTTTTGTCCAACTGGATTTTAACAACAGTGTTTTGACATAACCATTTCATTCTAAACCATAATTCTCGATGGTCATTTGAAATCAGACAGAACCAGTGTTTTTAAACCAGAACAAATGACAGAATCAATGGTTTTACCCATTCATTCATTCATTCAGATTTGTCTCATTCCCATATTACAGCACTAAACATAGATAAGAACACCAATATCAGATAACAACACTAACAGATTTTTCTCATACATTTCATTGAACTAATTGGGAGATTTAATACAAACACCAATACCAAAATGGACATCACTAAACATAGTACATCAAATGACCATGTTTAACAACACAAACCTAAACTCTAAACCACAAAGTACATCAAAACAGAACACTAACCACATATCTAAACATTAAGCCTAACACCTTTTTGAGCAATTGTGTTGCCACTATAGCAAACACAAGTACAATTACAATTACCCAAGAAAAAACCATCAAACCCAGAAAAAACTTAAGCTTCATATTCAATTCATCTTCAGCCCTCTTTGACTGTTCATCCTTCTTCTCCAACTCAATGATCTTGGTCAGTAACTCCCGAGATGACCTTCTTCTGTTTATCTGTCATATCCTCATCAACCCAAACAAAGAAATTGCACACTTTCCTCTCATATAGCTGCAAATAAAAACAAATTATTAGGATTAAACATTTTTGAAAACCCTAAACCCATATAAAATTTAGGGTTTCGAGTATCAAACTCGCCTTAAATATACCACACCTGTAAAACCTTTGGCCATAGTTCTCTAGGGTTTTGCATGTCAACAAAGGAGACTCAACATCACAATTACAATAATACTTTCTTCTTCGCGTGATTGATGAATAGCTTGAAGATGAACCCGAAAACTCCAAACCACCTCCCATGTAGTCTTGCGATCCAAACATTGGGCGATCCAGGCACGAGGAAGAATCTCAAATTTGGGGATTCTTAGGGTTTTCGAAAGGTAGAAGAAGAGAGGTTGGGGATTTGGGATTTTCTGGTCTCCAAAACCTTCTTTTATTTCCTATTTTCTATTTTATTTACATGTCCGAATTTAATATTTGATTTTTGTATTTCTGATATTAATAAAAATTAATAAGGTGACATGGAATTGGTCACTTAAGTGACATGACTTGTTTAAGTGATATGACAGTAACTTGTGTTACCTAGTCATATACTACATAAGCTTAAGGCATGTCATGTCACTAACTCTGTTAAATATGGGATGTCAATTTAACTTTTTTATTTACGGTAAAAACTTTATTCAATTAACTAAGAACCAGAACAATACAAACAGATTAATAAAGCAATGTAGGGACATGTCAATTTAACAGTTTGGCAAAATGTCTAAATTTTTAAAAATTGGGGACTAAATGTCTAAAATGAGAAATGGGAGACCAAATTCATGAATTGGTTAAAATAGGGTACTAAAACTATAATTAAGCCATTTCTAAATTATGGTTCGGTTCACCGGTAGTTTTTCCTTTCTTTTTGGTCATTTGCTTCGGTTCACTGGTTAGGTAAACAGGTTCGTATTGCCAAACCTAAATCGAACCTTTTTGTCCATTCGCAACCCTTTTCTCCATTGTTCGAAAACCCCTTATCTCCTTTCAAAACCCATTCTCATTCCGCTTCCCTCGTTCGCTATTTCTCGGTTACTCCTCACTTGCGTTCTTCAACCTTGTTCGCGAATCGCGATTCTCCGCAATTGCTCCAAGGTGCTTACTCTTTTTCATTATCTCTGCAAATCGAACACGTACTTATATATTCCTTGTTTTATTTTTCAGGTAGAGCTCGTTGCTTGTTCCGTTGGTATAGTATCGAAGGTTAAAATTAGGTTAGAATTGTTGACATGCCTTGTTCTTGATGTATGGATCTTTATCCTCATTTTCGGTTGCATATATATCCCTTGAGTTTGGTATTAGGAAACATTAAGTTAATGCTAAAATACCTTTTTATCCCTTATCTTATGTCTTAATTTCATTTTAATCTCATAACTTTTAAAATTTTCAATTAGGTCTCTTATTTTGCAAAGTTATACCAATGTGTTACATGATTTACATCTTTTATTTTATTTTTTTCGAAATACTTTTATTTAGCAAAAGTTATATCGACTTGAATAGAAATAGTTTCTTATTTTATAAAAGTTATATTTCTTTTCGTTACACAATTTGAACAGAAAGACCACATTAAAATCACCAATGTGATACATGATTTACATCTTTTATTTTATTTTTTTCGAAATACTTTTATTTAACAAAAGTTATATCGACTTGAATAGAAATAGTTTCTTATTTTATTAAAGTTATATTTCTTTTCGTTACACAATTTGAACAGAAAGACCACATTGAAATCTAAAATAAAGATAAGAGACCCAATTGAAACTTTTAAAAGTTAAGGGACCAAACTGAAACTAAAAAATAAGTAAGTGACTAAAAGGTATTTTAAGTATAAGTTAAACATTACTTGTTTTTGATAAAATTCGAGATTAATTTTTATTATGGAATGAACAAATGTGCTGACTGCTGAAGGTATATGAACTTTGCTTTGATCATATGCTCGTTGTTTCTTAATGTTATGGTAATCTATCCTCTTCTGTCTTATATTTAGTGATTTTGATTATTTGGTATGTGTATGCATTTGTGCCTGTGCTCGTATGTTGTTATGAAGACCGTTAAATCTCTAAAGTAAGGTATTATATTCCTGCTACCTGTCTTATGAAACCTCGTGTGTATTTTATTCCTTCTTGTCATCTCATTTTTCTTGATGTAGACAGTACTGTAGCATATGCTACACTTTTTTTTTTTTTTTTTGACAGCAAATCTATGATCATTAGATTAAAGCAAGCTCATTACAATAGGAGGAATAGACTTGGTGAGGAACAGACCCAAACCAAATTCTACTACCAAAGTTCTTAGCAACATTAACAAGCTCATGAGCTACAGCATTTTGCTTTCTTCTAATACACACAACATGAGAGTTTTCTAGGTGATTAATAAGGTCAATACAATCTAGGATTATACTATCAAGTTCAGCAATTTTTGACATACCAATCAAACACTTAACAACAGACTCAGCATCACACTCAACAATCAGATTTTTTAAGCTGTTGCTCCTTAGACCATTGGAGGCACTATCTAAGGCCTAGAGCTTCTGCCAGTGAAGGTGAGACCTGTATCTTGTCAAGCTTTGAAGCTTTGTAGCTGCAGCTTGCACAATACCTGCATGGTTTCGACAGATCAGACCTCATCCTGTATAACCATTAGAAAAACAGCCTGCATCAATATTAATCTTAATAAAATCAACATCAGGAGGCTCCCAAGGGTTCGGTTGGGCCAAAGCAGTCACTTTTGGGACAGATTTATTAGCAAGGTTGTACTCTTCAATGAAGGAGGCTGCATCTTCGGCTACTTGGATTGGGTGGAAACTGGTTTTGTTAAACACAGTTTGTTTCGAGATTAATCTTTAGTATGGAATGAACAAATGTGCTGACTGCTGAAGGTATATGAACTTTGCTTTGATCATATGCTCGTTGTTTCTTAATGTTATGGTAATCTATCCTCTTCTGTCTTATATTTAGTGATTTTGATTATTCGGTATATGTATGCATTTGTGCTCAAATGTTGTTGTTGTTTTTTTTTTTCTTTGAATTGTGCCCGTATGTTGTTATGTAGACCGTTAAATATCTAAAGTAAGGTATCATATTCCTGCTACCTGTCTTATGAAACCTCATGTGTATTTTGTTCCTTCTTGTCATCTCATTTTTCTTGATGTAGACAGTACTGTAGCATATGCTACACTTGATTTTGGCTGCCTCGATTGCATGTAATCTGTGACATAAGCCCGTCCTTGTCAATTGTCATAATACGTTGAAAAAATGGTATAAAAGAAAATGACAATCCTTTTAGGCTTTGTTTAAATTCCTGGTATTTTTTAGTTTTCTAATTAAAAAAAATAATGCTGTTGATATTCAGCCTAGTTGATATAGGATTTGGACTTGGAATGCCCTATTCAATTTCTTATTTAGGCTATACCAAAAATCCTAGCATCCAAGCTTAAGAAGACTACTAATCCCACTTGTAGAAGTATAAAATTTCAAAACTCCTACTAATTTTGTCTGAAATTGAGGGTAACTTATTTTTGGAACCCAGACTCCTATGAGGATAAGTGGTAATTTTTTGTCTAAGTGATTGAGATAAAAAAAAGTATAGGATATACTTTTAGACATTATATTCTTCTATCTTCTAAGTGTGTTCAAGCTGAAAGACCAATATTTTTAGTTTGTGAAAATGGAAATTAGATCCTTGTGGGAAGTTTAACTAGACAAAATTCCTTTTCACTAGGAAAAGCTACTTAAATAATCTTATGCATTACTTGAATTATCCTAAATTGTGCTAATAATATTTTTTTATTGCTAAGTAAAATTTAAACTACTAGGTTTTTACATTATTCTCGATGATAACTTTACTATGGTTCTCTGACAAGATCAAGTCACCATCTAAGCTCATGTAATGTACCTAAGAATTAGCGAAACTATGTAGGCATATATGTTTACTAAAGTTCGAAATCTGTCCAACAGTGCATCTGACTAGTAACATGTCATGAATTAGGCTACAAATTATAGTGGTGATTATGAATTTATGATCATGCACAGTCCACAAACATATGGATGCCTTTTTAGAATACAAACTCAACTAGTAAACATAAATTTTTACCATGTAAATTATACAGAGCTTATGTTTCCAATAGCAACTTTTATGGAAACAAAACATCATATGTACCTATAAGCATCAGAACATGTTTTTGATATCTTCAGACTGAAAGTATTTATTTCTCAATAATGGTCCTCCAAATGTGTAATAGTCCCTCACAACTCTCGTTCTGCGAACTAAATTAAATTTTTAATTTTGTATTGCATGAATTAAATTTACTTAAAGAAAACCACGTTCCCTAGTAATAATAATAATGTTAAAAGTGATGAACTGCATGTCGTCTACATAAGTTGCTTACTTGCATATTCATATGCTTACTGCATTCTTGGTAAATATGGTTATGTTGTTTATCATTTAGATAACAAAGAAAAATTGAGGATTTTAATCCAACAAATAATCAAGATTAACATCATATACCGAAAAGCTCACATTGTAATTTTCTTTCTCCATAGCCGCACAACTAAAAATAAAGAGTTCAATAACCAGTTTAACACATGCAGAATATTTCACCCCTACTTAAGAATAAGTTATAAGTTCTATAATACAAATTCTTGTGATCCTATGAGGAAGAATTGAGTATTTATATTAGTTTAATATTTATTGGAAGTAATGCATACTTTATACTACTTCATTTCCTATATATATTATGAATGCCTAGGCCATGGGTGATCAATATGTGCATTTTTTTTTTCTGCCATATACCATGATATAATCTGTTTGCATTTCAATAGTGCCTCTTTTGTGGTTCCCACACGTAATTGATTTACTTATGTGGTATCAAGTTTTAAGATGAATTGCCTCATAGAGTTGAAGTTTTAGTTTTCCATTGTAAGTTAAATTTGAGCAAACTTTTAGTTTCCCGTTTGAGATTCAATATTAGTGAGTTTGTGTACCTTTTCAAGGTAACTCCCGTTGTATTGAATCTTGAATTGTCCTAGTTGGCCAATTTGGGAAGAAACTTTATCTTGACTTCAGTAATAGTTGGTTCTTAAATCTCATATCTTATACTTGATGAAATTTGCTTCACTACATTTCCTTTGTTCTCTGGGTGCATACTTGATAGTGATAGATGTTATCACAAGTCATGCACTTGGCAAAAATTATTAAGTATTAGACTTGAGATTTAAAGACTACTAACTATTAGCCAAGTAAAATATAGTTTCTTTTTTAATGGGATAGGGTCATACCAATTTTTTTGTTTTTTTGTTTTTGAAATAAAGGAAAGGAGCCTCGTTAAAACCTTCTGATGCAAAACTCTCCTTAGGAAAAAAACATCTAGAAGGAAAAAGAGTACTCCCCCTAAGTATATTAAAAGAGAAAAAGATAAGTATAATAAAAACATGTGGGGACTAGGCCAAAACCCATGATATAGAACAAAAGACAATCTAAAAAGGCATCAATAATATAATATCCATCAACCTAACAAAAAAAAAATTATGTAAATCTGTAACTAGGCAAACTATTTCTGATTCTAAAAAAATCCTCTGAAATGAAGCGCGGGATAAGGTTCCACCAAACAGTACCAGTGACATTAGTCCCATGAGAAGCAAACTTATCAGCACAAGAGTTCCCTTCCCTATAGATGTGAGAGAAAACAAAAGTCATCTGCTTAGTTAAGGCAACACAATTGTCCCATCTGTTTTTGAGCTTCCAAGGAACAATAGAGCTGGATAGGGTCATACCAAGCATATTGAGACTAATTGATTTTCTATTCCAATTTTCAGTGCAAAAGAACAAATACTATTGTGAGACCAATGAGTGACCAGGATGACTTTTCAACCTCGGAGACAGCGGGGAATCTGGTTTCTACTCCACCATTTGTCTTTGACAATGCTAATGTATTGCCACCTCATTCTGTTGGGCGTAGAAATCGATCGGAGGCTTGGAATCACTTTACTGCAGAGCCTGGTTTGGATAAAAGAGCTAGATGCAACTATTGTAGTTCCTTCATCAAGTATGATAATGGGACTAGTTCCATGCGATCTCATTTGATGAGATGCAAGAACAGGCTGGATAACGATGGACGCAAAAGGCAGAAATCGGTTTCATCATCAACAATGAAAGCAGAAGGACATGTTAGTTCTTCCCCTTTATTGAAAGAAATGCATACTTTACACACACACACACACACACATTATGAATGCCTAGGCCATGGATGATCAATATGTGCATTACTGTTTATCTGTCTGCATTTCAATAGTGCCTCTTTTGTGGTTGCCACAAGTAATTGATTTACATATGTGGTATCAAGTTTTAAGATGAACTTGCCTCATAGATTCGAAGTTTTAATTTTCTATTGTAAGTTAATTTGAGCAAACTTTTAGTTTCCCATTTAATATTCAATATTAGTGGGTGTATGTACCTTTTCAAGGTAACTCTCGTTGTATTGAATCTTGAATTGTCCTAGTTGGCCAGTTTGGGAAGAAATTTTTTCTTGACTTTGGTAATAGTTAGTTCTTAAATCTCATATCTTAGTTCTTAAATCTCATATCTTATACTTGATGAAATTTGCTTCACTACATTTCCTTTATTCTTTGGGTGCATACTTGATAGTGATAGATGTTATCACATTTAAGTCATGCACTTGGCAACCAGTGGGAAATACTTTCAAAAACAATAAGACTTGAGATTTAAAGACGACTAAATATTAGCCTTGTAAAAAATAGTTTCTTTTTTATTGGGACAGGGTCACACCAAGCATATTGAGACTAACTGATTTTCTATCCCAATTTTCAGTGCAAAAGAACAAATACTATTGTGAGACCAATGAGTGACCAGGATGACTTTTCAACCTCTGAGACAGCAGAGAATCTGGTTCCTACTCCACCATTTGCCTCTGACAATGCTAATGTATTGCCACCTCACTCTGTTGGGCGAAGAAATCGATCAGAGGCTTGGAATCACTTTACTATAGAGCCTGGTTCAGATAAGAGAGCTAAATGCAATTATTGTAGTTCCTTGATCAAGTATGATAATGGGACTAGTGCCATGCGCTCTCATATCATGAGATGCAAGAATAGCCCGAATAAAGATGGAAGCAAAAGGCAGATATCAGTTGCATCCTCAGCAATGAAGGCAGAAGGACATGTTAGTTCTTTCCCTTTATATGACAAGTTTGACCAAGAAGCTTGTCGAAATGCACTTGTTAAGATGTTTGTATCCATGGATCTTCCTATTCCATTTGTAGAGAATAAATTATTTCAGAAGTTTCTAAATGTTTTACAACCGAAATTCAGTGTCTCCTCACGCACTACATTAATGCGTGATATTTTAACGCAGTGGGATGTGGAAAGAACGAAGTTGAAAAGCTTTCTTTCCCAGCATTGTGGAAGAGTGTGCCTTACCATTGACACATGGATTTCATGTCAGGATCTAACTTATATGTGTTTGACTGCCCACTTCGTTGATAATAATTGGACATTGCGCAAAAAGATTCTAAATTTTTGCCCGATTGCAAGTTTAGGAGAGGATATGGCAAAAACTACTGAGTTGTGCTTGAACGGCTGGGGGTTGAATCGTGTTTTCTGTTTGACATCTGATAATGTATCACCAAATGATTTTGGGATTCAATACTTAAAGAAAAGGCTGATGTCTTGGAACTCCTTAGTTTTGAAAGGAGACTACATTCATATATGTTGTTGTGCTCATATTTTGAACATGATTGTGAAGGAGGGATTTGAAGATATTGATGACTCTATTTTGAGAATTAGTGCTGCAGTTGAATACATTAGATCATCTCCTTCTACATTGTCTAAATTTGAAGCATTGGCTGAGCAAGAGAAGATTGAATTTAAAGGACCTGTTTGCTTGGATGTTGAAACTAAGTGGAATTTAACTTATGAGATGTTGAAGGCTGCTTTGAAGCATCAAAAGACATTTCAGGACCTTGAGTTACAGGACAGAGAGTATGTTCGAGAGTTAGAAAAAGGGAAGGGTGTTCCTACAAATGAAGATTGGGACTCTGCTTACTTAATTTTACCGTTTTTGAAGATCTTTTATGAAGCTATTTTGCGTATTTCTGATACCTCTAATGTTACCAGTAATATATATATGTTAGAGGTATTTGGAGTTGGTAAAAGGATTTGCCAACTCTGTCATTCCAGGAATATAAGTGTACGCATGATAGCTAAAAGGATGAAGAAGAACTATGATAGGCATTGGGGAAGTCCTGATGCTTTGAATATGTTACTGTTAATTGCTGTTGTATTTGATCCTAGGTACAAATTTCGATATATAAGTTGGATGATTAATCAGATTTTTGATTCAGGTGAGGCAGCTAATCTGAAAGAGAAGTTGGAATCTTGTTTGAAGTCACTTTTTGAGGAATATAATAGTGGAGAGGAGGAACTGCAAAATGATTCACATGAAGCACAATGTGATGAAGATGGTAAAGAGGATCCATATAGTTGGAATCAGTTTCTAAAATCCCACAAATCAAGTGTCAAATCTGAGTTGAATAAGTATTTGGAGGAAGATGTAGAGACCTCTCCGGAGTTGGATATCTTAAATTGGTGGAAGTTAAATTCTAATCGATTTCCAATCCTTGCAAACATTGCTAGAGATATTTTGGCTATACCTGTCTCAACTATAGCCTCTAAGTTTGCATTTAGTACTGATGCAAAGGTGCTTGATTCTTATTGTAGTTCTCTTACACCTGAACTTGTGGAAGCATTTATCTGCACACAAGATTGGCTATGTGAAACACCTGTCTCGTTGCTTTCGAATGAGGATATGGAAAAGCTCAAGCAAGGTAAGTTAATGAGATGTTTATTTTGGATGTATTATTACTTATTAGATTGGGATTATGATTTGATATGTAATGAGATGAGATGTTTTTCGTCTTTTCGCAGAAATGATTTCCCAACAAGCTATTACATGTCCAACAATTGTTACTCATGATGCTTCATTAAAGGATGGTTGATTAAAGGGTGCTTGTTTTTTATTTTGTTTTTAGGATCATTGTATATTGGTAATGCAAGGTTCAGTTCTTTTTAAACAATTCATTTTCCTATTCTAATTGTAAATGTCCTAGATTGAAGTCAATGTAGCAACAGTATTTGTAGTTTTAGTTTTTCTGGTAATGATAACAAAGCTTATGTTATTTGATCCAATCTTGTTTTCTTTTACTCCCATCTTTTATAAACATTGTCTTGATGAACTTTCAAAAAAAAAAAAAAAAAAAACATTGTCTTCTTGAATTCACATCACATATTTATTTTGTCATGTCCATTTCATAATGATACATTCAAACTGGCTATTTTTATTTCTTTGAAGCTGCATGGTTTTTGGTGGAAGGGTAGAATCTACTGTTTGTTTAACATCTGGAATCTAATGCTATATATAATGCATAATAATGTATCACTTTTCTTAGTATTTTATCCAGTACCTTTAATGCTTGATACTAATTCAATGCTTGGAAGCCATTATCGAAATATGATCTGTTGATGGTTTCATGTCCAGCTCATCTGTTCATGAACATTGGATTTCCACTTTCCCCCACTGATTGTTGTGGACTGTGGTAACGTTTTCACTGCTTTTAAAAGTTTCTGAAGCACTGATTTAGAGTACTTAAGAGTAATGTGGATCTAAGGCTTGGAATCACTTGGTTATGCTGATTTTCTTTACACTGAATGAATTATGGTTCTTGGGTTAGGATAATGACATCGCATAAACAAGCTCTAATCCAGTTTTAAGTGGAAAAGATTCCTTAAACCGGTTCCAAACCTTTTATAAATTTGTTCTCAAGTTAAACCGGTTTTGAATTATTTTAAACTGGTGAAGAATTGGTTTAAACCAATTCTCAACTTAAACCAATTTTGAACCGGTTCAAAACTGATTCTGAAGTGGTTTAAAAAAATAGTTTTATTGATGTGAAATTGATTCTTTGAATCAAAGCTGGTCTTGGTTTTAAATTGGCCCTGTACCTAAATTGGTTCTGATTAAAAATAGTTCAAAACCGGTTTGGCAAAGAAGAAACCAAATTGGTTTTTTATTTGTTCGGTTTGAGTTGATCTTCTTTGTATAATCAAACCGTGCACTCCCTTATGCTACCGGGTAGCGATTGGTCCAGTAGCAGGTTGTGGAGGGTTATAGTTGATTCCAGTGTAGTTGTGCAGCTAATTACTATGCGATTCTTGTACACGGCCATTGCTACCAAATACTCATTCCGTTTTAAAATAAGTGGTGTTTAAGATTTTTCATACTGCTTAAGACAATAAATGAATGAATGAGTAACAATTTTACAAAATTATTCTTGCTAATAATTAGTTGTTATAAATGCATAATAGAGTATAGTTATTTGAAAGTAATACACACAGTATTAATTTAGGAGTACAGTTGGAAAAAATTAATTAATGTTACATTAAAAAAAAAAAAAAAACATTGTCTTCTTTGAATTCACATCACATATTTATTTTGTCATGTCCATTTCATAATGATACATTCAAACTGGCTATTTTTATTTCTTTGAAGCTGCATGGTTTTTGGTGGAAGGGTAGAATCTACTGTTTGTTTAACATCTGGAATCTAATGCTATATATAATGCATAATAATGTATCACTTTTCTTAGTATTTTATCCAGTACCTTTAATGCTTGATACTAATTCAATGCTTGGAAGCCATTATCGAAATATGATCTGTTGATGGTTTCATGTCCAGCTCATCTGTTCATGAACATTGGATTTCCACTTTCCCCCACTGATTGTTGTGGACTGTGGTAACGTTTTCACTGCTTTTAAAAGTTTCTGAAGCACTGATTTAGAGTACTTAAGAGTAATGTGGATCTAAGGCTTGGAATCACTTGGTTATGCTGATTTTCTTTACACTGAATGAATTATGGTTCTTGGGTTAGGATAATGACATCGCATAAACAAGCTCTAATCCAGTTTTAAGTGGAAAAGATTCCTTAAACCGGTTCCAAACCTTTTATAAATTTGTTCTCAAGTTAAACCGGTTTTGAATTATTTTAAACTGGTGAAGAATTGGTTTAAACCAATTCTCAACTTAAACCAATTTTGAACCGGTTCAAAACTGATTCTGAAGTGGTTTAAAAAAATAGTTTTATTGATGTGAAATTGATTCTTTGAACCAAAGCTGGTCTTGGTTTTAAATTGGCTCTGTACCTAAATTGGTTCTGATTAAAAATAGTTCAAAACCGGTTTGGCAAAGAAGAAACCAGTTTTTTATTTGTTCGGTTTGAGTTGATCTTCTTTGTATAATCAAACCGTGCACTTCCTTATGCTACCGGGTAGCGATTGGTCCAGTCGCAGGTTGTGGAGGGTTATAGTAGATTCCAGTGTAGTTGTGCAGCTAATTACTATGCGATTCTTGTCCACGGCCATTCTACCAATTACTCATTCCGTTTCAAAATAAGTGGTGTTTAAGATTTTTCATACAGATTAAGACAATAAATAAATGAATAAGTAATAATTTTACAAAATTATACTTACTAACAATTAGTTGTTATAAATGTATAGTAGAGTATAGTTATTTGAAAGTAATGCATACAGTATTAATTTAGGAGTACAGTTGGAAAAAATTAATTAATATTACATTAAAAAAAAAAAAAAAAACATTGTCTTCTTGAATTCACATCACATATTTATTTTGTCATGTCCATTTCATAATGATACATTCAAACTGGCTATTTTTATTTCTTTGAAGCTGCATGGTTTTTGGTGGAAGGGTAGAATCTACTGTTTGTTTAACATCTGGAATCTAATGCTATATATAATGCATAATAATGTATCACTTTTCTTAGTATTTTATCCAGTACCTTTAATGCTTGATACTAATTCAATGCTTGGAAGCCATTATCGAAATATGATCTGTTGATGGTTTCATGTCCAGCTCATCTGTTCATGAACATTGGATTTCCACTTTCCCCCACTGATTGTTGTGGACTGTGGTAACGTTTTCACTGCTTTTAAAAGTTTCTGAAGCACTGATTTAGAGTACTTAAGAGTAATGTGGATCTAAGGCTTGGAATCACTTGGTTATGCTGATTTTCTTTACACTGAATGAATTATGGTTCTTGGGTTAGGATAATGACATCGCATAAACAAGCTCTAATCCAGTTTTAAGTGGAAAAGATTCCTTAAACCGGTTCCAAACCTTTTATAAATTTGTTCTCAAGTTAAACCGGTTTTGAATTATTTTAAACTGGTGAAGAATTGGTTTAAACCAATTCTCAACTTAAACCAATTTTGAACCGGTTCAAAACTGATTCTGAAGTGGTTTAAAAATAGTTTTATTGATGTGAAATTGATTCTTTGAACCAAAGCTGGTCTTGGTTTTAAATTGGCTCTGTACCTAAATTGGTTCTGATTAAAAATAGTTCAAAACCGGTTTGGCAAAGAAGAAACCAGTTTTTTATTTGTTCGGTTTGAGTTGATCTTCTTTGTATAATCAAACCGTGCACTTCCTTATGCTACCGGGTAGCGATTGGTCCAGTCGCAGGTTGTGGAGGGTTATAGTAGATTCCAGTGTAGTTGTGCAGCTAATTACTATGCGATTCTTGTACACGGCCATTGCTACCAAATACTCATTCCGTTTTAAAATAAGTGGTGTTTAAGATTTTTCATACTGCTTAAGACAATAAATGAATGAATGAGTAACAATTTTACAAAATTATACTTACTAACAATTAGTTGTTATAAATGTATAGTAGAGTATAGTTATTTGAAAGTAATGCATACAGTATTAATTTAGGAGTACAGTTGGAAAAAATTAATTAATATTACATTAAAAAGATAAAACGACACTTATTTTGAAATTTCTTTTCTTTTCTAAATTGACACTCATTTTGGAATGGAGTGAGTATTTCAACTGAACTTCTTTAATGCAGAAATTGTTCTGTCAGCAATTCTCTTGAGTTTCGCGAATTGGGTAAGTAAGTTGCTTATTGGCTTGCAGCCTACTCCCATATCAGTCCTTTGTTGCCAAAACATAAAAAATAAAAAAAAAATAAAAAATCCAATTTGTTAAAAGTGGCTTAGTTTGGCTCCAAAAAAAAGTGGCTTAGGTTACAATTTACTCTTTTGAAAAATGACATATTATTCTATTTTTTTAAAAAAAATTACTACATTTTTATCTATATCTGTATGTGTGTGTCCTTAATAATTTCCAATGTTCTTAAGATATATTTTTAGTTTTATCCGAGTTACACACACACAGACACATATAATCACATAAGCTTAAATACTTCTTTTTTTTTTTTTAATTTGATTCACTCATTTAAAAATACATTAACCATGTATCGAATACAAGTAAATAACATTATTATTTATACAGATCTATTAAAACAAAAAAATATTCTTTTCTTTTAGTTAAAAAACACAAAACAATATAATTAATTATTCAATTCAAGTGTTCACTTTTTAAAGTCTACTATGAATATAAGCATATAAAGGATTGGTAAAATTACAAAATTAGACTATAACATTTTTGCCACCTATTATTTTAAAGAGAGCCAATATGTCAATCTAAATAAAAATAAATCAAAATAAAAATTAAATTCACATAAAAATATTATTTTTTTCTTCTTATTTTTAACTTTTTTTCTCTCACCTTTCACTTTTTTTTTTCTCTCTCGCACGTCTTTCTCTTTCTCTTTTTCTTTATTTTTTCTTCTCTTTCTTCTTTTTACTTCTTTTTTTTTTGTTAACTTCTTCTTTCTATTTCTCTTTCTTCTTTCTACCTTAAATTTTTATTTTTTTATATTTTTATATTTTATCATTATAATTTTTTATTATTTATAAATTATTATTTTCGTTTAAAGACTCAATAAAAAAAATTACAGATTGTCAATATAATTTTATCGTCTTTGATCATATATCAAAATTTATAAATATATTTATTATATATTTTTTATAGATGATTATTTTACTTTTGATTCTTAACGGGAGGAAATATTACATACTATCGGTATAAATGATTATTTTTCTTTTCGGTATAGACGGAGAAACAAAATGTTATCGACATAACATAATTTATAAATATCTTTATTATATATTATTTATAGATGATTATTTTACTTTTGACTCTTAACGAGAAGAAACATTACATACTATCGATTTAAATAATTATTTTTCTTTTGGGTTTAGACGAAGAAACATGGAATGTTTATTTTTTATACGAGCGTAACCGTCTTTATTTTTTATAAATGATAATTTTGCTTCTTAGTCTCTACGGGAAAACATTACATGTTGTGGGTGCAATTTTATCGTCTTTTAACACATATTAAATTAATAAATATTTTTATCATTTGTAAATGATTATTTTATTTTTTAGTCCTTACAGGAAAATATTACATGCCTTTGGTGTAATTTTATCGTGTTTGAATACATATCAAATTTGCAAATGTCTTTATCATTTATAAATAATTATTTTGCTTTTTAGTTCTTATGGGGAAACATTACATGTTGTCGGTGTAATTTTATTGTAAATGATTTTTTTTTATTTTTTTAGTCCAAACGGGGAAACATTATATGTTCTGGTGTAATTTTATCATCATTAAACACATATCAAATTTATAAATATATTTATTATTTATAAATTAAAATTTTGCTTATTACTCCCTACGGAGAAATATTACATGTTATCGATGTAATTTTATCGTCTTCGAATACATATCAAATTTATAAATAATTTTATTATTTATAAATGATAATTTTGCTTTTTAGCCTCTACGGGGAAACATTACACGTTGTCGGTGTAAATTTACCGTCTTCGAACACATATCAATTTTATAAATATCTTTATTATTTATAAATGACAATTTTGTTTTTTAATCTCTACAAGAAAACATTACAGTGTAAATTTACCGTCTTCGAACACATATCAACTTTATAAATATCTTTATTATTTATAAATGACAAACTTTGCTTTTTAGTCTCTATGAGAAAATATTACAGTATAAATTTACCGTCTTCGAACACATATCAATTTTATAAATATATTTATTATTTATAAATGACAATTTTGCTTTTTAGTCTCTACGCTGAAACATTGCATGTTGTCGTTGTAATTTTATCGTCTTTGAACACATATCAATGTTACAATGTTATTGTCTTCCTAAATACATGTAATATTTGCTATATATAGTTTTATTTGCAATCCTCAAATGTTTTATTTTAAATGAGTCTCAGTATCAGATGCGAAGGAAAATTACAATAATGCATTACACATTATTAGTATAATTGTTTCATCTATTATATTAGAAGAAAATTTATATTTACAGTATAAGTATGAAATAAATCTGAAGCTAATCATGGTGAAGCTTTGATTTTTATATACCTACATTTATGCTGCAACCTTAAAAAACAAATACAAGATTTCTTAGCAATCAATACTGTGCGACCCGTGCGTAAGCACGAGTATGTTACTAGTTGATACTTGGATAAATTACAAAATTGGTCCTCTAAGTTTATTTTAGGTTTTAATTTGGTCCTCTACGTTTTATTTGTTTCGTTTTGGTCCTCTACGTTTTATTTTAGTTTTCAATTTGGTCCTTTCCGTCACTAAAAGTCAATTGTCCGTAGCTAGAATTTGGCTTTTAGCCACGGACAATTGGCTTTTAGTGACAGAAAGGACCAACCTGTTGTAACTTTTAAAACGTAAGGGACCAAAACGAAACAAATAAAACATAGAGAACCAAATTAAAACCTAAAATAAACATAGAAGACTAATTTTGTAATTTAGCCATACAAAAACTATAACAATCAATATTTCCTTGTTATAGGTCTACCTGACTCAGATTAGTCACGATTCAATACAATTTTCAGATATCCAAAGTCTAGACGAATAAAATACTGCCTTACATTGAATATATGAAAGTGGCCTATAGCATTGTCATACATTTATTTTGGTAACGGTATTCCATTTGATTTTCTCACGAACAGTGTAGCTTATTGAAGTCTGAAAGTAAAAGATAAAATTTAGTGAACAAATGTTACCGATTTGATTAGAATTTTTCTTTAAAAAAAAGATTAGAATTTATTTCTTTCAAAGTGAGATCTACATTGAAGTGTAAAACTTTGTTTTGACGCAATTAAAATGTAAAACTAGAGTTACAAGTGTTGATTAAAATAAATAAAAATTTAAATTTAGAGTATATGCACCGATGGTTTAAAAAAGTTTTAAACTATCATCCAATCACATCTTACCATTTAGATGTTTGTTGAGATATTTTGAAAAATTATATAACAATGTGGTACAATAGTAAGATGTGATAGGGTGATGGTTCAAAACTTTTTTAAACTGTTGGTGTATATAAACTAAACTCTAAAACATATTTATATTTTTGATAAATTAAGAAATTATCAAATTTCTATTTTATAGCTATCATTTTATATTTCATTTTTCAAAACGTGGCCATATTTTGCTTGATTGAATTATTTATGTTTTAATAGAAAACAGCAACAGTTCATCATAGCCGACTTCATGGCCCAATGGATAAGGCGCTGGTCTACGGAACCAGAGATTCTGGGTTCGATCCCCAGTGAAGTCGTTTTTTCCGTATAAACGATTTCTACATTTTAATCTTTTGTTTTTACTATGTAATTTCAATTCTCAGTTTTTTCTTTCAATGATTTATACCCTTGATAAAAAAACTCTTGGAGTTTGAACACAAGTTTACAACGAGAATCAGTCATCACTTAAATTTATCCTCAAGATTAAAAACGGTAATGAAGATTTGTGACGAGCCTTTCTATTTTTTTGAATTGTTTTGAGAATGGTGTTAACCTAGCAAGTATTTTAGATTAATAGGTCCAAGTTTTTAAGGGAATAACTATTTACACCTTGTTTTTTAGTAAAACACACATCCTTTTCGATAGTTTATTTCTGGACGATAATATTTTGGTACTTATTTAGCCTTTTGGAACTTTATCTCCGAACAAATTTTGTTGTCTAGAAATAAACTTTTAGAAAAGGGAATGTATTAGCAAAAACGTGGGTGTTAATAATCACTCACTACATTTGAAGAAGTCTATAACTATAAAATTTCAAATTTTCAAAATCCAATCCAATAACAATGTTATTGTCGTTATTACTATTATTTACTTAAATAAATAGGTTTATTAAGCTTAAAGTCTAATCTTATAAATTAAAAGTTTTTTAAAATGTATTAACTTAACCTGTTTCAGAAATAAGTCAAGGGTCAGTTCAGACTTAATTTAGGCTAGATAATAAACTCTGGCAACCAAACTTATTATCACCCTTAATCTTTGGCAACACCTCACATACTTGAGTCTATACATTTATAAACGTTGAACTTGGGAAACAAAATTTTGAGTTCATTTTGTGTGGCAAATAAAGACAAGGTGATTGGATATAATGTAAAGGATTTTTCTATTAAAAAAATATTGAGGAAAATCCCTTGTGGAATCGATAATTTAGCCTTAATCCGTAAGCTAATGCCCAATTATCGTCTCGAAAAAGAGATTCAGAATTATTTTGTTTTTTAATGTTTCATGTTGAAAAACACAGGTTAACACTTAACAGTGAGGGTCAATCAACATTTAATTCCCCCCTGAAAATTAAAACAGAAGTGAAAATTTGCAATGGCCCTTTTCTTTTCTTTTTTTTTTTTTGAAGAGTTTCGATAATAAAATTAAAGTTTTAACTAGTTTTGTAGATAAACAAGTCTTATAATTTACTCAAAAAGAAGCAGTGAGTGATCACAAATTCACAATTATCAACAGCATTCTCTCTCCTATGCTGAATTCATTCTCACTAACAAGGACCAAAAAAAAAAAAAAAATATTAAAAGCAAATTGTAATCTTCATTTACACTCTTGGAGAAGATCACAAAGTTGCTTAAGGGTGCTTGAGAAATTTCCCAAACTTGCTATGAGCTTGTCCCCTTGGCGTCTGGTAAATTCAGTATGGTAGTCCTCTATATTCTGTGAGTTAGCTGCCTTACAGTCTGCCGATTCAGCACTAATCGCTTCGATCTCTATTGCCAACTCTTGCAATTTCAGAGTCAACATTTCCTCATCTTCTTCCCTGCTAATTGTTATGTTACCTACACTATTAGTCGGCTTTGGCTTCTCAATATCGCAGTTTTCATTAAGCTCTACTTTGACTAGGCTCTTCAGTGGCATCTCTATGTGATTTTGACGCCTTTTTGCAGTACATTTCAACTTAGATTTCTGTTGTAGGAAGTCTTTCAAATACTCTTCTTCTATATTATTATCAGACTCTTCTTCATGGCTTTCCTCAGGTCTTTCTTCAAGATCTTCTGAAGACTCAACTGGTCGGTATCTCTTAGGCTTTTGAACGCGGTATCTCTCAGATTTACTTTGCTGCCTTTTTCTTCTGGGCCCTAGCCATTAAATTCATGAAGATGTATTAGCTGGAAATTTCTAAGAAACAAAGAGACAATGACATTGACATACAAGTTACATTGTACTGCTCCCAACGAGAAAAAGACAACTTAGCTTCACTCATTTCCTCAATAATTAAAAATACGGATAAAAAAAATGATTAAAATATTCCACAGGCTACCATTTGATTTCCACAATCCAAGAACAGATTATTTAAAATTGGCACCATGATTGTCAAACTGTATATTACTGCAATGATCAATTATAGATCTATACCTCCTTACCAAATCATTCAAGTGCCAAATCACTCTAGGTCTCCTATGCATCATGGTTCTTCACCAATTCACAACAAGTTTATAAATGTTCTAATTATTAAATATGTCAGGATAGCAGCTATTGTTAAAAAGATGGTATAATCTCGTCTCTGTCTCTCAGATAGTTTGTGCATATGTAGAGAAAACCTATAAAAAAACTCAATATGCAGAGTAGATCAAATTGAGGTAGTCCAATTGTTAAAGATAAAGGAAGATCAAGAAAAACTTAAATCAAAGCATTAAGAAGGATTTAGATAAATATAGCTTGTCTTTAGACATGATTTATAATGAAACATCATGACGCCCTTTGATTTATGTAGTTGACAAGATTTATTGAAAAAGGGTTTTCTTTTTTTGGTTAAAATTTATGCCCAAACACATTTTGTAGGGTCTAGTCACAGTTTCTTTCCCCAATTCACATGGCCTTCTGTTATACAGAAAGAGAAAGAACTGAACTTACTTTTAACTGCTCAGTGTCCAAATTTTAGAGTTTAGACATCTAGATTCTGTCATTGTGTCATAGAATGCGAGAATCAATATGCCTCTTATTTCACTTTTATTTAATAAAAGAATTACATGTTCAAACTACATAACTGCCCCAATTGTTAATATACTTTATTTAATTGAAGGAAAAAAATGAGAAACTACCCCACTAACTACAATATCATTGTGACAAGCAATGTATTCTGAGGAGACACTAACCACCAAATACAAGTTTTGCAATTATATATTAGCATACATAAGGCTACTCATTTATGTCTTGTAGAATATCTAGAAAATAACTCAAAATATCATCATTGATCTTGAGATAAATAAAGTATCTTAGATGGTCTCTTAGGAGTGATTTCCATACTTTATTATATTGCATTACTTTTTTCCTTATTTAACTGGGAATATGAATGTGGTGTTTGTATAAATAGGGGCTAATACATTGTATTTTGTAACACATCATTACATACTGTTGGGAGGCTCGATGAGGAAAAAGTTATCTGAATGCGGGAAACTCGAGTATAGTTGATGTGTGTGCTCCATTCATGGTCGAAAAGGCCTTTTCAAATAATGCATAGTGCGAGATGTTTCTAGTACTAATCGAACGTTGTCAATATCAGGGGTGGACACCGGTCGGTTTTGGACCAAAAAGTGCCAATCCAATGAAAACCGCGATGTGTAAGTCTAGGCCCATCTCCGACTATTTCAACCTTCGGTTTGGTCAGATCACGGGTTTGTCGGTTGTTGGTTTGGATAGGTGGGTCGACGCGGGTTAGATCAAACAAAACTTGGAATTTTCAGTTCACCCAAACCATCCAAAAAAAAAAAAAAAGTGGACAGAAACTTGAAGCATATACTACCCAGAAACATCACCATAAACAAAAAGAACATCACCCATAAACTTCACCTTGTATTATCCGAACTTCAAGCAACAAAATGGAAACAAGATATGCCCTTAATCCCAGCAACAGAAACATATACAAATACTCAAAACAAAACCTTTCAACAATATCTCAATAAAATCCAACTTTTAACTACAAAGCTAAAAAAACTCACGTGCACTACCTTTTGTAGTTTTTGGTTTACAGAAAAAACGATTAACATTTGAAGAGAAGTTCCTCCGAGAAGATGCAGGGGAAAAAAAAGGTTGAAACTTGAAACAAAAACAGATCCTCACGCCACTGCCTCAGATCTTTCCGCCGCACAAGACGCTCACCTCCACGAGCCAGCTCGCAACCACCACTGCAAAATAGTGGCACGAATCTCTGCTGCTAGCTCATATTGAACCAAAAACTGCAAAACAAGCTTTGGCTAGCCCTGTCTGGTTATCAGCAATGCAGACTGAGTATGATGCCTTAATCCGCAACAAAACTTGGAGTTTGGTTCCTCTGCCACCAAACAGAACACCTATAGGCTGTAAGTGGGTGTTTAGAACAAAGGAAAATCCTGATGGTTCAGTAAATAAACACAAGGCAAGGCTAGTTGCCAAAGGTTTTCATCAAAGATTTTGGAGATGACTACAATGAGACTTTTTCTCCTGTCATAAAACTTGTAACAGTCCGAACTGTTCTAACTTTAGCCATTTCTAGAGGTTGGTTACTTCAACAACTAGATGTTAATAATGCTTTCTTAAATGGCATTTTAGAAGAAGTTTATATGATACAACCTCCAGGCTTTGAAGCTCAAGATAAAGCCCTTGTTTGCAAATTACATAAGGCTCTTTATGGCCTCAAGCAGGCTCCAAGAGCCTGGTTTGACAGATTGAAGTCAACATTGCTGCAAATCGGTTTTTCTGCTTGCAAGTGTAATCCATCTCTGTTTATATACTCAAAGCAGTCCATTCTCATCTATATGCTTGTATATGTAGATGATATAATTGTGACAGGCAACAATATTCAGTTCATCCAGCAGCTTGTTTCTCAATTAAATTCTGCATTTTCTCTAAAAGAATTGGGAGTTTTGGATTATTTCTTGGGAATAGAGGTTAAACATCAACTTGATGGCTCTCTAATACTTACTCAAAGCAAGTACATTAGGGATCTTTTATCCAAGTTCAACATGCATGAAGCCAAGCCTCTTCCTTCTCCCATGATTGCTGGAAGTAAGCTCTCAAAATCTGGGACAGATTTGTTTGATAATCCTTCACTGTATCGGTCTGCAGTAGGTGCTCTGCAATTTGCATCAATTACTAGACCTGACATTAGTTTTTCAGTAAACAAGGTTTGCCAATTCATGTCTAGGCCATTGGATTCTCATTGGGCTGCTGTAAAACGAATCCTTAGGTACCTTAAAGGCACAACTGCTTGGGGTTTACATTTAAAACCAGTAACCACTGTTCCAGTCTCTCTAACAGCATATTGTGATGCTGATTGGGGCTTTGACCCTGATGATAGGAGGTCAACTTCTGGTGCTTGTGTGTTTATTGGCCCGAATTTAATTTCCTGGTGGGCAAAGAAGCAGCCTGTCATCTCTAGATCAAGCACCGAGGCCGAATATAGGAGTATGGCTTTGGCTACATCTGAAATATTGTGGATTCAGTCCTTATTATCTGAACTTGGAGTTTCATTTCAGGTTCCAACAGTGTTGTGTGACAACATGAGCACTATTGCTCTTGCTCACAATCCGGTCCTTCACTCTAGAACAAAGCACATGGAGCTAGATTTATTCTTTGTAAGGGAAAAGGTTCTCAAGAAGCAAATACTTGTGTCTCATGTTCCAGGCACTCTTCAATGTGCTGATATTATGACCAAGCCACTTCCTCCTACCAAGTTTGAAGATTTTCGTGCCAAGCTCACAGTGTGCAATTCTGCCAGTTCTGCCAGAATTTCACCCGGTTGATCTTGTGGGGGAATAATAATGTACACATTGTTAGCATACACTTGCACAGACAGGATCATTGTCTCACTAACTAACCTTCAGTTAGTTAGCTGATTAATCTGTTGAGATTAGTTGTAATATGCTGGCAACAGCTGTCATTTGAGAACTATATAATTGTATTGATGTATCAGTGAATCAATCAATGAACGATCAGTTGAAACAATGAAATAGTTTCAGATTAGCATTCTCTCTCAACCCTCTAGTTAGAATTCTTTTACACATAATTTAAATGATAGAAACTCCACATTTCACCGCTCAATGTTCAAAATCCACTGAATAAGACTACATCACTCATCAATCACCACAATAATGATGGTAGCTAACATAATCATACCAATGTGTACCAAATGAGAGCAACAACGAGAACAAAATTAGCATGAAACAAAACCACAAGATGAAGAAGCAATAAATCAAATGAATAAAACGAAGCGTTGCGTACCAATTTCGACGGTGGCATCGAGGTCGTCCTCATTCCCCTGTTCGGTATCGCTTTCGTGGTCAATTTGGCCTCGTTCTTCTCTTGCTTTAACAACTCGCTCAATAGCATCAAACAATTCGGGGTCCAATTTCGTGCAGGTCTTTTTCGAGGATCTCCTCCTGAAATCGTCGTACTCGGCGAGGAGCGCGCCCCACTTCCTACGGCACTGCGCCAAGTTCCGTCCGACGTCCAAGGCGGCGCAGTTTCCGGCTATGATTTCCCACTGCTGGTACGACGATAGTGCTACGGAACAGTCGGCTTCCACTGCAGCGATTTCGTTCACCAAAATCAGCGATTCCGTTACCGTCCACTCTGGAGCCGCTTGAGATCGCGTGCGTCGATTGCCAACGCCGTCACGTGCGTTGACGTCGTCAGGGGTTTCCTTCATCTTCGCGTCAGTTCGATGTGATTTTCTGAGGAAGAAACGACGGAGCAAGCTCAACCAGAAAGCGTCCCATTGCTGCGCCAACTAACCCCTTATTTCAGTTGTTGCTGAAACGCCACCGTGTGGTGAATCTTTTTTGGCGTTTAATTAGGAATTTCTTATATGATTTTATTCCTTCAAATTAGAGTAATTTTTGGAATTGGTCTCTAAAAAAATTAGTAACTTTTTAGTCCCTAACTTTTAGGGTTGTACTTTCGTTAGTCCTTAAGCTCACTTCGTGGATAGTGTTGCTTACCACGCGTTCTAATTGAGATGATGTGTCAGCAAAATTGAACTGGTTCATTGAAATTGGAAAATAACCCTAATATTTCACATTACACATCTAAAAACTCTTATCTTCTCATTCCATCCACTTCCTTATCTTCACATTCCCTCCACTTCCAAACCCTAAACGCGATTTTGGTTTTGTTCGAAGAAACATTGTTGACATGAAACGTCGTTCCAAGGACACTGTAGTATTTGCAGGTATTTGTTTTCTAAACTCGATCTCTTTGGATTCATTGTGTTATATTTACTGATTGGCGTACATATGTGTGTATGGGGGACCAGAAGGGGTCTTTTATGGTTGTTTATTCTGTAATGGGGAACATGTTGGGTGTGGGGAACCACACAAGACATTGTTTACCATTATTCTATGCTTTGGGGCTTTATTTTTATTGCTTGTATTGGACTGTTGTGGGTATTGTGGGACCAAATGGGGACTCTTTTTTGTACATGTGGGTCGTTGGGAACAATTACCTTTTGCTGAACATTTTTTTGTTGTGTATTTTTATGTTTCTAGGTATGAGTATATCTGTAGCATTCCACCACATGGGTTCCTTTGAGACAGATTCCAAGCAATGTCCTGCCACAACTTATCATTTTGGGCTCCCCACATACTCCAAAGGGTGATCGCAAAAATTGCTCTTTTTTCTCTTTCCAAAGAAGACAACATTCTGAAAACCCAATCAGAGAAAGAATTTGCTCCTTGCATGGCTGCATTAGAACAATCCAAAAGACCCTGTTGAGCCCTAAACAAAAGCATGGCAACTATTTTCAATACCTTGGTTACACTTGAAACACAAACTACTACAAGGGACACCTCTAGCCTAAAGCCTATCTCAGGTGAGGAGGCAATTTTGACAAGCTCGCCACACCAATAATTTAACGCAAGAAGGGGCATTGAGGCTCCAAACATTTAACCAAGCACCATCACAATGAAGATAGGATGTATCAACGAAAGATGACATAGCAAAAGCATACGCACACTTTACCGTGTATGATCCTGGAGAGGCGACCGACCAATTTAATTTATCATGTTACACCGAAGATATAAGAGGTGTATATAGAATTGCCCAAGCTTGTTTGATTGAGAATAACAATTCCACCAAATTCACATTCCACACCTTTTGCATCGGTAACCATAACTCCTTCACCTTCAAATCTAGAGCACCCAAAGATGGTCTAGAAATAAGATTCTGGTAACGGGAATTACAAACCCAAGGTTCATCCCACACATGAATACTGTCTCCCCTGCCAATACTTCACCTACAACCTGCCTTCAAGAGAACACGAGATGAGTAGAGACTACGACAAGTGTAGGAAGAACAGTTACCAAGCGATGCTTCCAGAAAATTACCATGAGGAATAACGGGCTTTAAACACACGAGACACAAGTGCCTCCGGATGTTCGATGAACTTCCAAGCTTGTTTACCCAACATGGCGTGGTTAAAGGCATAAATATTTCAAAATCCCATACCTCCATACTTCTTAGGCACTGTAAGCTTGTCCTAATCAATCTAGTTAATACCCCTTGTTGACCCTTTATTTGAACCCCACCAGAATGAATTCAGCATACGTTGAATCTCATCCCCCAGAGATGGGGGGATAAGATCGATACATACTCATGAAGTATGATGAAGGAATAGCCTAAGCCACAGATTTAATTAGAACTTCCCTTTCTTCCATAAAGAGAGTCTTACGCTTCTAGGAACTAATCTTCTTCCAAATTTTGTATTTAATAAAATTAAAAGTGGCCTTCCTATTTCTTGCCACCATAGAAGGGAGACCAAGATACTTACCAGAGCCTGATCCTTGAGTCTCTCCTAGAATATTGGAGAGAAATAAGCTAAACAACACCTCTGACTTCTGTAAATTAATAGATTGGCTTGAAGCATTTTCGTATATTATCAAAATTTCCTTCATAGTATGGAATTCCTTATCATTAGCCCTCGTGAAAAGAAAACTATTATATGCGAATAACAAGTGAGAAATAGTTGGAGCTCCCCTACAAATTCAGATACCATGGATAACTCCTAAATATTCAAAATTTTTAATCAGAGATGTCAAACCTTCTGCACACAATATAAAAAGATAAGGAGAAAGGGGGTCACCTTGTCGAAGGCCTCTTACTGGCATTACAGGGTCAATTTCCTCATTATTAATCAAGTATGAGTACTAGATTAACATCACACACATGAAAATCCAATCAACCCGTCTGTGAGCAAATCCCATCATGAGCATAACTGCTCTCAAGTACTCCCAACTAACTCTGTCATATGCCTTACTAATGTCAATCTTCAAAGTTGCTTTAACTTTTAGACCAGAAGACTTACACTTTATATAATGCACTATTTCTGAGGCCACCAGAGCATTATCTAGAATAGACCTACCAACAACAAAGGCAGACAGGGATTAGTGCAATCCTTGTATTATTCATCTCCATTGTAATAACTCCATTATCAAGCAAACCACAACATGCAGTAATCACATCTATACCGCACTTATCCCAAAAATGCCTATAAAAACCAGGGTACAAGCCGTCAGGACCCGGACCCTTGTCAGGACACATATGGAAAGCTGCCTTCTTAAATTCTTCATCAGAAAAAGGAGCAAGCAATAACAAATTATCATCATCTGTCACACAGGGATGTACAATACTAACAACCCGGTCCATATCGACATTATTATGACTAAATAACTTATCAAAACAATCTCGAGCTAGGCCGCACAAACTTGTATATGAATCAACCATCACGCCATCTTCATCATGAAGTTTATCAATAATATTCTTTTTCGTGGGCGAAGAAGCTGAACGAGAAAAAAATTTGTATTAGCATTTCCCTCGTGAAGTCAGTGAGCCTTTACCCGTTGCCTCCAATACATATCATCTTGCACCAACTTCCTATTTAGCTTCTCCTTCAAATCCTTTAATTCCTGAATAGAATCTGCTGGATCAAGAGCTTACCACTAGGCCAAAAGCTATAGCTGTTAGCAAGGGCGCAACTTTATTTCCTTAATGATACTCAGAACCGCATCAAGCTTAAGGGGTTGCTCCCATTTAGGCGCCATGAGTTGGGATGTTAAGTCCATCAAATCCTAAGGGTGACGCTAACCAATAAAGCCAACAATCTCCCCCAGTGTCACCCGGGGGATTCGAACCCATGACCTTGCTCTGATACCTCTTGTTGGATTAAGCGCTTACCACTATGCCAAAAGCTATAGTTGTTAGCAAGGGCGCAAATTTATTTCCTTAAGGATACTCAGAACCGTATCAAGCTTAAGGGGCTGCGCCCATTATAGGTGTCATGCGTTGAGATGTTAAGCTCATCGAATCCTAAGGGTGACGCTGACCAATAAAGCCAACAGAATCCCCATCAAGTCTTCCTCTCAACTCCTTTAGACGCTTATTGTAAGCAATAATGTCACCAGTAAAACGCACACGAAAGCGACGACCCCAAGCATAAAGTCTTTGCCACAAGCTCTAATTTTTGGGATCATGTCTCCCATATGGAATCTGCCCCAACAATCTGATACCACCTCCTCTAAACCATCTTCCAAAAGCCAAGCATTCTTAAAACAGAAACGATGATGCCTTGGTCTAAAAGGTTGACCGTCATTGTCTAGAAGTAGGGGTGAATAATCAGATACCGATGCAACTGGATTATGAAGTCTTGCTTCTGGAAACCATTCCCCCCAATGAGATGAAACAAAAGCATGATCCAGGCATTGCTCAGTAATATAATCACCCCCTCTACTTTTGAACCAAGTGTAAGGATGCCCTTCGATAGGAATGTCTGAGAACTGACAGTCTTAAACTACCTCTCTAAAGCCCCTCATAAGCCAAGGTGGGTGGAGGACTCTTCCTTGCTTGTCTGCATTAGATAAAAGGTCATTAAAATCACCAATTACACACCACGGTAAAGAAGATGTCCCCCAGTTGTCTGAACATTTGTCAAGATTCTCGCCTCCTTTCTCTATCCAGAGTTCCATAAAAGCCAATAAGTCGCCATCTCCCTTTCACCTTGTCAAATATTTATGTATTAATAAAATGTTTGGAATAATTAATAATATCACATACCAACGTGTTTCTCCAAAGAAGGGTCAGACTGCCACTCCTTCCAACTTTATCAACTGTCATAGCATTATCAAACCCAATTCTCCTCCTAACATCTTCTATCCTTCTTACATGAACCAATGTCTCTATAAAAAACACCACATCTGGGTTATAGAACCTACCTAAGTCCCCAGGTGTTGGAACTGCCTGAAGAGTACACATGCCTCGATAATTCTAACTTAAGATTTTCATTGCTCCTGGTAGGCCTAAGAACCAGGACTGCCAATAAAAAAGAATTATTGAATAAAAGATCATCCTCATTAGCCAACAAATTGTTAATTATGAAAAAAAAACCTACAGTGATTTGTCAAAACTATCTCCGTTATCATTTTTTCTCCTACGCTTCGATCTCTCACCATGATTATTTTCCTTCGAAGTATTTTGTTGAGCAGTTACCATTGTCTTTGCAAAAATCCCATGATTTTCGGTAACTATATTGATTGGAGAAGCACCGAAATTTTGTTCAAATGGAAAAGCAATAAATTAGTTGCTACCAAATGCCTTGCCAGTTGCCACATCAACATGATTTGTTATGTTGAATTCAAAAGCTCCCACGCCATGGCCTTCATATACTATATCTTTCCCTTTACATTGTTTAAAAATATTTGCTCCACCCTTTGACTTGAACTAGAAATCAAGCTGGACAGAATTCGAAGCAAAATCAAATTTTTTTTATTCGAATTTTTGCTCCTCTCTTCACTTGCACTAGGGTTCCTTTCTCCATTCCTATCCTCCTTCAACTAGCGGCTACCGGCGCCATTGCCAAGCCTACGAGTCTCTGCACGAAGATAAACTCCCCCCCACGTTCGTCATTGTAGTACCCTAATTTTGTCCGGCTTTTTTATTTTATTTTATTTTATTATTTATTTTAACTTTTTTAAATTTGTAATAAAAAATAAAAATAATGTTTTTGGTTTCATAATAAAAAGAAGAAGGCAAAAATGAATAAGGTGAAAAAGAAAGAAAGAAAAAAAAGAAAAATGGAAGGAAAATGAATAAAAAGGAAAGAGGGGTGCAAAATGATGAAACTGGGGGTGCTACTAGCAAATTGCACCCATTTCATGCACTCAGCCCAGCCCAATGTTCTGTCTCTCACCACCTACTTCGCGCACCCCCTTTTTTTCTCCAGCGCACCTCCTAGTGCACTCCTCCTACACCCTGCTTCACTCACCCCTCTTCCATTCTTCTCGTGCCCCCAAGCCCAGTTTCCCTCCAGCACCCACGCAGCCCAGCCCAATTCCCTCTAACCCTAAAAAACCCTAAAACCATCTCACATCCTCTCATTTTCCTCAATAGGCCGCTTCAACCTAATTCCATCCCTCACCCTCTCCTTTCTCTCATTTGCTGCCGCTCCTCCCTCTCTCCCTCATTCTTCTTCTTTCCCTTCCATAACCCTAAGTCAGCCACCATCCGCCTCACTCTCTCCTTCTCTTCTCTTCCCCCATTCTCTCAAATCAAACCCTAATCTCTCCCTCACTCCCTTAAACCTAGCTGCGGTGTAGCACCCCCTTCTCCTCCCCTTTCCTCTTTCGTCTTTCTTTCCTTTTTCTCCCTCAATCTCACCCAAATCTTCTGAATCCCTCAGAATCGGATCTTATCTACCGTAACTCCCATCGAATCACAACGATTTTCGCGAAAATCTCCGCGAGAATCACGGACCTAGACACGACGAAGGAAGTTTTCGTTTCATTTCCTTTCCTTTTTTTACTTTGATTCAATGACTGATTTCGTTTTGATATGTTTTTGCAGGTCTATAAAAGCCAAGCTCAAGACCACGCACAGGGGGGGAACCCACGAGAGGAAAAACAGAGAGTAGAAACAGAGGAGAACAAAGAGGACGAACAAAAGAGGCAAACGCAGAAGGAGGAAACCGCGACCAAGAACCTGTGAGGCTACCAAAAAATCCTGAATTAAACACTATTTAGTCTTAGGTTTCTTTTATCCCCTCCTTTGATTTCTGTATAAATTTTCTGGGAAAGGCTTAAACCCAGGTTATCACTTCCTTTTTTCCTTCTATAATTTTTAGTCTTTATTCTGTATATCCATGAACTTGGAACTGGATTGTGATTGATGAATTAGCAGTAACGAAGTATGATACAATTTTTTTTGCTTCATCTTCTTCATTTTTACGTTTTTATATGTATACTGGTTCTGACCCTTTTTTTCTTTTTTTCTCCCTTCGTTCTGTGTGATGACCTAGTTGGATTAGGGTTGGGGTTTGGCCTTCCAATGGGGCCAAACCCAAGCGAGGGACGATTCTGCAAATTTCATATTTTTAGTGGTTATAATATAAAATTATAAAAATGGGCAAAGTAGGGGCATAAAAGCAAAAGACAAAGAAGTTTCGAAATTCTTTTTCATTTATACATTTTCGTTTAAAAATTGAATTTTTATTAAGTCGATATAATTTGTGAAATCATACCTTTTTTTTTTCTAAAAAGTTTTCTATTTTCTTTTTTTATTATTTTTTGGCACATAAGTGAATAAATAAATCTCATAAAGGGAGTAGTTCTCTAAGGCAAACATTTTCTTAAAACAATTAAGGGTACCATTTTAAATGGGCGTTATAGAGGTGCTAATACCTTCTCTATGCGTAATTAACTCCCGAACCCTCAAATTTGTTTCGAAGACCATTTTTTCAAATTATTTTCATAAAAGGTTTTTCCTATTTTTTTCCTTAATAAACTTAGGTGGCGGCTCATTGAATTTTCAGGGTGGTTGTCACAGCCATTTTCATGCATCATAGCAAAGCGAACTTCACACTTTTTCATAATATGCCCTAAACATCCACAAATGAAGCAAAAAACAGCAAGCTTTTCGAACTTGGATCTCACTGCACACCATTCTCCTCCCGCCTTCTTGATCCTCCACTCCTTTTTGAGGGGGTGTCTGACATCCACACGAACTCGAATACACATGCAATTGTGCCGAACACTCGTATTATTTGACGAGAGTCATACTTCACGAACTCTCCTATATAATTTGCAAGATGCTTCCCAACCATATCCGACATAAAACCCACCAGTACATTATGAACCTGCACCTAGAAGTCAATATGATTCAGAGGTATATTGTGGATTGAAACCCCGATTTGCATCCTTCCCAATATGATTACATGACTGTCAAAGCTCCATAGGCCACCATTTTGAACACTCTAAATTAAGCTTGTGAAAAAATTGGAAAAAAAATAGTCCCAAAGACTGGAGATGGCAAAGTGGGCCTAACCCATCGGACTAACCCGCTTAAATAGTCCCGGAGACTGGGGATGGCAAAGTAGCCAACTCGCCTAGCCCGCTAGCCCGTTGGGTTGATGGCAGGCCGAGCTGGGCCAGCCCGACGTCTCGGCGTGTTGCATTAAAAATAATTTAAATAAAATATAACAAACGTGGGTGAACAGGAAAAAGTTTAGTTCGGGAAAAAAAAGACTAAAGTAAAAAATTAGGGTTTTTTTTCCCATTAACCCTCTTAGTGTTAGACTCACTCAACTCTCAGCCGCCATGCTCATCTCTCTGACTCACTCAAATTGTGTTGATGGTAGATGGTAGATGGTTGATGGATTAATTTGTGTTTATGGTTGATAGATTAGTAGGTGTTTGTGTTTTATGGTTGATGAATTAATAGGTGTTTATGGTTTATGGTCATGCTTAGTAACTCAATTGTTTAATTGATTTTTTGTAGTATTTTAATTGTTTAAATAAATTTATTTTATTTTTTAGTTAATTTTTAGCGGTCTAGCTTGCCAGCCCGCCAACCCGTCCTCTGGTGGGCTGGGTTGGAAATGTCAACCCACATTCTCTTAACGAGCCAACCCAACCCATCCTGTTTTAGACGGGCTAAAGATGGGTTGGGTCGTGCCAGCCTGCTTTGTCATCCCTATTGGAGACGCTTCCTTGATTGAGATTTATTGAGAAAAACCCAAGTCCCACATAGACTAACACCTAAAAAGAGTCACTACAAGAATACTCTTGATTACCCACGAAAATTTACCAACGACCCCGTGGCCGTCGGTACGTTTTTAATTAGCGACGGCCTAGCTGTCAGTAATCCATCAGCAACTGGTAAAATGCAAAATGGATTTTTTTAAGTCGTCGGTAATTACCGACGGATTCAAGCCGACGGTAATATAAGAGAAGCTTACTGACGGCTAAGTCGTCAATAAACTAAGTCTGGCACAAAAAAAACTCAAATCATACACTTTTTTTGTTACCGAGGGCTACGCCGTCGATAATTACCGAGGGCTACACAGTCGGTAAACTTATTTATGCACCAAAAAAAATTCAAATAGTGCATTTTTGTTACCGAGGGCTAAGTCGTCGGTGATTACCAACGGCTAAGCTGTCAGTAAACGAAATCTAGCGCCCAAAAATTTCAAATCGTGTGCTTATGTGTTACCAAGGGCTACGCCATCAGTAAACTAAATCTGGCACAAAAAAATTCAAATCATTCACTTTTTCGTTACCGACGGCTTAGTCGTCGGTAATAGCCGTAAAAGTACGATACTTGTGATTCCATTTCATTAAATTTCCACCGTTGATAAAACATTCAAGAAATAGATCTCTACCATCCATTTCCATAAAATACTAAAACACTTCTTTCTACTATCACCTATTGTTAAACACCCATTTACCTCTTCACCATCATCAAGGCAACCATCATCATAATCATAATCATCATCATCATCATCATCATCATCATCGATGGAGGCAGATCGGTGGAGCATGGGTCAAATAAATGTAAAGTTCAGACCGCAGAGGAAATGGCAGAACCGCACTACGCGACTGGCGATGGTGGTTTTGTTTTCGGCATGGTAGAGGCTTTGCAACCTTGGGATCGTGAAGGAGATGGTAGAACTGTACCGACGAAGTTTGTGATTAAAACTCACAGATGGACCGAGCTCCGGTGACCACGTGATGAATGTACTTTACTCAGTTGTTCATGGGTCTCACTGGATTCACCATTTTTGTTGCTTGTTTTTTGTTGTTGTTGATCCTGATTACAATTTCGTGTAGTGATATTGGTTTTGGGTAAACTATAAATGAGCTTGTACTCATGATTTTGATTTGTCTGCTGTATTTGTTGCCTCTTATTATTAGTACGAAGATGAAGACGGAGGAAGGTTACAATGGTGGAGAAGAAACAGTTTGAATTTGTGAGATTTTTTTTTGGTTTTCATTTCTAGATTTCAGTGGGCTTAGCCGTGGGTAAAACCGTCAGTATTACCGACGGCTTTTTTGGTCAACGATTCTTTTTCCAGCTTTGCCGACAGCCATTTTTTCCTATTTATCGACGACTTTTTTTTGACCGTTGGTAATTTTTACCGACAAGGTATTTACCAACAGCTCTGTGGCCGTCGGTAATTGTTGATTACCGATAGCTTTTTGCCATTACCCACGGCTTTTGGCCGTCAGTAATGACGAATTTTCTTGTAGTGAGTTTATAAGAAAATAACACCATTCACCTTACAAACCGGTTTTATAAGGATGAGTTAGACCCAAAATCCTAATATGTTATCAAAGTCTATCTTAGATCCATTGGGCCACCCACCACATTATACACGCATCAAGCTAAAATAGTGTTGGCGTGAGGGGGTGTATTGGGAAAAACCCTAGTCCCACATAGATTAGTGGTAAGGTGCCAAAAGAATTTATAAGCAAATGACACCCCTTCACGTCGGTTTTGTAAAGATAAGTTAGAATCAAAATCCTAATAAAACTTTTTTGACCGGTCTCCAAATATCTACCATCCTTTCCTTCGCATAATGAAAAGTCAATCCATCCTCTTCAGTCAACCACTAGGGAGATACCCCCAGTATTGATATCTACCCTGGCTTCGTCAATGGAATAGTAAATCACGATCAAAGCTTCTCACCGAAGGAGAAGAAAACGAAGTTTCTCACTATGAAGGAGAAGAAAACCAAGTTTGAGATACTAATGAAGCCCCAAAACTTTCAAACACAACTATTGTGTAATTAGTGGCACATATGAGGCTTACTAACTTCAACTCAAAAGTGATACGTTTACATAATTTGTATGTCTAGGTTCAACGTATCTTTGAATTACACCAAATCCTAATTCAAAATGATATTTATGAGGGGAAAAAAAAAGGAAAACTAATTTAGAATTGGAAGAATTGTTTTATTCTTCCATATTTAGGAAAGATTGAGTAAAACTAAACTATGTATGTAGACATAAAGACAGTCTGATACATTATCAAATATTAATTTCGAAAATTTATTTTTCTTATTTAAAGTAGTATCAATTCAATCCACTACATCTACCTGCTTTTGTTAATCGTTAATGTATCGGGATAAGTTTCTTTCCAAATACATTGACAACTTTATGTTATTTTTTGTTCCCGCATTAGATAAAGGCACGTTTACGTGACATGCTGAATTTGAATCTCTGCAACTGCAATTGTAACAACGTGGAAGAGAAGAAGAAGAAGAAGAGAGAAAAAGTGTTGGAAATTATAGAGTATAGAGAGAGGGAAGGAGAAGAAAATACAGCAAAGGGCTTAATTTGTTTCCTTCAATTTGTAAGAACATGCATTATTTTAATCGTTGATTATGTACTCTGATTTAAAGTTTAGAAGAGCTTAAATTCAATTTTTGAAAAAATAGATCTTATTGTTATTATTATTATCTCAAAATGCATAGTGGTAGTTCAATTCGGTGAAAATTTTTAATGATGGTGATTTTTTTTTTTTTTTGGGTTCTTTATAAGGTTCATATAGTCATGGTGTTTTGGGTCTTTGGCTATGGTTCATTGGTTTGGAACCCAGGATTTGAATACGATGACAAAGTTATTGGTTTTATAACAGACTATCGACGTGTTTTTGATTTAGGTAAGTACCTCCTCATCACATGTAATGTATGCATCGATTGAACAACTTGAATTTGAACTAATTGCTTAGAACATGCTATTAATTTCCTTTGTTTTTTTCTCTAGCATGCATTGATCACCGAGGAACACCTGAAAATCCTGCAAGAACTTGCACGTTGGAGCGTAAAGAAGGGGCCGTTTGTGTAAGTTTGTTTTGTTTTTTTAATTTCTTCTGGCTTTACAAGGTAGTTTTATAAGTTGGAAATGGATTCTCTGCCGCTGACATTTCCGAGAGTAACGATTTCGACTGTTAGATGAAGTTCGGATGGCTCGGATTTCAAGTTGTATTTTAAAATCCAATTTGATGAAGTTAAAATATGAACTGTTTGATCCAAATACAACTAACTGTAGTTGCGACGACAGAAAATTTGGGTCTGGTTTTGGTTATAGGTGACACATATCAACAATATAACCATTGCTTGATAAATAATGGACCTTCCATTGTTAGTTTTGGTAGTGCATGACCATGTCTTGCATTTGATTTTTTTTTCCCTTTAATATAATTTCCTACATATTTTTTTCCAGTGGGGTGCTGCATATTGTGTTCGTGGAGGCCCTAAAAAGGAAAAATTGGCTCTGCAGGTGACTATTTACGTTTAAGACAACAGTTTCAAGACTAATTTTATCCATTATTATTGTTTACATTAATTGTGGCAATAGGCAAATTATGATCTTCAAAATTAGGAATTAAGATTTCATATCGTTGAATTTCATGCACGCATCTCGGACCGTCTAATATCAGACGACTCACGTTTCAAACTACATATTTAAAATCTGATTTGCTTAAATTTAAACTGAACCGTCCGATCTTGATCGAACGATCAGAGATGCATGACTGCATGAAATTCTACCACAGAGAATCCGACAATTGATTATTGCTTGAGCTAAGCCCTTACCTGAATTTTCCCCTTTTCTTTTTCGTATAGTATTTGGAACGGCGAGAATGTGAATATGATCAAAAGACTCTTGTAAACTTCTACAAGGTTAGATTATAATATTATTACCCTGCCATCATCAAGTTTTATATCATTATTTACTTTAAATAATTATTGCTGCTAATTTTTTATTCTTGTTGTCTCCAGGAAGGAGATTCATTGAGTCCTGCTTTTACTAGGGTACTAGTGTAAGTTATCATCAGACATTGTGTTTTAATTTTTATTAACACTTTTAAGATCGCCCAAGTCCTAACCAGTCTATGCTTTAGGACAAATTGGCTAACAACAAAACTCATGTCAATATATGCAGATTCACATCCACTCCTAACAAAGAAAACAAATACTACCTAGGACCAGCACCAGTAGAAGATGTAGCTAGGTATATTATAGTACCTTTATTTCTGAGTGAATCACCAATTTAGTCTATAAAATTATAGGGTATTGTCAATTTAATATCTGAAATTGTTAATATTTTAAAATAGTCTTTAAATTCGAAAATCTTCGATCATATTAGTCCTTATATATCGGTCAATTTAGTCCCTGAAATGCTCTGGCAGGGACTAATGTGACAAATTTTCAAATTCAGGGATTATTTTGAAACGTTAATTTCAGGGACTAAGTTGACAATGTCCTACTGTTTCAAGAACTAAATTAGTGATTCATTGTTTATTTCCCCTTTTTTATGTCAAAAGTGATGTCCTCACTCTTGTTTCCTCTAATTTACATTTATTCATTCAGGCAAATAGCTACTGCTAGTGGCCCTTGTGGGAACAACAGGGACTATATTTTCCTTCTAGAAAAAGCTATGCATGATATTGGTTAGTTGTCTATTTTTTTTAGCATTTAATTATGGTACTCTACTTAAGTCTAGCTTCTGCATTTAAATATGAAGGCACTAGTTTCTTATTGTATATATGCATGCTAATGAGTGAGAGGCTTCATGTGCAGGCCATGAGGATGACTTGGTGATAGAACTTGCCAATGAAGTCAGGAAGGTGCTTGCAACTTTGGGCAATGTACAACCAAAGAACAAGAAGTTGGTTGGACGATAACAACTCACCCACCATATATAGCGAATTTAGGTCATGCTTGGATTGGTGGAATGATATGGTGTTCCATTGTTTGGATATCACAATAATAGTAGTGAAAGTTAAAGTGGTTGTTATTTCATTTGTTAGCTCATTATTTGTGGGGTTTTGAATCTCATCTCCATCGGTACGCAGCTGATCTCTTTGTCAAGGCACATCATCCGACAAGATTTCACACCTTAGTTCTCAAACTCGAGTTAGTTGCATCTACACCTACTTGAGTTTAAGGGAGGATGTTAGCGTGAAATTAAGTTGTAATTAGCTTGATCATCCCAATCAAAAAAAAAAAAAGTGCAGGAGGCACGAGGCGCCCTTGATCAACTCAATCAAACTAATCTATAATTATTTTGTATTCATTATCATTCATTGTAATTCCTATTTTATTTATCAGGTCTGGATGGATATACATAGGGCATACTTACAAGAGTAAAATACACATATATTTCATTTTTTCTTTGTTCTTCTCAGTAATCTATTAGTTTTACAGACACAACAACACAGAGCTTTGTAATACACTACTACAAAGTCTTAGTGTTTACAGAAGCTATTATATTATATACTAAAAACTAAATCTATGATGTAGGTAATTCCCTGTAATCAAATTTCTCATCTTCCTTGCCAGCTGAAGCTTCAAGTTTTTCTCCCTGATCAGGTCCATAAGCCCAACAAATAACAAGAAAATAGAGGTAGTTAATTATACCTAAGAAAGCAAGTAGTGCATAATAGTAATTCAGATGGCCCCTGTTGATGTTAGTTGATAACCAGCTCTCTTTTCCTCCTATACTAGTGACCTTGTCCACAATGTTGACTATTAAACTTCCCACTACATCAGCAGCAGCTAGTTCAAGGGTGAAAAGAGCCATTGCAAAACTAGACATGCTCTTAGGGAAATAAGTGTAGAAAAACTCAACCAGCCCAACTGGGGTGAAAGCCTCACCTATTCCAAGCAAAACAAACTCAGGAACTAGCCATAAAGCTGACATGTTAATCACAGCATTAGGTTGGTACTCAAACCCTTCTTCAATCGCTACGCTTCGTCTCACGGTTTCAACGATAGCCGCCGTTGCTTTAGCCATACATACAAACAGCAATCCTATCCCGATGCGAACTTTACAACTCAATCCTCTAGGCTGGCCTCTGTATTTTGCTAGTATAGGTACTGCTATGCGGTCGTATAAAGGAATGACTATTGATAAGGTGATTATCATGACAAGATTGAAGGATCCTGCAGGAAACATAAAATTGCCGAATAACCTTCGGTCCATGGTCTTTGCTTGAAGAGTGGAAAGCGAACTCTGAGTCGCCATCATAAAGATTCCCGTGGACCACATAGGAAGGACTCTGAGCAAAGATTTCAGTGACTCCACCTGTCCTACTGTGCATAGGTTCCATGGATTTGAAACTGATCCATCTGGGTTTAAGTCTGTCTTGGGGTTTCTTATTATGCAAGCTTTGTTCAAAAACCTATAAAGGAGAACATGTTAATTCACCATGAAAATATTCAGTTAACAAATATAGGTTAGGAACATGTCTAAATCATGGAATTGCTTTGCATTTCCTGGAGAGTAGAATTTGTCAAAAGGAGATCAAACTATTCCTAAATAAATAAATAGACAAAGGCATTTCCTTGAAGAAATCATTTGCTGATTTTCACATGAAATTTTAAAAAAGGGTGGCCCAGTGCACGAAACCAGAGACTCCCACCAGGTGGGGTCTGAGGAGGGTAGATATAGCCAGCCTTACCCCCGCAAACGAAGAGCCTGTTTCCAGGACTTGAACCCGTGACCTCCAGGTCACAAGGCAGCAACAGATTGCACCAAGGCTTGCCCTCTTTCACATGAAATGAAATGAAATGGGAGAAAAAAATATGACAAGTGAGATTAAGAGGAAATTAGACGCTTCGTGCAATACGCATAACTTATCCATGAGACCAAGCAGAATCAGTGAATTACCTAAGGCTATTATCTGTAGGGACCATCAGCTCCGTATCACGGTCTTGACAATACTGAACAAAGTTGCGATCCAGAAGACTAAGCTTTCTGTTCTTTGTGGCCACCACAACTACTTGTACAAAACTAGTGAGTAAGCTCTCATGTGGCTTCACTTTGATATAGTATGGTGAACCAAGAATGAAACTGAAAGCAGATATGAACATTAGCACCGCAGGTACTCCAAACCCGATTTTCCATCCAAGGTTTTCTTGAATGTAAGCAATTACACTCAACGCAAGAATGGTTGAAACTCCAATTGAGGTATAATACCAATTAAAGTAGCTATCCAAGATCCTCCCATCATTGGAATTTTCTTTAATAGCCAGTTGATCTGCTCCAAAGGCTATGGAGCAAGGTCTAACACAACCAGCTCCAATGGAAATTAATCCTAAGGAAATGAACAAAACTGCTAGTTGGGCTGCTGTAGCAGTGTTGCAGACTTGGATTAGTGATGCACATGAAGGTCTTAGTTCTGGGATCATGGCAGTTAACCACAAAATGGTTAAACCCTGTGGGAGATAAAAAATATTAGAGAAGCATCAGAACAGTAACATCAAAATAATCATCGATCTCATGTTTTCTTCAAAAATATTTTCTTAGGAAAACAAAGCAATGGAACAAAACCAAAACATAGCTGAATACTCTAGCCTAAAGGAGCTACATCAATTACAAATAAAAAGTAGTGTTAACGCCATAGCCACAAACTCGAGATATAGACTATCTGTGAGAAGTTCAAAGGCTCTCATTCTTGACATCTTGGATTAGTTTGGCACTGACAATTTTCTTTGGCATCAGTATAAAGCTAACCAAGAAATATGATATGATAGATAAAAGTAAAAGCCAACCAAGAAATATTTGCATTCTTACATGCCATAACCAGCAAGTTCTGATCTTTTCGGGGTAGAAATATAATTTGTTTTGAACCAAAAATAACAAAATTATAAATTTATGAAAAGGTCTGTGTGTCTCAGATGATATTTAACAAACAACTCCTGGGATCAACCCCATGGTTCTAATAAAAACCAATGCTACTACCAAAGATTTTAGTGACTGACCATGCAAAACACACTAGTAAGTAAATCTCTATGCAATTTGCTTTACCACACAGATGCATATTGTTCACAGCTACCAAGCTAAGCTATATTCTCTGAAGACTATATAACAAATTCGAGAGAATCACCAATTTAGTCACTGAAATTGTAGGGGTTGGCCGGTCGGGAAATTTGGTTTCTAAAATTAACGAAATTCCAAAATAATTCCTGAAATTGAAAATCTTCTATCGCATAGTCTCTATCGGACAATTTCAGGGGCCCAAAAGTGACTACTTTGATCGATGATTTTCAATTTCAAAGACTATTTTAGAATATTACCAATTTCAAAGATCTGTGTGTCTCAGATGATATTTAGCAAACAACTCCTGGGATCATCCCCATGGTTCTAATAAAAGCTAATGCTACCACCAAGATTTTAGTGACTGGCCATGCAAAACACACTAGTAAGTAAATCTCTACACAATTTGCTTTACCACACAGATGTATATTGTTCACGGCTACCAAGCTAAGCTATATTCTCTGAAGACTATATATATAACCAAATAAGAGTAAATCGCCCATTTAGTCCCTGAAATAGTAGGGGTTGGCAATTTGGTTCTTAAAACTAACAAAATTCTAAAATAATCTCTAAAATTGAAAATCTTCTATCACATTAGTTTCTATCGGACAATTTTCAGGGACTAAATTGACCGACCCAAAAGGACTAATTTGACCGAGGATTTTGAATTTCAAAGACTAATTTAAAACATTAATAATTTCAAGGACTAAAAGTCGACAAGTAACGCCATACAATTTAAAGGATTATTTTGGCGATTCACTCAACCAAGTTCCCTTACAACTGCAAAGTCATGTAGCATGCACCTATATCGACGAACTAAACTTTTAGTAAAAATTCTGTAACTTTTACAGATCAGTAAAGCCAAGCTATTTTTAGAAAAACAAATAAATTAAGGGTCATTCTTGAGTAATTAAATTTCCTTTTCTCAGCAACTTTTATACACATAAAAACCAATGTATTCGCCCAATTTTGAAGTAAATCCCCAAAGGCCCAATTCATCCCGAGTAATTCAGTCCTTGATAATGCAAAATCCACACTATAGTCCCAAAAAACCTTAAATATTAACCATATTAGTCTTCACCCATTTTTGAAAACTTAAGGGACTAATGTGTAATTTTTGCATTCTCATCACATATATTGGAAAAACCCAAGTTACAGACTAGTTCATAAGCAAGGGCATTCCTCACCTTAGAGCCGGTTTTGTAAGGATAGTTAAGCCCAAAATCCTAATAACATACATTAATTCGTGCTTTAATGAACACTATTAAGTATTAACAAAAAAGCATAGGGAAGGGATGGAAGTGGAACTTACAAGAAGGCTAGAGAGGGAACCAATAAAGATGACACGAAATCGACCCAAATAAGAATCAGAGAGGAAAGCCCCAAAGATGGACAAGACATTGGACATAGCAGACCAAGTATAAAGAACATTTGTAGCCTTAGCAATAGCCATGTTATAATCATCCCTCAAGTACAATATCATGTTTGGCATTATCCCATAACTTGCCACCTTCTCCAAGCACTCATTCACTGACAACAATTTCCACAAGGATCAATCAATAAATAAATAAAAATTACAGCATTAATTAATAGTAACAGAGTAGAGTGGTGAGTGAGTGAGTGAGTACCTATGATGAATGGCATGGTTCTTAAACCACCCTTTCTGGGTTGAGAAGAAGAGGAAGAGGAAGATATGCCATTTTCTAACAATTTCTCATTTGCAATTGCAGCAGCAGCACCGCTTGTGTGCTCCATCTCTTCTTACTCTGCTTGGTTGCTGATTTTGGGTGCTATGCTATTATTCACGCAAACGGGAGTTTAAACTGTTGACAATAAATATCTTGTTATTATCCACGCATACCACGAGTTTAACTTATAATAATAAAAATGTTTTTTTAATGATAAAAATAAACGGTGTTTCTAGTTCTGATGAGGTGGTGATGTATGATTGAATATGATCTACACAACGGATCTATTATTATTTTACTTGGGAAATATGTTTTTAGTTTTTATAAAAATAATATTTTTTTTTGTCTTTATTCTCTGTCTCATTTTTAGACTCGGAACTAAAAGTATACAATTTTGTAATTTGTAAGAATTAAAAATAGGTATAAGGACTAAAAACAAAATTCAAGATAATTATAAGGACTAAAAACATATTTAACTTGTTGAGAAACAGCAATCTAAAACAGATAAAAGAAACTTAAGCAAAGGAACACACCATTTGATAACAGAGTTCGGCCAGTTGTGCCTATATCTTCAGAGCAGAGCGGCTCGTTTTCTTATTATGAAAATCAAGGTTACAACTTAAGTATTTATACTATGATACAACTTCCACTCTGCTCGATGGGGGCTTCGTGCCCTCGCTCGCTCTGCTCCAGCGTCTTTTCCACATATATAAATATGAGTCATGCACAACATAACTCTTAATAATAATAATAATAATAATAATAATCTATAACATATAATAAAGGGGATACAAGAGTTTTGGTGTGGACTTTTTCTTCCCGAAAATACCCTTCATATTAACCACTCTCAAACCACAACAAAGAGTCGGTTAATCTTTTTCCCCAGTTTTATTACCCATAACTCCCGTCCAATATTATACGGTTACTGGAAAAAAAACTGCATAGAGTGGTTTTGAATTTACAAAAGGAAAAAATGTCTCATCTATTCTTCTCTGGGTGGCTACATAGAGAGAGAGAGGACCATCACATTTTGCAAATGCGGAAAGACGGGCACGATAGTGCCGGTCTTGCCGCTAGTAATAATAATAAGGTTAAATTATACTATTGGTCTCTTATGTTTATTTTAGGTTTCAGTTTGGTCCTTATGTATTAAAGTTTCGAATTGGTCCTTTACATGTAAAAGTTATACCAATGTGGTCCCTCTTTTTTTTTTTTCCAGAAGAGGTCCCTTATGTTACAAAAAATATACCAATATGGTCCATTTTTTGCAAAATAAGGGACAAAAAAGGGACACATTGGTATAATTTTTGTAACATAAGCGATCAATTCGAAACAAAAAAAACAAAATGGACCGCATCGGTATAACTTTTACACATAAGGGACAAATTCTAAACTTATAATACATAAGATACCAAACTGAAACCTAAAATAAACTTAAAGGATCAAAAGTATAATTTAGCCTAATAATAATAATAATAATAATAATAAGTAGTTCAAATTTAATAATAATAATAATAATAATAATAATAATAATAATAATAATAATAAGGATTTTCAGGGATACAAAATGGCAATTTCTAGTAGCACCCCATTGGACTAGTAATACCCCTTTGTCAGCTTTTTTTAATTTTAAAAAGACTAAATTGCCCTTTTGTGAAACGAAACTCTAGACGTTCATTTTTTTTTTCAAATTTTATGTGAATTGAATTCACGGTAACCTCCGTGAATTGAATTCACGTACGATTCGCAGACGCAAAAATATAAAAACAGACGTAAAGACAATTTGGTCATTTCAAAATTAAAAAGCTGACAAGGGGGTATTACTAGTCCAAAGGGGGGTGTTACTAGAACTTGCCATACAAAATTTAATATGTCATCGACATTCGACTGCAATTTTAAGGGAGCACAAGATCACCACATGCACACTCATGACACGTACCGAGAGCAAGAGATTAATTAACTAATTCTATTCAAAATGAGAATACAAAATTCACCTTATATTAATACTACTTCTGATCCTATATATATAAAGGGAAAAAATATCAAAATCAAGAAATTTTATTTAATGTTATGATTTTAAAAAGTTGTTCTAAATATTAGCCTTGCTTCACGTAGTCACGCTAAATGTTTTACAGCCACTTATATGGGAATAGATGAATTTTTAGTAAATATGGAATAAGGGTATAAAAGCCACTTTAGCAATTAATATATCTAAAAACTCGTGACATTTTCTTATAATTAGGACTAAATTTTTTTTGAACATTTTCTTATATATGGGACCAGAGGTAGTAGCTCGATAAAAAAGTGATAAAAGCAAGCAGCCTTTTAGTGGCAATTTAGCTTGTAATTTGTACAACTAAATCACTACAAAAAAAGCGGTGTTACCGATGGCCAAAAGTCATCGGTAATGCGAAAAAACCGTCGGTAACGACGAATTACCGACGGCTCGCAACCCGTCGGTAATATGGGCATCGCAAACGTTTACCGACTGCTTTGTCTGTCAGTTATGGACCGTCAATATTGACCGATGGGTTAGGCCGTCGATAATGAAGTCAGGCCATCGGTAACGTTCTATAATTTTTTTTAATTTTTTAATTAATTAATTAATTAACTATTTATTTATTTATTTAGTTATTTATTTATTGATTTAATTATTAATTTATTAATTTATTAATTTATTACTTATTTATTTAGTTATTTATTGATTTAATTATTTAATTATTAATTTAAAAAATATTAAGAAACATGATAACGTAAATTAAAAACTAAAATAAAAAAGAAACATAATATAGATAAAAATTATCTTCATAATATCAAAATATAAAAAACATAAGTCAAAACATCATATAAACTAATAATCCTGATAATTCTGATCATGCACAAGGTGGTCGAAACCATTTGCGTCGTCGACATCATCAGTACCATGAGGCGGCTTTGGTAGAGGCGGAGGCGACGGATGATGAGGCTGAGGCTGCTGGTTTTGGAGAGCTAGTATCTCGTACATGTGTTCCTGTCGCTCCAACACCTTAGCCAACAACGCGTTCGTCTGACGGTTCTCCTCCTCGGAAGGCCAGCCTCTGCTTCGTCTCGGCGAACTCCTGCTCATCCACAGTAGAGCGATGACTGCCACTACTCGATGATGATCCGATGTTGAGGCGGCTGGTCCCTTTCTTGTAGTTGCTGGCAAGGTCTCCAGCATTGTATAGGCGACCCTTCTTCATGCATAAACAAACAAATAAGTCAATTTTTTTTGTAAGAAAACAATATAAACATTATAAAAATATTCATTATATTTAATAATTACCTGGGTCTGCCTCGACTGATCATCGACAAAATCGTTGGTACTCCCTAACATGAGTTGCATGATAGAGCTCGTGTAATTGTACCTCTCTACCTAACTTCTTCGACCGTAATTAATAATAATAATAATAATAATAATAATAATAATAATAATAATAATAATAATAATAATAATATAACACGTATACAAGTCGAGCTGCGTGCTGTGCCTGACTGATGGAACTTCCAGTGTGCAAGCTTCCACCCTTCTCAGATGCTCTATTCTTCTTGGCCTTCGTGCACATCAATTTGAACTCAGTAGAGTTCCAGTACTCTTGCAGCCTCTACCAGATATGATCTCCTATCCAGTAGAGTTGTCCCCTGAGGCGGGCATCTCTAAGCATATCAGAGAGGTGGTGGGAGGCCTTTATATGAAAGTTCTTCTCGATCCGCTCCTCATCCTCATTCCTCCAAGCATATCTCTCCTGTATCAGTATAAAACATTACTAAACATAATTGAAATTTATGAAATAAAAAAATAATATGTAATAAAATAAAATATTGCAACTTACTTTGAAAGAATTAAACATATGATCCCGCTTTGTATCAGTCATCGTCCGCCACGTGGGTCAAAACCCCGAATAATTCTCCTCAATTGCTGTTGTGATAGCCTTCGCAGCTAGTTTTGAGGGAAGAAACCTGAACAATAAAAACATGTCAAAAAAAACATATATATACATGTAAATAATTAATAACTCGACCAAAAAAAAATGTAAATACTTACCTTTTACCAGTCGGGTTGATAATAACTCGACTATCATGCAACATCTCAAGATCCTCAAGAGCTAAGAGCTAAAAGCCTCACACATATTGATAATTTAAAGTCTGTGGACCCTTCAAACAATGACTTATTTGTTTCTAACATAGGATTATAAAATTTTTGTGTTGTCTCATTTGGAAGTTCATTTGTGTCATAATACTGTTGCTTCTTGAATGATACGTTCACCCTAAGACATCACAAACCATATCCTGCATCAATTCAATCTGCTCACCATATCCTGTATCTACGCAACTGCTTGAAGCACCTATGCAATTGTCGCCAACTCCCAAATCAACCCGAGACAACTCTTCACCATGTTTAGTCCAAATACAGTTATTAGGCCTAAATCCAATTGAATACAGGTGATGCATGACCTCACTTGGGCTCTTAATACTTCTACAATCGCAATTAAGGCACGAACATCTAATCCCTCCATTAGTTATGAAATCTTCATGTGCCATTGCGGCTTTGACAAAGTCATCAACCCCAACACAAAAAGATTGTTTCAAACCTCTTCTCCCAGGATACAACCTATCATACATCCAACTATGACTCGAAGGAAAAAAAATTCTATCTTCTGTATGTTAAAAAAATGCAGATACATTTAAACATGACAATTTCAGCATCACGACATTCTTAGAACCGCTCTCTCTTTAAATGGTATGACCCTATCCCATTCGATGAAAAGCTTTTTCAGAACTCGTATAATAGTCTTTCCTTAATTCTCATCTCGTATACCTGACAAAATTTCGGCCACATTTTTCATTGGTCTCTGAGTACGCTAAATGATCGCAGTTATGAATACCGCGATCAAGTATGCACCCAGAGAACAAAAGGAAATGAATCGAACCGAAATTTCATCAAATATAAAGATATGAGAATTAAGCAACAACTATTATATAAGTAAAGAAATTTTTTTCCCAAACTGTCCCACTTGGACAATTCAAGATTCAATATACAATGAACACGTTGTACCTTTGAAGAGTACATGCATTCAATAATATATTGAACCTTAAACGGGAAGCTAAGGCTTTTTTCCGATATTAGTGACTACTCTAAAAAAAATTCAGTAATCTAAAACATATTTAATAACATTTAATATTGGTTTTACACCGATATTAATAACATTTAATATATTTAATATCGGTTTTTCTTCGATATTAATAATTTTTAATATATCTAATATATCTAAAATATTTAATATATCTAATAATAACACATTTAAAATACAAATTATTAATTAAAAATACAACCTACTTAATTTAAAATACATCCTAATTAATTAAAAATACAACCTAATTAATTTAAAATATACCCTAATTAATTAATTTAAAATATATCCTAATTAATTAAAAATGTAACCTAATTAATTTAAAATATATCCTAATTAAATACAATCTTAATCATATAAAATTCAGTCCCACATATATAAAATTACATAACAATCACTAATCATACAGTCTCTAATCATACAAAATTCAGTCCCAACTATAAAAAAATACATAACAGTCACAAATCATACAGTCTCTAATCATAATTACAGTCTTTAATCATACAAAATTCAGTCCCAAATATACAAAATTACATAACAGTCACAAATCATACAGTCTCTAATTATAATTACAGTCCTTAATCATACAAAATTTCAACTAAACTACGGTCTCTAATCATACAAAATTTCAACTAAATTATGGTTCCTAATCATACAAAATTATTCGCACGATAAAAACTCATAACGGACTAACCTCGATCGCAGAGTAGTAGTAGAGGCAGATGCAGAGGCTCCTGGTGGTAGTGGGACAGTAGCGCGGTGGCACGGGCAGTGGCATGGTGGGGTGTGGCGCGTTGGTGAGGCGTCGGCGGAGGAGTCGCAGTGGAGGAGAGAGAAGAGAGAATAGAGAAGAGAAGAGGACAAGAAGAAAAGGAAAGTGACAAAAACACGGCGTTACCGACGGCTCTTTTTAAATTCTATCCGTTTTCGTCTCATGCTTACACATCTCTCTCTCTAGATATCTAGAGAAAGATCCACTGCGTGAGCAACCGACTGTGCGTTACATGTGCTCTACAGGCCGCACTTCATCTTTCTTCCCAACGAGCCCTTTTTTTGGATTTTGAAGACGGGCGTTGCGTTCGGTTCGAAAGGCATGGTTTTCAGTATGTCTCCAGATAGGGCCCCCCACTAGCCCGGCTAGCAAGTGAGCGGTTCTTTCGGGCGAGAAGTGGGCTGGGCCCTATAGGCAGGCATCTCCCACAACGCAAGTTGCATTGTTCGCCACCACCCGAGAAGCAAAAGATTCGAGAGTCCAGGCTTAATATACATGCATAGATAGTGGTCTAATGACAAGGGCCGACGACGGAAGCTTGGGACGGAGCCGTATGATGCGGAAGTCTCACGTACGGTTCCCTGAGAAGGGAGTGGCTACCTACTAGAGCTTCGACCAACCACCAGGCTCTTCGCTTCTTTTCTCAAGTTTTGTTTCTGTTTCAGTTGGTGATTGGGGATTGGCATAGTTCCCGTCTCCCCCATTTCTGGCCAAAGAAAAAGAATGGGAATTCCATCAAGGCAGCAAGAATGAATGGATAAAAAAACATGATTGTTTGCCGAACACAAGACCTGGTTATACGAGAGAAAAAACAAGTATCAATAAGGAAAGGGCTTTCCCTGTTAAGGAGGCGGATCCATTTTGGATGCTTTAGATATAGCAACCTGGGGATTAGGATAAGTAACGGAATCAGTAATCGTTCTTGCTTGTTGGTCTGTTTGCTTTCGGCTTTGCAATTCAATAAAAAAAATAAAGAAGTGAATAGAATCTTGTTGAGAGTGACTGGCCAATGGGAAAGATAAAGGTGACTTATGCCTCCAAGGATAATCTAGAGTCGAGAAGCGACTAAAATCTCGTATATAGAGAGAGTCAAGCCGTTCCAATCTGCTATAGCAAGTCCTTCTTCACTGGAAGGATGGAACCCTGATTACTATGCCAACATTTTCTCTGGGTAAGTTGACCACATTGGAGGAAACTGGTTACCGGGCTTGTTACCATGTCTCCTGAGTGATGATCTCCTCAGTACATATGGCGTAAGATGTGATTCTACATCTCTAGTTTTGTGCCGCCCGAGGAACACTCTTTTTTTTTTTGAAAAACTTATTGAACCGTAGCCTCGGAATTCAAAGGAGCAGAACTGACTGCTGGTGGAGCAATGGCTGATGGGAAGGTTGACTGACGATAGGTGTTTGGGTGGCGTGGAAGGCTGTGTTGTATGTTTTGGAATGAAACTCCTATATTGCGTAGATAGATAGAGGTACCGTCCCGCCCTAGAGAAATGAGCGCATTAGCTGTTCTACTTGTTGTTTAACAACTTTTCCAGGGAGAATGAGGAAGCCCAATAAACTTGCATGGAGAAAAGGATGGAGTTTATCAGCTGTAACCGGCCAACGTAGGAGAGGCTTCTACCCATCCAATGTTGAAGTTTGGATGGTTTTCTGTCCACAAGTACTTTGCAATCACTAGCTTTGAGCTTTGTCGTAAGTTGGGGTACCCCTAATTACCTTACGAGAGGTTTTCCCTCCTTGTAACCTAGCATGTTCGTGATCTGATTCTTTGTGGTTTCCTTTACTAGAATAAAATGAAAACCTCACTCTTAGCCAGATTTGGGGTGAGACCATAAAGATGTTGAAAGATATGGAGGACATTGTTGATAATGGCAATAGATTCTGAGTCACCATTGCTGAACACCATGAGATCATCCACAAATCATAGATGCGATATTTCCTCATTTTGACACCTCCAGTGATGGTCTTTGGGGCTTATCCGGTGCTCTATTTCATGTAGTTGGAATGTAACATCCCAATTTTTTTTGTGAAAATTTGTTTTAACAATAAAATCCCGAATACTTAAAGGTAAGTCATGGAGACTGATCACCTCAATGATTTACTGAGAGTACGAGAAACTGTTTTGATTTATTTTAAATAATTGATTTATTTTAGATAATTATTATTTATGATGTCAATTCAAATTAATAGTCGACGTAGACGTATGCTACTTTTAATGTGAATTCATCAACCGAGTTTTTATATAAGTTTATTGTTTGACGCGGTGACACGTAATTTTTTTGTTGACTAAGAAAGTGATTGAATTTAATCAAGATAAAATTACGTTTGGGACTTAATATATTTTATCAAGTCATGGTAAAAATTTCAGTTTAAAATTCCACCGTTTTTCGGTCGAGTTTTGGACTACCCGAATAAGATTTTACCCAACAGAAAACTTTAATTCGACCCGAATATTTTGATATTTGGAATTTGATTGTTTTATATTATTTTTTATTTATTGAAAGTGGTTTGGTAATTTTTGGATGAAGTTTTATAATAATATATTTTCTACGTGGTTAAAACACGAGATGCATAAAACCGAACGCGCGACAAAATGGGGAGCCAAGACCCCTTGATCGTGAAAGACAAATCTAATGTGATCATGGGAGAATTGTTTTATTGGACAAAAATAGAGTGGGTAGGATTTCTTGCCCTAATGGTTAGATTTTAGCTCCATTTTTTGCTAAAGTGTGTAGCCTTTTTGCTAGACTATAGTCATAGAACTCAAGTGAGATTTTCTCCTCCCCACACCTGACCTTGACCGCCCCTTTCAGCCAATGGAAGAGGCTTACTTAATTCAGAAAATTGATTCAAAAAGGGGTTAAGTGATAGCAATGATTAGTGGCTAGTTTAGGGTTTTTGGGGCATGTGTTGGCCAATGAATGAGGAAGCTTCTCCCTTCCCCTTTTTGCATGGCTGGTCGTGACTTCAATGGGCTGGGGGAGTCTAATTTCAGTCTCATTTCCATTGTGTGTGAAGTGGAAAAGTTGGGAGAAAATAAGAGAGAAGTAGAGAGAGAGAACTAGGAGAAGAATTAGCAACACCTTGCATGCAAAAACACAAGACTTCCATCTCCTTTTCCTCTTGACCTTTCGCCACTGTTCAGCCCCATATTGAGGGTAATACACTCATCTCTTCTTGATTCTTTATCATGGTTATGCATGTTGCTTTGTTTTCTTTTGAAACAAGTTGTATCTTTCATTCTATCATGGTTTCTTGACTTGCTTTTCCATAGTTCCTTCTCTCATCTTTCTTTTTGGTACGTGTTTATGATCCATTCAAGAGGTGGGGGGAAAACCTCCATTCTCCACTCCTTCTTGTTAAAGAGGTGATGGACTCAAAAGCCACAAAAAGGGAGGATTTATTTCATCATTTAAGTACTAGTGAATTTGAATAGTTTGTTTCAAAAAAAAAATGTGGGTGGTGTCATTCTTTCTTCTTTTTCCTTTAAAATATGTTGGGCTATGAACCTTATGTAAGCCTTGTTTGTTGGTGTGGATCTACTTGATGAAAAGATCACAAGCCAAGCTCTAAGTGGAGCAAGTCATCCATGATGTTATTAAAGAGAACTTGAAAATAATAATTTTTCTCCTTATTTTTTTAAGATGGCCGAGGCACCCTAGGCTTGATGTTCATATTTTTACTTCTTAAAAATGCTTACTTTGATATTCATCAAGTGGTACTTTCAAACCTTGTTGCAATATAAGCTTTCAAGATACTTTTGTAACTTTAGTATTTTATGTTTAAAAAAGAGACTAGACTTTCTTGAAGATTATTATGTTTTGTCTTACCACTAATGAGCATCAAATTAATGGAATGGCATAAGTTTAGCCATTGCCCTAGTGTTGGGATTATTCCACACAAAGAGGGGAACACTAAGTTAGTGTCCATTAATGGGTTATGTGAAATATTGGTGGGAGACTTAGTATTCTTGAGATGATTTAAGAAAGGCATTTATGTTTTGGTTACTTGATGTTTTAATAAAAAAATAAAATACGTATATAGGTTTTGGGAAGTGAACTAAGAATGTTACTTAGTGATCCTATGGTGTTGCATTTTATTAGAAATAAGCTTTTAAACAAGGGTTGAGTGAAAAGAATGGATTACTTTTCCAAGTAAATCTTACCTTGCATGTTGGTATTTTGTTGTTATCTTAATGTTTTAGTGATTTCATGTCATGATTTCTCCTCCATGAGCTTGATTCATACCATGATTTGAAGAAGAGTTTTCTTTAGAAAGTAATGTTCAAAACCTCTTGATGATGAGGATCTCAGACTTGTGTAAACCTAAGTGTTTCCAAGAGAGGAGATTGAGTCAAAGGAAAGGTGTGTTAGTTTATTCCTTGTTGTTGTTTCTCATAAAGTTATGAAAAATCTGCACCGACATATGTTTAGTGTTTTGGTCATAACGTTTTCCACACATATCTTTTTTCGTTGATTCTTGTTTTTCTGGAAACTAGACTCATTTCCCTATATTTTGCACACAAATTTTACTGAATTTGGTTGAGTTTTGATAATTTAAAATGCGTTACAATTTGGTAGACATAAGCTGTCAATTTCTGAACATCTGAAATCCTTTTTATTAAACTGTACCAAATGGCTGATGGATTGTTAAATTAAAATTCATTTTCAAAACCTAGACACTCCAAGCCTTCCAGGGAGTGGTCATTTTCTCAAATCCGACGCCGTTTGCTATATTAATAAAATCGACGAAGTTGAGGGACAGATTTGGCGTTTGCATGCGTTTGAGTCTACGCTAAGGTTTTTGACCAAATTGTTTTGATTTTGGATCTTAATGATAAGGAACAAGTCTAGGGCTTGAATCCTTAGAAAGATAGATAAATTTCTTTTCAAAAAAAATTTAGTGTTTAAATGTTGAAAGTTTTCCAAAAGTGTTTAGCACCTTCAAACCTTGTCTACCTTGTTGAGTGTGGGTAATAAGTTAGGACTCGAAGTGTTGTGTTTAGGGGTAGGATAGTGGGAACCGTGGCTGTTCTAGGAGTTTAAAGTTCTAGTTTGTTTATTAAGCCTTAAGTAATTGTTGGTTAGGATCGTGTATACGAGATCATGATCGGATTCGCGGTAGAGATCGAGTGTGCGACTTTGACGTGGAAGGAAAGCCTTTAGGTAAGGGCTCTTCACATTCTATGTGTTTATGTTTTGCGTGCTTATGCGTAACGGCATCTTCTAGATATTATTTTGGTGATGTGTACTCGTTATTGTATGCTTGTGTAAGGGAAATTTTCTCCAATGAGTTTTAGCATCCTTGAGTTGTATGTTGATTGGATTGGTTGTTTTGAATGATGTGTTGAGATTGTTTGTAATATTTAAGTAGTAAATGTTATGTGCCGTTGCATTGGATGGATTTAGTACATTATATTGTGTGCTTAAGTTGTATGTATGCATGCGGTGAGGTTGTACAATTTTTTTTTGATGATGTAATTGATGTATGGACAACACGATGCTCCGGCGCACTTTCTCTAAAACAACACGTTTTGCGAAACTAGGACATTGCGGTTTCAAAAAAGAAAAAAAAAGAAATAAATATAATAAATAAAGAAGGGGATTTCTTCAAATAATTACGTGGTGAGTCAAAGAGGATTTAGAAAGGGAGAGTTGTCAATACATCAAGTACGATCGTGTCAAAATTGTAAGTCACGGACACTTCTTGTAAGTGCATTCGAAGAAAATTGAACGTTGTGAAGCATGCAATCATAAGATATCATTTACTCTGAACTAGACGGATGGATCCTAGTGTCAAGGTATTCGCACATTGGCCTTGTCCTAAAGGACGATTACGAACTTAAGGTCTGATGTAGAGGGCAGTGTTCATCGGGGGGGTGATGAGTCGACCCGGTGTCACATATCCCATTGGTATGGGTATATAAACTTGATATGGCGAGTTGCCTACTATCCTATTGGTATACGAATTAAGCCGTAAAATTCACGCTGACTACATCTGCATACTGACTTGATGCATTTATAATGTTGTTGAACTACATGTTGAAGTGTTATGTCTATTTCGTGTTTTAGTATAATCTATTGGTATGATGTGATTGGCATACATGTTGTTAGTATTATATATTTTGTTGAGAAGATGACCCTTGCCCGTGGTTCTTTCAATTAATGAATGTAACCCAGATGGCGAAGACTGTGGAGCATTCGAGGCTGCTGATGAGTGTAGATGAGGATAGTTCTATATGGCTGTCTGCTTCGTGTAGCTATATGGTAAACTTACTAGAAGGTCTAGTAAGTGTAGTAGTGTGATGACCAGCTATAGGGTGTTTAGTGTATTGATTCCAATGTTGTATTAAGTATACTATGTTTCCAAAGACTTGAACTGTTTTGTGTGAGATGAGTAAATAAGGTTATTGCATGGTTGCTACAATTTGAATTACAGTGTTTTATTCATTCACCACCCTTCGAAAAATGCTGCAATACTCTGATTGTGATTTTGAAAGAAGTTTGAAAAAGAATGGAAAAAAAAATAGATCATATTTTCTAAAACCATGCAAACAGAGTATTGTTTCTAAAAATTATTTTCAATATTTTTATCTTATATTAGATCCGTACCACTCCAAAAAAGTCGGGGTGTTACATGGAATATCTGGTATCTTATTTTCTTTTCCTACTAATGCCAGATCTGATTCAATAGGAAAAAAACCTTATACCCTGTCTGGTAATCAATTCACTAGCTTCAACCACTGTCACTCCCGTTCTTAAAGAGTCAAAGTGCTTTGAGGAAGAAGGGGAAGTTTTATAATTAGCTCTTTTATTTTTGCACCTGAATCAATAGTAGACAGATATAGACAGTGTGTAGTGAGGGTGGTTGTAAATCACTAGATAACCAGCCTTTACTTAAGTCGGCCCAAGCAATGCCCAAAGACTCCCATGTCTTTCTTGGTTGGACCAACCCAATCGGAAATTCGAGACAAGTCTTTCTTCATTTTGAGAGCAAGAATGAGTCTCTTTTTTTTGGGGGGGGGGAAGCAGAGCTATTGAACAAAGTCGCCTTTAATGAATAATAATGCACATGTACTCTATTGGAATCCAACGCCCAGTGATTGATTTTTTTTTTTGAGAGGCCATTTTTCTTGTCAAGTACCTCTTCAACTATTTCTTTAGCTAGATCGGATGCCCAAAGCGCTCCACCTGAGTTAGAGTGGGTATTTCATCGAATCTGTGATGAATACGCAGAGTGGGTGGTGAAAGCCGGTAAGCAATTACCCCCAGAATGGAGCATGTCAGACCTTGTTCGGACAATGATTGGGGATGAGCCTATTCACATCCTAGGCTTTCTCAAGGATTCATATGTTGATGTTATGTTACATGGACAAAATAGTTGGTTATGCAACGAGGTTTTTCAGTTTTTGGATTTAATTACTAGCTCAGTAATGTAATATAAACATAACATCTTAGTCTTTATAGAGCTACGGTATTTCCCCTTCCTTTTTACTTTAATTGAAGTTTGATTGTGTTAATTGTGCTTTATTGGCTCTATATTCATTCATACTCTCTTTATTTCATATAGTTAATTTGGACTGACTTGTGGGGGGTCTCAGCCTCTGGACTTTGCGTGGATTTGTTGTTTCGACAATAGCGCTGACAGTTCCAATTTGTCAGCATTGGAATCATCGTCAAGTTCTGAGTCTCTGGCTACTTTTCGAAATGTTATCGCAGCAGAAAATAAAGCGAAAATATATGAGCGAATTAGGGTTCTCGATAACCAGCATTACTACAATATCCCCCCTCATAATAACCCAGTAGATTACGCGAGGCTGGTTCGAGAGCACTTCGATCAAGCCCTAAACGTAGATCATTACAGGGAAATCTTTGATCGAGAGTACCTCGAACTATGTGTATTAGAGAAAAAGGCTAGTCTACAGGATAAACTCTTCAATCTGATGCTTGATGAGCAGAATCTTGCTCGAATTATGGAGCTATCTCCCTATTCAAATAGTTGGCAGGAAGCCTACGACTTCATTCAGGAGAAGGTTTCCCTAGCTCCCTTGAACATGCCTATCCGCGCCATCTCATGGATGGAAGTCTGACGTTCTTTATAGAACAAGTAAACCTAAGCGGCCGCAATTCAGAAATCTATCGTGAATTCCTCCCGCATTTCACCGATGACGAATTCCGTCGACAACTGGGGTTGCCCTTACCATAATTGGTTAGAAGGTAAAAAATGAAGTCGGGCTTCAAATCATAACTAGGTTGTAGTCTCCTTCGGTCATGGCCTTTTTCAGTAAAGATTTTGATTTATAGTTCTTGCATTAACCGGTCTTGAATTAGGTGTAGGTAACTAAATTTGATTGAATTATTGTTGTATCGGGGTCTTACTGCTTTTGGATTCCTCATACTCAATGAATGAAGATTCAAACAAAAAGGAAAAGGGTAAAACCATATCTTACTAAAGAATCTGACTGAATGAGGATCAGATAGCTCTTTATGTGGTCTCACTTTACCACCATATGAAATGCGCGAAACTTCGATTGGTGGAAGCCACTCCATGAAGATTCTCCTTTTTCTTACGTGCAATTCCCCTCTTTCGGTAAGCATCCAGTATCTCAGCAAATGAACATTTCTCTAAGCTTATCCTGTAGCTTATACGTCGTTTGAAAGCTGCTTCAAGGATCCAACGAATAGCTAAGGTTCATTGACGATCCCTGGCTACAATCCCAGGGATATCATAAATAGTACCTTCTACTCCTACTTTTTCCACTTTGCATATGGGCTTTATATTCTCTACGGCATTAACCATAAGTTTGATTACATCGTGTTCAGTTTGAGCTGCGAAGTAAACTAGGTTTTGATATTCCTTCTCGAGCTTCTATTTCATCCCTTAAAGGAGATTCGGGAAAGGATAGAATAGGAAGACGTGTTTCCAGAGCAAACAAGATATGGGTTAAGAGGGGGAAGTTAGCAAACTTAGACAAGATTGGAATGGGCATAGGAACATGTATTGATGTACCAGATCAGCTAATGCTCCCATGTTGATGCAAAGTATTCCACCAGTTGACTGAAGACTTGATTATTGGTATATCGATTGGTCCAACACGGATAGGAGTCGGTTCGACAGGAAGCTTTTGAAAACACAGTGCACCCAGGTAAATTAGAAACGAGATGAATTCAGAGGTTAAATGAACATCGCACACCCAAAAGGTGCCCCACATAGGTCTTCCACAAAACCCCCCAGTAACTAAGGTAAACAACGTAAAAAAAGCATCCATTTCTGTTCTGGTTCCGGAAGAGCGAAGAAAAAGGGGATGTTTTGTTAATAGGAATAAGAAAGTGTTTATAGTCGTAGCAATATAAACAAGAATACTCATCCGAGTCGCAGGAACATGTACATACAGAATATGAGAATTTCCACCTTGTTGAAGATCTAATGGTGCTACCCAAAGACTTAAATGAATAGCCATCGCTGTTAAGAACAACCGAGATCCAATGAAAATTAGCACATACCTTCTGGTCTTTGACATCAAAAAAGAAGTTGTAATAACGAAAGGGACATCTGACAATTTTGTCCTAGCTAGTGGAACAAGAAATACATGGATCTATATTCAATACACAATCAAAGGATTTCTCCCAATGCAGAATTCCCCCCTGCTTTGTTTTCGCTCCGCTCGTACGTGGTACTCCTTGCTCACGGAGCGGTATACCGCAAAAAACAAAAAGAAAGATGAGTGAGCCCGGCCTCTGCTGAGGTTTAAGTACTAGAATTTTGATTATCTAAATGGACAACCCTTCGAAAAACTTTTTCCTTCAATCTTCTTTCTCATATTATACTTTATAGCTCTGAATAAAACCTTTGATCTCTTGCCAGATAGGACTCTTAGGGTTTCCTATACAAGTGTGGACCTGCTACAGATGTCATAACCGCTGTTGATTAGATGTGAAGCGGTTCAGCTCGGCGAAGTAGGCATCAATACCTCTGGGCATCCTCGTCTATCTGAAGGCAAAGGCTTCCCTCTTTATATAAAGCAAGGGTCTTTTCCACAATGGAGGCTATCCTGCTCTCGCAGAGGATGAAATGGTTTTCTGTCAACCGTCACTCCTTAGACGAAATAAGATCTTCCCACTCCTTTTTTTCCCGGTCGAGAGCTGTCTGTAACACCTGTAATTTCATGATGCGTTATTTAGCGTTATTATGGTATGTTTTGACGTATTTATGCTATAATAAGCAGTTTCTTGTGCTCTAAGTAAGTGATTTAAATAAATCAAGATCAAATTCAATTTGAGAGTTAATATTTAATATTAATTCATGGTTCGAATATCGTCGAAAAATTCTAACGAAGTTTCGTCGCGTTTCGAATCGCCGAGCAGTTTTACTGCAGATAACATTTTAAATGAACCCCGATTTCGATGAAAATCGAATCATAACTTGTCATGATTATTTTTGAACGTTTGATATGATTTTTATTATGTATAATAAAATAATATCAAGCGGTGAATTAATTTCTCGATAAATTAATTTTCGCGATTTTATCGGCGAGTAATTAATTGGTAACGCGATTATTCGACGCCGTGTTTTAGCAACCCTTAGACTCTAGAATTAGAGGATAATCATGAGAGATGTGAGATTAGATGGGTAGGATTAGATGATGTGATTAGCATATTTGCTTTATTGCTAGGTGTCATATTATGTGTGATTAATTTGAAATTACTTTTTTATTAAACCATTTTTAGCCTAGTTTTATTTTAAGTAATAAAACAAAAATCCCACCCCCTTATTTCAGCCTCAAGGCCGACCCCTCCCTCTCTCTCTACACTCATCATCTTCATCTTATTCAACTTAGAAATAGAAGCTCCAAAAATCCTCCATGGTTCCAAGCTTTTTCAAGTTCCATTTCACCTCCCTTCTTCCATGATTCTCGATAGCTTTTTCTTCTACTCTCCATCACCCTCTACTCCTCCATTCAAGAAAGGTTGAGATCACATTTTCTCCTCCCAAAACAGCCCTTGGCCGCGAGCTTGAGAAAGAAGAGGTGGTGGCTTCTTTCATTTTTTTTCCCTTGTTCTTATAGCTTGTTTTTGTGTTGTTTATTGTTTGATCATGATTAAATGATGGAGATGAACACATAAACCCCAATCTTGAAACCCTAGGCGCAAGCAAAAAGGGGAAAAGGAGGGTAGTGTGATCTTGATGAACAATTATGAAATTAATTGTTGTTTCTATCTTAATTGGTGATGTTCTTGTTGTTGTAGTTGATGGTTTTGTGTTAGAAGCATGATTAGGTATTTTATTTAGAAATTTGAGGCTCTTGAAATGTTGTATAGCATGCCTAAGCTTGTTGATGATTAGTTTTTGATGTTGGATTGTGATTTGATGAAGGAAAAGAATTGATTAAAATGGTATTGTTGATGTTGGGTGAGGATTTACAAAAAAGTTTTAAAAAAAGGGGGTTGAGGCCGTGAGCATTAGGAGAAAAATAGGAGAGGAAAAATTATTTTGAAACTTTCTTTTAATTGGTATTGAAAATTTAGTCTTTCATTGAATTTGATTTGGTGAAAAGGATTAGGACTCAAGTGTTAGTTAGAAGTTATTTGAAAATCTTTTGGTTATGAGAATTGAGAAAATAGTTTGTTGTTTGATATAAGTTTTCTTATGTGTACTAAATGCTACTTGATGTCATTTGAGTTTGGAAATGATGTATGGAAATGGTTACCTATTTAAAAGAAGTTTTGCAAATTTTTATAAGAAAAAGGGGTGTGGCCGAGAGGCCCTTAAAGGATGTGGAAGGAAAGTTTTGTTTGTAACTTGGAAATAATGCTTGCATGAAATGTGTTTTAGGCTTTTGGAAATGTATGAAAAAAATGGTTAATTGAAGTATGCTTATTTTAAGGTTTTCAAGGAATTAAAGATATGTGTTATGTTAACCTTTCAAGAAATGATTTTGATTTTAAAACCTATTTCTTTCAAGTAGCTAGTAATTAAATGCTTGAGTGAATACTTGGTTAAAAAAGAGTTAGGTTTTGAGAGCCTAAGTTTCTAGTTAGTTCTTAGAATTGTGCTAAGTTTACTTGTGGTGATAGGAGTTACGAATTTGGAAATCGTGCGACGTGGACTCGAGGCGTGCGGTACTACGCTAGCAACTAACTGTGGTAAGGGCAACTTTAGATATTGATAGGAATTTAATTTTCAGCCTTATGCGAAGAAGTCTGAGAACCTCAGGGTTCGAAGTGAGGGTCTCGTACCGCTTCAACTTTTATTTCTTAAAATTGTAATTATGATTATTTAGTGGGCTTGTCTGCAAGTGGTTGGCAGCTGTCCCTAACCCCCCACACTTGTTTGATTTCCTCTCTGTCAACTCCACTGAGTTGCAGAGGGATGAACGGAATTGTCAATTTGCGTTGTTTGCTAAGTTATGATTGGTTGAAATGAATTTCTTATACTGCTAAACTGTTTCGCACTATATTGAGCTTGGCATGAATATTATTTGATATGCGGTTAAATAATTATTCAATTTGCTTCGTGAATTATCGTATGCGGCGACCTATTCATTGGAGTGCGAGAGTTTAGTCAAGTCGTTGAGTTGTCGTGACGTTTTTGAGCTTCGATCCGATTAACCTAGGGTGCTTGGATCCCTTAAACAGCTCCGGCTGGTTCTTCGGTAGCTTAGCTAGACGTCGTAGCGTCAAGGAACCTGAGCTGAATGTCCTAGGGTGAGCGGAGAGCCCAAGGCTACGGCTGGTATTCAGTGGATGGATCGGCGTTACTTTTCGGAAATTGTCAAGTGTCGTGAGAATATGAGTCTTGAGTTGAGTCTTGTGAGAGTCTTGAGTTACGTGTTGAGTACTGTGCATATAGTTATTTTTGCCTATTGTTATTATTGTTATTCCCTGATTTATTGAGAAGTTGACCCTTTCCCGTGGTGCCTTCAACCAATGATGGTGACCCAGGCGATGACGAAGAGCGTGCTGATACTGGCGATGAGGACATCGTCGGAGATCATCTTTGATTTTCCAGACATTGAGATGCCCACGACGATGGAGTTCGACCCATCTCTCGTCGCGTTGTTTATACATGGGATGTTGTACAGAGCTTTCGAGAGGGTGGTATCGCAGTGAGACAGGAGACTTCGCGGCGCACAGTGAGCTTTTCGATTCGGACGATGCAGGTAGTGGACGCCTGGCGTGCTATTCAGAGAGAGAGGACTATGCCAGCATCATCTTCCTCACCAGAGGGACCCCTCGAGATCCCGAGGCGTACTGCTTCCCGACTTGCTTCCTGTGGACGAGGACCGAGGGTTCGATGGACCGCTCGTAAGAGCGTGATCAGACGTGGGACTGCAGGAGCTTCTACTTCCAGGGCGGCTGTTACTTCGAGTTCTTTGGCAGAGCCTGAGCCAGAGCCAGCAGCAGAGCCGACCTCCCCCATGCTTGATAGGACCCCTACTCCGCCGGTGGACCTTCCTCATGTGTGTAGTGTGTGCGGAGAGGTGGGTTGTAGCGGTGCAGGTGCTGCGGAGGATGTGCTAGTAGGAGAGGATGTGCCGGAGGACGTACCAGCGGCTGTACCTTTTATTGATTTGACTGGCGAGGACCCGATGGACGAGGAGGAGGAGGATCCGTCTGAGGATCCGGATAGCTATCTGTAGTTGCCGTGATTGTCTGATTGTTTGTTATATTATTTTGGATGACTGTAGTATATGCTCTTAGTGTACAGTTTGTTTTGGTGACCAGTCGGGCTTGGTGAATTGTCTTTTGTATATTGCAGGGTAGACTGGTGACATACTTTTGGAGCAGACCCCTGCGTGGGTATCTGCCGGGAGTACCCCCGGGGTATGATTGCTCTCATGAGGGTCTTCATACCATAGGTGTATTCTCTCGTACATTTTTATGCACTGCTTTATTTCGTACGTACTGTTTATGCAGACTTGGTGTAGTACCCTAATTTTGTTCGGTCTTTTTATTGTATTTTATTATTTATTTTAACCTTTTTAAATTTGTAGTAGTAATAGTAATAGATAATATTATTGGTCTTACTAAAAAGAAGAAGGCAAGAGAAGAATAAAGAGAAATAAAGGAACAAAAAGAGCAAGGGTTACAAATAGAAATGTGAGTGGTGCAAATAGCAATGGCCAAAAACTGGCCACAGCCCAGCTTGCCAGCCCAGCGTGCACTTCCTTCTACTTCGCGCACCCCTGTTTCTTTTCTGCACACTCCCCCTGCGCTTCCTCTCTCCTGTGCTACACCGCCCGCTGGTCGCACCCCCTGTTTTCCCTTACACATCCCACCACGCGGCCCAAAACCAACCCAGGATGCACCTAACTTAAACCTAATTCTTTCCTATCCTCCCTCATTTGATCCAGGCGCCGATTTCCTCCCTCATTCTTCTTCTTTCTTGCCCTTCCATTTTTCTTCTCTTTTTTCCCCTCTTCAAACCCTAAGCCAGCCGCACCTCCCTCCTCAATTCTCGCCCTCTCTCCCTTTCCCCCTCATCCCTCATTCTTTTCCTTCTCTCTTGCCTACAATCACTCCTCCTTTTCCTCCTCCTCCTTCTTTTCTCTTCCATCACCACAAACTCTAACCTTGAAAACCCTAGTAGCCGCGGTCTCCATATCTCCCCCAAATCTTTTCTTTCTATTTTTTCTCCACTATAACGAACCAATATCTTTCCAATCTCCCATGATTCGGTCTATATTCAGTCAGGATCTCGAAGAAAAGGAGAAACTGTGCGAAAATCAGGGAGTATCTTCTCCTATTCTTTTTTTTTCTCTTATTTCGTTTTATTTTTATATAGGTTTTCTGATTTGCTTTTTTTTTGGTGACAGGTAGAACGAAGGGCTATAAAAGCCTCTCAGATTCTGGTCTAAAAAAATGGAGGAGTGAAACAGAACCCGAGAGCGAACCTAGAAGGAAAAACAAGGCAGAAGAACACTGAAACAGAGGAAGCAAACGAGACAGAGTGAAGGAAGAAGGGAGGAAAAACCCGTGAGGCTAATTAGATCCCAAATTAAACACTATTTAGTCTTAGGTCTTTTTTTATCCCCTCTCTTGATTGCTGTATAAGTTTTTTGGGAAAGGCTTAAACACAGGTTTCATCATCTTCTCCACTTTATTTTGTTTCTTCTGTTCATAAGGCTTTGTAATAGAGACACAGTTTAAAGATTGAAATCCGTTCACCTTCTCTTATTTAATTTATTATTCGCTCTTTTTTTTTTAGATTGTGGTTGTGGTTATGTGACTCTGATTTTTCTTCTAATTCTGCATCATGTGAGGATCAAAATTAGGGTTAGGGTTTAGCCTTCCAATGGGGCCAAACCCTAGGTAGGGACCGAATTGTAAATATTTTGTCATGAGGGGTATAAAAGCAAAGATTGAGTTTCTGAAGTTTATTCCTAATTTACACGTTTTAAAAAAATAAAATAGAAATAAACAAGTTAATGCAATAAATAAATATATTCTTGTTTTATTTAGAATTTAGAATAATAATAAATGTTGAGAAAAAACTTGTTATTTCCTTTCTTTAATTCTTCTTTACATTATTTAATAATAATAATAAAAAAAAACAAAAATATTGCTTCGGAACGTTTTCTTTATTTAAACACGTATTGAATATTTAATTCGTTTTTTTTGCTCTGCATGAGTTTAAGTCTAAGCAATTAATATTCTGTGTCATTTTTAAATAAAACGGTGACAAACAAATTCCTATTTTATTTCTAGGATTTTTTTTGGGAATAACTCGTTCAAAGGCAAACAAATTTTTCTAAACAATTAAAGGTACCATTTTTATGGGCGTTTTTGGGGTACTAATATCTTCCCTATACGTAACCAACTCACGAACTCAAATCTGGTTCAAAAGACCTTTTTCTTCAAAATAATTCAAAAATAGGTTTTTCAATGTTTCATAAAATAAATATTGGTGGCGGCTCCATTTTTAAAAAAAATTTGGGTGGTTGGCACGCTTGGTTATGTATATATGTATGTATTTCCATTGCTTGAGTCTTGTGTCTTAGTTTCACCATGTTTCGAAACGCTGTGGCAACTCTATGTGTACTTTGCGGATGTGACTGTTTAAAAAAAATAGACTACATTTTCCAAAGGACACAAGAGCACTATTTTAAAAATGCATCGCATACAGGTTTAGTTCTAGTTTAGTAGCGGTCTGAAAACGGGTCGTTACAATAGTGGTATCAGAGCAGTTCGGTTCTAACCGGACTATGCATAGGAAATTTGGAGCTGGTCACCGTGTCGGGTTATGTTTGTCGGGTAATTAGTTGTGTTGTATTGTTATTGTTTGTTGAGTGAAGCAAATTGTTGCTTGAAAATTATTTGAATTGTTTCTTGATTGAAGCAGTGTGTGTGTTAACACATTCTTGATTTTGAGGTTCTGACAGGTTTTTGGACCTTGGAGGACCCTTATGCCACCTCGTAGAGACCCTACAACAGGATCGGATAACCCCAACATGGAGCGAGCAATTCAAGCAATGGCGGAGATGGCGGCGGCTATGGCTCAACAATCGGTTGCTATGACTCAACAATCTAACGCTATGGCTCAGCAGACTGCGGCCTTGACCCAGCTGAACTAGCAACAACAGTAGAGAGCTGAGAGGAATGCGGATGCTAGAGGATTAGCTGACTTCCGTAAGCACGACCCACCAAAATTCTACGGCGAGCCGAATCCAGACAAGGCAGATCTTTGGATGCAGGAGATAGAGAAAATCTTCGAGGCACTCCATTGCCCAGGGAATGTTAAGGTGGACTATGCAACCTATTTTCTGCTAGGAGATGCCGAGTACTGGTGGAAGGGAGTGAAGCAGACTTTGACGGCAGAGTGTCGTGAGATTACTTGGGAAGTTTTCCACAGAAAATTTAAGGACAAATATTTTCCTGATACTACACGAGCGGAGAAAGAGCAAGAGTTTCTCTGACTACAGCAAGGAAGCATGATGGTGTCGTAATATGCTACTAAGTTCGAATCACTTGCAATGTACTTTAGTCCGTTTCGTGACCGAACTGACCAAGGATGGTTGAGTGAGAGATTTCAGCGGGGATTAAGGTTCGACATCCAGAAGTCTGTGACGTCTTTAAGAATCAGGAATCTTCAAGAACTGAGTTGAGGTGGAAGTTATGAGAAGCGCCAAGAAGAGGAGTGGTACAGGGGGACCAGTGAGACCCCAGAGCGCAGGACAGAGGTTTGCTCAGAAGGGAAAGCAACAAAAGAAGTCGTACAGTCGACCTCAAGGGAACAACAGCAAAGGCCAGTATCGCCCGATGGCTCAGAATACGAAAGGCGGGAGTCAGACCAGCACCGATGCGACCTGTTACCGTTGCGGTAAGCCAGGACACTATGCGAGCAACTGTACTGCGAAGGATGATGTGTGCTTCAACTGCAGGAAGTCGGGACACTTCGCTAAGGATTGTCAAGCACCTAAGGCTGAACCAGCAGTGAACACAACAAAGGCTAAGGAGAAACGTCTGATGGCTAAAGGCAGAGTCTTCTGCATGAGCGGTGAAGAGGCGGAGCAGGCTGAGGATCTCATTTAGGGAGACTGTGAGATTGAGGGTAAATCCCTATATGTTCTTTTTGATTCCGATGCAACCCATTCTATTATTTCCTCGGATTGCGTAGATCGTTTAAAATTGACTATGACTGCTTTACCATTCAAACTAGTAGTTACTACCCCAGCTACTAAAACCTTAGTTACCAATACTGCATGCCTTAATTGTGTAGTGGTCATCCAAGGTGGAAAATTTGTGGTTAATTTGGTCTGTTTGCCACTTAAGGGTCTAGATGTCATCCTCGGGATGGATTGGTTGTCTCACCCCCATGTCCTTTTGGACTGTGCCCGAAAAACCGTGGTTTTTCCTGATCTTGGAATTTCCAACTACCTATCTGTTAATCATATTGGTGTTTCATTGAAAGAGGGAACTCAGGAATACATGTATTTGGCTAGTTCAGAAGTTTCTCAAGAATTCGAGTTGAAGAATGTTCCTGTGGTTTGCGACTTCTCAGATGTTTTTCCCGAAGACATGCCGAGATTACCGCCAGCTAGGGAAATAGAATTCTCCATCGATTTGCTTCCAGGAACAGGACCGATTTTGGTAGCGCCCTATCGGATCTCTCCAGCTGAGATGAAAGAGTTGCAGTCTCAGATTGAGCACTTGGAGTCGAAGAAGTTCGTACGACCAAGTGTGTCGCCATGGGGAGCTCCAGTGTTGCTAGTGAAGAAGAAGGATGGTCGATCAAGATTGTGCGTGGATTATCGTCAACTCAACAAAGTTACTGTCAAGAATCGGTATCCGTTACCGTGTATCGATGATTTAATGGATTAACTACGAGGAGCTGCGATATTTTCCAAGATTGACTTGAAGTCAGGTTATCATCAGATTCGAGTGAAGGAAGAGGATATTCCCAAGACGACATTCAGGACAAGATATGGTCACTACGAGTACCTAGTGATGCCATTTGGAGTGAGGAACACGCCTGCAGTATTCATGGACTACATGAACAGGATCTTTCACCCATTTTTGGATCAGTTTGTCGTGGTATTCATAGACGACATTCTGATCTATTCGAAGAGCAGAGAAGAACATGAAGAGCATTTACGCCAAGTAATACAGATACTAGGAGAGAAGCAACTTTATGCTAATCTTTCTAAGTGTGAGTTTTGGCTCGAAGAGGTGAATTTTCTCGGACATGTGATAACCAAGGACGGGATAGCTGTGGATCCAGCCAAGATTGAAGCTGTGTTAGCATGGGGATAGCCAAAGACTGTAACAGATATCAGAAGTTTTGTTGGATTAGCAGGCTACTACCGGAGATTTATTGAAGGTTTTTCGAAGATTGTAGCACCGCTTACACGGCTTACGAGGAAGGATCAACCGTTTGCTTGGACCGAAGAGTGCGAATTCAGTTTCCAGAGGTTGAAGGAGCTTTTGACGACAGCGCCTGTGTTGATTTTGCCTCAACCAGAAGAGCCTTACGAGGTTTACTGCGATGCGTCACACCAAGGATTAGGATGCGTGCTGATGCAACATAGGAAAATTGTGTCTTATGCCTCGAGACAGCTCAAGATTCACGAGAGGAACTATCCTACGCATGATTTGGAGCTTGCTACAGTAGTTTTCGTATTGAAGATTTGGAGACACTATGTCTATGGAAGTACGTTAATTGTTTACAGCGATCACAAGAGCTTGAAATACTTGTTCAATCAGAAGGAACTTAACATGCGACGGCGAAGATGGATAGAATTTTTGAAAGATTACGACTTCACTTTGGAATACCATCCAGGAAAGGTGAACGTGGTAGCTGATGCACTAAGTAAGAAGAGTGTTTTAGCTTCAGCAATGATGATCAAGGAGTTGGAGATGCTAGAGAAGTTTCGAGACATGAAGTTGAACGTGGAAGTGTCACCGGGGAAGCTGAAGTTTGGAATGCTCACCATTTCTAATGGATTAATGGACGAGATTAGGAACCATCAAACTGATGACAAGCTACTACAAGAGAAGGTTGAACTGGTAGCATGAGGAAAAGCGACAGAATTCAAGATTGGAGCGGACAACATCTTGAGGTGCAACGGACGCGTGTGTGTGCCTGATGTGGCGGGATTGAGGAAGTTGATTCTCGATGAAGCGCATAAGAGTAGATTGAGGATTCATATGGGAGTTACAAAAAAGATGTACCAAGACTTGAAGAAGCATTTTTGATGGCCCAGAATGAAGAAACAAGTGGCAGAGTATGTGGCTTCCTGTCTTACTTGCCAGAAAGCGAAGGTAGAACATCATCGACCAGTAGGGATGCTACAGTCACTTGACGTACCTGTGTAGAAGTGGGATAGTATTTCTATGGATTTCGTCGTGGGATTTCCAAGAACGCAGAAGAAGAATGACTCGATTTGGGTAATCGTTGACCGATTGACCAAATCTGCTCATTTCTTGCCGGTGAGATCGACTTACAACGTGGAGAAGCTGACAGAGATCTACATCACGGAGATTATGCGACTGCATGGCGTGCCTTCTTTTATTGTTTCTGACCGAGATCCGAAGTTCACATCTCACTTTTGGAAGGAATTGCAAGAAGCAATGGGAACCAAGCTCAAACTTAGCTCAGCAATCACCCTCAGACCGATGGTCAGACTGAGCGAATGATTCAATCACTAGAAGACTTGCTGAGAGCGTGTACGTTGGATCACAGAGGAAGTTGGGACGATGTCTTACCGCTAGTGGAGTTCACCTACAATAACAGTTATCACTCGAGTATAGGTATGGCACCTTATGAAGCGTTGTATGGACGTAAGTGTCAGACGCCTCTTTGTTGGTACCAGAATGGTGAGAGTTCTGTCATGGGACAAGACATGATTCAGCAGACTACCGAGAAGATCCGACTGATCAGGGATAGGATGCGGACGTCTCAGAGTCGACAGAAGAGTTATGCGGACCAGGGTCGCCGACCGCTAGGGTATGAAGAGGGAGAGCATGTATTCCTCCGAGTTACACCTATTACTGGAGTTGGTCGAGTGATCAAATCCAAGAAACTTACTCCTAAGTTCATTGGACCTTACCAGATTCTTCGTCTTATTGGTCCAGTGGCATATCAGATTGCTTTGCCACCCTTCTTGTCAAACATTCATGATGTCTTTCACGTCTTACAGTTGCGAAACTATGTTTCCGACCCTTCTCATGTTATTGAACCGGATGTGATTCAACTACGGGATGACCTATCGTTTGAAGCGTCACCTGCAAGGATCGCCGATCGAAAGACTAAGCAACTAAGGAATAAAGAGATCCAACTTGTCAAGGTCATGTGGGATCAGAAGACCGGAGATGCAACAAGGGAGCTAGAAGAAAAGATGAATAACCTATATCCAGAACTTTTTCTCGGTACGTATCTTACCCGTAGTTTCGAGGACGAAACTATTTTTAGGGGGGAGTATCGTAACACATGTATTTTCACAATGCATTATTTAGCGTTATTATGGTATGTTTTGACGTATTTATGCTATAATAAGCAGTTTCTTGTGCTCTAAGTAAGTGATTTAAATAAATCAAGATCAAATTCAATTTGAGAGTTAATATTTAATATTAATTCATGGTTCGAATATCGTCAAAAAATTCTAACGAAGTTTCGTCGCGTTTCGAATCGCTGGACATTTGTACCGCAGATAAAATTTTAAATGAACCCCGATTTCGATGAAAATCGAATCGTAACTTATCGTGATTATTTTTGAACGTTTGATATGATTTTTGTTATGTATAATAAAAGAATATCACGCGGTGAATTAATTTCTCGCTAAATTAATATTTGCGATTTTATCGGCGGGTAATTAATCGGTAACGCGATTATTCGACGCCGTGTTTTAGCAACCCTTAGACTCTAGAATTAGAGGGTAATCATGAGAGATGTGAGATTATATGGGTAGGATTAGATGATGCGATTAGCATATTTGCTTTATTGCTAGGTGTCATATTATGTGTGATTAATTTGAAATTACTTTTTTATTAAACCATTTTTAGCCTAGTTTTATTTTAAGTGATAAAACAAAAATCCCACCCCCTTATTTCAGCCCCAAGGCTGACCCCTCCCTCTATCTCTACACTCATCATATTCATCTTCTTCAACTTAGAAAGAGAAGCTCCAAAAATCCTCCATGGTTCCAAGCTTTTTCAAGCTCCATTTCACCTCCATTCTTCCATGATTCTTGCTAGCTTTTTCTTCTACTCTGCATCACCCTCTACTCCACCATTCAGGCAAGGTTGAGTTCACATTTTCTCCTCCCAAAACAGCCCTTGGCCGCGAGCTTGAGGAAGAAGAGGTGGTGGCTTCTTTCATTTTTTTCCCTTGTTCTTATAGCTTGTTTTTGTGTTGTTTATTGTTTGATCATGATTAAATGATGGAGATGAACACATAAACCCCAATCTTGAAACCCTAGGCGCAAGCAAAAAGGGGAAAAGGAGGGTAGTGTGATCTTGATGAACAATCATGAAATTAATTGTTGTTTCTATCTTAATTGGTGATGTTCTTGTTGTTGTAGTTGATGGTTTTGTGTTAGAAGCATGGTTAGGTATTTTATTTAGAAATTTGAGGCTCTTGAAATGTTTTATAGCATGCCTAAGCTTGTTGATGATTAGTTTTTGATGTTGGATTGTGATTTGATGAAGGAAAAGAATTGATTAAAATGGTGTTGTTGATGTTGGGTGAGGATTTGCAAAAAATTTTAAAAAAAGGGGGTTGAGGCCGTGAGCCTTAGGAGACAAATAGGAGAGGAAAAATTATTTTTAAACTTTCTTTTAATTGGTATTGAAAATTTGGTTTTTCATTGAATTTGATTTGGTAAAAAGGATTAGGACTCAAGTGTTTGTTAGAAGTTATTTGAAAATCTTTTGGTTATGAGAATTGAGAAAATAGTTTGTTGTTTGATATAAGTTTTCTTATGTGTACTAAATGCTACTTGATGTTATTTGAGTTTCGAAATGATGTATGGAAATGGTTACCTATTTAAAAGAAGTTTTGCATATTTTTATAAGAAAAAGGGGTGTGGCCGAGAGGCCCTTAAAGGATGTGGAAGGAAAGTTTTGTTTGTAACTTGGAAATAATGCTTGCATGAAATGTGTTTTAGGCTTTTGGAAATGTATGAAAAAAATGGTTAATTGAAGTATGCTTATTTTAAGGTTTTCAAGGAATTAAAGATATGTGTTATGTTAACCATTCAAAAAATGATTTTGATTTCAAAACCTATTTCTTTCAAGTGGCTAGTAATTAAATGCTTGAGTGAATACTTGGTTAAAAAAGGGTTAGGTTTTGAGAGCCTAAGTTTCTAGTTAGTTCTTAGAATTGTGCTAAGTTTACTTGTGGTGATAGGAGTTACGAATTCGGAAATCGTGCGACGTGGACTCGAGGCGTGCGGTACCACGCTAGCAACTAACTATGGTAAGGGCAACTTTAGATATTGATAGGAATTTAATTTTCAGCCTTATGCAAAGAAGTATGAGAACCTCAGGGTTCGAAGTGAGGGTCTCGTACCACTTCGACTTTTATTTCTTTAAATTGTAATTATGATTATTTAGTGGACTTGTCTGCAAGTGGTTGGCAGCTGTCCCTAACCCCCCACACTTGTTTGATTTCCTTTCTGTCAACTCCAATGAGTTGCAGAGGGATGAACTGAATTGTCAATTTGCGTTGTTTGCTGAGTTGTGATTGGTTGAAATGAATTGCTTATACTGCTAAACTGTTTCGCACTATATTGAACTTGGCATGAATATTATTTGATATGCGGTTAAATAATTATTCAATTTGCTTTGTGAATTATCGTATGCGGTAACCTATTCATTGGAGTGCGAGAGTTTAGTCAAGTCGTTGAGTTGTCGTGAAGTTTTTTAGCTTCGATCCGATTAACCTAGGGTGCTAGTATCCCCTAAACGGCTCCGGCTGGTTCTTCAACAGCTTAGCTAGACGTCGTAGCGTCAAGAAACCTGAGCTGAATGTCCTAAGGTGAGCGGAGAGCCCAAGGCTACGGCTAGTATTCTGTGGACTTTCCGAAAATTGTCAAGTGTCGTGAGAATATGAGTCTTGAGTTGAGTCTTGTGAGAGTCTTGAGTGGTGTCTTGAGTACTGTGCATATAGTTTTTTTTGCCTATTGTTATGATTTTTATTCCTTGATTTATTGAGAAGTTGACCCTTTTCCGTGGTGCCTTCAACCAATGATGGTGGCCCAAGAGATGACGAAGAGCGTGCTGATACCGGCGATGAGGACATCGTCGGAGATCATCTTTGATTTTCCAGACATTGAGATGCCCGCGGCGATGGAATTCGACCCCATCTCCCGTCGCGTTGTTTATACAGGGGATGTTGTACAGAGCTTTCGAGAGGGCGGTATGGTAGTGAGACAGGAGACTTCGCAGCGCACAGTGAGCTTTCCGATTCGGATGATGCAGGTAGTGGACGCCTGGCGTGCTATTCAGGGAGAGAGGACTATGCCAACATCATCTTCCTCACCAAAGGGACCCCTCGAGATCCCGAGGCGTACTGCTTCCCGACTTGCTTCCCGAGGACGAGGACCGAGGGTTCGATGGATCGCTCGTAAGAGCGTGATCAGACATGGGACTGCAGGAGCTTCTACTTCCAGGGCGGCTATTACTCTGAGTTCTTTGGCAGAGCCTGAGCCAGAGCCAGCAGCAGAGCCGGCCTCCCCCATGCTTGATAGGACCCCTACTCTGCTGGTGGACCCTCCTCATGTGTGTAGTGTGTACGGAGAGGTGGGTTGTAGGCAGGTGCTGCAGAGGATGTGCTAGTTAGAGAGGATGTGCCAGAGGGCGTACCAACGGCTATACCTTTTATTGATTTGACTGGCGAGGACCCGATGGACGAGGAGGAGGAGGAGGAGGATCCGTCTGAGGATTCGGATAGCTATCTATAGTTGCCGTGATTGTCTGACTGTTTGTTATATTATTTTGGATGACTGTAGTATATGCTCTTAGTGTACGTTTATTTTGGTGACCAGTCGGGCTTGGTAAATTGTCTTTTGTATATTGCAGGGTAGACTGGTGGCATACTTTTGGAGCAGCCCCTGCGTGGGTGTCTGCCGGGAGTACCCCCGGGGTATGATTGCTCTCATGAGGGTCTTAATACCATACGAGTCTTCTCTCGTGCGTTTTCATGCGCTGCTTTATTTTGTACGTACTATTTATGCAGACTTGGTTATGTATATATGTATGTATTTCCAGTGCTTGAGTCTTGTGTCTTAGTTGCACCATGTTTCGAAATGTTGTGGCAACTCTATGTGTACTTTGCGGATGTGACTGTTTAAAAAAAAATAGACCACATTTTTCAGAGGACACAAGAGCACTATTTTAAAAATACATCGCATACAGGTTTAGTTCTGGTTTAGTAGCGGTCCGGAAACGGGTCGTTACACTGTCCAAATCTCATTCTGTGAGACTTCGCCTTCGACCAAAAAAGAGGAAGAAGTTCCTTCCAAGGGTGGATTCCCGAGAACCTGCGATGGCGTCTCTTGCCCCGCGTTCGACATGTCTTTCAAGACCTCTAAAAATGGTTCTGCAGCAACTAATATTCACCATTTTGAATTTCGAATTATCGTCACACTTTTTCATTCACGATTTTTTGTTCTCTTTCTCTTGGGCATCTCACTTGGTATGCCACGGCCATTCTTTTCGATCTTGTACCTTAACCTTAGTACACTGCACATTAACCCAATCTCGATAAAAAAAAGGAAAGAAAACTAGAGGATCCAGGTTAGTTTCCCAACCCAACGGATCGTAAACTTGGGGCGACCTCCCAACTAAGGTAGGTCACCCCCCATTATGATCTCAAAGATAAGGGGAGCACGCCGGCTCAAAGACAAAAATCTCGTAAGCTACTGAGGGTAGGGATAATCGTCCAGGTCTTATTGTGAAAAAAAAAAGCCACCTCACCACAGCAGGTGGGTTGGTTCCTCATTCGTTGCCGGGGAGCTCTTGGTGAGGAGACCTTAGGATAAGTTGCTAAAACAAACGGGAGGGGAGGATCGACCCGTTCAGTATAATTCCGAAGAAATACTGTTGGCAGCAGGTGGAGACATTTCTTTGGCCCCCGTAAAAAAATAAGGAAATGCGGACAGGGATTCTTTCTATTTACCAAAATGACCTGAAACTCGTGATACCCTTAGCCTATTATAATGCTTTTGAAGGGCAGTTAATTGACCCCTTCTACGAAGAACCTATTGGCAAGGTTGATGGGTAAGTCGCAATAGTGTATTCACCACGCTCACCATATCGAAGGTCGGATAAGGCATTCGGTGCAGGCTATTGGAGAAAGATCCTTTCGCTACTTTTTTCTTTGACTTCACTTTTTTATTCGGAAATGAGGAGTATCTTATAGGAAGCCGTTACGTCAGCTTAACTAAGAGGCCTGATCCGTGCTAGCGGATTAGTCTCATCCTGGGCGACCAAAAACTTGTTTGCGACAAAGTGCAATGTACAAGTATACACAAACGTGACAAGTAATAAAGAGTAAGTAAAGATCGTTTCCATGAGGATTGATTACAGTTAATTCCACAAATTTCCAATTTGGCTAATCTAGTTAGTGAGAGAATAAAAGAAAAAAATAAGAACTATCAGCAATTTTGAATTCATGCGGTGAATTTTAAGACTAACAGTTAACAAGTAATTAAAAGGTAAAACAGTCACGGATTGAATGGTAAAAAGCTGAGAAAAACAGCTAGGATTTCATATCCATTGTAACTTGACCAAGTTGGCTAGGTGCTGTGATGAGTGCCGTGTGGCACCTGAACGCAGAGTGCTGATGTGTGTGCTTTTCAGTCACTTGCTACGGGGTTAAGTAAAGGGTACCTTATATCTAGGCCCCCATTATGTTCCCCCTGACTTTTAAGTGTGACTCAGACCATTCTATGGATTTGATTGCCTATGTCTAGTTTAATCAAGATTAGTTGAAGTGTCCTCCACTAATGCTGTCCATATCAACTCATGAATTCTGCACATTAAACCCTTCAGTATTTAACATACATGTGTCAAACCTAAGGTGTACAGGCTCAAATTAAGCATATAATAGTAAGTATTCATGAGTTAAAAGTGCTAAGCAACATCACATAACTACACCAACAAGGTTTGATTACAACTTCAAATCATCCTGGCATAAAATATTTAGCTCATAATAAGCAAAAACATAAAGTAGTAGAAACAGGTATTATAAAACAAATCCATGGCACAAAAACTCTGCAATTCAGAATGTTTACAAACAGAAGCAGAAAACAACACGTAAAAGGCCTGCAGATCTATCGAGATGGGAGAGCACTTCACTGCAACAATGTCTTGTTGCTACATTTCCTTGCTACGTCTGAGATTGGTTCAACATCCATGTTTTTCAGCTTGTTTTTCTCATAAAAATGATGTATGGAAGGGATATGGAAATGGAGAATGATGGATGAAGGTGAAGGAGAGCTATGGAGGATGGAAGGTGCTGCGGCTGTTTTACAGAGGAAGGGAAATAAATTCTGACCTAGGGTTCAGCAAAAATGTACCAGCCTCCTTTCCCCTTTTGTGTTAATTCCTTTTTATTCTCTCTCTTTATGGGCCCAAAAAGAAAAGTACTATGAGAGAGAGTATCCTTGGCCCATACCCACTAAAGACAAGTTGTCCTAGCCAAAAATATCTGCACAAACAGGCTGGGACCGCACCTGGAGGGCAAGAATTCAGTATGCCAGCTCATCAAAACGCAGTGTCTTCAACTTGACTCATTTTTCAGCTCCTCTACTCAACAACGATTTAGTGCCATGGAACCCATTTGGCACCTGATCATTATCTTAGAAATTTCACACAGCTCCAAAACACATTAAAATGTTCACAAAGGCAACAAAGTGCTTCAAGACAGCTCCAAACTTAGGAAAACACTTATTTACATATTTCTACCAACTAAATACTCTAAATTACTATTGGACTCACATGATTTAATGTTAAAAGAGCATAGATAACTATTATTTCTTAGAGTTATCACACCCCCAAACTTGAACCATTGCTTGTTCTCAAGTAATGACACACAAACAAAAACACAATGCAGAGCAGTGTTATAGATGCAGCAGTTTCTCAAATGAAGAATTCAAATTTATTAGTTAGTTTCCATAAAGCCTCACTTTCAGACTAACACTTAGTCAATCAATCCCCTTGTGCCTCATGCTTCCTTGGATTGTTCCATTGACTTCAAGTGTGTGTGTGCACCCCTTATGCTCAATTAAAAAGCTAGTATAGACCCATCAAGTTAATCTCAGCTCCCCCCTAAGAATTTCCCTAATTTGCACATCCTAATCTTACAAAGGTGAATTGGCTTACAATTGTAGGAACTAGGGGCTAAATTACAAACAACACTGCACATACAAGCTGAGTGACAAAGGTTCAATGCACACTTACTCAATATTTTTATTTTTTGCCTTTTTCTATGATTTGCCTCTTTGTCTTTTGACGCGAATAACAACATTTGTAATGGAGTTACCCGCTTACTCAACAAAGAGACTTATTCTTTTTTTTCTTTTTTATATTTTTGGCCTTTTCTCATTACTAATGTGTGCATTGACCTATTCTTTGAATATGTACATTAAGACACCCCCAAACTTATCTTTTTGCCTACCCCCTTCATTGGTCAAAATTGGCAACAAAGTTCAGTCCACTCTAGGGGTTCAACATCAACTAGTTCATAAACTACCTATTCTTCCCTCTCAAGCTAAGGGTTGGTGTTAAAAGTCAGTGTTCCAATCAATTGCCAATCAGCACAAAGTTCCAAAAACACCATGCACATAATCCTCATTAAGTTCAGCCATTGTGTCAACCATTTTTTTATAGTAAAGAAGAAAAGAAGAACATTATTGTATGTGCAACACTTAAACTCCTAAACTATACCTCCCCCCAACATAATTCCTTGCAGTGTCCCCACTGCAAATACTTTAAATTGGGGAAGGAATTGAGACACAAACACAGAAAATAATAAAACACACAAACAGAAAAAATTCCTAAACACATACTACATATTTATTGAAAGCATTAAAAAGGTTAGGGAGAGAAAATCCACCTTGCGACTGTACGCAGTCCTTCTAAAGTATTTGCCTGCAGTCTTTGGTGTTGTGGTAGTGCCAGCACTTGGGGGCTGTGATTGCTCATTTAGGTCTGTTGCAGCAGGTGCTGCAATAGGTGTTGTTGTTGCTCCTGCTGCTGCAGCTGCAGTTGCATCAGTACCAAACCCGGGGTGCCATTGGTATCAGAAACTCTTATTCTTTCTTAAAACTGTGTAACACCAACAATCCTGTACCATGAATCTGCTTGCTTTCTGCTAAATAAAAAAAACATGTTAAAGTCTGGATTTAGGGGTGGCAGCTTTGGTTTTCTTCCTCATTATCCAATCATATGCAGCTTGAAAGAGCAATTGAATTGTGCAGTATTTGCATCCTTTTTCAAGTTCCCTTAACAACACATGTGTTGTGCCAAGGTACTGCAGGCGGCACCTGTGAACAAAACACTCTTATTCACTGCATTAGTGTCCAAACCACCACCAAATTTCAGAAAACGTGCATTCCACCTTCATAAACTAGTCCAACCTATTAAGATAAAAATAAAACAAACAAAAACACTAATTATTAGAATCTGGACTGCCTCCCAGTAGCACTTCTTTAACGTCATTAGCTTGACGCTTCAACACCCAAGTTAGGGTGGATAATATGACAAAAAGAAAATCTCATCCTTCCGCTTTCTTCCCTTGGAGAGAAATCCCATGTACTTGGCATAGGGAAGCAAGTGTTCCCATGCCCCAACAACTAGGCATTTGGGATATGTGTTCCCCTCTCTTGAAGCTCAAAAAACTCATCTTGCGGAGGAACCTTCTCTTCAATCACCAAGGGTGGTATCTTAATTGTCAAATGGATCTCCTCAAGCATCACCCTTGGCTTTTCTTCCATGTCACTATTTTTTTTTCTTTTCTTTTTCTTCTACGACTACTACTATACTCTTTTTTTGTTTTTCTTCCACTACTTCCACAATATCATGTTCAATTTTCAACTCTACACTCTCTTCTTCTTGTTTAACCACTTCTTCAATACAATTATCCCCTTTTAGAAACTCCATCATTGTCTTAAGGTGAGCCTCTATATACTTGCATGAGACTTGAAAGTCTTCGTTATACACCTTGGTATCCTCAATGGATTGAGCTAAGACATCTTTGAGGTTGGAGATGCTTTCATGAGATCCTTCGAATTGAGCTTGAGCATAAGACTCTTGCTCCCAAATGAAATTTTCCATGCCATAATCAACATTTGGTACTGTCATGGACTTGAAATTTGTTTCATAACAGCCCCTTTCATATTCACCTCCATAAATGTCATGGTTGAAATATTGTGGTTGAGCATTCCTTTCTTGCATAGAGTCAAAGTAATATTGTTCCATCGCTTGGAGCAGGTATTTTTTTTTCACAAACAACAAACACGGTGAGCAATGCTAAGAACAACAAAGACAACAACACCACAAACACAAAACAGAAAATTTTACAGCTAAAACAAACACACTAAAGTCTAAAAATCTCAACTAAACCAAACTAACTCAATTGAAAAATTATAGAAATCAACACTTTCAATCCCCGACAACGGTGCAAAAAACTTGTATGCGATAAAGTGCAATGTGCAAGTATACATAATCGTGACAAGTAATAAAGAGTAAATAAAGATTATTCCCACGGGGATTGATTACGGTTAATTCTACAAATTCCCAATTTGGCTAATCTAATTAGTGAGAGAATAAAAGAAACAAATAAGAACTAACAATTTTGGATTCATGCTGTGAATTTTAAGACTAACAGTTATCAAGTAATTAAAAGGTAAAACAGTCACAGATTGAATGGTAAAAAACTGAGAAAAACAACTAGGATTTCATATCCATTGTAACTTGACCAAGTTGGCTTGGTGTTGTGATGAGTGTCGTGTGGCACCTGAATGCATAGTGCTAATGTGTGTGCTTTTCAGTCACTTGTTATGGGGTTAAGTAAAGGGTACCTTATGTCTAAGCCCCCATTATGTCCCCTCTGACTTTTAAGTGTGACTCAAACTATTCTATGGATTTGATTGTCTATGTCTAGTTTAATCAAGATTAGTTGAAGTGTCCTCCACTAATGTTGTCAATATCAACTCATGAATTCTGCACATTAAACTCTTTCAGTATTTAACATACATGTGCCTAACCTAAGGTGTATAGGCTCAGATTAAGCATATAACAGTAAGTATGCATAAGTTAAAAGTACTAAGCAACATCACATAACTACACCAACAAGGTTTGATTACAACTTCAAATCATCCTAGCATAAAATATTTAGCTCATAATAAGCAAAAACATAAAGTAGCAGAAACAGGTGTTGTAAAACAGATCCATGGCATCAAAACTCTGCAGTTCAGAATGTTTACAAACAGAAGCAAAAAATAGCGCGTGAAAGGCCTGGAGATCTGTCAAGATGGGAGAGCACTTCACTGCAACAATGTCTTGTTGCTGCATTTCCTTGCTACGTCTGAGATTGGTTCAGCATCCATGTTTTTTAGCTTGTTTTTCTCATAAAAATGATGTATGGAAGGGATATGGAAATGGAGAATAATGGATGAAGGTGAAGGTGAGCTATGGAGGGTGGAAGGTGTTACGGCTGTTTTACAGAGGAAGGGAAATAAATTCTGACCTAGGGTTCAGCAAAAATGTCCCAACCTCCTTTCCCCTTTTGGGTTAATTCCTTTTTATTCTCTCTATTTATGGGCCCAAAAAGAAAAGTACTATGAGAGAGAGTATCCTTGGCCCATACCCACTAAAGACAAGTTGTCCTAGCTAAAAATATCTGCACAAATAGGCTGGGACCACACCTGGAAGGAAAGAATTCAGTATGCCAGCTCAACAAAATGCAGTGTCTTCAACTTGACTCATTTTCCAGCTCCTCTACTCAATAGCGATTTGGTGCCATCGCACCCATTTTGCACCTGACCATTATCTTAGAAATTTTGCACAGCTCCAAAACACATTAAAATGTTCACAAAGGCAACAAAGTGCTTCAAAACAGCTCCAAACATAGGAAAACACATTATTTACATATTTCTACCAACTAAATACTCTAAATTACTATTGGACTCACATGATTTAACGTCAAAAGAGCGTAGATAACTCTTATTTCTAAGAGTTATCACTTACCGATGGGCATGGCTGTCGGAATTTGACGACGTTTACTGACGGGCAAGGCCGTCGTATTTGAAAACGTGGAAGGAATCCAAAAGGCAACAAAATTACCGACAGGATAGGCCATCGGTAACTATAAGCGGATGACGGGTTAGGTTTACCAACGGCCTTGGCCGTCAAAAATGGCCTTATTTTGCGACCGCCTGTAGGCCGTCAGTAAATGGCTGTCGGTAAGGCCGATTTTTCTTATAGTGAATGGGACAAAAAAAAATCGACAAATATTTTACTCACAGTTTACACACATGGTTAATGAAGTATTGAACTTAGTTAATAAATATACAAGGTGTTGCAACTCATTAACCGTAAACTGAACTTCAGTAATCACAAATTTGAACGTCATTAACCATGATTTTTAGATGTTCAAAATCATCACGATTTCAAACACCTAAAAATCGTGGTTAATGATGTTTAAAATTGTGGTTAATGAAGTTCGGTTGATGGTTAATGAGTTGTGACACCTTAATATATCTATTAACAAAGTTCAAAACTTCGTTAACCACGTGTGTAAACTGTGTTAACTAGCAAAATAATTATCAATTTTTGGTGTCTCATTTAGTTGTACAAATAACACAATTGATAATAAAATAATGTAAAATATAAACGAATCTTAACCCTAAGTTTGGCTAGGAAGAGAAATTGTGAAAATAGAAATAGGTGTGAGAGAGAGTAAGAAGTGAGAAATATGGTAGATTTGATGTGTTCTTTGGTATAAGGAAAAGAGAAGAGAAATAGAGAAGAGAGAAATAGAATGATTTTATGAATTAACAAAAAAATCCTATCTAAATAAATAAATATATAATTATTAACAAGTAAAAATGCTAGTTAATTAATTTAATTTTTTTAGTTAATTAAATTACTTGATTAATTTACTGGATATTTTATTTTATTTTCAATTAATTAATTTAATTCAAATAGTTAAATTATCTGAAATGATTTAAATCAAGTTAAATAATTAATTATAATAGTGTAATATAATTAAAGTATTAAATTAATTATACTAATTAGACTAATAAAATTCATTGCATTGTCACGTCAGAACAACCTATTTTATGCGCCTAATCGCAACGTGTTGTGCCCAGTGGGATTTTACAAAGATTGCAATTACAAATACTATAAAAGAGAAATGCTACCAACACATTCTTTAACACTCACCTCTCACTACACTCTTTTTTATTGGTTAAATTTCATATGTATCTCAGCAAATTTGTGTGGCACCCACATGATTTAGTGATACCTATTTGAATTTCAACTAATAAGAGAGTGTGTGTTGGGAAGAGAGTGTAAGAAAGTGTGTTGCTAACACTCTTCTACTATTACATAGTTAAGCCACGTGACACAGATAAATAAAAGAAGACAAAAACGTGATGTAGTTCCATTTCCTCGCCATTTCTTCGCACTAATGGGGAGATTAAATTTTGGTGTGAGCCTTATAGTTTTTAATTCTTTCGCACTTATTTCTCCGCATACCAAACGAAAGAGGTTGAACATCTCTCTTCAAGTTCTCTCGTCATAAGTTCTCTCTTCGCAACTTCTCTAGAAGCAAACAGATGCTAAAAGAGATGAAATAGTAAGCCTTAGAAACTTCGAAATTAATTTTAGAGGAATGCTAATGACAACCTTTCTGACACACTTTTTTGTCGGTGTCACCGTTTTAAAAAATCATGTAACAGGCAACCAGCTTTGCTGGTTTAATATATTTTAAAATAAGAAACCTTTTTCGTCCCCATGTTTTCAGCATTCTTCGACCAGGCTTCTTCAAGGCCTCCAAATCACTATCTACAGGCTTGACGGCAAGGCCGCCTTTGGCGTCAAGCTCAACAAAATCGTGGGAAGCGAAGAAGATGTGGTTGGATCCTCTCTGCACTGCAAAGGCGATTAGAGCGCACAAATCGCCAGAAAACCGTGATAGTGTTGAAGTTGTAGAAACGTAGACCAAGACGAAGAAGTCTGATTTGAGTGCATTTCGTTTGGTTGGGTGAGGGGCTACTGCTGATGATATAAAGATGAAGAAATAGTGGGAGAAAGAAAGTAAAAAAAAAAAACCATTTTTTTAAGATAATCAAAGAACCCATTTTTTGTTAATGTCAATCACAGGTGAATCAAAGAACCCATTTCCCGCATTGATCGAGGTGTCTCGGAACTGAAAATGCTAAACAAAGGTAAAAAGGAAACCATTTTTTTATTTTTGGAATTAAGAACCCATTTTTAATACTTAGGGTGTGTTTGGTTCACAAGAGAAAATGTGAAGAGAGAAAATGTGAAGAGGGAGTATGAAAAGAGAGAAAAATGTGAGAAATTTGGTAGATTTTGGGTATTGATTGGAATAAGTGAAAGAGAAGAGAAAAAGAAAAGAGAGAAGTGTTAGTTATTTTTAAAAAGACATTAATATCCTTGATTAAAAATTTATATATAAGGAGAGAATAGGGGTAGAATAATAGTAGAAGTGGGAAAATGACAAAAAAAGGGGACGCTGGTGATTTTCTCGCCACTTTGGCAAAGAAAATTTTTTAACATCGGACCCATACTTTTATTCTCTTTTTCACTATTTTTATTGCAATCTATTCACGAAAAAATCACATTTTCTCAGCATTTTCTCTCTATCTTTTTTCTCTCGTCGCAATCCTCCCTATAACAATCAGGCCGTTAAAGATAAAGATAAAGAAACAATGTGTTTTGTCTTATTGAGGCGTGGTACAGTTTGTGGAGGAGATTTTTTCGGTGATTCTCATAAGTGGGCTCATAGCAAAGGACATGTGTGTGGGTTCTTTTTTGGATTTTAAATTTAAATAAAAATAAAATAAAGGGAGTGTATTTTTCTAAACATAGCATACCCGGTTAACAGGTAGATGATTTTTTTAAAAATGAAGATGTGGACCAATGAACGAGGGAGTACTTAAAAGAGTGTGTTAGAGAGGTTCTAAATAGTATTCTTCGTGATTTTATATTGCTATTATTATTATTATTATATTAGATTTTGTACATCGTGTTAAATTATATACTTACTGATATTTTTAATAATTTAAACATATTGAGTTACATAAATTTTTGACATATTAAAGGCCTTACTGCTACATATTTAAATAGACTATCATATAAGGTTAGATTAATTAAAATGTCTTGTTAGACATTGAAAAAGATTTATATCATACGAATAAATTCGAATCAGGCCTTATAAAACTTAGCTCATCCTATCTATTTTCAACCACATGTCCCATGACTCTTAGTAGTAGTGGTTTTAATTTTCTTTCTTTTATAGTTTATTATAAATAGAACTTAACCTCATTGGCCTATTAGCCTGTTAGTCTATTTAAATATCGATCAGATGACTTATTCAAAGACATTAATATCAAAAGCCTTTTAAGTAGGCTAACAGGCCATATCATACTTCCAAAAAGGCCAGGCCAAATCTGGAAAAAAAAGCCTTTGACAAGTAACAGGTCAGACTTGGGTTTTCAATTTTTTAATCAGTCCAGATTTGGGTCTTGCAAAGCGTAGCTTGGCCCAGCCTATTCCCACGCCTATGTGTGAACGTATGAACAGCGACATGATAAAAATACTTGTACATATGGGAGAAACAAGTACATAGGGCTGGAAATGAGTCGAGCAGAGTCAAACTTGGTTCAGCTCGACTCGACTCGATAAGAATCAACTCAGCTTGAAACTTGACTCGAGCTCGAGATGAACCTAGGTTTTTAAGCTCGAACTCGACTCAATTTAAGTTCATGAGCAGCTTTGTTCAGCTCGTGAGCTCGAATCAAATCAAATAAATCAAAGAGACAAAATAATTTAAATTTGAATTTAAATCATAAACATTTTACTTTATTCTACACAAAAATAAAATAAATAAATATTATAGCTTTATTTTGCTGCTTTAAGTATGTTGGATGGCTGCTACTTCCTCTTATTTTAAACAATTCAGAAGACTCGTGCATGTCTATTATGAGCGGTGTGGGAGTTGGGACTAAGTTGTTTTTGTAGCAACATCAAATGACTATGGTTAAACATATACTCCCTCTGGTCTTAAATATAAGCAAAAGTCAAAATGTATTTGATCCAAATTTGGATCAAATACATTTTGACTTTTGCTTATATTTGAAACAGGAAGGAGTATGAGACAACCACCTAACAAACATATTAATCAATCAATCAAATGATAAAAACAGCAACCGAAAAGGGATAGCAGCGCACTTCCATATCCCACCTGTTAATTTGAGTTTCATCTGGAGAATAAACAGCCACAATACTCTCTCTCTATATCTTGTTACCCAGGTGGCCAGAATACTCAAGAGGGGGGTGAATTGAGTATCAAAATTTTCGCAAACTTTTAAAAAAAACTTATTTTGTGAAGGTGTTATCTTTATTGAATATGAGAAATGTTCTACCCAAGAAATCAATTAACTAGTATAAGATAAATTTCAACCACAACAATTATATCTATAAGAACCCTAAAAACGCAATTAAAGAGATAAGGGAGAAGAAGATCAAACCAGAGGATTTTATCCTAGTTCAGTCACCAACCACTGTGACCTACATCTAGTCCCCAAGCCTCGCTCAGGATTTTCTTCCATTATCAATTCAAAGAATTACACCGTTTCTTGAATTTACAACCAGAGATTCCGCATTCTGAAATTTCCCACTTGAGATACCTCACTCAAGATTCACTAGGGATACCTCACCCTCACAAAACGAAATTACAAGAAGAAAGAATTAGAAAATCTGAAATAACACTCTTTGTAGTGTAGATATACAAATAAAAACCTATGAGTCTCAATGAAATTTGGGGGAAGAAGAAAGCTAGAGAGAACGCTCATTTTGTGGTTCTGAAAATGTGTAAAAGTGTGCATGAAAACCCTAAAACGAGCCTTTTATATGGTGCCCAAAACTGAGAGACAAAACTGAGAAATTATACAGAAAAATCGCGCGTGAATCCATTCACCACAGTGTGAATCGATTCATTCACTTAAACTGAATTCGATTCACCAATTCTGTGAATCGACTGCATTAGATTCACAGAACCAAAAACAGTAATTGGGTGCTCGATGATGAATCGATTCATTTAAAGTGTGAATCGATTCATGCTTCCAAAAATGCATAGAAAATATGTTTTGACCATATGAAATGATTTAACACTTTGAAAAACAATCATTGGGTTTAAAAATGATAAAAGAACAATTTTAAACATACCCAACTTAGCCAAAAACATTTTAAAACATTTTAAGTAAGCTATGCATCCATGATTCAATTAATTTTGACAAATTGCATTTTCTAACTTTCAACCCACAAAATATTGAGACTCTAACAATGATTCTAACTAGAGAAAGATATAAAGCTAAAGAATACTAGCAGAATCAAAGTCTTCACGTGTTTGACATCTTTAAAATCATCTTCAATTACGCATTAGGGATGCGTACATCCACAAACTGCCCCTTTTTGATGATGACAAACACTTATACCTGTAATTGCCTTTCAAAACAAGTAATAACCAATAACAGATCATGGCAATTTAATAATAAGGCAATTTAATAATACCAATTAATACTAATACTCCCCCTTAATATATGTCATCTCCCCCTTTTGACATTATCAAAAAAATAGACTCAACAGGGAAAGTATCATACAGCAGCCAAGTTTACAAGCCATAATATCAAATGTAATAGCAAAAGCATAATATCCAAAATTATAGCAGCCACATAATGACACAACCATGATCAAGTGTAATATCCAAAAACATAAAATCCAGAATTACATATGCATGAGTGTTAAAAAAAAAATGTGCCCACACTAAAAACAAAAAAAAGAGCATCATGGTTCAGGATAAGTCTTCAGGGTAGGTCCAGTCATCTATGGTTCAGGAGGGGGAGTCGAGGAACAAAATGCATCAGCACTCACCATCCGTGAGTCCAGATAGGTCTTCAACTCTTCAAACTGATCATGCACCAAGTCTCGAACCCAAGACTGCATCCGACCCTCAAGCTGGGCAATTTCATTAACAAACCAGGGAGGGGGGGACAGAATCCACTGAACTAGAAGCAGCAGGCACACTGTGAGAAGCAACAGATGGTGGAGGAACAGCAGGGGCAGGAGTCTCCAAAGGAGGCACAACATCATCATCAGCATCATCATCAGCATCATCAACAACCGCAGGACCCTCACGGCAAACCCATTCAACACCTTGACGAACAATTGGCATTCTGTTAATTGAATTCATGCCAATTCTGTCCGATGGAGAAACCCGAATAACCTCATCATGCTCTGAAAAGGCTTCAAAGTGCTGGATGAACAGAGAGATAAGGCAAGCATACGGAAGTGGACTTTTACCGTCAATAGCAACTTTCTTCATACGATCTATTATGAAGTGGGGCCAGTTAATTCTTATACCATTCTCGAATGCCCAAAGAAGAAACACCTCAGTATCATGTATTCTTGCATAATTGCCCTTCCTAGGGACCAGAATCTTTGCCATTATAAACTGACGCATCCGATGTTTGACTTGAATCTTCTTTGCAGTAAACTTGTGACAAGTGGTGGGAACATCTTCTGGATCCGCCAAAATGTTACGAAAAGCAACTTTGGGAACATAACCATCAAAACTCTTCAAATCAGATGTATCTATTACAGCCCCATTCACAGATAACCCAACCAATTGAGACCAAAGCTGAGGAGTAATTTCAATCACCCGATTCCCAATCGAGGACGACAAAATTTCATCTGTTTCTTTTGAAACTTGCTTTTCTAGACTAAGTATAGTTTTCTTTTAAGAAACTACTTGTCTAGTGGTCTTTACAAGTTCCTCATGAAGTTCATCAAAAGCATTTTGCAACTCATCATATGTAGGTAAAGGATCAAGTTCATCATCACTTACCTCATCCTTTTCATGGACGGTTGCCATTAGAGATAGGTGTGCTACTTCATCATCTTCCGAGCTATTTGAAGAATCCGTATCATTGTCTTCCCATGCAATATAGGCTCTTCTTCCTTTCTTTTCCTTCTTAGGCCTTTTCTCATTCTTCTTTAGGTAGATTGGACACTCCATCTTCATGTGCCCGGTTTTGCCATATTCATAGCAAGTTATTGTTGAAGTGCTCCCTTCTTACTCAAAAACCTACCGAACTTCTTCACCATAAGACCTATGTCTTCTTCACTTGAATCTTCATTTTCGGAATCATCACTTTCGTCTTGAACGAGATTCTTCCCTTTTGAAGAAGAGGCAACTAGAGCAATGCTCTTCTTATCCTTCTTTTTATCTCATTCTTCATGCTCGGTTAGCCTATTTAGCTCAAGCTCATGTTCTTGTAGCTTCCCAAACAAGGTTGCCAAAGTCATGGTGGACAAGTTTCTAGATTCCGTAATTGCCGTCACCTTCGGTTGCCAATTCCTACTCAAACATCTTAAAACTTTATTGATTAAATCCTCATTAGAAAAAGTTTTGCCTAAGGCGGCTAAGTGGTTCACAATGTGTGTGAATCGTTTTGCATGTCTTGTATGGTTTCACCATTGTTCATGTGAAACAATTCATACTCATGTGTGAGGGTATTCACTCTAGGCCTTTTCACCTCACTAGTACCCTCATGGGTAACTTGTAGGGTGTCCCACATAGCTTGGGATGTTTGGCAATTGGTGACTCTAAAAAATTCATCTTGGCCTAAGGCGGCGGTGATGATATTTTTAGCTCTCCAATCAAGTTGAAATTTTCTCTTTTCTTCATCAGTCCATTCATTTCTAGGTTTCTCAATTTTCATACCTCCTCTTTCAATAGTTGGGATAAAAGCACCATTTTCAATGGCATCCTAAATATCAATATCTTGGGAGATAATGAAAATTCTCATTCTCTCTTTCCAATAAGGATAACCTTCACTATTAAAAACAGGAGCCTTATTATAGGACCCATTGGGTTGATAAAACGATTTCGAAGACATGATTTTCTTGCAAGAAAATTAGACAAAATCAAAGATACCTGCTCTGGTACCACTTGTTACCCAGGTGGCCAGAATACTCAAGAGGGGGGTGAATTGAGTATCAAAATTTTCGCAAACTTTTAAAAAAAACTTATTTTGTGAAGGTGTTATCTTTATTGAATATGAGAAATGTTCTACCCAAGAAATCAATTAACTAGTATAAGATAAATTTCAACCACAACAATTATATCTATAAGAACCCTAAAAACGCAATTAAAGAGATAAGGGAGAAGAAGATCAAACCAGAGGATTTTATCCTAGTTCAGTCACCAACCACTGTGACCTACATCTAGTCCCCAAGCCTCGCTCAGGATTTTCTTCCACTATCAATTCAAAGAATTACACCGTTTCTTGAATTTACAACCAGAGATTCCACACTCTGAAATTTCCCACTTGAGATACCTCACTCAAGATTCACTAGGGATACCTCACCCTCACAAAACGAAATTACAAGAAGAAAGAATTAGAAAATCTGAAATAACACTCTTTGTAGTGTAGATATACAAATGAAAACCTATGAGTCTCAATGAAATTTGGGGGAAGAAGAAAGCTAGAGAGAATGCTCAATTTGTGGTTCTGAAAATGTGTAAAAGTGTGTATGAAAACCCTAAAACGAGCCTTTTATATGGTGCCCAAAACTGAGAGACAAAACTGAGAAATTATACAGAAAAATCGCGCGTGAATCCATTCACCACAGTGTGAATCGATTCATTCACTTAAACTGAATTCGATTCACTAATTCTGTGAATCGACTGCATTAGATTCACAGAACCAAAAACAGTAATTGGGTGCTCGATGATGAATCGATTCATTTAAAGTGTGAATCGATTCATGCTTCCAAAAATGCATAGAAAATATGTTTTGACCATATGAAATGATTTAACACTTTGAAAAACAATCATTGGGTTTAAAAATGATAAAAGAACAATTTTAAACATACCCAACTTAGCCAAAAACATTTTAAAACATTTTAAGTAAGCTATGCATCCATGATTCAATTAATTTTGACAAATTGCATTTTCTAACTTTCAACCCACAAAATATTGAGACTCTAACAATGATTCTAACTAGAGAAAGATATAAAGCTAAAGAATACTAACAGAATCAAAGTCTTCACGTGTTTGACATCTTCAAAATCATCTTCAATTACGCATTAGGGATGCGTACATCCACATATCTTACCACTTGTTTTTTAGGTTAAAATATGGTTTTGGTCCCATATGTTTATTTAGGTTTCAATTTGGTCCCTTATGTTTTAAAAGTGTCATTTTGGTCCCCTACGTTTCCAACATTACTCCACGTTAGTCCTCTCCGTGACAGACCCACGTAACGCCGTTTGCCCTGTATTATGTGGCCATGACTGTAGCGTGACTTGGCCAATAATAATCCCTCTCATTTTTTCTTCTTTCCCTTTCTTTCTTTTTTTTTTCTTGTTTTTTCTTCCTCACAGAAGTAGAAGCAAAACGCAAAAGAATGACAAAGCAAAAACGCAAAAGAAAGCAGAAGTAGCAAGAAGTAAACACAGAAGCAAACAACGCAGAAGAAACAAAAAAACGCAGAAGAAGCAAGAAGCAAACACAGAAGCAACAATGCAGAAGAACAAATATATGCAGCTTTGATCTCTGGGGGAAAAAAGAAAAAGAAAGGATTTGGGTTTTTTGGGTTCAATTTCTGTCTTCTTTGAGCAAAAATCCATTCATGCGCGGCTTGAGCTTGCCGTGGAGACAAAATGCAACCCGGTGGCATGCGATTATTGGAGAGGGAGGAAGAAGAAGTGATTTTGGGAGAAGAGAATCGCCTCTGCAGATGAAGCCACGCGACGAGGGTTTCACTAAAAGGATTTGGGTTTTTGTTTTGTTTTGTTTTGATCTCTGCGTTTCTGGTCGTAAATGTTTCAATCTCTCACTGATTTGGATTTGGGCGTTTCAATTTCTGCATTTCAAAATTGATCTCTGCGTTTTTAATTTGAGAACCCTAATTTTAGTTTGGGAAGATGAAAGAAAGGTTACCAAACAAGGTCGAAGATCTGAAATTGAAAGTTTGAGAACCCTAATTTGAGAACCCTTGCGTTTTCTTCGCTGTTCATCATCATCATCATCATCATCACCCCCTTGCGTTTTCTGCTTCTGAATGAGTGTTGTTTGGAAAAGAGAAAATGCTGCAGAGAAAACACAGAAAAAGGATTTGATTTTGAGAAAAATAGACTTCTAGCTACGGACAACTGGCTTTTAGTGACAGATTTTGTCCGTCCGTCACTATAGGTCATGTACTGTTCATCATCTTCACCAAAGAGAGAGGTTTTTTTTAATTTTTTTATTAGACATGTCAGTGCCACATGAGTGACACGTAGGTAAAGCAATGCCACGTGGGTGCCACGCCAGAAAACTTAACGGCATTTCAACGACTGTTGACAGAAAGGACTAACTTGGCATAACGTTAATAACGTAAGGGATCAAAACAGAACAAATAAAACATAAGGGACCAAAGTGAAACCTAAAATAAACATAAGGGACCAAAATAGCATTTTAACCTTTTTTTTACTCTCAAAGATACGAAAGAGGTGTTAATTATCACAATTTTCTTCTTCCATATTTTTGTTACACAACAAAAGTACGTTCCATTTAATATAAAATTCTTTAATATATAAAGTACCAAATTAAAATTATATATATATATATATATATAATATAATATTTAAAATTAGTTTACTTGGTTTGCCAACACAATCTTAAAATAATACTATAAGCTAACACACATATACATCGAGCTGGTTCATAAACCAATCGAGTCGAATTATATATAGCTCAAGGTCAACTCATTTATTTAACGAGCTTAATTTTCAACTCAAGTTCAGCTCATTCGGTTCATGAACCGAGTTCAACGAGCTGGTTATCGAATCGAGTCTTGAACTAATTTTGAATTGGTTCGGTTCATTGCCAGCCCTACAAGTACACTTTCAATGTTTGAATGATTATGGAGTTCACTAATGGCCTTTGGAAACAACAACTAAGCCCATCTCGCATAGAACATTGGGTAGATGTTATTGATGTGTATTGATCATTTATAATCCGTATCTTCAAATTTATCTTTGTTCTCATTAACAAATTCTACCACCAGGCGTACCAATTTGTTTACTGGAAAATTTGGTTTGTAAAAGATTTCTACCAAATTCGTCAAACAAACAAATAATTAGATCAAATGATTATGTGATCAACGAGTTACGTGGTAAACTTGTTTGCGAACAACGATTTTTTAAATGATAACAGTCATATTTTCAACCGATTATCAAATTGAACGCGTTGGCGTTCAATTCGTTCTAGTGTTCTTGCCAATTTTTAACTTAGTGAAATTTAACCAACTAGCAAGCAGGATATTGTTGGAATGGCATTCAAAACAAATAATAGAATTGACCGTCGAAGGCATAAGTAAACTTTATAATTTACAGTAAAAACATATGAACGAGTTATGAACGTACATTCATACATCCTTAAGATAAACAAAATGACGAATAAACTTGTAGCAGTAATAAAATTGACGTTAAAAGTGAAGCATTTAAATGTCTGAAAAATAACCGAAAAATTCATTAAAAGGACTTTGAAAGAAAAATTGCTGGAAAGATAACCAACAAAATTTGAAATAGAAAGTGTAGAAATGCATGCAGAAATTGAATATAAGTATTAGTACTAAAAGAAAACTATGTAAATGATAGAGAAAAGTAAAGTATAGAACAAGTTTAAATACAGACAGAATGAAAGAACATGCAGTTTAAAGAAGGCTTGCCAATGCGAAAAGATAAATAATGTAGGAATCATTTGAATAAAGTTAATACAGTAAAACAAAGATGCTGGAAATGAACAACAGTGAACACAAAGAAGAAAAGAAGAAACTTAAGATTAAATTTCAGACGAAAAGACTTTCAGTAATGTAAAGGATTGAATGCAATGCAAAAGTATAAGAATTAAAGTAAAAAAAAACATGCAAACAAAGAAATTTTATTGCAAGATTGTCAATGAAAAGGGGTGGAAGACATACTTGATCGTGTTTTCGTTAATCTGCTTCGACGTGAGATGTTAGGAATTTTAGATCAAGTATCCAACCTTTACAATATCATCTGAACTAGTATTTATAGAGAAAAAAAGAGAAAAATTGTCTATCATCCGACCTGACATGTGTACGGACATGCAGTCGGCAGTTACATTTTTTTTGAGTTATAAACTAAACTCGACAGTAGCATTTCCTATCAAGTTTTTTACACATGATCCTAAGGAACCTAAGTCTAATTCAACTGAATCCCTACGCTTACATCTTCGGTACATCATTTGTCTCGTCGAATCAGCGCAAACTCTTCAATCCCTTAGACTTAACTTATTCTTTCATCCTTTGACCTGGAATTGTGCTTCTCGCTCGTCAAACTCTTGGCATTCTGTCGAGAATCCAAATTTTAAATTTGGCACCCAACAGATGCTCCCAAAATTTTGAGTTTTCAACCTCGAATGGAAGAGAACCAGAATTTACTTTGCTCCACGTGTAGCCGTTACCTGTTGTGTAACGTGCCGTCAATGCCTGCATTCCCACTTCCCTAAAAAATAGGGTCATGATTACATGATGTAGGCGGTTACATTTCCTAGCACATTTGCACTTCAAACTTCAGGGAAACTACTGGAAAGCGGGTGTATTAATATCCCTTGACCTCCAAACTTCACCACTTTTACTTTTCTGAAAGCTCTTCTGGTCTCAATGGCGTCCGCTTCCAAGTCCGCTCCAAGCTCTAATCAACCCATCTGAAAGGTAATGTGCAACCCAACCGTCAACGAATCGATTCCCTGGTAGCAATCTAAGGTAATTTTGCCCTATTTGAATTATCCTTCTTTTGCCCTAGATCTCCCTGCTGCTTATTTAGGGCCTGTTATTTCCTTACCCAGTTTTGCAGAGAAGTTTAGAAATGTCTTTCCAAATGTGAAAGGTGCTACTAATATTCTAGCTTCTGCATCTCATTTGCATATTCACTACTTTCTAAAGAATGCTAGGCTTTTTAGAACTCCCCCAGGGAAAATCGATGGTTATTTAACCTGGCTAGATAGAATAGAAGCCAAGAAGGCTCAGTTCTTGAAGGGCATAGGTATTTATGACCTTATTCAACTGTCGAAGCACCCTTTTAGGTTAGAACCTTCTATGTTAGGCGCTTCGGTTTTCTTTTGGAATAAGACCACTAACAACTTTCATTTCCCTTGTGGAATGATGGGGCCAACTCTCTTTGATGTTATTGCTCTTACTGGCCTTCCACCATATGGCCATATGATTCATCCCTATGTCGAACCACAAGTCCTCAGGGACGTGTCGACAGGATTTCCCACAGCCTTTTCGAAATTCATTTCTCAACATATGTTAAGTGATGAGGAAATTTTCGACGAGGAGGAGCATGTAGCTTTCCTCTTTCTTTGGCTGTCTGCTTTTGTTCTTTGTAACAAAAATGTACAACTGTTGAAATCACTTCTTAGTCTGGCAAACCTCCTTCATGAAGGTACGAAATGGGCTCTTGGTCCTTTCATTTTGTCAAACTGTGCTAGCATGTCAAACTTGTATGCCTTGGTCAAAGAAGGAGGCAAAAAAAGTGTAGTTGGAGGTCCTCTATGGTTTTTACAACTATGGCTAAATGCCACTTTTCCTAATCACACTGTCTCTAAGGCTCCTGAAAACCTTACCATCGGCACATGTGGCACTAGTGCCATATACGTGTTGCTAAGCCCATAGGTAGTGACATCGATACCTTCAAGTACTACTTTCAGTTGTTCCACTCTCTTTCTCCTGAAACGAAAGGAATCTGTTTTCAGCCTTTTGTCAGACACAAACATGGACCTGAATGGTTCAAGGCCCCTTAGACCCAACCTCTAAAGATTATGATGTCATTTGGACTCACTTTCTAGCTCATCAAGTATTTCCTACTGGATTACCTGGGTCCAATGACAATTTTGCTTTTGTCTATCTACCCAATTCGACTGCTAACCAATTTGGCCTCTTGCAATCCATCCCTGGTCCTTACACTATCAAAAAGGATGACATCCTTTTGGATTGCATAGAACTCAAAGAAGAGAGCCTCATTGGCATCCAGAATAAGAATGATAGTTGCAAAGTCTTGGGATGATAGTAGCAAAGTCTTGGATGTCTACAGTAAAAGTGACCAGGTCGATCAAGCCTCCAAACCATTTCAATTCCAGTCATTTATTTCATGTTCTTGCTCCTCTTTTCTTTACATTTTTTTGTCATTTACCTTTACATCAATTTTCCTTTGACAGTCATTTACATTTTTGCATTCATCTTCTTCTCTCAATCAAGTGGTCTTTTAAACTATTTGTGTACTTTTATTGCTTTAAATCTTTGATCAGAGTTACCTATTTACTGAGAAATATCATTTTCGTTTGATCTTAATTGTTTGTTGTCAGAGTAGATTTTTACCAAAAATCACCGTCCGTTAACATTACCCAATCTATTTTATGCTAAGTCATTTGAAATTCTCTTGAGTTGGACAAATGCTACCTTAATAAAATTCATGATCTATACTCAAACTAAGAGTTCTAGATAATATAGTTTTCCACGCATGAATGATCGTTGATATATCTTCATCTTTATCTTTATTTTATTTTTTTTGGTAAATTTATCTTTATCTTTATCTTTATTATATTAAAAATAAAACTATATTGTTAACCCTCATTTCCCGCCTAATATGTGTTATTAAGGCTTAACAAAAAATTTATTATCAATTGCGGACGGTACATTCTGGAACCATGTAACAAAAAAATTATTGTAAATTGTGTACAGTACATTCTTGAACCATTTTATGCGCCTTGTTCCATTCCATTAACATACGTTGACCCCTTTATTTCCCCATAAAGTCACGCTACGAACGATGATAAAAACGAAATGCATATCCATATAAAAAAAATTAAAAGTAAATATCCAAATTGAATCCCAACAAAAATTTTGGAGACCAATTTAGTTTCCAGAAATAAACAATATTAATTTAGTCCTTAATAATCTCAAATATGAGTCAAAATTATTTTATGTCCCTAAAAACTATTTTAAAAAGGACTAATTTATATCCCTATTGATATTGTTAATGACCAAATTGATATTGTTTATTTCTAGAGACTAAATTGGTCTCCAAAATTTTTGTCGGGATTCAATTTGGGTATTTACTTTTAATTTTTTTTTATATGGATATACATTTCGTTTTTATCATCGTTCGTAGCGTGACTTTATGGGGAAATAAAGGGGTCAACGTATGTTAATGGAATGGAACAAGGCGCATAAAAATGGTTCAAGAATGTACTGTACACAATTTACAATAATTTTTTTGTTACATGGTTCCAGAATGTACCGTCCGCAATTGATAATAAATTTTTTGTTAAGCCTTAATAACACATATTAGGCAGGAAAAGAGGGTTAACAATATACTTTTACTTTTAATATAATAAAGATAAAAATAAAGATTTTTAGGGACATTTTAGTCCCTATCGAAGACTAATTTGACTCATATTTGATATTTTTAAAGATTAAATTAATATTTTTTATTTTTTAGGGACTAAATTGGCCTCCATAATTTTTATCAACCACTAATTTGAGTATTTACTCAAAAATTAAAATCAAGAAGCAATATTTATGGGCCAAGGTTCCGACTTGCATTTTAAAAAAATTAACAAACGTGGACCCCTTTGTATTCTCCATGAAGTAACCGGATGAATCATGAGAAAAAGGAGATGTATATCCATTTTAAAAAAAAAAATTAAAAAAGGGAAAGTTTTATGGGATAGGTTTGAGTCTTAAATAAGGGAAATATTTATAGGGAACGTAAAGATAACAGAGAGATTGTAGACTCTGTTTTTTCCCACTCTCTCTCTCATAGGGTTGAGGAGAACTCAACAGGCAGTAACTTTGTCCCTTCAAATTTCATCCTCTCAACATATCATGTTGCTTTATTTAAACCGAAGTGCTTCTCTAACTTTGCTTGGTATCTCCGTAAGGTATTCCCTATGACTCTAATATTGGTGTGGGTTTCTATGACTGATATATTCTTAGGGTTTTCGGGTTTGATATTATGATCAGTGATTTTAAATTCCTCTTTTATCGGTCTCAAACTCTCCCCCCTGCAAAGAAAAAAACTGTATATGGATTTGCCGCAAAATTGTTGCAAAATTAGGTTGATTAACATGTTTTACATTTATTTCATACATTAATCAGATTTCATTAATTTATTTTTTATTGTTTTCGTTTGGCCCATACTTATGTAGTTTGTTCTATATTTTATTTGATTTGCTAAGGATCATATGAAGATTCGAAAAAAACTTTTTTGCGTACTGGGGAGACACTTTGGAGGCTGGCCTAACGCATTGCACTGATCCAAATGGCAATGTTGTGCAGTTTCAACTTTCTTCACTATTTGACAAGCCAATGTTTAATTCTGGTGTCATCAAGATGACCAAATTTTATAGTCTGAAGGCTGAGCATATAGTTATGCTTCACTACAAGGGAGAGAATCTCTTCAAATGATAATATTTAGCATGGATTTTGAGGAAATCAGATATCCAGGTGCTCTAAGACCATCTCAGACTTTCCTGAATCACAATTTTTATATGACTTTCAAGGCAACATTGTACCCATCCAAGGTATTTAAGTGATCAATATATCATGTTATTTGTCAAATGCATATTTTGTTATTCTCAGAAATATTTTTGTTATTCATCGAACAAGTATGATGCATTGCTATTAAATGCGGAGATGAGTGATGTTTTTAATTATTTTTTGGAAGGACCAATTATGTGAGGGCAAATCATGGACCAATTATTGCTCCTGGAGGTACATTGTCATTTGGATTTCACTTTTTTTGTAACGTATTTTCATACCTGTTTGGCTGTTGAATGAATGCTCCTACCAATTGCATTATATGTTACCTCAAGCTACATTTGCAAAGACACGTTTACTTGACTTCCTTAATTGTGTATTGTATTCTTTCATGTTCTTACCTCCTGATTTAACCTTTTTAATGCCTTTCATCTGCTTTTCTACTACTTTGAATTGGGCTTATGTTTTGCTAACGAAAATAAAATGGTTATCTATCATTTTTTTTTTCATTGCAACTACTTTCAACCGATAACAAGTACCATTGCTATATTTATCAATAGTGTAATTAATTTCACGTTTTCATTTTTAATTTAATTTTTTCTGTGCTTTATATTTTGAAAAATAACAAGTTGTATAGAATTTTTTTAGTAGAAGTTTTTTTTTAAAAAAAATAGATAAAACATATTTGTCAAAGAAAAAAAAACTTATTTGTACTAGATTTTTCAATAGAGATTGAATCGTGGACATTATTAAATGCACCCCCCACTTGGTGGGTACACTCCCCATTTTTCGAATTTTCCAAAATACCCCCGAATAAAAACAGCAATTTTTTTTTTTATTATGAACATATTACCGGAAATTGCAATTTTCGGTAACATTGTGTTTAAAATTCTTACCGAAAATTGCAATTTTCGGTATATAATTTGCGAATTTCCCAGAATGCCTCCTTGAATAACACAACAAAAACTCAACCTTCACCCCGATTTACTCACACTCATACTTCCGGAAATTGCAATTTCCGGTAACAATTTGCGTATCGAAAATTGCAATTTCCGGTACAATTTTTATTTTATTGCATTTTAATATAATTGATTTATTGATTTATTTGTCTTTCAGATATGCCTAAGTCGAGAGGGAGAGGAGTAGCTTCCACTTCTGGTAGTGCACCCCCACGTAGACAACGGCAGCTTCCGACTGCCTCTGAGCGTCAGAGGCGTATTGCTAGCAGGCTACCGCACGATGATGTAGTTGGCCACCAGGATCCCCATTTTGTATACGAGGCTTCAGAGAATATAGCTGGAGGAGACCATGGTATAGCTGGAGACCAGGCTCCCTTTCTTGGAGGACCTTATGATGGGTCGTTGATTACAAATTATCAGCATCACGTTGCCTATCAAATATAGCAGGGGTAGGTATATATCTGGTTGTTATTTGATCAAATGTTTATTTTTTTTTAAATGATCAATGATGTTTATTTGTGTGCAGGAGCGTGATGCGCTTAAGATGGCCTCTCACGGCCTAAAGTTGCAAAAATGGTTGAGTGGAAGAGTATCACCGTCTCCTCATGTAAATGACCATCTCTCGGAGGCCGGCCTAACCTCCTTGCTATCTTGTCAGAGCTTGTGGTGGTTGTGAGGGCCTTCTTGTCACCCTTTGCGTAAATGTGGCATCGGGAGGCAGCGACTTCCATCCTGCCTTTTGGAGAGATGGACAATCACGCTTGATGATGTGTCCGTCCTCCTAGGCCTTAAAGTCGGACTCTTTTTATGTACCCCAGTGATGGATCCAGACATTGCAATATCTTATTTACAGACATTGCTGGGGTGTACATATGAAGAGGCAAACAAGGAGACGACAGATATGAGAGCGCTCATATGAGTATTGACTTCTTGATGAAGACATATGACCAGTAGCGTTCACGATGGGCCGGTGGGGCTGTGCGGAGGGCCATGATAATGTTCTTCTTGCTGTACCATTTTGGCGAACAAGAGCCATATATATATTGACATCAAGTACCTGGACCTGGTATGTGACTTAGGGGCGGTTGGTAGTGTGTCATGGGCTAGTGCTGCACTAGCCTTCTTGTACGGATATCTGGGAGACGCTAGCCTGTATGACACTAAGCAGATTGGCGGATACATGACACTTCTTCAGGTACACAGCCTATTTTTGTAAACAAATATTTATTTAAAATTTTTGTATGGCGTGTTGATTTGTTATTGTTGTCACAGGCATGAATATATGAGTATTTCCCTCGTCTCTGCAAGTGGAAGGATAACGGCATCACCCTGGGCATGACACGAGCCATGAGGTGGTCGCCGGTTAAGGGTGACGGCCAGGTGGGGCCCTTCAAGAGAGCGCTGGATGTGTTGACAGTCGATGACGTTGTTTGGAGACCGTGTGAGGGCATTAGGGCGGGTTGTCATCCCGCGTGCCTGTTTTCGGGGTACATCCGGTGTGCCTCGTTTATTATGTCGTACCTGCCTGAGAGGGTAGTCAGGCAGTTCGGCTACATCCATGACATTCCCCGGCTGTTACCAATTGACTTCAAACACAAGAGGGGGGTGAATTGTGATAGCGGTGCTTATATAAAAAATTACAGAAAATAAATGACCGAATAATAAATAAAGAACAAAAATAAATAAAGTGCTTGAATAATAAAGAGACAGAGAGCAAAGAAGAGCACGCAGTTAATTTATACGAGTTCGCCACCAAACACCCTGTGGCCTACGTCCCGTCCCCCAAAGCAAACCACTATGGGATTTTCACTAAATCACTAGCTTTTAAATCGAGTTCGGTAGAAACCTTTACAACTCTATACCAGCAATACGTTCAAGAGATATCACCTCTATGAACACCTTGGGATTCCTACCCAAAAAGAAATGATTTTCACAAATAAAATGAGATGAGAAAGATACACTCAATAGTGCGGATATAACAAATTGAAGCTCAAATAATACAACTCAAATAATGTAGAATAAAAAGACTCTCGAGAAAATTGTGCTCAAATAAGTGTGAGTGATGAAAAATATTTGTGAGTTTTTGGCACAAAAATTAAGCTAACTGCGTTGTTGTTTTTCGTGTTATAAGAAAGAGCACAGCGTTGTTTATTTATAGACCGACCGAGGAGCGTCTCACGCACTTAAAAAAATGTCCGTTGAGGATTTGCCCGTTGAACAGGGATCTGTCCGTTGGAATTTGTCCGTTGCGTTGAAAAACACGGAGACGGCTCGGCAAACGACCTCAAGAAGCGGCTCGGCGGGCGACCTGCGCCACACGGCTCGACGACGACCTCGACCGCTTCGGCATACGACCTCGGAACAGCTCGGCAAAGGCCTCGGCACAACCTCGGAACCGCCGGCATCGACCTCCTCATCGGCTCGGTTCTCATCGGCCGCTGCGACCTCATCCGGCCGCGACACGCGACTTCCTCCTCGATTCGACATACGACTTCCTCGAGCTCAACATCCGACTTCCTCCTCATTTCGACATCCGATTTCCTCGGCTCGACCACGCGACTTCCTCCTCGATTCGACATACGACTTCCTCAGATCTCGACACGCGACTTCCTCCTCATTTCGACATCCGACTTCCTCATTTCGACATCGACCACGAGATATGCATGTCAAAATATTTTGTGCGTGTGTGATTTAATTTTAATTGAGAGCTTTTATTACTACTTACAAATTGTCTTAATAAAGATAAATAAATACCCGTAACCCAAAGACTTGAGAAACAATCATTCTTGATACGCCGTCTTGGTATTCTTTTCCACTTTTTGCACGGTTGACTATTTGCAAAGCTCCACTTTTGTCAATCATCAAAATCATCCTGTCAAGACATGTATTCACAGACTCCCCTTTTTGATGATGACAAACATCTCATGGAGGTTTTTAGTAAAAATATAATCATGATATAGCAATGAGATATAAGCAAGGTTTTTCAATAAAAGATATCGAGTTTAAGCACAATATTTAGAAAAACTCCCCCTCACAATAGGCAATACTTAAAGATCACTCCCCTGAATCATGCATTCATGTAACTCTCCCCTTTTGGCAACATCAAAAGTGGGAAAGACAAATAAAGCAAGGCATATATTCAGGATTAAACAAGCATATTTTGATAGTTACGTGATACCAAGCTTGGTGTGTGTGACGGATGAGCTGGTTGGACATGATTAGCTAGTTGCATAAGACAAATCGTCACCCACTCATTATTCCGCACTTAAAGAAAATGGAAGGGAAAAGACTCGCATAAACTCGTTAGCACACTCAAACGCCCAAGTTAGAATTTATTCAAAAGAAAATGCAATCACAGTAAATACTCAATGCATGATTGGTCTAAAATTCCCAATTCAGTTCTAATAAAAAAAAAGTTTCCTTAGGCAAAGGTTTAGTAAAAATATCTGCAAGTTGTTTAGATGTTTCCACAAACTCAATCACACAATCTCCTTTTTGAACATGATCTCTAATAAAATGGTGCCTAATTTCTATGTGTTTGGTCCGGAGTGATAAACCGGGTTTTTAAGTGAGGTTTATGGCACTAGTATTGTCGCACTTAATTGGAGCAGTTTTGATTAATCCCATAATCATTCAAGCTGTTGTTTCATCTAAATAATTTGTGCACAACAACCGCCTCACAACGTATTCCGCTTCAAAGAAAGGGACAAAGCCACACCTGCTTGTTTCTTACTATGCCATGAGACCAAGGCATTCCCAAGTAAGTGACATGTCCCACTAGTGCTTTTTCTGTCCATTTTGCAACCCGCAAAATCAGAATCCGAGGACCCAATAAGTGTGCGATCGGCACCTTTGGGGTACCATAAACCCATGGTTTGTGTGCGGTGAGATATCTCATGATGCGTTTTACCGCTAAGAGATGTGATTCCTTAGGATTTGCTTGAAAACGTGCACACATACAAACACTAGACATAATATCCGGACGACTAGCAGTGAGATAGAGAAGAGATCCTATCATACCTCTATACTTACTTACTTCGACCGACTTACCACCTTCATCTTTGTCAAGATAGCATGATGTGTTCATTGGAGTTGAGATTTCTTTGGCGTTGCTCATTCCAAATTTCTTGAGTAAATCCTTGCAATATTTGGATTGATTGATGAATATTCCTTCCTTTGTTTGTTTGATTTGAAGTCCAAGGAAGTAATTTAGCTCTCCCATCATTGACATTTCAAATTCACTTTGCATGATATCAGAAAATTCCTTACATAAGGATTCATTAGTAGCACCAAAGATGATATCGTCAACATAAATTTGAACAAGTAAAATGTCATGATTTTTGTGTTTAATGAAAAGAGTGGTATCAACTTTTCCTCTTTCAAAACCTTTTTCAAGTAAATATTTGCTCAACCTCTCGTACCAAGCTCTCGGAGCTTGTTTTAAACCATATAAAGCCTTTTTCAATTTGAAAACATGATTTGGAAATTCAAAATTTTCAAAACCGGGGGGTTGATCAACATATACTTCTTCTTGAATAAAACCATTTAGAAATGCACTCTTAACATCCATTTGAAAAAGTTTAAAATCCATGATGCATGCAAATGCGAGAAGCATGCGAATAGCTTCTAATCTAGCCACGGGTGCATAGGTTTCATCGAAATCTATGCCCTCTTGTTGATTATAGCCTTTTGCAACAAGTCTAGCTTTATTTCTAACAATGATACCGTTTTCATCAAGCTTGTTGCGAAAGACCCATTTGGTCCCAATGACTAGGTGATCTTTAGGCCTAGGGACAAGTTCCCAAACATCATTTCTCTCAAATTGATTTAATTCCTCTTGCATAGCAAAGGTCCAATGCTCATCAAAGATGGCTTCATAGACGTCATTTGGTTCAATTTGAGAGACAAAGGCCATATGATGACATGCATGATTAAGAGAGTTTCGAGTCGTTACCCCTTTTGAGATATCACCTATTATGTTGTCAAGAGGATGGTTCTTTGAGACTCTCCATTCCTTTGGAAGATTTGAGTGAGAGAGTTCTTTAGAGGGTTGAGGCAAGGACTCTTGATCCTCCTTTTGAACTTTTGATCTCTCTTGTTCCTCTAAATAGGTATCTCCAAATACTTCTGCAAGATCATCAACACTTTCTTCTACTGAAGATTTGGGGTTAGATTCATCAAAAGAAACATGCACAGATTCTTCAACAGTCCAAGTTCTTTTATTAAAAATTCGAAAAGCTTTACTAGAAGTGGAATATCCAAGAAATAAACCTTCATCAGCTTTAGCATCAAATTTACCAAGGTTATTCTTACCATTGTTTAGGACAAAACACTTGCATCCGAAAACGTGAAGGTGGGAAATGTTGGGCTTCCTTCCTTTGTAGAGTTCATACGGTGTTTGCTTAAGGATCGGCCTTATAAGAACTCGATTCATCACATAGCAAGCGGTGCTCACGGCGTCTGCCCAAAAGTACTTAGGAAGGTTAGTCTCATTGAGCATCGTCTCGCTAGCTCTTCAAGAGACCGATTTTCCTTTCAACCACTCCATTTTGTTGCGGTGTCCTTGGAGCAGAAAAGTTGTGATCAATGCCATTTTACGTGCAAAATGCTTCAAATGCTTCATTCTCAAATTCCCCCCCATGATCACTTCGAATGGAAGCAATGTTAAGTCCCTTCTCATTTTGTATAACCTTTGCAAGTTTTCGAAAAGCATTAAAAGCATCATTTTTGTGAGAAATAAATAAAGTCCATGTATAGCGAGAATAGTCGTCCACAATAACAAGAGCATAGTAATTGCCACCAAAGCTTTTAGTTCTAGAAGGGCCAAATAAATCCATATGTAAAAGTTGTAAAGGCCGGTTTGTAGAAACAATATTTTTATATTTGAAAGATGCCTTTACTTGTTTTCCTTTTTGACATGCATCACAAAATTTATCTTTTTCAAAACGAAGCTTTGGTAAGCCAATTACTAAGTCTTTACGAACCAATTTATTAAGATGATCCATGTGAATATGAGAGCCATAGCCAAGATTCATTCTCTTTACTAAAAAGACAGCATGCATCATTTGAAGGTAGTTCATCTAAATTAACCATATAGATATTTCCAATTCTAGATCCAACGAAAACTGTACTTTTATTAAAAGAATTTACGACAATGCATTTTGAAGAATCAAATATAACATTATTGCCTTTGTCAGAAAGTTGACTAATACTTAGCAAGTTATGTTTCAAACCTTCCACATACAAGACATTCTCTATAATGGGATTAGGACTCTTACCAATAGAACCAATCCCAAGAATTTTACCTTTATTATTATCACCATAACAAACATAACCTTTATTTTTGGGTTCCAAAGAGGAGAACTTGCTTTTGTCTCCTGTCATGTGCTTTGAACAACCGCTATCAAGATACCAATTTGAATCTTTGGCTTTCAAGCACACCTGCAAAATAAAATCAGGTTTTAACTTTTGGTACCCAAACTAAGTTGGGTCCAGATGAGTTAGTTTTTGGCAAAGTACCCTTTGGAATCCATATCTTTTTGCCAACCACATTCTTGTTCTTTCTAATATTGCAAATGGAGGCAGTGTGACCATTTCTACCACAGTGAAAGCATTTAATGAAAGGACTACTTGAGGGTTTGTTGTGATTGACGAGTTTAAAAGATTTTTCATGAATTTTTGGATGATAACCTAAACTAGCTTTTCTAAAAGTACCTTTTTGGTTTCCTAAAATAATGTTTAGATTATCTCTTCCCATTGTAAATTTTGCAAGAGTGTTATTTAAATCCTCAACCTTATTTTTCAAAACACTACACTCATTGCATTTTAAAACTTCATCTTTTTATTTTCACAAGATATGGGAGGAGAAGTTTCAATCAACAACTTGTTTTTCTTTAAGAATCACTATCTCTTTGTTTAAAATTTCAATTTTTGATTCAAGAGAAGAGATGGTTTTCTTAGAAGAAAGAACAATTTTTCCAAGTTTAATCGTTTCATTATTTAATTCTTCACAAGCAATAAGCAGCTCATCATAAGTTAAAGGAGATTCGAGTTCAAGAGCATTTACCTCATCCTCCTCGTGTTTTACCATGAGACATAAGTTGGCCTCGGTAGTACCTTCATGGGTCAATAGAAGGGTGTCCCACATTTCTTTAGCTTGATCTTGCAATTTGAGACCCTATAGAACTCATCGTAGCTTAAAGCGAAGTGATGATGTTCTTAGCTTTCAAATTGTATTGGACCTTTTTCTTATCATCTTCGGTCCAAAGTGATCTTGGTTTGTCTACCACTGCATCATTAATTGATTGAGTGGGGACAAATGGACCATTTTCCACAGCATCCCAAATATCAAGATCAACACCCTCAAGAAAGATTTGCATTCTATCCTTCCAATAACCATACCCCTCACCATTGAAAAATGGGGGTCTGTTCATGGAAGTTCCCTCGTAATTGTTTGAAGTCATTCTCTTGAGACGGTTAATGTAACACCTGAGGACGAGATCGACATCGTATTAGGATGACGTATCGAGACCTCGACCAAGACCTTGTGTCGAGATCCCGTGCCAAGATCGTTTGCCGAGGTCATTTGCCGAGCTGAGGAGACCACGTGCACTAGCTGCTGAGCAGAGGAGGTCGGGTGTCGAGTTGATGAGATCGCATGTCGAGCTGAGGAGGCCGCGTTCACGAACTCGTGTTAGAACCTTGTACGCTTGCACGAGCACCCTAGTCGACATCGTGTCGAGATGATACCTCGTATTCTTTCGAACGTTATTCAGCGCTATTATTATATTGTTTGTAATAATTATTTTGTCGGCTTGACCGTTCTCGTCGCGTGTCTAGACCGTTGACCGACAGAGTAGAAGGTAATTATGAGAGGAACGATTAAACGGGTAGATGATTGATGGGATTGGCATCTTATAGCTGGAGTTACGATTATACCCCTTTCTCACCAGCTGTATACCACGACCGATTCCCTCGGATACTCATTTCTCTTTTCTTCTTTCTTCTTCCTTCCTTCTGCTCTGTGTTTCGTTGTTTTCTTCAAAAACTTCCATCGACGAAACCGTGAGTTCCATCGAGATTCTGCACAAGCTTTCTTCATCAATTTTGTTCATCATCATCTTCTCGACATATCTCGCCTGCTCGACCATCACCATTGAGGTATGAAGAACAGATTTTTCTTTTCCTCTGTGCTACTGTTTAGCGCTATTTCTTCTTCCATTTTTAGCCAGTTTTATGCTTCCAAATCATGTCAAATTGATGGGTTTTCTTCTTCACGATATTACCTATCTTTTTAACCGATTAATTGGGCTTGTAAAACAAATTTCTTCCTCTGTTTTTCTGCAATTGGCAGTGCCCAGAAACCCCCATTTTTGGTTTGTTTCGATTTCTTGTTTTTCGTTTGTTGCTTCTGATTGTTGTTGTTGTCGATCTATCTGTTGAAGCATCAGATAACTTTTTCATGAACTTTTGATCGAAATCCCTAACTTTGTGTTAGAGGAAAAATATATTCAAGTTCTTGAGTTTTATATTTTCTGGGTTGTGGTTAAGTTTGGGAAGAGAGAGCTAAGTGTATTAGAACCCATAAATCGAACTGAGTTGTGTTTGTTTTAGGAAGTCTGATTCCCGAGATCGTGTGATTTCCGAATCGAGGTGTACGGGAGAGCGAATCCAAGGACGTGGAAGCAGTGGGATCCAGACTGAGAAGCGTACGTGTCGAGGTCGATTGAGGACGGTACGTGTCGAAGTCGTTGTCGAGCTCGTTGAAGACAGCCGTGTCGAGATCGAGTAAGAGAAGTCGTTGTCGAGCAGCATTAACTTGGAGTTCGGTAAGGGCGCTTCACATTAATACTTTCGTAGTATGTTAGCGTAAGGGCAACTCCTAGATATCTCTAAGACTTTATTTTTAATGTTATATTTATGTATGGACTCCTTGATTGGTGTCGAGATTGGAATGTTGTGATATGATTGGATTTTTGCATGTATTTGATATGTGATTGAATATATGTTGTGAATGGTGTATTGCTGTCGAAGTGCGTTTCTTCATGATGTTTTATTGCTTAAATGTCGAATTGCGTTTCTTCATGTTAAGCATGCTCTCTTTATTTGATATGTGATCAAGTAAGTTGTGTTACTCTTTGACATGCGGCGAGCTAATCATCGAGTGAGAGAGCTAGGGAGTCGTATGACGTTTTGGCCGACCCGGATAATCGAGGTGCTAGGTCCCCTTTTTGTTTATGGTGGATTGGCTAGGCGTCGCATTATCGGTTTGGGGTTGGACCTTTGATTAATGCATGGTATCGGTTTGGGGTTGGACACTGCCGTTTACCTATTACGTCGGTTTGGGGATGGACCCTGTGGCGATATTAGGAATAAGAGTTGTGTCGAGTCTAGAGTGAGATGGTCGAGTCACGTGTGGTGATTGAGATATATTATTGTGTTGCTTATTTCTTTATGTCGAGCTTATCTTGTATTGTTGAGAAGTTGACCTTTCCCGTGGTGCCTTCAATCCATGACGGTTACCCGAGCGATGTCGAGGGCGCGAGGAACTTCGGCGATAGATGATGCCGAGGAGGAGCTCGGCGAGGACCCGAGTGACGACCTCTATCTGTCGTGATTGTTTGTTTGTTGGATGTTTGTTTTTCCGAGGACTGCCGCTTTTCTTTTGTGTTCGAGGTCGTGACCAGTTTAGGCGATGTTGTTTTGTTGTTTGAGGTAGACCGGTGGTCTTACTTTTGGAGCAGCCCCTGCGTGAGTCTGCCGGAAGTACCCGAGGGTATGATTGCTCTTTTGAAGTCGTCGTACCTTAGGTGTATTTTCTTTGCACATTTGCTACTCTGTATTTTGTATACATTATTATTTCGAGTGATATATATATATATGTATGTTATGCATGTATGTTTTATTAGAATTTAAGTCTTGTGTCTTAGTTGCACCATGTTTAAAGTCAGAATTACTCTGATGTGCACGAGTTGGTTTTTATAAAAAAAAAATATCGTATTTTTAAAAGGCACAAGAGTTTCGTTTTAAAACACATCTCATATAGGTTTATGTTGAGCTTGGTGTGTTGAGCTCGGTAACTCGAGCTCGGTATATTGAGCTCGGTAGCGGTCCGAAAACGGGTCGTTACAGTTAAGTCCTTTATACAAGATTCTAGCTCTGATGCCAATTGTTACCAATTGACTTCAAACACAAGAGGGGGGTGAATTGTGATAGCGGTGCTTATATAAAAAATTACAGAAAATAAATGACCGAATAATAAATAAAGAACAAAAATAAATAAAGTGCTTGAATGATAAAGAGACAGAGAGCAAAGAAGAGCACGCAGCAATTTATACAAAGTTCGGCCACCAAACACCCCTGTGGCCTACGCCCCGTCCCCCAAAGCAAACCACTATGGGATTTTCACTAAATCACTAGCTTTTAAATCAGGTTCAGCTAGAAACCTTTACAACTCTATACCAGAGCAATACGTTCAAGAGATATCACCTCTTTATGAACACCTTGGGATTCCTACCCAAAAAGAAATGATTTTCACAAATAAAATGAGATGAGAAAGATACACTCAATAGTGCAGATATAACAAATTGAAGCTCAAATAATACAACTCAAATAATGTAGAATAAAAAGACTCTCAGAAAATTGTGCTCAAATAAGTGTGAGTGATGAAAAATATTTGACAAAGTTTTTGGCACAAAAATTAAGCACTGCGTTGTTGTTTTTTCGTGTTATAAGAAAGAGCACAGCGTTGTTTATTTATAGACCGACCGAGGAGCGTCTCACGCACTTAAAAAAAATGTCCGTTGAGGATTTGCCCGTTGAACAGGGATCTGTCCGTTGGAATTTGTGCGGTGCGTTGAAAACACGGAGGCGGCTCGGCATACGACCTCAAGACGGCTCGGCCAGACGACCTCGCCACCGCGGCTCGACCAGGCGACCTCGACCTGGCTCGGCATACGACCTCGGAACAGCTCGGCAAAGGCCTCGGCACCACGACCTCGGAACCACGGCTCGGCATACGACCTCCTCATCACGGCTCGGTTCTCATAGCTCGGCCGACGCGACCTCATCGGCCACGACCGCGCGACTTCCTCCTCGATTCGACATACGACTTCCTCGAGCTCAACATCCGAATTCCTCCTCACTCGACATCCGATTTCCTCACTCGACACGCGACTTCGTCCTCAGGTCGACATACGACTTCCTCAGATCTCGACACGCGACTTCCTCCTCAGCTCGACATCCGACTTCCTCAGCTCGACATCCGACACGAGATATGCATGTCAAAATATTTTGTGCGTGTGTGATTTAATTTTAATTGAGAGCTTTTTATTACTACTTACAAATTGTCTTAATAAAGATAAATAAATACCCAGAACCCAAAGACTTGAGAAACAATCATTCTTGATACGCGTCTTGGTATTCTTTTCCACTTTTTGCACGGTTGACTATTTGCAAAGCTCCCTTTTGTCAATTGTAACACCTGAGGACGAGATCGACATCGTATTAGGACGACGTATCGAGACCTCGACCAAGACCTTGTGTCGAGATCCCGTGCCAAGATCGTTTGCCGAGGTCATTTGCCGAGCTGAGGAGACCACGTGCACTAGCTGCTGAACTGAGGAGATCGGGTGTCGAGTTGATGAAGTCGCGTACCGAGCTGATGAGGACGCATGTCGAGCTGAGGAGACCGCGTTCACGAACTCGTGTTAGAGCCTTGTGCGCTTGCACGAGCACCCTAGTCGACATCGTGTCGAGATGACCCCTCGTATTCTTTCGAACGTTATTCAGCGTTATTATTATATTGTTTGTAATAATTATATTGTCGGCTTCCGTTCTCGTCGTGTGTCTAGATCGTTGACCGACAGAGTAGAGAGTAATTATGAGAGGAACGATTAAACGGGTAGATGATTGATGGGATTGGCATCTTATAGCTGGAGTTACGATTATGCCCTTCCAGCTGTATTCACGATCGGTTTTCCCTCAAACACTCATTCTTTCTCTTTTCTTCTTTCTTCTTCCTTCCTTCTGCTCTGAGTTTCGTTGTTTTTCTCCAAAAATCTCCATCGACGAAACCGTGAGTTCCATCGAGATTCTGCACAAGCTTTCTTCATCAACCTTGTTCATCATCATCTTCTCGACATATCTCGTCTGTTCGACCATCACCATTGAGGTATGAAGAATGCATTTTTCTTTTCTCGTACTCTTGTTTAGCGCTATTTCTTCTTCCATTTTTAGCCAGTTTTATGCTTCCAAATCATGTCAAACTGATGGGTTTTCTTCTTCACGATATTACCTATCTTTTTAACCGATTAATTGGGCTTGTAAAACAAATTTCTTCCTCTGTTTTTCTGCAATCGGCAGTGCCCAGAAACCCCCATTTTTGGTTTGTTTCGATTTCTTGTTTTTCGTTTGTTGCTTCTGATTGTTGTTGTTGTCGATCTATCTGTTGAAGCATCAGATAACTTTTTCATGAACTTTTGATCGAAATCCCTAACTTTGTGTTAGAGGAAAAATATATTCAGTTCTTGAGTTTTATATTTTCTGGGTTGTGGTTAAGTTTAGGATGAGAGCTAGTGTATTAGAACCCATAGATCGATCTAAGTTGTGTTTGTTTTAGGAAGTCTGATTCCCGAGATCGTGTGATTTCCGAATCGAGGTGTACGGGAAAGCGAATCCAAGGACGCGGAAGCAGCGGAATCCAGATCGAGAACGGTACGTGTCGAAGTCGTTGTCGAGCTCGTTGAAGACAGCCGTGTCGAGATCGAGTAAGAGAAGTCGTTGTCGAACTCATTTGAAGACAGCTGTGTCGAGGTCGTTGTCGAGCAGCATTAACTTGGAGTTCGGTAAGGGCGCTTCACATTAATACTTTCATAGTATGCTAGCGTAAGGGCAACTCCTAGATATCTCTAAGACTTTATTTTTATTGTTATATTTATGTATGGACTCCTTGATTGGTGTCGAGATTAGAATGTTGTGATATGATTGAGTTTTTGCATGTAATTGATATGTGATTGAATATATGTTGTGAATGGTGTATTGCTGTCGAATTGCGTTTCTTCATGCAGGATGTTTTATTGCTTAAATGTCGAATTGTGTTTTCTTCATGTTAAGCATGCTCTCTTTATTTGATATGTGATCAAGTAAGTTGTGTTACTCTTTGACATGCGGCGAGCTAATCATCGAGTGAGAGAGCTAGGGAGTCGTATGACGTTTTTGAGCTGGACCCAGATAACTGAGGGTGCTAGGTCCCCTTTTTGTTTATGGTGGATTGGCTAGGCGTCGCATTATCAGTTTGGGGTTGGACCTGCTGATTAATGCATGGTATCGGTTTGGGGTTGGACCTGCCGTTTACCTATTACGTCAGTTTGGGGATGGACCTGCTGACGATATTCCGGAATAAGAGTTGTGTCGAGTCTAGAGTGAGATGGTCGAGTCACGTGTGGTGATTGAGATATATTATTGTGTTGCTTATATCCTTTATGTCGAGCTTATCTTGAATTGTTGAGAAGTTGACCCTTTCCCGTGGTGCCTTCAATCCATGACGGTTACCCAGGCGATGTCGAGGGCGCAGGGAACTCGACAGTAGATGATGCCGAGGAGGAGCTCGACGAGGACCCGAGTGACGACCTGTACTTGTCGTGATTGATTATGTTTGTTCGACGTATTTCTTTTGATGACTGTACTTGTTTTTCTTTTGTGTTCGAGGTCGTGACCAGTTTGGGCAGTGTTGTTTTGTTGCTACAGGGTAGACTGGTGGTCTTACTTTTGGAGCAGCCCCCTGCGTGGGAGTCTGCCGGAAGTACCCCCAGGGTATGATTGCTCTTTTGAAGTCGTCGTACCTTAGGTGTATTTTCTTTGCACATTTGCTACTCTGTATTTTGTATACATTATTATTTAGAGTGATATATATATGTATGTTATGCATGTATGTTTTATTAGAATTTAAGTCTTGTGTCTTAGTTGCACCATGTTTCGAAAAGCTGTAATTACTCTGATGTGCACGAGTTGGTTTTGTTTTAAAAAAATATATATCGTATTTTTAAAAGGCACAAGAGTTTTGTTTTTAAAACACATCTCATATAGGTTTATGTTGAGCTTGGTGTGTTGAGCTCGGTAACTCGAGCTCGGTATATTGAGCTCGGTAGCGGTCCGGAAACGGGTCGTTACATCAATCATCAAAATCATCCTGTCAAGGCATGTATTCACACCGGCCACCACCACCGCGTCCCACAGCTGCGGAGATTATGGATGCATGGATCCAGGTACTTGATGTCAATATATATATGGCTCTTGTCTGCCAAAATGGTACAGGCCAGCAGCAACATTATCATGGCCCTGGCTGCACAGTCCCACTGTCCATCGTAAACGCGCTGGTCATATGTCTTCATCAAGAAGTCAATACTCATATGAGCGCCCCTCATATCTGTCGTCTCCTTGTTTGCCTCTTCATATGTACACCCCAGCAATGTCTGTAAATAAGATATTGCAATGTCTGGATCCATCACTGGGGGTACATAAAAAGAGCCGCTGACTTTAAGGCCTAGGAGGACAGACACATCATCAAGCGTGACTGTTATCTCTCCAAAGGGCAGATGGAAGCTGCTCGTCTCCCGATGCCACCTTTCTACAAAGGCTGACAGTAAGGCCCTGTCAACCATCTTAAAGCTGCAGTATAGCAAGAAGGTTAGGCCGGCCTCCGAGAGATGATCATTTACATGAGGAGGCGGTGGTACTCTTCCACTCAACCATTTTTGTAACTTCAGGCCGTGAGAGGCCACCTTAAATTTTATAAAATTTGGATCACGTTTCGGCATGTTTCAGTTAGAAACACACACTGTAACACCCTAATTTTCAATGCTTAACTACTTATTAATTATCTGTTTTCTGTCGTTTCTAATATGACTTTGTGGTTAATAAAATTATGTTGATACTTGTATTATTGATATTTATTCTATTTGATAGAAATAATAGAGATTATTACTTATTACTAATTTAGGGTTTTTCTTGCAATGTTCGAATTCTGCCCTAAAATGCTGAATTTGAACTATAGGGCTAGTTTTGACTGAAACCTACCCAAACGTGATCCACATTTTATAAAGTTTGAGATCTAAGCATTTTCCAATATTTATGATTTATTGAAATTTTTTGGGAATTTTTGGGTATCAGAAAATATATAGGGTATTTTCTATTGCCCAGTAACCGCTTAACGGTGACGCTGAGCTCGTAAATCGAGAAAATGACATTCATGGTAAAACTTCTAATATTTTTGTGGATATTTTGAGTGATTAATAATTTTTAATAATAATTTATTAGTATTATTTTTGAAGTTTTAGTACAAAAACCCTAACATATGCGAAACGCCGCGCACCCGGTTGAGCGATAACGCGACGAATTGAAAATATCTTGACACTAGGGCTGAGGGGAGGTTCATCATCCACTAGGGGAGCTGAACATGTGATTAAATGATTGAGTTTACAAGTGTCAAGTTGTGGTTGATAATTAAGTAAATGGTGGTTAGTTAGTTTAGTTGGTTTAGGACTTAGTTAGTTAGTTTCTAACTAAATGAGCATTTCCTTCCAATTTTGCCCCTGAAATTTCGTGGCCCTCTTCCTTATTAGACACCAGCACCATTCTCTCCTCCATTAGTGAAGAACTTGAAGAAAAAACCTAGAGAAAGAAAGTTGTGATTTTGGAAGTTTTGGAGATTAAAGTGTGCATTCTTGCTTCCTTTCATCTCTACCCTTGTTCAATCATTATCTATACTCTTGGTAAGCTCCATAAATCTTTCCTCATCTCTCTTGGGTTCCATGATATGGGTTTTGAAGGTTTTAGGAGCTATTTTTTAATTTTAGTGCTTGTTTTGGCTAGTATGGCATGTATAGCTTCATAACTCCTTATTTCCTTCCATGATTCACTTTGTTTTTAGGTGTTTTGAGTTTGGAGAAACCCTAACCCCTTCTGGCCGAAACTTAAGGACCATTTTAAGCTTTGTTCTTGACTTGTTTTTGTGGTTTTGGAGTTAGTTTTGATGAATTATGTTAGATAGGTTTGGATACTAGTCATATATGCATATTACAAGATGTTTGGAAAATAAAATTTTTGTGAAAAGGGGGCTGAAACCGTGGCCTTAATGATGATTTAAGGGGATGTTTTAAATTGTTTTCAAGGTGATTTAAGTGTTGTGGAAGTTGGTTTAAGGTTTAAGGATCTAAGGGTGGTGTGATGCATGTTTTGGAAATGAAAGAAAAATTGAAATTTTGGGTTATCCTTGAAGCTTTGAGGCCGTGACCCTTATGCCAATTTCAAGCATTGTTTTAAGTTGTCTTATGCTTATAAAATATGGTAAAAGTTGATTTAGGATTTGATTTAACAAAACAATTCAAGGAAGTTTGATATTGGGAAAAAAACTTAGCTTATGTTTTAAGGATTGTCTTAAACTTATATCTAACTTGTTTCTAAAATTTTTATGGCATGATCTATGGTTTTGAAATGTGGTTTAAAGTTGACAAAATACTATTCATTTGGTAAAACACTATTTCAAGTGGTAAGATTTGGTTTTAAGTTTTTCTAAGTGTGTAGACTTAAGGAAAGTTTCAAAATTTTGCATGACTTGAACTTGTAATGTAATATATGATTAGGTGTGATCCAAATAGGTTAAGTTATCAAAATTTTTAGGTCTTTTTAGGACCAAGGCCGTGGCTTCCCTAGGGCCATAGGGCTTGAGTTGTTGATTCTAATTTTGTTAAGTTGTATTGTTAAGGTTCGAGCGAGGTATGTGCTGTCGACGGGTTGGAAATTCTGTATTCGGAGCTTGTTCGAGGTAAGGGAAATTTCTATATAATGAGTTTAGACTCTTTACTTTGTTTGTTGTGTGGTTTGATTGAATGAATATTGGTGGTAGTAATTGTAGTATCACTAATTGTTAGGGTGATGCGGTAGCATGCCGTAATATGTTGAAATGTTTGATGCTATGTGAAATGTAGTGGCGTGCTCTATTTGATCTTGAGTGACAATTATGAATGTTGTTGAATGCCTTAAATCATGCTTGATTTGTTGTTGAATTGATACTGATTGAAGTATGCAAGAGCAAAGAAGGATTGTTATTGTGATATAAGTTAATTAATAATGCGGCGATCGATTATTGATTGGTTGACGATTTACATCGATAAATCTGATGCGATTCCACAAACCGAAAATATGATTCCATCAATAAATTATTTGGTATAACCTTAGACAGGTAATACAATATTGGGAAGCATGAAAATTCACTAAGTAGAGTGAGTGAGGTTTGTCAATCAGCATTGATTAATTGACTTGTATTCTAACCATTGAGCATCGACACTCGGAGCGTTTGATTAGTTTCACAGACTTCAAAAGACGAGTTGTCCCTGCATTGCCTAAGTAGAGGCAAGCCAAAGTAGTGGCAAGCCAAAGTAGTGGCAAGCCTAAGTAGAGGCTATATTGTTCGGACGTTGGGAAAGTAGTCCCCGTCATACTGCTGACCTATCAAGGCTGCAGGTGTATACACAAACTGGTCATACTGCATTGACATACATGACTAACCATATTTTGATATGTAATGATTGATCATTGAGTTGTTGTTGATTTGCCTGCTCACGTGCAAATATTTGGTATGCTATGATACTGTATGCGATCTATATGTATGTATATGTATATGATGACATGCTGATGTACTAGATATATGTATATCTTGTTTGTTTGCAACTAGCCTGTGATGAACTCGTGGACAAGAAATTTACCCTTGCATTCCTTTGTTTTAGGTTTATGTTTGAAACCGATACTTAGATGTTGCCGATCCCGATGAGGCACATGGGGAATACGACGTATGAGTTCCCTCAGGGGAAGACCCCTTCGGCGTGGGTCGTCAATCCTATTTCTGGGCGTTTGACACACACGGGACTAGTTTTGGAGACCGACGACGACGGGGAGTATGCTACTGTTGTACGCTTCAGCAGTAAGACGATTCACATCTTCTTACCACCTAGTTTACTTACTACACTACCGACGACCGCGACTGTTGTGACCCATCCGTTCGTGGACCCTTCACATCCATCCATGATACCGAGTTCGAGTGCACATCCACCTTCGACTGGAGTCCTTGGAACTCCTCCCATCTTCACTGCTACTACTTCTGCTATACCGACAGCTTCATTGGAGACACCTGCTACACCTACGGGTAGTCCTCTCTCATCTTGTATTCACTATCCTCACTGCTCTTATCCCTTGCCTCCAATCCCTACGGCCGGAGAGCCAATCAACGGGTGTAGGACCACTAGGGAATGGACGACGAGAGATAGAGTAGTGATTGATAGCGAGGACGAGGAGGAGGAGGAGGATCCTTCAGAGGCATCGGGGCCTGCTAGCTCGGAGTCGAGGACATATCGTGCGGGGTTTCTCCCTCGCAAGCGTCTCAGGTTACGTATGGGCCAGCATAGTTAGATAGAGTCAGTTGGTTAGACTCTAGTTATTATATATCATACAGTATGACTTTTGGGCTTAAGTCCTTTGGCAGGAGCTGCCAGGATGCATCACGGATATGAGTTAACTCTAGGTCTTAGGGTTTTCATATGACTAATGTATTTTATTTTGAGTATGTACTGGTGTATATTTTGGAACTCGCCTGCGTGCGAAATACTCTGATCCTTGATACTACTATGATGCATATATATATATGATGTTGGTTATGTTTTATTTTAGAGTGGGTATTGTTTGTGAGTTTAAAGTATTACACTCGGAAAAAAAAACACTGCTAATTTTGAAAGAAAACCTTTTGCGAAAATGGGATGTTACATTAGCGGTATCAGAGCAGTTCGGTTCTAGCCGGATTGTTTAGTGTATGCTGGCCTAAGATGTTGGGGATTGGTGGGTAAGAGTCTGATGTGCCTAGGATTTTGTGAACTCTGTGTTGATTGTCTGAAATGCTTCCAAGTTGAAACAGGTCTGACATTGTGTGCAATTGTGTGCGGTCACCTCAGGTGATTGATTTTGTTGTGGGGTTCTGACTAGTTTTAACCTTGTAGGAACCCATAATGCCGCCAAGACGCGAGAACCCGGTTCCTGAAGCTGCAAATCCAGAGATGGCCCAGATGTCCCAAGCAATGGCCAACATGGCTGCTGCTGTTACTCAACAGGCTACTGCTGCTGCTCAGCAGGCTGCTGACAATGCTGAACGTGATCAACAGAGGCAGCTGAGGGAAGAACGAAATGTAGAGATGAAGGGATTGTCTGAATTCCGTCGTCATGAACCTCCAAAGTTCCATGGAGACTCTAATCCAGAGTAAGCTGATCTGTGGCTCCAAGAAGTGGAGAAGATTTTCGAGGTACTTCACACTACTGAGAACATGAAGGTAACCTATGCAACCTACTTGCTGTTAGGCGACGCTGAGTACTGGTGGAAGGGAACCAAGCTGATGATGGAGGCTAACCATCAGGAAGTAACTTGGGAAGCATTTCGGGGAAAATTTCTTGATAAGTATTTCCCTCAAAGTGCCAGAGACCGTATGGAGGAAGAATTCCTAAGGATTCGCCAAGGAAACATGAACGTGGGAGAGTATGCGGCGAGATTTAAGTCTCTTGCAAAGTATTTCCGATTTTTCCAACACAACGTTGACGAGGCATACATGTGCACAAGGTTTACTAAGGGATTACGATATGAGATCATGGAGCTAGTGAAACCACAAGGCATCTGTGAGTTCCAAAACCTCGTGGAGAAAAGTCGGGAAGTAGAGGAGATAAAGAACAGTCGCTATAACAAGAACAACTCGGGAGGACCCTCCAGGAACAACCAAAAATAACCAAGGTCGAGGGAACAAAGGGAATCATCATCAGGACAGCCATATTCACGTCCCCAGGGGAATAATCGCAATCAGTACCGCCCAGTGACACAGGGCATTGGGAATAGCCAGATGGGTGAACTACGTTGCTATAACTGTGGAAGTAAGGACCATTTGGCCGACAAGTGTTCAAAACAGAAGGTGTGTTATAACTACAAGAAGCCGGGACACATGGCCAAAGACTGTAATCTGCTGAAAGCTGAACCATCTGCGAATGCTATGAAAGCGGCACGACCTTCAGCAAGAGGATGCATGTTTTCGATAACCGGCAAAGAGACCTCACCGGACCTCATCGAGGGGACTTGCGACATCGCAGGTAACCTTCTGTCAGTACTTTTCGATTCTGGCGTGACACATTCATTCATCTCTTTGGATTGTGTGAAGCATCTGAGTCTTCCTGTTTCTGCATTGCCATTTGATTTGGTTGTCTCCACTCCTGCTGATAAGATTTTGACTGCTAAAACTGCTTGCTTGCATTGTCCTATGACTGTTCAAGATAGGAAATTCTTTGTTAACTTGATTTGTTTGCCGTTGAAAGACCTTGATGTGATTCTCGGGATGGATTGGTTATCTCACAATCAGATCCTGCTCGACTGTGCTCGTAAAGTCTTAGTTTTTCCCGAGCCGAATATTTTGAAGTTTTTGGCTGCAAACCACCTCGGAGTGACCTTGAAAGAGGGAACTCGAGAATACATCTCGTTAGCTAGCCTAGAGGCCAAGATGGAGATCGATGTCAACTGTGTACCTGTCATGAAGGACTTCTCAGATGTATTTCCAGAAGATGTACCAGGTCTACCTCCAGTACGGGACATTGAATTCTCTATTGATTTAATTCCTGGAAGCGGCCCGATTTATATCGCACCTTATCGAATGTCTCCCTCAGAGCTGATTGAGCTGAAGAGCCAGATTGAAGACTTGATGGCCAAAAAGTTTATTCGACCAAGCGTATCTCCTTGGGGAGCACCAGTATTGCTCGTGAAAAAGAAAGACGGACGTGCGAGACTTTGCGTGGACTACCGACAACTCAACAAAGTGACTATCAAGAATCGGTATCCTCTACCGCGCATCGATGATCTGATGGACCAATTACGAGGAGTTGCTATTTTCTCGAAGATCGATTTGAAGTCTGGTTATCACCAGATTAGGGTTAAGACTGAAGACATTCCCAAGACAGCCTTCAGAACTAGATATGGACATTATGAGTATCTTGTAATGCCATTCGGAGTGACAAACGTACCTGCTATATTCATGGACTATATGAATAGGATCTTCAATTCATTCTTGGATCGGTTCGTTGTTGTATTCATCGAAGACATTCTCATTTATTCGAAGAGTTTGGAAGACCATCAGGAGCACCTACACCAAGTTTTGCAGATATTACTTGAGAATATGTTGTACGCCAACCTGTCCAAGTGCGAATTTTGGCTTGATGAAGTGAAGTTTTTAGGACATGTAATCTCGAGAGAAGGAATTGCTGTAGACCCTGCCAAGGTAGAGACGGTGTTAGCATGGGAACAACCACAGACCGTAACCGAGATCCCGAGTTTTGTAGGTTTAGCAGGTTATTATCGGAGATTTATTGAAGGTTTTGCTCGGATCGTAGCACCATTGACGCAACTGACAAGGAAAGATCAACCATTCGCTTGGACCGAGAAGTGCGAGACAAGTTTTCAACTTTTGAAGGAACGTCTAACAACATCACCAGTCTTAGTTCTGCCGCAACCTGACGAACCGTATGAAGTTTATTGTGATGCTTCTCACCAAGGTTTAGGATGCGTTTTGATGCAACATCGGAGAGTCGTAGCTTATGCTTCGCGACAACTGAAGAATCATGAGAGGAACTATCCAACACACGATTTGGAGCTTGCTGCAGTTGTTTTTGCGTTAAAGATTTGGAGACACTATCTTTATGGATGCACGTTCGACGTATTCAGTGACCACAAAAGCCTGAAGTATCTATTCGATCAGAAAGAGTTGAACATGAGACAAAGGCGTTGGATGAAGTTTTTGAAGGATTATGACTTCACATTACAATATCACCCACGAAAGGCGAACGTTGTAGCTGATGCACTGAGTAGGAAGAGTATTCACACTGCCTGACTGATGGTGAAGGAATTGGAACTAATTGAAGATTTCCGTGATTTGAACTTGACGGTGGAATTTTCTCCAGGGAAGATAAGTTGTGGAAGGATTACCGTAACCAGTGGACTATTGGAAGAGATTAAGGAACTACAAGTTGCAAATGAACTGTTGAAGGAGAAGAGATAACTGATTAATCAAGGCATAGAAGGTGAGTTTACCATAGGACAAGATGGCATCATCAGAATCAAAGGGAGAATTTGCGTGCCAGCTAATGATGGGCTGAGGAAGACAATATTGGACGAAGCACACAAGAGCAAAATTAGTCTTCACCCCGGGACAACGAAGATGTACCAGGATTTGAAGCAAAGATTTTGGTGGCCTAGACTGAAGAGGCAAGTAGCTGATTATGTTGCTTCATGCTTAACCTGCCATAAAGCTAAAGTGGAGCACCAGAGACCTGCTGGAATGGTTCAACCGCTTGATGTGCCTGAGTGGAAGTGGGACAACATTTATATGGACTTTGTAGTAGGACTGCCAAGAACCCAGAAGAAATTTGACGCTATTTGGGTAGTCGTGGATCGTTTGACTAAGTCAGCACATTTCTTACCGGTAAAGACCACCGACAACATAGAAAAGCTTGCAGAGTTATACATCAGGGAGATTGTCCGACTGCATGGAGTGCCGTCGAGTATAGTTTCAGATCCTGACCCGAAGTTTACGTCGCATTTATGGAAAAGCTTGCAAGAAGCTCTTGGATCGAAACTTAGATTGAGTTCTGCTTATCATCCACAGACTGATGGACAGACAGAACGTACAATTCAAAGCCTAGAAGATTTGCTGAGAGCATGCGTACTCGATAACCGTGGAAGCTGGGACGATTTACTGCCATTGATCGAGTTTACTTACAACAACAGCTTTCACACGAGCATTGGAATGGCGCCTTATGAAGCATTGTATGGACGCAAGTGCCAAACACCCATGTGTTGGTATCAAGACGGAGAAAGCATGTTCATTGGCTTGGAATTGGTACAACAAACTACCGAGAAGGTTAAGCAGATCAAAGAGAAGATGAAGACCTCTCAAAGCAGACAGAAGAGTTATGCTGATAAGAGAAGACGACCACTCGAGTTTGAGGAAGGTGAGCATGTCTTTCTGCGAGTCACACCTACTACGGGTGTGGGTCGAGCCATCAAATCCAGAAAACTAACTCCCAAATTCATTGGACTTTATCAGATTATTCGTTGCATAGGTCCAGTAGCTTATCAGATCGCTTTGCCGCCATTTCTTTCTAATATCCATGACGTATTTCATGTCTCACAACTACGAAAGTACATTCCTGATCCATCTCACGTTATTGAAACGGACGCGATTCAACTGAAAGAAAATCCATCTTTTGAGGTTTCCCCTGTGAGAATCGAAGACCGAAGAATCAAGCAATTGAGGGATAAGCAAATACCATTGGTTAAGGTAATCTGGAATCAGGCAACCGGCGGCGCTACTTGGGAATTAGAAGACAAGATGAGAGCGGAGTATCCAGAACTGTTCTAGTTGTATAATTTTCGGGGACGAAAATTTTAAGGAGGGTGGTAATGTAACACCCTAATTTTCAATGCTTGACTATTTATTAATTATCTGTTTTCTGTCGTTTCTAATATGACTTTGTGGTTAGTAAAACTATGTTGATACTTGTATTATTGAGATTTATTCTATTTGATAGGAATAATAGAGATTATTACTTATTACTAATTTAGGGTTTTTCTTGCAATGTTCGAATTCTGCCATAAAACGCTGAATTTGAACTATAGGGCTAGTTTTGACTGAAACCTACCCAAATGTGATCCAAATTTTATAAAATTTGAGATCTAAGCATTTTCCAATATTTATGATTTATTGAATTTTTTTTGGAAATTTTGGGTATCAGAAAATATATAGGGTATTTTCTATTGCCCAGGAACCGCTTAACGGTGACGCTGAGCTCGTAAATCGAGAAAATGACATTCATGATAAAAATTCTAATATTTTTGTGGATATTTTTAGTGATTAATAATTTTTAATAATAATTTATTAGTATTATTTTTGAAGTTTTAGTACAAAAACCCTAACATATGCGAAACGCCGCGCACCCGGTTGAGCGATAACGCGACGAATTGAAAATATCTTGACACTAGGGCTAAGGGGCGGTTCATCATCCACTAGGGGAGCTGAACATGTGATTAAATGATTGAGTTTACAAGTGTCAAGTTGTGGTTGATAATTAAGTAAATGGTGGTTAGTTAGTTTAGTTGGTTTAGGACTTAGTTAGTTAGTTTCTAACTAAATGAGCATTTCCTTCCAATTTTGCCCCTGAAATTTCGTGGCCCTCTTCCTTATTAGACACCAGCACCATTCTCTCCTCCATTAGTGAAGAACTTGAAGAAAAAACCTAGAGAAAGAAAGTTGTGATTTTGGAAGTTTTGGAGATTAAAGTGTGCATTCTTGCTTCCTTTCATCTCCACCCTTGTTCAATCATTATCTATACTCTTGGTAAGCTCCATAAATCTTTCCTCATCTCTCTTGGGTTCCATGATATGGGTTTTGAAGGTTTTAGGAGCTATTTTTTAATTTATTGCTTGTTTTGGCTAGTATGGCATGTATAGCTTCATAACTCCTTATTTCCTTCCATGATTCACTTTGTTTTTAGGTGTTTTGAGTTTGGAGAAACCCTAACCCCTTCTGGCCGAAACTTAAGGACCATTTTAAGCTTTGTTCTTGACTTGTTTTTGTGGTTTTGGAGTTAGTTTTGATGAATTATGTTAGATAGGTTTGGATACTAGTCATATATGCATATTACAAGATGTTTGGAAAATAAAATTTTTGTGAAAAGGGGGCTGAAACCGTGGCCTTAATGATGATTTAAGGGGATGTTTTAAATTGTTTTCAAGGTGATTTAAGTGTTGTGGAAGTTGGTTTAAGGTTTAAGGATCTAAGGGTGGTGTGATGCATGTTTTGGAAATGAAAGAAAAATTGAAATTTTGGGTTATCCTTGAAGCTTTGAGGCCGTGACCCTTATGCCAATTTCAAGCATTGTTTTAAGTTGTCTTATGCTTATAAAATATGGTAAAAGTTGATTTAGGATTTGATTTAACAAAACAATTCAAGGAAGTTTGATATTGGGAAAAAAGCTTAGCTTATGTTTTAAGGATTGTCTTAAACTTATATCTAACTTGTTTCTAAAATTTTTATGGCATGATCTATGGTTTTGAAATGTGGTTTAAAGTTGACAAAATACTATTCATTTGGTAAAACACTATTTCAAGTGGTAAGATTTGGTTTTAAGTTTTTCTAAGTGTGTAGACTTAAGGAAAGTTTCAAAATTTTGCATGACTTGAACTTGTAATGTAATATATGATTAGGTGTGATCCAAATAGGTTAAGTTATCAAGATTTTTAGGTCTTTTTAGGACCAAGGCCGTGGCTGCCCTAGGGCCATAGGGCTTGAGTTGTTGTTTCTAATTTTGTTAAGTTGTATTGTTAATGTTCGAGCGAGGTATGTGCTGTCGACGGGTTGGAAATTCTGTATTCGGAGCTTGTTCGAGGTAAGGGAAATTTCTATATAATGAGTTTAGACTCTTTGCTTTGTTTGTTGTGTGGTTTGATTGAATGAATATTGGTGGTAGTAATTGTAGTATCACTAATTGTTAGGGTGATGCGGTAGCATGCCGTAATATGTTGAAATGTTTGATGCTATGTGAAATGTAGTGGCGTGCTCTATTTGATCTTGAGTGACAATTATGAATGTTGTTGAATGCCTTAAATCATGCTTGATTTGTTGTTGAATTGATACTGATTGAAGTATGCAAGAGCAAAGAAGGATTGTTATTGTGATATAAGTTAATTAATAATGCGGCGATCGATTATTGATTGGTTGACGATTTACATCGGTAAATCTGATGCGATTCCACAAACCGAAAATATGATTCCATCAATAAATTATTTGGTATAACCTTACATAGGTAATACAATATTGGGAAGCATGAAAATTCACTAAGTAGAGTGAGTGAGGTTTGTCAATCAGCATTGATTAATTGACTTGTATTCTAACCATTGACCATCGACACTCGGAGCGTTTGATTGGTCTCACAGACTTCAAAAGACGAGTTGTCCCTGCATTGCCTAAGTAGAGGCAAGCCAAAGTAGTGGCAAGCCTAAGTAGAGGCTATATTGTTCGGACGTTGGGAAAGTAGTCCCCGTCATACTGCTGACCTATCAAGGCTGCAGGTGTATACACAAACTGGTCATACTGCATTGGCATACATGACTAACTACATTTTGATATGTAATGATTGATCATTGAGTTGTTGTTGATTTGCCTGCTCACGTGCAAATATTTGGTATGCTATGATACTGTATGCGATCTATATGTATGTATATGTATATGATGACATGCTGATGTACTAGATATATGTATATCTTGCTTGTTTGCAACTAGCCTGTGATGAACGCGTGGACAAGAAATTTACCCTTGCATTCCTTTGTTTTATGTTTATGTTTGAAACCGATACTTAGATGTTTTCGATCCCGATGAGGCAAATAGGGAATACGACGTTTGAGTTCCCTCAGGGGAAGACCCCTTCGGCGTGGGTCGTCAATCCTATTTTTGGGCGTTTGACACACACAGGACTAATTTTGGAGACCGACGACGACGGGGAGTATGCTACTGCTGTACGCTTCAGCAGTAAGACGATTCACATCTTCTTACCACCTAGTTTACTTACTACACTACTGACGACCGCGACTGTTGTGACCCATCCGTTCGTGGACCCTTCACATCCATCCATGATACCGAGTTCGAGTGCACATCCACCTTCGACTGGAATCCTTGGAACTCCTCCCATCTTCACTGCTACTACTTCTGCTATACCGACAGCTTCATTGGAGACACCTGCTACACCTGCGGGTAGTCCTCTCTCATCTTGTATTCACTGTCCTCACTGCTCTTATCCCTTGCCTCCAATCCCTACGGCCGGAGACCCAATCAACTGGTGTAGGACCACTAGGGAATGGACGGCGAGAGATAGAGTAGTGATTGATAGCAAGGACGAGGAGGAGGAGGAGGAGGATCCTTCAGAGGCATCGGGGCCTGCTAGCTCGGAGTCGAGGACCTATCGTGCGGGGTTTCCCCTTCGCAAGCGTCTCAGGTTACGTATGGGCTAGCATAGTTAGATAGAGTCAGTTGGTTAGACTCTAGTTATTATATATTGTACAGTATGACTTTTGGGCTTAAGTCCTTTGACAGGAGCTGCCAGGATGCATCACAGATATGAGTCAACTCTAGGTCTTAGGGTTTTCATATGACTGATGTATTTTATTTTGAGTATGTACTGGTGTATATTTTGGAACTCCCCTGCGTGTGAAATACTCTGATCCTTGACACTACTATGATGCATATATATATATATATGATGTTGGTTATGTTTTATTTTAGAGCGGGTATTGTTTGTGAGTTTAAAGTATTACACTCGAAAAAAAAACTGCTAATTTTCAAAGAAAACCTTTTGCGAAAATGGGATGTTACACATCACGCTCCTGCACACAAATAAACATCATTGATCATATAAAAAAATAAACATTTGATCAAATAACAACCAGATATATACCTGCCCCTGCCATATCTGATAGGCAACGTGATGCTGATAATCTGTAAGCAACGACCCATTGTAAGGTCCTCTAGGAAAGGGAGCCTGGTCTCCAGCTATACCATGGTCTCCTCCAGCTATACCATGGTCTCTTCCAGCTATATCCTCTGGAGTCTCGTATACAAAATGGGGATCCTGGTGGCCAACTAAATCCTCGTGCGGCAGCCTGCTAGCAATACGCCTCTGACGCTCAGAGGCAGTCGGGGGCTGCCGTTGTATACGTGGGGGTGCACTACCAGAAGTGGAAGCTACTCCTCTCCCTCTCGACTTAGGCATATCTGAAAGACAAATAAATCAATTATATTAAAATGCAATAAAATAAAAATTGTACCGGAAATTGTAATTTTCGGTACGCAAATTGTATACCAGAAATTGCAATTTTCGGTACAAAAATTTTAACCACACTATCACCGAAAATTGCAATTTTCGGTATAAAATTTGCGTACCGGACATTGCAATTTCCGGTACAAAAATTATAACCACACTATCACCGGAAATTGCAATTTTCGGTATACAATTTGCGTACCAAAAATTGCAATTTTCGGTACAAATATTATAACCACACTATCACCGAAAATTGCAATTTCTGGAACTATGTTTAAAAAACAAAAAAATATGTACCGAAAATTTTCAATTTCCGGTAAGATCAGAGCGTTTTCAGTTTCAAGAATTTAGAATTTCCGGAAGTGTGAGTGTGAGTGAATCGGGGTGAAGGTTGAGTTTTTGTTGTGTTATTCAAGTGGGCATTCTGGAAAATTCGCAAATTGTATACCGGAAATTACAATTTTCGGTAAGAATTTTAAACACAATGTTACCGAAAATTGCAATTTTCGATAACATTGTGTTTAAAATTTGTTGCCGGAAATTGCAATTTTCGGTATACAAATTGTATACCGGAAATTACAATTTCCGGTAAAATGTTCAGAATAAAAAAAAAATTGTTGTTTTTATTCGGGGGGTATTTTGGAAAATTCGAAAAATGGGGGGGTGTACCCACCAAGTGGGGGTGCATTTAATAATGCCCTTGAATCGTTTATATTGAACAACATAAAATTTGATTGGGCTTTTTATGCCTTTCATCTACTTTGCTACTACTTTTAATTGGGCTTATGTTTTGCTAATGAAAATAAAATGGTTATGTATCATCTTATTTTTCCATTGCAACTACTTTCAATCGATAACAAGTACCATTGCTATCATTATCGATAGTGTAATTAAGAAACGGGCAACCATGTTATTGAGAAATATAGACCAATCTTCAGGATTATGCAATGACACTCGGCTCATAGTCACCCAAATAGGCAACCATGTTGTGGAGGCAAAAATCATTTTTGGAAGCAATATTGGGAAAAATGTTTTTATTCCTAGATTATCATTGATATCATCTGATCCAAGAATTCCCTTTAAATTTTAACTCAAACAATTTCCAGTGATTGTTTCTTTTGTAATGACTATAAACAAAAGTCAGGGACAATCTCTCAAACATGTGGGCATCTATCTTCCTCAATCTGTTTTTTTTCATGGTCAACTTTATGTTGCAATATAAAGGGTTACATCACGTAGTGGTTTGAAGATGCTTATACACAACAATGAGGGTGATATTACAACAACAACTACAAATGTAGTTTATCAAGAAGTGTTTCAAAATTTGAGATAGTGATATGTCAGAACTTTCATGCTGATGACCAGTCTCTTAAAAATGCATTTGCAAGCTTTGGACATGTGGTTGAAGGTGAGTTCAGCTTTATTTATTGTAGTTTTACATGGTTTTGATTTCAGTTTCCTGTTAGCTTCAATTTACCATGTGTTTTATGCTTCCCATTCTAAGAACTTTCATGTTTATATTTTATATATTATTACTATTTTTTGATGCTTAATAAAATAAACTTGACATACATAGAAAGTAAATCATTGGAAGCAATCTTTAGTATAAAGCTTAGCCTTGGAATATTATATTGGATCCTTTTTATAATTACTGCCATTCTGTTTAACCATAAAAAGTGTAAATCATGTGATATATTCACATTTCACATTTTTCTCATCTAATGGTATCACCAGCAGCACCATTTTCTTGCTACCATCACTATATTGGTTGACGATTTTTTTTTTAAAAGTTGAAATCTGAAGTCAATTGTCTTGCTCTTTATAAGTTGGTGAATGATAAATTCTCTATGTTTACAATTTACAACTGCCATATTATTGTAATAATGGTCCATTTTTTCAGGTTCAAACATCATCTTTTTTTCAACAAATTAAAGAAAACGCAGGGAATCTCAAGCAAAGAATAGATGAATGTATGGTTGCTATAGTTGGTTTCATGGAGGACTACTAAGAGGCTATTATGCCAACACTTTCATTGAGTTCTCCTTATTTTCATTCTTTCTTCATATCTGTTTTGCTGCGGCTTTCATAAATTGTAATTGCAAAAAGCAATATAGAATATAGTTAAATGTCGTTAAACAAATTGGCATCAGTTACAACATTGTGTTACTTAGGGGATAAATATAGGCAATAAGGCAATGAAATTCAACAATTCACAATATGTAAGTGGTCTGCACAATCATCGACTTAATACTCCCAACAAATTCATTAGCAGTCCATCTCACAGTTTTATGTGACATAAGTGTGTGTACTGTGTTTGTTAATAATGACGAATATCATCGCGTTATATTATTATCTATATTTATATCTATCCATCATTTTAAACAAGCTTCCTATTTTAAACATTGAATGCAATATGCCAAATCAGAACTACTATCACAGCTCAAGGCTCAGAAATCTAGTATAACATACTACACTTCATATGGACAAACATAGAAATCATGAAAAATTGTTTCTTAATTACATTTTTTATTTTCAGCTAAAGACTTTTCGTAAAGAAGAAGATTTTGTTGTAGATCTAACTAATCGTCTATTTGGTGGCTCAAAAATTTGTTGACCTCTAAAAAAAATTTCGGGATAAATTTATATTTTTTGTATAAAGTTTAATAAACTTTTTCGGGACATGAGTAAGAAGGGGGAGGACCGCCAGCCGGCGGTTGGCCATGGCCGCGCATGGTGGTCCCTATGACGGCACGTGTAACATCCTAAATTTCTTAATTAATCTAGAAACCTTAATCAAACCTTAACGCACTTATAGTATTGAGGGCTTTAAACAAGCTCAAGGGATCTGAGAATGAGACTTGAAATAGGCCAGAAGAGATAAAAAGGAAAAATATGCGAATTGTATATCAACACTGTTGCGACGCAACATGAAGATTCCACAATGCGATCAACTAAGATGCGTGCCTTCACGCATGCGTCTTAGCATTGACACGTGTCAGAGACTAACCCTCTCACAACGCGGTCAAGTGTGTCTCGCAACGCGATGCGATCCAAACCCAACACTATAAATAGGCCTCTCAATTTCATTTTTGACCACCCCTCTCTCTAAATCCTCTCTATCTATCAATTTCTCACTCTAAAAAGGGTACTTTGGTCACCTCAGCCAAATACCGATGCGATAGCGGGGCTTTGGAGCTATTTTGAGGCTTCGGGAGTTGTGGTAATACCCTAAGCCTTAGGGTATAATGGTTGCTTTATTCCTCCCCTATTCTCATGATGTCTTATTATTCTTTATGTGCAGAGGAGATGCTGCACAAAGAGGTCGGGATTCTAGTTTAGAGGTTACCTACACTGTCCTTTCAATCCATAGGTATAACCCTGAACTATCCTTTAGGTTTATTTCTTAGAATTCGTGTAGCGATGCTAGGATATTTGTTAGTAACGCGATAATATACATACATACATACATATACACACACGCACACACACACACATGTCTATATGTATGACATCCAGGAGTATCCCAAATACCTTTGGGATACAACAAGACCAATGGCGGGAACATGAAGAGCAAATGATGACTTATCCTACAGATGCCAGGTATAAGCCTAAATACTAGAATAGTAGTTAGACTACTAATATAGAATAGAGTAGAGCCCCACACTCTACTAGAGGCTGACATCAGTAGTTCTTAGTTGAACTACGGGATGTGATTACTCCAAGGAGTGATGGCAATACCTATCAGCCGCCATAAGATTGGTGTGAATTGTATGATTTGTGTATCTATATGCTCCGTGATTGTATTCTTATGTTTGTAGCAGTCGCCTTATGCGATGCTAGGCTTTTATATGTATTATTGTTTGCTGTGATTGACGTGAGAGCATGCGGTAAGGTTTATTAGATTTTTGAATAGGATTAGGATAGACTGATTTAGAGAGAGACGCTTGGGTAAATGATGATCATGGTTTAGCGAGTACCCGACCCTTAGGAAGATTGATATTGATTAGATTGACATGATTAATGGTTAGATTGGGTTGAGGTTACTCTTAGGCTTGAATATGGAATAGAATCATGGTTTGCATGTTACCACCGCAGTGCGTACATGGGTTGGTCAGTGTGTACGAGGCCAGGAGTACTAGAGTAGGAGTACGATATGTCCAGTATAGAGGGCTTGCAGTTTCCTCGAGGATGGTATTGGGCCCAACGTATACATTTTGCGACGGAAGGGTTGACTATTCTCGCTGTCTTGGTAGTCGGGTAGCCCAATAATCATGTAGGGGTTACTGGCATATCAGAGTCCATAGTATGTGCTATCCATAATGCAGCCCGACACCTGTCGTTAGGGGCGGGGGACCACTCTTAGGGGTACGATGAACTGGATATGCCTGATGGACGACTGACTCATTCCTATTCTCGGTCGGCTAGATAGGAACAATCTAGGTAGGCCTGTTGGGGCCAACAAAGAGGATTTGATAATGATAGAATGGCCACTTGTGGGTAGTGAATATTAGGATATGCATGGGAAAAGGGAATCAACGATATTATGGTTTAGAGGGGACCCAAGGACCTGATCTTTACTCTAGGCTAAGATCCAGAATATCACTACAAGAAATGTGAGGTATACCGAGGGCCAGAAGCCCTCGATAAGGCACAAAAACTGTCGCTATATGTGGAATTACCGAGGGCCAACCGAGGGCCACATAGCCGTAGGGTAATCCATGGTAGGTAATGTATACCGAGGGTTTACGTAAACAGGCCACTGATAATTACAGAGGGCCTGAAACCCCAGGTAATTATCGTAGGCCATATGGCCGACGGTACGCCGTGACAAATACCGAGGGTAGAGACCCACGATAATGAACGAAGAGAGTATAAGAAAATAATTAAATTTAATCAGCCTTTGCTGATTAAATTTAATTAAAGTTTTTGAAATTGCAAACTGGTCCAAATGTTGAGCGTAATTTTAGAATTTGCAAACTGGTCCAACATTACCAGAATCCAAGTCTGTTTTTGCAAACAATATTTATTGCAATTTTGCAAACAGGTTTGTTTTAATTAATTGCAGAAATGGTCATATTATTCTTAAATTGTAGAAAAATAGAATGCAGAAATTAGGGTTCTCAGCAACCCCAGAACACCAGAAATTGAAATGCAATTAATTTGAACCCAGAAAACATAAGAAAACACAAGAACCCAAGAAAACCCTAAACTCAAAACAGAGAAGAAAAGAAGAAAAATACATAGAAGAAAAGGAAGAAAAATACCGAAAGAAAAATACATAGAAGAACAAAGAAGAAGAAACTAGTGAAACCTTAAACTAGTGATCCCGTTCTCTTGCTTCTTCTCCTTGGTTCCTTCTCCTCTCTGGCCGGGTTTCACTCCCTCTCCTTTCACGATTTGGAGAGGCTTTTATAGCCTCCTAAAATCTGCAAAAAAAAAAGGCAGAATCAGTGAACAAAAGAGGAAAGAAAAAGAATCAAAACGAGATGGAGTTAGGATCTAAAGGATTCGGTTCGAAAAAAGGAAGGAATGAAAAAAGGAAATAAGGTAACAGAGGGGATAAATATTTTTTGCTAAAGACAATCACCTGTTCGCGAAGAATCGTGTTCTTCTTCGTAACTGCGCTGATGGCCGCACTGTTCTTCTTCGAGCTCTCTGCAAAAATCGCCGGAACTTCTTGTTTAGAAATAGGGTTTAAAGATTAGGCTCTCTCGTTTGGAAAAACTGTTAGGGTTAGGGTTTAAGATGAGAGACCATGGAAGGGATTTAGGGTTACAAGGATGAGAGGAGGTGAAGGGGAGGTGAAAACAGAAGGAGAAAGAGAAGAAATAGGGAGAGAGGAAGAGAGGCTAGCGGCGCTGATGAGGGGAGGTGAAGACAGAAGGAGAAAGAGAAGAAGAACTACGTTGATGAGGGGAAAAAGAGAGAAGGAGGAGGTGAAGAGAGAAGAAGAAGAGAGAATGAAAGACGAGAGAGATGAGGGGAGCGACGCTAATGAATTATGGATGGTTAGTATTATTTTTAGGGTTATATTTTAAGGGTTATGAATTGGGTTTGGGCCAATTGTAATGGGCTTAGGGGGTGTGTGAAAAAAAAATAGCTGGTGCGAAAGAGTAAAAAATGGTTGGTGTGGCTGGGCTGGGTCAACAGCCTAGTAGCCTGTTACTTTTTGCACCTGTTATAAATTTTTTTTTTCTTAATTTTTTTCTCAGTCCTCAATTCTTTTTCACTATATTTTGTTATTGTTTGCCTTCTTTTTTTTTTAAGAAAAAAATGTATGTTTTAATTTTTTTAAGAATGTATTTTTTATTTTATACAAAAATATTATTCATTTAATTTAAATTTTTTTTTCCATATTTGATTGTCCCGAGAACTTTTGAACACTCAAACATTTATTAATAGTGATGCATAAATTACCTGACAATAAAAAAACATTAATAAAACACTAACAAACATTACATTTAATAAATTAGTTAAAATGTAATAAGTACCATAAAATATAATAAATCCACAAATATACGTTGGAGACATGTCAAAAACGGGTGACAACAAAGCCTAAACACTAGGTGAAGCACCGCCGTAATAATCATCGTCATCGTTGCCACCATGAGGGAACAGGTAGTTAAAACCCGGCTCCAGCATGCCTGTGAAATCACTGGCCACGTCGTCTAAAGTCGTGGTGGCGCCTGCTGTATAGGTAACTCAGCCGGTAATACTGCTGTGCATCTGGTGGTGATGCTACTAGTGCTGGTGGTGCTGGTGGTGTTGGATGATAATGCTGTGACGGTAGGGGCGATACTGGCCAATATCCGTACTGGTACTGTGGCGGTTGCTGGTCTTGTGAATGCTAAGGTGGTGGCACATGTGGCACGTAGCAGTACTGTGGAGGTGGTTGTGCCTGTGATTGTGGCTGTGGAGGTGGATATGGCTGTGGAGGTAGATATGGCTGTGGAGGTGGAGGTGGTCTCTGCTGCATGAATTCAAACATCTTTTTATGAAACTCCCTAAACTCATTCCTCAAATCTTTCTGCCCCTGTTTGGCCTCCTGTGCTTCACGCAACACAATTTGTAATTGCCTCTGGACCTCCAAATATTCTATGTTTGTGTACGAGCGTCCAGTACTGCCCCCAGAGGAGGAAGACGCACTAATATCTAGGCGAGAAACCCCAGGACGGTAGCATGAGGATAGGGATCCAGCGTCATACACCCGTCCCTTCTTCTTCTTGCCAGCAATATTCACCCAATTTTGTAGCTCAATATGACTCAATTCATCTGGGTTAGACTCATCATTGCTAGCGTGAGAATTAGCCCGATGCCGAGTCATATGAGCCTCAAATTCCTCCTGAAATGCATAATTTTAAAAACATGTAAGTCAAAATAAACAACCATATAGAAAGACTTGACAATAAATAATCAAAATTATGTATAATGAATATAATTACATGAGTTCTCCGCGACCGCTCATCAATATAATCGCTAGTTTCCTTCCGAGTATGGGTACGGCGATGCAGCTCAATTAATGACACTAGTTGCCCTAGCCTCTTCTCCTATACATCGAGAAACACAATATAATAGATGGAATGAGAAACAATTAATGTTAATTAACTTCATAAATTTAAAACAACATTTAATATATATGCGTGTACCAAGCGTTGCCGGATCTGTGCGGTGTTGACGAAACTTCCTGTGTGTAGGGAACCACCCTTCTCGGATGCCCTATTCGTCTTATGCCTGTCAGAAACTTTCTTGAAGTCCTCACTTCCCCAATGCTGTTGCAACACAACCCAAACATGTTCTCCTATCCAGTAGGGACGTCCCTTACGTTCAACATTCAAGCGCGCGTCCCTAAGCATATCAGATAAGCGACGTGCAGCTCTATGGTGAAAGATTCTTTCGACCTCCGCATTGTGCTCAGGCAACTAAATACATTTGTCCTATATTAACATTAGAGGTTAATACAAATTAAATAATCAACCAAAATAACATATGGATGATATTAATAACCACTTACATTAAAAGCTTTCAACATCATGCTCCTATCAGCTTTATTTTTTTTAATAGTCCCCCAAGTGGTCCAAGGTTGGTTATACTTCTCTTTAATTACAGCTGTGATTGCCGTAGAAGACTGTTTAGATGGAAGAAACCCATCAAAAAAAGATGTTAAACAATAAAATTATATTATTAATTAAGAATATTGAAATAATTAACAAAATTGTGTCAATACTTACACGTTACCAGCAGGTGTAATAACAAATCTCCTGTCCAGCGAAATCTCCACCTCCTCATCACTTACATCATGCAACCCAGGACTGTCGACGTCATCCTCGCCGCCATCAGACGGTGTAGGGGTACCACTAGCAGTGTGGCGGGAACCTGTAGGGATCCCAGAAGTAGAGGCCTGATGCGTCGGTACCTTTGATGCGTGATGCGTCGGTACCTCCGGTGCGTGCTGCGTAGATACCTCAAGTGCAATCGGTGTAGTAGTACTCTATGTGGATGGAATAATAGATGGACTGCTCGTACTGCCCATAGTAAAAAATCTACTCACATCTTCAATAATGCGAGTTGTCAGCCTGCGACGAGGAGTAGTAACAACCTTCTCCTTCCCTTTTCTACTAGTGGGATGTGTGCCGTCACCTCGACCTCCTCTTGATGCCATATCTACACATTGATGCATGCAATTTAATATATTAAAGTGTAGAAAATTACAAAATCAATACCAAATCAACACAAGCAAAATAAGGCAAAAATTATTGTATTTATTATTGCTATACGATATCTGTGATTTATTTTGAGTGTATTTATTGTACGCAATTATTTTCTACCGGGCAATTTAATTAATGCGCGCTAAAAAAGATTTGCGTATAATAAATATGCTCAAAATAAGTAAAAAATAATCACAGCAGCACGAAAAAAAACTACAGCTAAAACACGGGTGTTACATTTTTCCTAACATATAATTTACTATATAACTAATAACTATTACCAATTAACATAAGGGAAAACTAATTTGAAAAACAAATAAAAAATGTATAAAATTATCCTAATATATGTTTCACGAAAAAATACTACAGCTAAAACACGGGTGTTATATTTTCCCTAACATATAATTTATTATAATCCCAATATAATTTGACAATTAACATGTATAATATTATCCCAAAATATATTTCACAAATCCTAAACGTATATTTCCTAAAGGTATTATTATCCAAAATTAACATAAATTAAAACTAACATACATTTTTCCTAACATGTATTTTTCAATTAAACGTATATTTCCTAACATATTCATTAAAAAAAACAAATATATATACAATTAAACATAAATAATATTATCGTAAAGTACTATTTTTCACAAACAATAAAATAATAAAATAAAATATTTGAAACAAAACAACTATATATATATAATAAAAATAAAAATCACATATATATGTAATTAATAAATATTACCAACCTGTGAGTTAGTGCTTCCGGTGGTGCGGTGAGTCCGACGAGGTGCTCTTTCGGCGATGATAAGTCTTGCGAGCGGTGTGGTTCTTGATATACTATCAAAAAAATAGAAATACATTAGTGTAAATTTTTTATGAGAGAAACACAGAGAGAGATAGAGAGAGACTTACTGTAATATCTGGATTGACGGAAGATAAGTCCACAAGCAACGGTCAAATTATAGAGAGTGAGAGAATAATTATATGAAAAACTAAAACAGGAAAAGTTAATTAGAGTGAGAGAAGGAAGAATGAGAGTAAAGGAAGAATAAGAGGAAGTGTGGAGAATGAAGAAGAATATGGTGTTTATATATAGATCACGCTGCAACAGTGACATTTCCGAACTGTCACCTGCGCGTACAAACCGAGGGTCTCAGCCCATGCTAATCCCAACGGTTACTTACTTCTGGCGGCCATTGACCCACGCTAAAGCGCACCTGCCAGATTAAAACCCAGCAACAGCCAGAGCCCACGGTAAGTGTAATCCTTTTTTTTCCCTTGGGCCTTGGCCCACGGTAGTGAATTTTTTTACCTGCCAATTAGAAGCCTTCGGTAATATTCGTAGGTACATGGCACTTTTCTTGTAGTGTATTGATACCTTTGGATACGGATTTTTTGTGTGCTATTCTATATTAGTATCTATACTATCTATTCCATTATAATAGTATTTAGATCACTTCTCATCTCCCCTCTTTCTTTGTTTGTATGTACAGGATGAATGCTTTAACAGTTGAGAGAAGACCTTACAGTACACGGGTACTGTGAAGGAGTTATCCATCGGCATAGGTTGGTAAGTTATGACCAGTGAGTTAGTGTGTGTGTCTTTGTGGTTGTCTGTGATGCTTGTCTACACACATGTAAGCCAGGTGTATATTAGGCCTACAGAGGGCTTGGTATACACTGGTGCACTATACTTATAATAAAGTATTTTCCACTATTTCACTATAGTGTATATTATACGTATCAGATTATATTATGGTAAATAACTAATTAAAATAAAAGTTATAAATGAACCGGGGAATTTGTGTAGTGACATATAATAAAGAAATTAAGTTCAAATAACTAGGGTGTCACAGCACGGCCTGGCCGTGAGAGGGGGCGTCGCTCTGGTGGCAGTGGTTAGTAGGGGGGATCACAAAAGAATCAAAAGGTGGCGTGTATTTGTTCAAAGCTGATTCTACTCATATTTTTCTTTCTCATATCTTTTTCCTTGTTTCTCCTCTTGTTCTGAATGGTTACTTGTTAACGTGATTTTAAAGTTCACTGTTGAATATGGAGAGTTCCAGAACGAGTTGGTGGCTGTTAAACTCAATATCTCAATAATTAACATAGTTGTTAGTAAAAAAAAAAAAAGTGTAGGTTATGGGCTATTTAAAGTTTTGTTGGTCGAGGCTTGTTTATCAATTTAGTAGTAAGCTTTTGTTAGCCTATTTATTAGTAGGGCTATTAGCCTATTTAGAATTATAAGCCTTTAAATAGGCTTTTAGGCCATGTTAGGATTTTAAAAAGTTTAGATCAGACCTAAAAAAAGCATATGACAAGTAATAAGTCATATTCATCTCTTAAATTTTTATAGCAATCCAGTCTTAAGCCTTCTAAAGCCCGGTATGAACTATTACCACCCTCTAAGTAACAAACTTTTGACAATTAACAATTACATGATGGATGTTTTCCCCAACATTTAGGTATGACTCGAATATTAGAATGCTTACTAGGCTCATATCATATTAATCTTTTTCTTAAAAAAAAGTATTCACATCCTGATTAAATGCCAATTGTAACGAACAAAGGATTTTGCAATTACGCGCTTCGAGCAGAAGGTAGCAAAACCCAACCATCTATTGTTGCTAAACAAAATCATCCCAAATTAAGATTTCACTAAAAATAGAGTATAATAATAACAATAATCTAAATCTCACTAAAAATCGTTTTGGGTACACGTCTCACTAAAAAATTAAGGGAGGTGCTACCTGTACCTCTGCTTTTTCCTACCCACACCTCCCCCCCCTTTTTTTATTTATTTTCCCTAAAATACTCCTTCCCCTCCCTCTTTCTTCCCCACCCCAAAGCCCCCGCCCCTCCCCTCCCCTAGCCCCCTGCCTCTTTCATTTAGCCTCCACATCGTTTGCTTTTTTTTCCTTCCAATGAAATTGCCCCCTCTGAAAACTAGTTTTCAAAACTCATACAAATGAGTTCTGGTAATTAGTTTTCGGCGAAAACAATACAAAATGTGTTTCATAAATTAGTTTTCGAAACGCATTTGTAATGGTTTGAAAACTAGTTTATGAAGAGGAGACTTTTTTATGTTCATTTTTTTTAAAATTTTCGGCATGGCCATGGGGAAAGAGGGATCCAGGAATGGGGCACAAGGGAGGGGTAGGGGAATAAGGGCCGACGGTCGGGCGAGTGGGGCAGGGGTGGGGGTGGCGAGACCATCACTACGCCAAATCCGGTAATCTGCAGCGGTTAAAATGATATTTTACGGCGGTTATAATCGCCGCTAAATGCCACCTACGGCGGTTCACAAACTGCTGCAGTTACCACTGCCGCGAGGTCATTCCGCGGCGGTTAAACAAAACCGCTGGAATAACCGCCGTCCAGGTAACCAGCGGCGGTTTGTGCGGCGGTTTAAATTTTGCGGCGGTTGGGACGGCGGGTTTTAGACGCCGCAAAACACTTATGCTCGTAACGTATTAAATCTACACTGTGGCGGTTGTGTGCCATTTTGCGGCGGTTTCTGTTTACTTTTGCAGCGGTTTTGGTTCATTTTGCGGCGGTTCTAACCGCCGCAATTGCTAAGTTCTTTTTTTTTTATGTGGATTTTTTTTGGCTTTAATTGGCAACTTTTTTTTTTTACGTGTGACTATGCTTTTTTTTTGTGTGCCATTTTATTTTTTAATTAATTTCTATCCAAACTTATTCAAAAAACAATAAAATTTAAACACTCAACAAAAATTATGTAAACATAAAAATGCTAAATTAGATAAGAACTAATTGAATTCTGTAAACATAAAAATACATAAAAAATAGTCATATAAAAGTTCATTCATTCATAATTTTAAAGTAAAATAACATAACAAAAAAGCAAAATGATAGAGTTTGAAAGTACGATTGTCTGAAATTTAAGACAAAATAGTAGTTAATAACAAATCCTAAAACAGAACTAAGCAGATGATGGTCCACGACGTTGGGGTTCATGACTGGCAGAAGATGAGGGTCTTGCTTCCGCAGGTGATCCTAAATCTGCAACCTGAAATTAGATAAAACAAAAAGTAACCATAAGAATTTGTTTTTTAAAACAAGGTATTGAACAAACTCAAAACAACATATAACTCAAAAGTAACCATATAACTAGGTATCGAAGGGCCATATTTAATACCCAAGTTCTTATTGTTTCTTACCAACTCAAGTTCTTATTGTTTTTCCTTATTTATTTTGTCATGAAAATCCTTGTAATTCCTAGTTGCATATGTATATGTCAAAAACTTGCCCTCACATGAATCAGATCCACCAAATAACTGTTTTGCAACGAGCATGGATTTTGGAAAGTCGACCAAGTGACTAATATAACACTCAGAGCATTCAAGTAAGTCCTAGTAATTCAAGTAAGTATGTCCTAGTAATTCAAGTAAGTAAGTAAGTCCACCAAGTGACTAATATCACGTGATCATTCAGAATGCAGAAACTACATTCACCACTACATGGCTTTATAAAAATCACTCATTCAGTTTGGAAGGAACAAACACAGATCAAAATAGACAAAAGAAAAATATAGAATCATTCAAGCACATTTAGACAAAAAAAAATGTGAGCTTTTTTTAAGCAAAACATTGTTCCCCATCTACTTTTCTCATACCAAAGTCCATTAGGATGTGATGTTACTGAACCAAAATCTATTCACATCTATTTATCTATAAATGTTACAATACTTTAAAGGCATGAATAAAAGAAGACTAAAACAAACACAAACTTTTTTTCTATCAAGTTATTTTTTCTTTCATTAGGACAAATATAAAGCCACAATTATAGAAATACTCTTACTTGGTTAAATCTAGTTGGCAATTGACCACCAAAGGTCTGCATAAGATAAGCCATTTGTTCCTCCAAAGTTTTAACTTTTGCTACTTCTCCCTCTAAAACTTGAACTCTTGCATTACTTGCTTCTAACTCCAATTTTAGCCTATCATATTCAGCAGATGTGACAGAAGATGGCATGGTTGAGCTCCCGCTATGGGAATCAGATGATAAGTATTGAGAGGGCACAGGACCAAATCATATGCCTCGTACACGCCCAGGGTGCTCTTTCCCAAATACTTTAGTATAAACATCATCTCCTGAAGACATTCCATCTGCTATGTCGAGTTGATCCTACATGCAAATTAACCAACATATAATTAGGCACACAAAGCCGCACATGTCATTTTAAAGATGGAACATGAAAGAGAACATCAAAACACTCAACACCAGAAATGACTAAGTGGTTAGAAACACAATACGTCAAAATTAAGCATCCAATAGTGACAAAACCCAACCATTTGACCTCATCATGCAGTGATTAATATCCATCAAGACTAGTGTCAGTAACACAATATGCATGTGAAGATGCAGACATGTGATGAGACATTCCCATAATCAAACAGGGTTTTCACATTTCATTACAGATATATGCAATTATTCTCATGAGATGCACAAATTAATCCACCCAAAATTCCTAAAGCTTAGGCTATATGTTTGATTGATTATGCAGTTATGGATGCCAAATACATATCTCATTTTCCAAGCAATGAGTGGGGAGGACGGTGGCATGCAACTTAGAAACTTTTAGAAACTGACATGTTGACAAATACTCCAATCATAGCAACTTTTAGAAACTAGCATTATCATCAGAACTTGCTTCTAGAATAAACAAAGAATCATTTACACAATGCCTATCAACTCCAAAAGCATCATTAATCATGTTTTGAATTGGATCTTCATCAACCACGATGTCTTGTGCTGCATTTGCCACATTTCCACTTGTCACGTTACCAGTGTCTCCTTCGTCGGACTCCCCATGATAGAACCAAAAGGTGTAACCTTTTGGAAATTGTTTACAACTTAAATGGTCATACACGACACCCCTAGTTTGGCTTTTACGAAAACCACACAAAGAACAAGGGCATTGTATTTTACCGTCGACAGCACTTTTGAAAGCAAAATCAATAAATCCCAAAACCCCTTGCTTATACTCAGGTGAATTTCGTGGCATTGTAATCCATGACTTATCCATTGCCATACAATCTTGTTTCTGAATCAAGAAATATGAAACTAATCATAAAAGAATAAACACCAGAAATGAAACAATTTCCAAAAGATTTCAATCACACAAAGACACTACCAATACCCATATTATAAACACACAAAAACTTACTGAAAATTAAGAAATGAATGTGATGGAGCACATTCTTTTCCTTCTCGCTGCAATCCCGTTAAAACATATTAAATTACTTTTAAGCCACGTGACTTAGTAGAGTAGTTAGATAATTAGTTATTTAAAATTGGAGCATCACCAGATATTTCTGCATTCATCACAATGAACAAAAGTTTAGATATAACTAATATTACTGATATTGCAACTCGAGGAAGTAGGAATACTGTGAACTAAAATGGTGAAGTGATGCGGCTGAGGTTTGGATGAATAAAAATAAGAAATTCTTTTGAAAGCTATGTATTTATATTCCTGAAGCAAATAATTTTGAGTAATGAGTAATTGAGTATGCAGTTCAATTGTTGGCTATTATATAGTAATTAAAGCAAATTAAGAAAAACAAAAAATGAAATCCCTTATAAAGCTATGTAGAATAACGAGCTAATTCCCATCCTGAATCCTGATAATTAGTACAGTAGAGCTATAAAGTATATAAATCTATCTCTACATTACGTATTCATCAGCACAACACCATTTTTAAGTCTGGGGTAAAAGGCATAAGGCAAATTGCAAATGCAGTTGAACAAAATATTAGTATTCCATTAGCTTAGAGTGCATGTACTTACATGATGAAGTTGGAAACAAATGAACCCAGATACAAAATATACAGCAAAAAAGTGGACCCACAACCTGAAACAAAATAATTAGATAAAGGATAACAATCTCATCTTGAGCACTCTGCACATTAAAACAAAAATCTTGAGGTAGTGAGGCAGTATTACCAGTTAGAGCCGCTATTTACATTAGATATAGTGAACACATCCAAGGAGTTACCTAACAAATTTGGCTGTATATTTAAGAAACTTTCATTAGCTATGATATCCAAAATATTTAAGCAAACAACAACAAAATAGCAGGATATGAATGCTTTTAGATGAGCAGGGCAAATGATTGGAACGAAAAACCTCAAATATAGACTCATTTGGAGAAATTTTTCAGTGTATAAACTTATTGGCAATGCCTTTGTACGCACAATATTCCACCGTGTTCCGAACATACATTACTAAAATAAATGCCACCTATAGTTTGCTCTTAAAAATGTCATATAGTGGGATTAAATGAAATACTAAGCGAGAATATCATACCAAGATCCACTAAAATGACAGAAACAATTACAAAAGATATTGACAGAAAGCCCTCTTTAATATATATAAGTGGTACCTCAAGATATTTTTCCAAAGAAGGCAAAGGCCCAGAGAAACTAAAGTGCTTCTAGAATCTAGTCTTTCACTGCAGAGACTAACAGATTAAACTCAACACAATAAAGTATGAATTTCAAGTGGTTGATATTCATATTGTCATCACAAAAGACTAATAAAATAATTACCCATAGAATTGGGTTTGTACTTGTACCTCTAATTTTGTTGCAGATACACACTAAGAAAAATCCTATGTACTCTCCACTACTCCATTCCTCGAGAAATTGTCCTGCTTCTGTTTAAAAGCAAGAGAAACCATTTACAAAAACAAAACACTCACATAACCAACACCACTCCAAAACAAAGAAGGGAAATTTTGAAAAGCACAAAAGGACACACAAAGTTTATTTTGCTCATATACATCCAAATCATAGCTATTTAAACAACAAACTGAATGCATGTCTCTTTTCTTTTGGCTTACCTAACAAATTTTCTAGGAGAAAACCATAGAATTAACCAGAATTAGAAAACCAAACATAGAATTAGCCACAATGAAACAATGAAGTAACCAGAATTAGCCACAATGAAAATAAAGAGAAATTTTTTTCTAACTTCATACAACAGCACCAACAATAGCCCGGTTCACCCCCAAATCTCCTAAAAGAATCAAACCAACAAAGGCAACAACAAACCAAAAGCCAATCATTGACCACAACCAGAAGTCACATGTTATACTCATATCAAGAGAAAAATTCCCTGAATTCCAGTTGCTAGAGTCTCTACCCATTGGACAGATTCAAGGCTAATACCTATTTGCTCAATAAATTATAGTTTTGGGCTAATAAAGGAAGGTTGGAGGTATGGTTAATGAGAACCCTTCATAAACCATTTGTAGTGTATTGAATCTGTGTGCTTTGAAACAGTTAAATGTGTTTGCAAAGTTTTGCAACCAAGAAACTAATTAGAAGATAGGGAAAGAAAAAGAGGGTGGTGCGTGGTGGCTGGAGGAAGAAGAGAGGGAGAACCCTAATGAGGAGGAACCGTGGGACCCACAAACGCCCCCCTTCCCCAAATGAACCTTCCAAAGAAACTATTTGAGGAGGATCACCCAAAGAAGAATCACTACGGACGACACAAAGACACACACACAAAGACAAAGAACGAGTTCTCACACACACACACACACACACAGAGCACGACACGGCAAAGCAAACGAGTTCTCACACACATACACACACAGAGCACGACACGACCTCGAAGAAGAATCACCCGACCGTCCAACTCGAAGAATGTAAAGGAGGAATGTGAGAATCGGGAATGTAGAGGAGGAATGTGAGAATTGGGAATCGGTTTCGTTACCTGAAATGAAGCGACGACTACGAGTGGCGAGGAACTGAGCGACGGCAATGAGTGGCGAGGAACGGAGCGACGGGCAGAGGAACGGAGCGAGTGGCGAGGAACGGAGCAAAGAACTTTTGAATAGGGTTTCTTTTGTGAAAATAAAATTAATATGATACAGGTAAGCGGCGGCGGTTGCTATGACCGCCGCGTATACCTTTTGCTATTTAACCGCCGCTGGTTGCGATAAAACCTCCGCAGATATCTTGCAATTGAAGGCGGTCCGATTAACCGCCGTAATAACCGCCGCGAGTAACACATTGGGGGCGGTTCTATGGCAACCGCCGCAGTTAGACCGCCGCCGCTTGCTTAAATTCTTGTAGTGCATGGAAAGGGGTGGGACGGGGGGAGTGGGGAAGGGAATGTTGTATTTGTGTAATTTCAAATAAAAAAGGGGATGAGGTGTAGGTAGCACCACCCAAAAATTAGTAGAAGACAAAAATAAAAAGAGCTCTAACCCAATTCAACCCTTTCACCTAACCCAACTCATTATTTGTGGATTGAACTGAGCCATTATCTATGGGTTTGTGTGCAAACTTGTTCCACTGACTGTTCCCTTTTTTTATAAAAAAAATATTTATATTTGTTTTTTGTTTTACTCAATTAGAGCAATAATCATAATCAATGTGATATAAACAATGCATATAGCACCAAAATCAGTAATAGAATAAGGATTCATGTAACTTCAACCACATTCTTTGCACATTTTATACCAGTCGAAGGTTGGTTATAAATGCCACTTGGTTTAAAATAACACTGGTCTGCTAGGATAAGAGAGTATAATTAGCTATGCCAAGAAATAAGTGCACACATGGAAACCCCCTAACATAGTGATTGATTAGAGGACAAATGGAGGAGATAAAAGAAAATTGTTTGGTTTAACATTTTAAAAACGACTGGAGGAAAATAAAAGGGAACTAAAATCTCTTCTCACTATAATGGGAACTAAAATCTTGCTTCGCTCATGTTTATAGAGAAGCTAATGGTGTAGTTGATTGTCTTGCTTCACTAATAGATGAGACTCGTGCTCAACACGAATGCGAGAAAATCAACGGAATTTTTTTTTGTTTGTTATTCTATATAAAAGATAGATATACTGCCACGTGGTACAATGTGGATAACTAAAATTAGTGTTGTTAATTTTCTTCAATGGATACTAGATGAGTGATTGAAACAAAAAAAATATTTGGAGCTAAAAAAGGCGGGAAAAAATGTTTGACCTACGAATAAGCTTTTGCCACATGACATAATTGTAGTTAAATTTCTTAAATACTAGGCAAAAGATACCCGCGGAAAGAGCATTGGTCGCCAACACACACATCTTTTGGAAAAAACAGTTTTTGTGGGAAACAATTTTTTAGTTTCACACGACTCGCCAATACACACACCCAGTGTTATAAAACCGGACCGGAGATCGAACCGGCGAGACCTCCGGGTCATCGTTCAATTGGTTCATCCGGTTGAACCGTCAGTTGAACCGGGTGATAATTAAATAAATAAAATAAATAAATTTTATAGGTAATTCAAGTCATAATTTATAAAGAAAAATTCATAAAAATATCCATAACAAATAATATTTATGCATAATTAAAAGGAGAAAAAGTTAGTGTACCAAAAAAAAAAAAAGGAGAAAAAGTTAGCAAACCACCAAACTCTCTCTTTTATTACCCAGACCAAATATATGATACATCTATGTTTCCCTTCTAAGGCCCAAGCCCAAAACATAGAACCCTAAAAATCCCCTTTGTCATACTCTGCAGCGCACACAAGAAAGACGCGAGAAAGAGAAGCCCCGACCGCCGCAACATTTCTTCTCGTTCCTTCTTTTTATTTTGCTTCTTCTTCAGTTCTTTTTTTTTAATTTGTCCGTGTGATCCACTCCCTCACTCACTTCTCAGTTCTCTCCCTCCCCTCCCTCACTCATCTCCCTGATCTATCTCCCTCACTCATCTCCCTCAAATCGCCCCCCACGTCTCCATGATCCTCTGCATCTCCGTCTCTGCCTCCGTTGCTACATATTTGGGCTTTATTTGTACAAATTTGGTTGTTATAGATCTGGGTTGCTACAGATTTGGGTTTGATTTGTATAGATCTATGATTTTTCTGTTGGCTGTATTGGTGTTCTTCTTTGCATTCTTCTTCTTCTTCTTCTTCTTCTTCTTCTTTCTGTTGGCTTCTTCATGTTGTTTGTGACGGTGGTTATTCCAGTTCTTCTGACTTGCAAGAGAGGGAAAAAAGTGATTTTTTTTTTGGGCCGACCGATTATATGAAACCGGGCTCGGTTTTTTGTTTTTCCCGGTTTCCACCGATTTGAGGCGGCCCAACCGGTTTTTTCCCGGTTTCTTCAGACCACCGGTTCTATTGGGCCGACCGAACCGCTCTCTCTCCCAGGTCCAGGTTGGACCAGTCGGACCGTTCGGTCCGGTTTTAATAACATTGCACACACCTCCATGAAAACAATTTTGGCGGGAAACAATTTTTTCAGCGGGTCAATGTCAATAAGCTTTCGTTGTCAGTGTAGTTAAGTTTCTTAAATAGTAAACATATATAATTGATTAGGCCATGAATTTAGACTTAGGCCTTCATGTGTATTCTTCTCCTCCTTCTATCTATGTACCTCTTAGATATAATGGGAGTTTTTCTCCCCCGTTCGATTCAATTGTAACTGATTTTGGCCTTGTGGCCTCCCTTTAAAAAAAAAAAAACTCTTCTCACCCAATTTGGAATTCTCCTCAAAATTTTGAAGAGAAAAAAATGACTTTAAAACATTGGTGTGTGGCTAGGGTGGACCACGTCCACTCGTGAACCATTGCTTATGATGGTTGAATGTATTAAAATCTAAATTATTTCTTAAAATAATATTATACCTAATTATGGTGAATAACGGTCCACCGAAGACCATGATCCACCCTCTAAGCCCCCTTAAAACATTTTAAATGTATTGATTGAAATATCCTCGTTAACCCATAAAATGTTATAAGGATATAAAAATTAATTTCAAAATTCATATCCTCTCCATGAAAACCAAAAAAAAAAAAAGGTTAATTTCCCTCCCATCCTCTTAACCAAGAGAATATCTAATTAAAGTATATTTCCTCTCATCCTCTCCTTTTTTAAAGGATGTGTAAGAAAATAAATTTAAAATTTACAATATCACATGCAACTAGTCATATTCAACAACTTGTTCATTAATTATTCATTTAATTAATATCCAATATTTTGCCCCATCAACAGCTTTATTTCCTCATAATCATGGTCCCTTTAATGGAACAAAGGCTGCTAATGGCCATCAATAATCAATACTTCACAATTTAGATATTCTAACATGCCAGCAAGTTCCATTCTGGCCATGAATCGCAATGAAAAGATCATAAAGCAATGTGTTTTAAAAATGTCAATAATAATTGACTAAAGTTCTTAAAAAATTTACCATACTGTACAAAGTTCTATGGAAAGATAAGGCAAGGATTACTGAGGTACTTAAATATAAGCCATGTTCAGCTGTCATTCTCCCAAATGACTGCACCATCATCCCCAAAGCTGTTAGCTTTTTTGGGGGTACTGTCACTCTCCCCCATGACTGCACCATCATCCCCATTGCTGTTAGCTTTTTTGGGGGTACTGTCACTCTCCCCCATGACTGCACCATCATACCCATTGCTGTTAGCTTTTTTTGGGGTCGCTCGACGGCAAATTTTCAGGTAACCAAACTTTCCTGCACCTGGTGATGAACCCTCAAAAATAAAGGGCAAATAACCAGTAGCTTTTTTGTACCTCTGCTGAACCTGAAATCAAAATTTATTGCAGGGTTCTGACTGTTAGTATTTGATGAAGCCTCATTTACTAAGGCATTGTTTGAATCAAGAAAGGAGGACATGGAATGGAATGGAAAGAACATAATGGAAAAGAGTTGTTTTATCTATGTTTAGATGATTAACAAGAAAGGAGAAGGAATTTGGAAAGTGAGAGGGTTACAACTGTAAAAAAATTTCATATGACACTCACTTGTTCCACCTCCCCCCATCAATTAAGACTCTGTTTGTTTTATTTTATTTTATTTTTTTTCATGAAATTATAGTTTGAAGGCGATTGTTTAAACTTTTGAAGAAAAAAATCAGATTCTTAATTATTTTGACAAGGTACTTTGAATAGCTTCTGAAAGAAAAATTGTAAGGCTTAAATATGTTTTTCCTCCCTGTAAATATGAGGACTTTTGTTTTTCGTCCTTGAAATTAAAACCCATTTTGATTTTAGTACATAAAATATGGACCATATAAGAACTAATTCTATATATATATTACAATGACGAAAAACAGGAAAAAAATTTGTAGGGACCAATAACAAAGTTAAGGAAATTATAGGGATCAATTTTTTTTTTTTTTGTAGGGACGAAAAACAAAAACCTCCATATTTGCAAAGATGAATAGCATATTTAAGCCTTTAAAATAAAAAGCGTTTTTTATTATTGTAACTAAATGAAAAAAATAGCTTCTACTTTACGTAAAATTTCTAAAAAAAATAAATCACATTTTCACATAGTCTTTAAATCACATTTTTTCAAAAGGTTAAACAAAAGGGCCCAGTCTAAGTGTCACCAAATTACCAGCTAAATATAACAAGGATACATGAAAAACAAAGGGAAATCAAGTCATGTGATCAAGAAAGACGGAAACTCTCAGTCTCGTAACTATATGAGGCACAACTCAAAATAAAGAAATACAGAAAAATTTAGCCTAAAGCAGTCAGGTTATGATATAAAAGATGTTTTTTCTCACCCGCCATCCTAAAGAGATATCAAGGATTTCTTGATAATGAATGATAATGTGTTAAATTCATAATAATGAAATAAAAAAAATACCTCAAAAATGTGTTCACTGCTCTTGAGACAATTTCTACCGATTACACACACAGTTCCACCAGAACCGCCACCAGTGATCTTGGCTCCGCATAATGTCCCACCCTCAGATTTAGATGCTGCACTATGCTGCAATTCTTGTACTAAGTGTACAAGCCTATCTGTTCCATCAGAGCCAAGTCCACAAGCGCCGTAGCTGTAGTGGCACTGCAAATGATAGTTAATATTCAATTTTTTTTTTCCATTTATATTTTGGTATTCTTCAATTCCAATACCAAAGTTTATATTGAAGAGAGAGAGAGAGGGGGGGGGACAGCTTCCTATCAAACAAGTAATAAGCCTGTTAACACTGGTTGAGCTAACTAAAATCAGGTTATGAATTGTCTACAGGAGAGTAATTTCTACAGGCTATTAATTTGCATTTTAACCAGATTAACAGTTTATAATATAGATATCTAGCTACTATTTTTTAATCTTGTCATGCACAACAGGTTATAGGCCATCGAGTCCTTTGACATGACAAGACAATTGTTCATCATAACATACTAAAAACCATAGTTCCAAATACTAAGATTAGGAAACAATATTAACAGTGTTCATCCAAAATAGTTATTTTCAGTTTCATTATAACTTACGCAAAAGTATACAAAAATTAAGACACTAAGTTGATCAACTGAAGCTGTACATGTACCTGATATAGCAATTCTCCTAAGGCTGTAAGTTGATCAGTGGAACTTGCAGATGTCAGAAGTGCTTTGAAGGTCTGCAGTTGCACACCATATTATGGTGGAGAATTAATTAAAATTTAAAGCATTTATAACAGGAAACATGAAAAATAACTGCTGCAAAATAAAAGGTAAAAGTTACCATATTAGGAAAAAAATCCGTAAATCATATCATTGACTTAAATCGCTTAGATTTGTGTGACAAAGCATTCAGATTTCGGACAAACATATTCAGTGCACTATATCTTTTGATCTTCAAAATAAAAAATACAATAATAATATGGCATGTACACAATTGAGTTGTAAAATCTTATAGACTGGCTTGACTACATAATTAGCTTGAAAAAAGATTGACATCAAAATAAAGTTTCAAGTAGTAGATTACCAAAGCAGAGTTTTACAGAAACAGTTATACAAAATAATTGGCCAAAAAGATGCAATTTATGCAACAATTACAACAAAAATAAGTTACTCGTAACCAATTAAATTCTTGAATGAAGTCCTAACCTTGACTCGGAAATTTTCATAGATAGGGTGTATGGTGGGAGCTTTCACTCCGTAAGTACGCTTCTCATCAATAATAGTGACAGGATCATTATGATTTTTATATTCCTCCAAAAATGTTTCACCAGTAACGGACTGGGGAATTTTCTTAGCATAAAGAGCCTCGAATCTGCAAATAAAAGTTATAATAAGGAATTCTATATTACTTCAAGATATAACGAGTTCCACTGGCCTATACCAAAAAAAAAAAAAAAAAAAAAAGGAGTGGCACTGGTACCTAAAAGGGCAAGGTGCCGAAGAAATTGTAGATGTCGAAAAAATGTAAAGCATAAAAAATCCACTTAAAAGATTATATGACCAATTTATCTAACTCATAAAAAATATTGCCACTCATGATAACTATTTTCCAAATAAACGGGAAAAAGGGATATACCTGCTAGGTGACAAATTACATAAGTAATCTAAGGAGGCTTCTTGTTTAAGTAGTTCTATATCATCTTGTTCCACTTCATCATAGTTCAACCCATTAGCCGCACACATCTCTGACAATTCCTCAGAAGCCCTGGACTTTATCATCTTCATACCCATAAAGGTTCCAATTCTGACAGATCCATAGTCTGCACCTCCAACACTGAAATACACAACATTTAAGATAACTCACGAACATCATGAAGGTGATAGTGATAGGACCAACTACATTGATTTCTTAGACAAAACTTATAAACCCATAAAACCATAATATCTTCTAGCAACGCAGACTACAAAATAATGTTAATGGTCTTAATAATTATTATTGGTTCTCTGATATTAGGTTAATTCCTTAATTTGCTGGATATGGGCAATAGCCCAAATACCCTCTTAGATTTTGTTAATGTTATTAGGCTTTGTCAAGAACCAACCATCCTAATCCTAAAAGCTTAAGCTGCTAGGTGAAGGATTATTATATCTCTTAACAGGCTTTAATTATAAATTTAAAGGCTTTCAAATCTAAGATTCTATGTCTAAATTTTTTTATATTCTTAATTAAATTGATTTATTAAATCAAGAGAACAAGTTTGGAAGAGTTCAGCAGCTGCCGTTTTATAGTTCACCAGGAAGTCAGCAAGTTGTGGTAATCTGTATACCGCTCATTGCGTTGTTTCTAAACTATGATACAAACAAAATCCAACATTTATTTTTTTCCTATTTACCACACTTATCCAGGATAAAGCTTGCACTAATTATATATCGAATCCCATCCCTCTTTTTTTTCATTCCTTTTGGATACAAATGAAGCAGAGTTTTAAACCAATGACTTCATGCAAACTATTCAATCCCCTCACCATTATCCCACTCCTGCTGGCTCATCATTAATCCTCTAACAACCACAATTTTAACCTTACCAGCATCAGTCAACTATAGTAAAAGATACTTGAAATCAGCAACCTTTTACCCTAATGAAACTCATTGTCACCCCAAAGACTGTTAAAGTCTAATTTAGAATGCTGCATCCTAATTTCTAGAAACGCGGAATTATTAATTACAGAAAAAACCCAAAATGATGGCCGTGAAGCAGAAAAGGATATATGATAGGACACCAACCTGTGTCTTATTCCAGAATCAATTCCCCATACCCGGATATGGCTGGGAATTTCGACAAGGCCAACAATTTCTGCAGGCTGCATCAATAACAAGCAGTACCATGATGTTGAGTCTAAAGTCTAAAGAATAAGAAAGCATTGTTTTTGTAGCTTGTAATGATGCACACCTGACAAATCATAGCAAGAAGTTTGTTGGCTTCACCACATGCTGAAGCCATCTGGTCCATGACACCACATGGAGCTCCTACAATGTGATTTTCCACCTGATGGAAATTGTAAGAGAATGAGTGAAATTAAAACAAGTGAACATGCATACTAGATTACATATACAACACCATAGGGATTCCATATTGATCACAATACTGAATATAGTCCAACCTTCTGGCAGAGCAAAGCCAGATCCCTTGAGCTGATATTTAATCCTGAGTTACAAAGACAGAAATTAACATAATCATTATTTATTGGAAGAAAAACGGACCAATTAAGGTTTCAGTAAAAACCAGAATCAGAATCAAGATCAGATTTTTTTTATAAAATAAAGACAACGATTTTTCAAAGCAAGCTCCTCTGTTAAACAACTTGGTCTAGCTGAATATCAATTTAACTCCATGAGAAGAAACAATAAAGTTTCAAAAATTAAAGGAAGAGATTTCATTTGGTCATCGTAAAATAAATATTAAAGCGAAGCATGATTACCATGAGCAGCTGCAATAGCAGCCATACTAGCGACCTCCACAGATGCAGAAGATGATACACCTTTCCCTTCTGGGACCGCAGATGAAACCTATACATATTTGATTACAGTATCTAAATCTTAGAAAACAAGATGGAGATAGAGTAAGGGCACAATTATAGGCCTGGATAAATGTTTCAAGATGACACTAAAAGAAGCATGATCGCTATATAAATAGCATACATAAATAGTTCTTATAATACCTCAGTAAAATATTATCTTGAGATTCTAATACAAAAAATAACTCAATGCTAATTTTTTTCACTATATTACACTGGATAAATGTTTCAAGATGACACTAAAAGAAGCATGATCGCTATATAAATAGCATACATAAATAGTTCTTATAATACCTCAGTAAAATATTATCTTGAGATTCTAATACAAAAAATAACTCAATGCTAATTTTTTTCACTATATTACACTGAAAGTGGTGTAGTGGAAACACACAAGCCATAGCCTCTCAATAAAGGAAATACGAGGAAGTTTAAATAAATTAGTGAAGAAAATGTGGTAAGATGCTATCATGGGTAAAACGAAACATGTATTGCAGGAAAAACATACATAGCCAGGACAAAAAATAATGATTAAAAAATGAATATAGGTTAATTTTACACTATATCATCAACATATCACTACTAAACATACTCCTAACACCTTTATGTCATAATGTCAAACTCCTTGGCAACAAATTTACATTTTGATTGAAAACAACTGTACGAGTAAGATTTCTTTTGAAGTGATTGTAAACCTGAGTAGTAATCAACTTCATTTCATGTATCGTAAAAGAAAAACCCTATCATTGATAATATAGTACTGATAGGCCTGGTATAGTTTTTACCCCTTAAAATATGAGTTGAGAGTGAAGCCCATTAGCAATTACAATATAAACACTCATGCAAAAGCATCTAAGCATTCAGTAGGATATTTTGTCTGCTGGAATGAAGTATTAATAACATGGGCAGAGAAAAGGAGGTACCAGCATGCTGATACTATCTTCAAATTGCACACCCAATTCAGTCATTAAGACCAAAATTGCTCCAGCAACATATGCTGCCCACCTGTGGAAGTTATTCAATAATCATATTAGCATAATAGAATGCCAGAAATGCCTTATGCATATAAAGTGATGCATTAGTATCAGTCACTCACTTTTGGGATGGATCTTGAGCAAAGTATTTCCTTGCTTTCTTATATGAGATTGGCTCGTCTCCGTCCATAAAATCAGACAAATCCATGTCAAATGTTGGGCCGCGATTGCCCAATTCTGAGCCATATGATACCTGGCAGGATTCAGATTTAGTGAAAATGCCCATTATGAAAAGTCATTATCATCTTCAAAACTGCAACTATGTCACTGAAATGATGAACGTATCCAGATCAATGCACGCTATTTTCACATCAAAATTGTTCATTCGTCATGCTTCATAGTTATAAACAAACTGCAATTAATAGTTGTCAATGTTGATTGATTTGAAAGTAGTATTAAGAAATTTTGCTAGTTCTCAAGCATACAATTTGCAAGACAGCAGTTGGATTTCCCCCTTTGTCATTCTGTCTAGCCTCAGCATGTTTCCACAGTCTATGCTTACTTGGATGGACTCTTTGCAAAGCAACATGACAGGCTTCTCTAATTGGCATCTGTGGAAGAGTGAAAAGAAAGACCAGAAAGCACAGAGTGAGATGTTGTCTGAAAATTTCATGAATAACTTTACCATTTCTGTAACATTTTCAAAATTAACAGTTAGTATAGTAAACCTAAGTGTATAGAAACATATGACAATGTTTAGCACCATACATCTCAATGCTATTTTTAGATATATAAAAGCTATGAGCCTCAACCTGACAAACTGGCATTTAAAATGAAAATAGTTGCTGTTTTGGAGTCTGAAGTGGGTTTTAAGGGGTGATGAAAAAGTTTTAGAGTGAACAAAGATAAATACAACCATGGAGAGGATAAAATACCTCCAACACACACACACACACACACAAAGCCCTGGAGTTTTGAATTACTTTATTAAATGAACAATATGTGATGCCAACAACGACAACAACCATAGCCTTTTCACATTGGGTTGGATTGGCTACATGGAACAAATTCCTATCATGAATTATGTCTACCTATAGTTATTAATGGCTTGACCTATAGTTTTCCTTGATCTCCTACACCTCTAACTATTGCATTATCCTCCATTTGATTTACCCTCTGTACTGGAGTTTTTATGGGTTTTCTCCACGCATGTCCAAACCACCTAAGGTAAGATTCTACTATTTTTTCTACAATAGGTTCTACAAAAAATACTTGATGCCATTATAATTTTAATTTTTTTCCAGGAGTAGAAACACATCTTATCATCTATTGGATGTATTATTTGAATTCAAAAAAGAAATTGAGTCTATAGCTATTATCATCATTGTCAAACTACATGAAGAAGCTGACAATTGAAACTATATGGAATCAAATGCAGTGAAAATTAAAAACCATCAGGGGACCGAAAGATTCAACCTGCAGAACAAGGCTTCCAGAATAATCAGCAATACCACCCATTACATCTAACCTTCCGGGAGCTCTCGTTACAAAAATTTCTTCCTGTCACAAAATTGAACGAAGTCAAAAGGGAAAGAATCGATATTTGAATTTAATATATTATGTAGTGTAGTGACATAATAATACAGTTTCTTCAGTATTTCTATCTTTAAGAGGATTGCTTGTTGCCATTGAAAGATGTCAGTTCAGAGAAAATAAATTTATAAAAATGTTATATTCGTATGAAATTATTAAAACCTCCCAGTTGAAGAGATTAGCTGCAGCCTTGCGTTCCCGCCGTGTGTGCTTCTCAACTAATTCAGATAGGCTCTGTAAGAACGCCACAGTATCTGGAAGACCTTGAACATCTCCATGAAGAATGTCAAAGTTTTCAATGCCCCTAGAGAAATAATAAAAGGAAATAAAATTAAGAGGCAGTTATATTGCCTAATATGAAACAACGAAGAAAATTATACCCACAGAAAAAGAAGTGACACTCACGAGTGGAATGCAGTGCTTCCATCATCCACAGGTGAACTAGGTGATGAGTGGCCGAGTTGGTTTTCAGCTGTTGCATACCATTCTGGGATTGCAATATCTCGGCCAGGGGCCCTTTGGAGTTGATACCCTAGAACTATGGCATCACGCAATCTTCTTGCCCCACTAAGCTAGAAATTATTAAGTCAAAAATGAAATGAAAATTTGAGTTTCATCACTTATACAATATTTTCATGAAACCAAAGACAAAATTAACAGAAACCAACACTGTAACTAAACAGCAAACAGAAGGCCTTTACCTTATCTGATGCATAATTTTTTCCAAAAGCTGTTTCCTGCAGGATGTGGGCAGCCACCTACATTTTAAAAATGTTTTATGAAAATTTTTATCAACTCTTCTGGAAATAAATAAAAACTTTAAAGATGACATGCCGACAGCAAGGTGAGGAAAGGATCAACCCTGAAAGAATATAAATACACAATAAACTGTGATGAGTAGATGTTTACCATCCAACAAAAAGACGGACATTTTAATGTTTCAGTTCATTTAACAAAACGAGGTAATGAGATAAGCATATCCATCCCAAAAATTGAAACTACCAGCAATCATAATGCTAGGTTAAATATAATTGGTGTTGCTGCTATTACTGACAGATCAGATAAATTCAAAATACTCGTAGCTTTCAAGACTTCTTATTTCCAAATTTATTGTAGTATTGATTGCATATAGAGAAGGGATTTCCATTCACAATTCTAGTGGGGCTTACAAACCTAAGTGGCATTAATCAGTGTCATTGAGAAATCCAAATACAGGATCCAAATGAATGGGAATGACATGTGCACTCCCACTCAAAATTCTGCATCTTCTATGGGCCAATATGAGATAGAACAGTTTGAAAGCTACAAAGTGACACAAATCAAAATATGAGAAGATCTGGCAATACCAGCAAAAGAAAGTTGAAGGCATCTATGGAGTGGAAGTATAATACCCATGATAAATATAGCAGATATTTACACAGGAACACACTATATTTAGTAACTGTTAGAAATATAATATAAAGTCATTCATTTGCCTTCACTCAACAGCTTAAGCTTTTGAGATAATTGGTTCTTGACATGGTATTAGAGCCTCTATGACTAAGTCTATGATTAAGTGGTCTAGAGTTTGATCCATGCCGCCCCCCATTCTTCTAATAAAAATAAATATAATTGAATTTCAGCACAAGGTAGGTGGGCCTATGCATTATCCACTTTTCAAGCCCAAAGGACTCTCATGTGAGGGGGCGTGTTAGAAATATAATATAAAGCCATTCATTTGCCTTCACCCAAGAGCTTAAGCTTTTGGGATAATTGGTTCTTGACAGTAACTACTTTATCAAAACTTAAAGGCCCACTGCTTGTGATGAACTCAAAGGAGGACCAAAGAGGTGAGTGCAATGAATCGGCGTGAGCTAATTTGATATGGCTTATATAATTCACCTATGTGGAGCCCAATTACCACTGAACCCTATGGGGCCATAAGCGCATGGTTCAGCTCATTTCATGGTCATGAGAAAATTAATATGGAAGGGCAGAAATTTCTATCATTCCTAATGTAATTATTTAGACATACCATCTTTATTTTTTTGCTATGTATTTCTTTGACATGAGCCATCCACTACTTTCATTAACCAGCCATTTTTTTATCCCACGCCAATTCTTATGAGTTGCAAAAAAATTAACAAATAAAGCTTTATGAAGTTACATAAGCAAAATAATAAGTATTAAAGAGTCACTTAATAAAAGAAAAAGAGGGTACCTCACCACCATTAATGCCTGCTTCATAGCAGGGTTTCAAACTTATTGCACGTTCAAGATAAGGTCTCCAGTGACCAGTGAGTAAATCCCTCCTGATCATTTCAACACCACATTGATAATACTAAAAACAAAACACAAGACAGTTACTATCTTGTAAGGCCTTCAACAAAAAGACAATGAAGAGAACAGGAAACTAAAACAGAAAAAGTCAATTGAGTACCTCAAGCATATTTCTCAAAAAAGGTTCTTCATTGAAATAATCTCTACGTACAAAGACAAAGGGACACTTGTATGCCAGGGCTTCACTAACGGTGCCATATCCAATTTTTCCTAAAATAACAAAATGCAATCATATTAACTCTTTCCTCAAATCCAGCTTTGCAGTTATGCAAGTTTCATACTGACCAAGCATACAGTCACATGCTGCAATAATGTCAGGAGTATATTCATCTTTAGCAAGTCTTCTAAAGTTTGGTGGAAGGTCCTCATTTTCAGAAGCACCACAAACCTATATCACGAAAGCAAGATATGACAAATAATACAAGTAAAATAAATGAATAACATTTTAATGAGACAATGATACAAAACAGAGTGGTGGAAGAAGTACCAGGCACAACCAACCAGAAGGTAAGAAATCCTCCTTTATCTTCCATCCTGCCGGCTGGAGATAAGACAAGAGTTATTAGAGACAGAAGTCAGATGGTGGACGTGACTTTGTTTAGAGTCTTTAGACCCAAAGATTCCATGACACAAACACCAGAAAAATGTAAAATTTACAAGTATCAGATCATATATGACCAAAGAACAACGACAAACTAGTACTGGCAATAACAATCCGGTAAAATATCTTTCTGAGAACTATAGACTCTATTACAAATTCATGTGATGTGACTACAAGGATGATAATTATAATGATACATAAATACAAGCACTAAAGATTTTACAGAATATGAAGATCCACAGCATGCAAGACCATTTAATGGAAAGATATCATAATTCGTAAGTTAACCATGGCATATAACTCGCATGAGCTGATTATACCGCAATTGATTTTGGTGAATATTGAAAGGTGCAGTTTTAGAACCTCACAATCTCAATTAAAATAATGTGTAGACTTTGGTTGAATTTGTCTTTCCATCCCACCAAATAGGAAAGCTTGCCAAAAGTTCAAATGTACTTATGAGAACGATGAAGTAAAAACCCAAACATGCCATCTATCTTGAGTTTCACATTAACAAAATACATCATTACAAAATTGCAGCATTCCAGAGGTTCACACAAACAAAATACATCATTACAAAATTGCAGCATTCAAGAGACCAAGTACATGGGCATTACAATGACAAGAATAAGAGACACAAGTAAAAGCATTTTTTATTACCCATATAAAAAAAATATTAAAGTTCTTCTTAAAAGAGGGTATTAAGCAATCACCTGCCCACCAAAGTTGAGAATAACTAGCTTCACATCATCGGGTACCTCAAGTTCCTTCCTCACCTTCAACAAGCAAAATTACAAGCACATAGATTAGGAGTTGAATCATCGAATGGAATAGATCCACAGAGGTTTGGGAGGTAGTACCTCTTTTGCAGATTTGTGCAACCTCCTCACCACCAGAGGGACATCAATAACATCACGAAATGCAGGCACTGTAAATAGTAAGAGATGCCATAATTCTCATTAATCATTTTCAACACCAAATTTATGCGGGCATTCAAATAATGGTAGGCTATCAACATGAAATTAAGTAATAATTGACATACTTGGGCAATATCCCGGGAGACGAATAAGGAACTCGCAATGGGAATAGTCCTCAGCTATCTGCATCAATGTATATACAACTACACTTATTTATCATGCTTCAAGCACAAAACATAGCAAACACAAAACACCAAAAATAAGAGCATAATTTCCAATTTAAAATTTCTACTTCCATTCAACCCATTGGTATGCTTTATAACTTTCACATTAGCTTTACCAACCAAGAGCATAGATGAAATCCAAATATTCTGATTAGTTTCAGCTTTGTTTGAAAATTTCAAATTTTGATCAACGTTTCGTGGAAAATAAGTATAACATTTAATTTTCAGGGTTATTGACTAACTACTAGTCCATGCAAGAAAGGTGGAGGAAGAGCAGAGGGAGGCATCAATTTATTTGTGAATTCTGTCGTGCTCTTCTTCAAACTTGATAGCATAGAAATGTTAAAAAGTATTGAGTAAAATATAGATATTTGTCAAGTTCTATACAAGTGACTAGATGCCAAGCATAAATTACTTCTAAACAAAATGAATCATTTCTAAACAAACATCAGCACAAACAATCCATAATGAAACTCTCAAACACTAGAAATGACCGACTTCAGCAATAGGCTACCAACACCCAAAAGACGGAGGATCAGGATAGCGCAAATTACTAGTGTTTGATCTATTCAATTCACATGTCATTCATATAACGAGGACTTCAAAATAGCATTTGATGTAAGGTAGACAATCAGAAACCTTTAACATTTCTCTCAAAAGAACACTTAAACTGAATAATTGTATTTCTTGATACAAAAGACTGAACACTAATCCCTATTTGTAGGAATACAAAACCTCTATCCTAAGTAAATAGGGAAACTAGGAAACAAATCATGATAAAAACTAAATAATATAGAAACTAATCCTAGATGATAATCTAAGATATTCTAAGATTATAAACTGATCTTACGAGATAAACTAGGATAATATGAAGATATTATTAGATACTTTCCTATATTCTAACACTCTCCCTCAAGTTAAAGCTTACTAAGTTTTAAGCTTGTTATAAATATACCCTTTGAAATTGAAAACATAACATTGCCACAGAACTCACTCCAAAAGAATCAAGAACCTCAATTTTGGGAACAAACATCAAATGCCAAAATAGGCAAAAGCTTAACCATTAAGCAGAAGCAACAACTCAAGGCTTGACCACTTAACAGAAGCAAGCCAAAAAACTCAAAATTGTCTTCAAAGAGGAGTCCGAACTAGGACCACAAGTTGAAAGGGGGAAACACAAACAAGCTAGAAGCAAAACCAAACTACAACAATATTGGGCCAGCGCTTACTCCTACAACTGAAGCCATGATTGAAAGGTGTCACCACATCAAACCAAACCAAACTAGACCAGCGCTCACTCCGGCAACTGAAGCTCAAACTTGAAGGTGTCACGACTTCAAACAAAAGAATATGTTAGGCCAACACTCACTCCGGTAGCTGAAACCTTAACTGGAAGTGTCACAACTTCGAAACAAACTTAAACAATATTGAGTCAGCGCTCACTCCGGCTGCTGAAGCTCAAACTAGAATGGATGATGGTGGCACAACTTCATCGAAACAAAATATGCAGCGGTTTCTGATGGGCCGGCGCGTGTCCGTGGTGGAGCTCCTACCGCGGCGGCAGCAGCAGCTGCAGTTGCAAATCAATGGTGTTCCTTGAACACCTTGAGACCAAACTGGAAAAGGAAAATAGGGCTGGCCTTGACGGCGGCTAAACCCAAAGACGAGGAGCTAGGATTTCGGACCTTGCTCTAGATACCAACTTAAACTGAATAACATTGTATTCCTTGATACAGAAGACTGAACAAAAATCCGTATTTATAGGGACACAAAACCTCTATCCTAATTAAATACGAAAACTAGGAAATAAATCATGATAAAAACTAAATAATATAGAAACTAATCCTAGAAGATAATCTAAGATATTCTATTCTAAGATTATAAACTAATCTTACAAGATAAACTAGGATAATATCAAGATATTATTAGATACTTTCTTATATTCTAACAAGAACAAACATATGGAACAAGATAACTTCCTATGAAGAAGATTGAGTCACCTGCCAAACTATTGAACGATGATGAAGTCCAGCGGCCATGACATACTCTGCATAGATGAAGTCCCAACTGAAATCACAAAGATATGGAATGAGGGTATTTATGGATAATTACAGTCTTACAGACACAAACACGGACACACACACACATATAGAGAGAGGGACAGAGAGAGATTTATCTCCCAATTACGAACTAAAACATTTACTCTTGGACATACAATTGCATTTAAAGTTTCGATTGCTGGTAGAGAGTAGTTAAGGCATTGAACTAGAAAGTAAATCGATATCCCCAGAAGCAAATTAAAATTGATGCCTAGAATGCATTTGAAAGAATAAAAAGATGAAGAGACAAAGCTCATGAAAGTATTTTTGGTTGCTAAGTTTTCTATCATAATGGCATCAACGGCAAACAGCATATACGCTTCCAACCTATGTTGGTTTTACCTTACCCATTAACTGTAAGTAACCAAAAAGAAATAGCATTAAGAGGAAAAAAGGGCAGTCTACATGACTTACCTGAAATTGGTCACACAAACAGAGCGAATGCCAGCATCTGCTGCCGCGCGACATGCAACTGGTACAACATCAGAGACCTGTTTTCTCATGTTAGCTTTACAAGGTTCCACCAAGTATAACGTATTTATTTAAAGTTGTTCTGAGCCGAAATTAAATTCATAATATTATTTTTTTCTGCTTGTTGGCTCTTAGTCATATGATGGTTTCCCTTCAATTTGACTTGCATCCGTCCAAACATTATTAATTACTTATCAGTTTCTCCTTTCATTTCCATTTCCGATCAAAAAGGGAAGGGAAGAATGTTTCACGTACCACCAAGTCAGCCTTGATAGAGTTCAGCCACTCTGTTTCTATTGCCAGGATTTTAGCACGGGGCTTCACTGCTGTTTCAGAATACTAACATAGACAAATACAAAGCAAGGGATCAGCCACAGAGAGAAACAAACAACATAGAAGCAACTACATCAAAGCATTACAGCTATATATAATCAAATAAGCAATGACATTCCAAAATACCTTCTCCAAAGAAGCAAGGCGATCGACAGTCAAAGCATCCGCCTGAACAGCTCCACAGTCCAAAAGCACCTATTTCGTACAAAAGGATAAATATGTGCTTCAAAAGCAGGTTCTTTTTAATTTGTAAAACAAAGCATTATACTCAGACAACACTGAAGTGCAGCTTTGAGAATACAAATTCTCACAAACAGTTAAAAGCAAATCCACTGAACATGCAACAAACTGTAATCATCTGGACTAATTTCTACCTTTTTTAATTACATAAAACTAAAAGAACAAAACTTACATCAAGTTCTAATGGACAAGTTCATCATGTGCTAGACACAAAAAAGCAGTTTTCTTTTTAAAAGATGCAACTGCACAGTTTTTTAATGCATTTGTTGAGACAGTTTTGATAATTGAATTATATTTTCAGAAAAGAACGAGACCAAAGTTTTGTCCAAACTAAAACTACCTTTTTATACCCAAATCATGTGGCTTTTCACAAGCTACAAGGATAGGCTATATACATGCATTTAGCTATTACTTTTTCCTTATTAAAAAACATGTCCAATAGTATTAATTTGACTAGATTATGAACATTCCCATTTTGGGAACCATTAGAATGACACCTTTGAATTAAAAAAAAAAAAATCCACCTCGCTTTTTATCCTTTAAAATAAAAAAATTAAAAAAAAATGAATAGACAAATTCACCTTGCGAATGAATAATCTAGGAGACTGTATTTCAGAGGTGAAAACAAAATCAGGAGCACCAGTTACCACATGCACATCATGCCCCGCATGGATCAAATGCCGCACCACCTACACGTTCAAAAATTCACATCTAATCATAACAAAACAAAATGATCCCTTCAACGCATGTGAAAAAAATCAAATTTTATTCTTCTATTATCAATTGTCCATAGCCAAAACTAAAAACCTAAAAACAAAAATCAATTCTTAAAAAAGGAGATGAATTGAGAAAGGAAAAAAAAAAGAGAGAGAGAGAGAAACCTCGGTGACTCGAGTGGCATGGCCAAAACCATGACCAGTAACGTAATAAGCAAAGACGAGGTGTTTTCTGGAAGCGGAGACTCCATCACTTTCTTGCTCGATCCTCATTTTGCCGTGGCTGGTTCAAGTTCTTTCTATTCACTCTCTAATCTATTGTTGAAGAATGGAAGATAAATTAAATTAGTAAATAAACAATTGGATTACCTATTTATTGTTATTTTTTTAATTTAATAGTATTTACTATATTTGAGAATCATGATCCTAATAGGGACAACGGGTGAAGATTTGAGCTGGTGATGATGAGGATGATGAGGCTGTTACAGAGGATAGGGATGAGTTAGGGGAGACAGAGGATTGAGTTGCGTGCACAACTTTGTTCAAAATTTGGATATGGCAATCAGTTAGTTAGGCTTTTGATTTTGCATACCAGGGGGAGCGTTTGAAATTAGACGTATATCGCTGTCTGTTGAGTTTTTTTTTTTTTTTTTAGTTTTCGGCTTAAATCCGGTCCCGTCACTTTTTTTAGTTGAATATGGTCCCTAATTTTATTTTCGGTCAAATAAGTCTTTTAAGTTTTTAAGTTAGGCCAACTAGGTTCTTTTCGGCCAAATAAATCCTTTAAATTTTTAAATTAGGTCAAATAAATTCTTTAAGTTTTTAAATTGGGTCAAATAAGTCATTGCTACGTATGACTTATTTGACCCAATTTAAAACCTTAAAAGACCTATTTAATTTACTTTAAAAATTTAAAGGATTTATTTAAAAAATAAAATAAAATTAAGAGACTAAATTAAACTTAAAAAATAAGTTAAGAAAATAAAAGTGGATTTAAGCGTTAGTTTTTATTGTTGTTGAGAGTGTCGAGGTTGAGGGATGAGGATTGAACCTGCTTATTTGGTGGATATGTGGGCCCATCTTCCGTGGAAATGTGGAAAGCAATGTTGTCGGGAGCAATGTCACCAGCAAGTGAAAACGATGGTTCAATCGGAAAAAAAGTGTGGTATAAATAAGCTATAAACTAGTTTATAGTTGAAAAGTTAACTGATAGTTTATAACTAATTAAAATTTAAATATTTAGTAAAATTAGTTGTTTAACTAATTGATAAATATAAAATAACATAAAAGCATAAGAGGTTAGCTTTATTTTAGATTTTAAAAATGATAAAGAATAAAATAATGAGGATAAAAATAGAAGAACAGATAGAAAGCTATAAGCTCAGATGCTACTTCAAGGCTCGATTTGATAAGGCCAAAAAACTAGCTTATAGTTTATTATACTAGCTTATAAGCTTGTTTAGTCGAAGAAAATATGTTCGGTAAGTAAGTTTTTCACACTAGCTTATAGTATTTTTTGAGATGCTACTTGAAGTAGTATCTAAGCTTATAGCTTTTTATCTTTTCTTTCATTTTTATACTCATTATTTTATTCTTTATCTTTTTTAGATTTAAAATAAAGATAAACTCTTATTCTTTTATGTCATTTTATATTTATCAATTAATTAAACAGCTAATTTTATCGAACAATTCAATTTTAATCAGCTAGTTTTTTTACTTATAAGATATCTGCTATTAGCTATAAGCTATCAACTAGTTTTTCAGCTATACGCTAGCTTATAGCTTATTTTTACCAAACCGAGCCAACATATCAAAAAAAAGCTATAGGCTCGGTTTGGTAAGATCAAGAAGTTAACTTATAGCTTATTAGACTAGTTTATAAGCTTTTTTAACCAAATAAAAGGTGTTTGGTAAGCAAGCTTATCACACTAGCTTATAGCTTTTTTGAGATGCTACTTGAATTAGCATCTGAGCTTATAGCTTATAGCTTTTTATCTTTTCTCTCATTTTTATCCTCATTATTTTATTCTTTATCCTTTTTTCAAATTTAAAATAAAGATATTTTTGTCATTTTATATTTATCAGTTAGTTAAACAACTAATTTTACTAAACACTTCAATTTTAATTAACTAGCTTTTCAGTTATCAGCTATAAGATATCAGCTATAAGCTAGCTTATCAGCTATAAGCTGGCTTATAGCTTATTTTTACCAAACCCAACCATAAGCTAGTGTGATAAGCTTACTTACCAAACACATTTCTTTCGATTAAACAAGCTTATAAGTTAGTCCAATAAGTCATAAGCTAGCTTCTTGGCCTTATCAAACCGAGCCCAAGTAGCATATCAAAAAAACTGTAAGCTAAGCTTACTTACCAAACAAATTTTCTTCGACTAAACAAGTTTATAAGCTAGTCCAATAAGCTATAAGCTAGCTTATTGGCCTTACCAAACCAAGTCTGTGTATAAATCTTCTTTTTTATACTACGTCCCTAAATATAAGCCCCTTTTGACCAAAACACACAAATTAAGAAAATTAATTAACTCATTTAATTTGTCTATAATGTGTACTATTTTTTCAAAACTACCCTTCAATTATTGACTTAAGAAAGAGAAATAGTCACCCCATTTACTATTGACTACAAAAAACAATGTAAATTAATCCGGGGTATTCCTGTAAAAAATAATTAATTCACCTAGTAATTTGGAAATGTGCTTATAAAAAGGGGACAATTTTTTTTTCCACAAATGGTGTTATATTTAGGGACGGATGTAGTATTAATGAAAAAATTGTGCTCTCCTCCCACTTGTATTTAAATCTACACTCTTCATCCTAAAAAATAAATAGGTATTTTATTTTATTGTATTTATTTTAATATAATCAAGTTTATTATGCATATTTTTCTTTGTTTTTAATTCTTAATATCATTAACATATAATTAAAAACCTCGTTTAATCAATTATAGAATAATAAAAAACTAAAATAAAGATTTCTGGCAAAATTTTTAAGTAAATAAAATAAAATAGGTATTTAAAACTTGATGTTATCTCCCAGAGTTATAAAATTAATAATAAAGTGTTCAAAATTGTTCACCAAAAATATTGAAAGTAATAAAGAAAGGAAATTTTTTGCCAGAAGTATTGTTCAAAGTTATTCATCGTCATTTAAATAGGTGTTACTATTAAAATGAATTAAAACGTAATACACATTTATGTACCAGGGAATGAGAGTACAGATTTTAACATAAGAAAAGAGGGGAGTGTAGTGTTTCTTAAGGGAGGAGTGTAATTTACCTTATAGTAGTGTATTGGCTCATGCCTAAGACATGGGTATTGACTAAACAGTATTTATCTTTTAATTTTTCAACTGAGTTTTTTTTATTTTAAAGTTTAATAAAATTATATGTTAGTAAATATGAATATGTGAATACCTATATAGTTTTATTATATATAATGTATATATGTCTTATATTATCACAAGTGTTATGTTTACAACACTTGCGATAATAAAATGATTGAGGTTTATACGTTGGAGTCGAGCTTCTAAGGATCCGGATCCAACCTTTAGAGGAGTCGGATCCGACCCGAATTTAGTTCCTCTAAAGTGGGTAGAGAATAAAGTAAGTAATCTAACCGTTTATGAGAAAAACAAGGGTTGGTATTAACTACACATGCATAACAAATCACCCTTGATTTTCTCATAAACGGTTGAATTACTTATTTTATTCTCTACCCACTTTAGAGGAGCCAAATCCAGGTTCTAATTATGTATATGGCTTATGCAAAAAGTCGCTAATAAAAAATAAAAGTTGTTTTTGAAATCTATAAAATTTTAAGGTAGAGATGAATATTGAGATGAAACCAATTGAAACATAATAATTTAGGATTTGGTAGTTGCACATGGATATGCGCTCAACCTCAATTGTACTTGTGTGCCCTAGGTGGATTTTAGTGTGTATTTGACTATGTGTTTGACTTTTTGGTTATGTATTCGCTTTCTGTGTAACCATGTGCTTGCTAGAGAGTAAGTTTTGAGGTTTAGTAGGCTGGATGAAGTTAGAAGAGTGCTTAATAGGGTTTTGGTATGAGCCTTAGAAGCCTCGCAAAGTTTGAGAACGATTGGAGTCGGGATTAGGGTTTTTGTGGGCTCGTATCCTTGAGCGAGCGTGAGTTTTTGAACGAGTAATTGAGACTTTGAATCTTAGTTCCTTAGGCCTTTAGATGTCCTTTTATGTTTATAATCATGTTTAAGTGTTAGGGTATCGAGTTCTGGATCACACGAACATCGAAATCGAAGAAATCGCACGAAAACGGACAAAACTGTGCAAAAGCGCGTGGAGCGCGTTGGTGTATGGTGCATAGCTGCTCCTGGTCCTTTTGTGACACGTGGCGGGCGGTCCAATCAGGAGATGACACGTGGTGGACATGCAAGAGAGTACTTCAGCGTGAAGAAAGCCATGCGAACGCGCATAGGACGCGCGCGAGGTGCGCAGGCAATCTAGGACGCATGCGCTGAGCACTAGAGCGAGCGCTAAGCGCCCCCAGCAACCCCATTTCACCTATTTAAGCCATTATTTCACCCAATCCTGTTCTTTCACTTTCACCTACAAGTATCACGACCTTAAACCTGTTCTAGGACCAGGAGACTCCATTTTTGAGTTTCCAAGGTATTGGTGATCCAATCTTAGGTAGTTTCAAACACCGGTTCATCAATCCGACGGTGTCGACTCGTCTGTTTCTGTTTGGGCTTTCTAGGGTTTATCTCCGATCACCGTTTCATTGAGGTAAATCTATACCCTTCTATTATTGGCTACTGATTTTAGTATATGGTTTCAGATTCTCAATTGTATTTTAGATCCTCGGCCCGATCAGCCTATGTTTGGACCCTGATTTGACCGTGTAGGTACCGAACAAGCTAAGGTTTTGCCGAAACTCCCAGAGGAGGTTCCTTGGGCTAGGGTTTTGGGTGTGGTGGTACGCGTGTTAGTAATCTCGGTTACTCCGAATTCTAGGTAGGAGAAAGAATGCACTTTCATTGGGTTTTGTTTAGTAGAAATGATTGTTTGACATGTGTAGGGTGACCTAAGCCCTATCAGGGGTTGATGTCAGTAACACCTAAGGATAGGGGTTACGGTCTGTCACATCTAAGAATAGGTGTGGTAGACCCATTAGCCAACATAGGTTTTACTTATTATTATTAAATGTGATTGTCTGATAATATGATTAATTATAAGTTGTGTTGTATATGCCATATGTGGGTAGTAACATGCTTAGAGTGATATGTTTAAAGTACATTATATGTGGATATGTGTTATATGTTGTCATAGCATACTAAAATGATTATGTGTAATTCTTAATATGATCTAATATGATTATAGGGGCATTTTAGGGAATGAGTGAATAACAAGTTATGAGGCATATGATTATGAGGTGTTGGATGCATGAGCATGATACATTAGTGACCACTCCATTCTTAACGGGAATGTGAAGTGGAGAGGATCCCTAACGGGAAAGGGGGATACCTCGCTTAGCATGTTAGATCCACTCCGTCCCTATCGGGAATGGGGGAACAAACGTCCCTATCGGGAAAAGGGGAGGAGGGTCCCTATCGGGAAAGGGGGAGGAGGATCCCTATCGGGAAAGGGGGATACCTTGTGGACTAGGCTAGCGTCGTCCTATCTCTATCGAAAAAGGGAGGCGACAGTCCCTAACGGGAAAGGGAGACGACAACCCTAACGGAAAAGGGGGTTCGCCAACGCAGCGACAGTAGTAAGAAAATATACACAAACTCATAGGGAGACATGGGGTAAGTGGAAGAGGGTAGCTAGATCCAGTCTATAATATATGTGATTATCTGTGTGAATTGTCTTACTCTCATTCTACTTTTCCATTTGCCGCTTTATAATGGATGTGTTGTTATTACCTCCTTGTGTTTGCATGCTTGTGTGTATATGTATTATTTTTATGTTAAACTTTGTTGAGGAAGATGCAGCCCCAGCCTCATCCGATGGAGCAGTTCCTCCTGATGCATCCTTCGATGCTACAGCCTCCAAGGATCCCCGTGTGGGGGGGATTTTGAGATTCATTATCACGACTTCGACTGCATGAGTTGGGAGGTGGACCATGCACGTCAGGCAGTTATTTACACAGGCACCATCTCCATTTACTTCCGGATTCCAGGCTTTTCGATTGTCAGCTTCTCAGGAGACTTCCGCATATGCCAGAGGCTTCCATTTGCTCAGATGTGGTAGGCACCAGGGTTTCCACCTGATTTTGGTTATGGAGGGTATCCCACGATGCCTCCACAACCGATGCCAGTGTCTCCTGCCAGTCATCAGAGTGAGTCTAGCCACAGAGGGAGACAGAGAAGTAGGGGTGGAGCGACTGTTGGGCCATCCCCTCATATGACTACTCATGATTACAGACGTCTGTTTCCGAGGTGAGTAGGATCTCAGAGAGGGAGCTCTCAGTATCCCCCTCGTTGAGGTGTTTGGTTATGTTGGTCAGGAGTCTTCTCTGATGTTTATGTTCTTTTGTCTTGTTTAGATGAGGCGCGGGTTAGCCTCATAGGTTTTATGTTTTGGATGACTGTATTTGTACTATTTACATTACACACACTTATCGCCCTCTAATAGTATGCTATATATATATATATATATATATATATATATATATATATATATATATATATATATGCGTGTGTGACACTTAGTTTATTTCCCTATGACGCGTCGTTGTCTTATTTATGTTTTAGTTTTTAATTCCTTCGTATTTTCACGTAAGCATATTCACGTTAATTAGCGAGTTAAGTTAATTATGTATAGTAAAACATAGATAGGACAGCGCGGTGTTACACCAAACCCTAGGTAGGGACCGAAATGCAAATTTTCTGTTAAGAGGGGTATCATAGCAAAAAATATGTTTATGAAATCCTTATTCCTTTATGCGTTTTTTTAAAAAGAAAACATGTTAATACAATTCTTTTTTTAAGACAATATAATAAGAAATAATTCCTTTTTTTGGGATCAAAATTTTATTCTTTAAGGTTTTAATTTTTACTTCTGTATTAATAAAAACGAAACAATAATAAATACAAAATGGTGGATTTCTGGAAGTTATTCTTTTTGAAATACAGTGTTTCAAATATTTTCCTTTTTTAAATAATTTTTTTTCTTATAATAGACAATAAATAGAAATCCTTTTGGGAAATAATTCATTCAATGGCAAACAAATTTTTTAATCAATCAAAGGTACCATTTTTATGGTGCTAACACCTTCATTAAGCATAATGAACTCTCGAACTTATCTTTGGTTTGAAAGATCCTTTTTTTTTGTAAATATGTGAATAGGTTTTCCAATGTTTTCCTATAAAAATAAAAAAATAAAATATTGACGGCGGTTCCATTGTAAATTTTGGGTGGTTGTCACACCTAGTATTATCATATTTAGATTTCATTTTTCCGCCATGCTTGCAAGAAACTGGTCAGAACTCCCTATCCATTTTTTGAATGTATCCAATATCAAACAATGATCATTGAAATATTGAGAACAAGTTACAAAATTTGAACTTGACACCTTCTTAGTGATATTATAAAAAATTTACATGAATTTAACAAAGTATCTTGCAATATCCTAATTAAGGCTTAAGGCTGACAATGAATCGAACCAACTCGAAAATAGTTCGAGACTCGATTCGACGATCAACTCGATAAACTTTGTTCATGAACCTAATGAGCTGAAATTGAGCTCATTAAATAAATGAGTTGAACTTGAGCTATGTATAGTTCGACTCGTTTGGTTTATGAACCAGCTCGATCTCTATGTGTGTGTGTGAGATATTAGTTGTACCTAAATACTAGTTGTACATTAATATTTATGCATACATCATATTATATTATTTATTTAATATATGAGAATTTTTTATTGTGTTATTTATTTATTGCACTGTTAATCATATGCGCAATCCTGCCATATGATTAAAGGACAACAATATTACATAATCAAAATCAATATCACAGATAAAACTTCTAGTAACACTGGAGATAAAAAGGTCAATGTCCTAAAGATCTAAAAACCAGACAACTGCTATTAGCATAGATTAAAGTGGGAGAACAAAGAGAGATATGTACCAGATAGATGAGGGAGACGTGGGTAGATCGATACACAATGCTATTTACTAGACCAAATGCAGAAGAAGTGCTTTGAGTGAAACTACTATTCTCATAGATTGAAGTGATTCGACGAGATGGATAAAGAAGAAGAAGGAGAAGGAGAAGGAGAAGAAGAAGAAGAAGGAGAAGAAGGAGAAGTGGAGGAGGAGACGTGTTAGAGAGGTACACTACAAAAAATGCGCTAATTTGCGGCGTTTTTTTTTTTCATTTTGAGGGGGTTTTCGACCTCCGCTAAATGATTTGCGGGGGTTTTGAAAACCGCCGCAGTTACGTTCGCCGCAATCTATTTGCGGAGGTTTTTTGGAACCGCTGGTACGCGACATATATTGCGGCGGTTTTATTGCGGAGGTCGAAAACCTCCGCAAAATGTAACGCTGACTACAGCTTTATGTAGTTATTTTGTGGGGGTTTTTAACCTCCTCTAATTGCCAGTCATGAGTTCTAAAACTCCCCATCAATATTTTCATTTGTAATCAAATTTTTGAATTGATCGGTGATTTTATTATTTGCTTCCCATTATTATATATCTTGCTATTAATTTGTTACAAATTATATCTATTTTCTAATACTCTATTCCAACAAAAAAGAAATAATTTGTTGTAATTGCAAAACATAAAATAAATTTTATAATAGTACTTACAAAATCTATTCAAAATATATAACCATAATTGCACTCCAAATATAATCCATAATATATTGTACTCCAAATATTTGTTGTTCATAAGAAGTCTAATATAGAACTCCATAAGAAGTCTAATACTAAAAGAACTTAAATATCTTCAAGCATTGCTAGCACCAGATGATCCTCTTACATCCAAAGGCGAATTAGGCTCGCTTGCAGCATCTGTTGGCTGAAATAACAAAAAAAAATACTTAGTTAAAATACTTAAAATTACTATTAAAATATTCAAAATGATGTTACAAGCATGAGCAGTAAACAACAAGATCATGGAATTGAAGGTTTCACAAAGACCATTTAACCAGAAAAATATTTCATGTTTCAGCAATTGATCAGCTTTCTTCACATCAACCAACTCAGAAATTCATTAATTAGGCTGGTCATTCTAGTTTATAATTAAAGATAAGAATGCAGATATGCAACAGCCATCACAACACATTATTAAAGTTAATACAAACTAGATAAGATTTAAAGTCTTGAAATAGCTACTAGCTAGTTTCATTGTCAATAATAACAATCTAATCTCAAACACATCAAGTCCTAATTGCTAGCTTGAACAACCAATTGTTACATAGATAACTATTGTCTCATTATATAGATAACCTTCCTATGACATAAAAAAGAGTCATACTTGAACACAAATCCAGCATCTATGATCTCAGAATATAGTACTTATGAAAACAAGCTAAGTCCCTGAACTTCAAAATTTACAAGGAAAGATAAAGTGTTTCACAATAAGTCTCATTCATTCTCCTTTGTTGATAAAGTTTATTGTAAAATTTCAGGTAGACTACATATTAGGAGAAAGGCCACTTAAGATGGGATATGCACCAAAAACAAAACAAAGACAATAACAATATGACCATATCAAAACCAAAAACAAAAACAGCTACAATAATCACATCAAAACCAAAAACAGCCACATAATAACTAATAATAATAGCCATAATAACAGTCATATACTGTCATAAATATTAGAGCAATAAGTATTGAAGTTCCTGACATATATGCTCTTTATATCAATTTGGCATATAGAAAAATATTGACCATAAGATTCATACAAGTACTTACATTTGATGAACCAAAGAAGCCAAGTAATTCTTCAGGGATCCTTCCTTCTTTCATTATCATATAAGCTTTAAGTGCTCCCATGGTGCTTTGAACTTGGGATTGCAAGTCGGTGTACTTCTCTTGCCAAAAATTAGAAGATGATGTAGCAACATCGGATGAAGAAAGACTCAAATTAGAAAGTCGGAGTCTAGTATTCCTAAATGTATTAGTAGGAGCTGCTCCAATACCCATGGACCGCACTCTCCCAGAGTGCTCAGGTCCCAACACTCTACCAACCACATCATTAGGAGAAACCTCTGATTCATTACTGCTTTGAGTCAAACCCACTTCAATTTGTTCCTATGAGCATACAAGGTTATCAAGTTTAAAACTATTATAGTTAAATTCAAAGAATGAAACCTAAAAGACAATATATTTCAAGTTAAACTTACCATTATATCCTTTGCTGCATCATTTACAACTGATCCATCCTTTTTTTTATGTGTTTCAATATACAATTGTCCACGACTAGGTTGCTTTCCGGTTTCCAAAAACTATAACAAAAAAAATTGTTACAATATGACAAACAAAATAGTAAAATCTATCGAGTTTATATAATTACCATCTCACGCCGTTTTCGAGACAGAGGTTTAGAACCACCGGTATGAGGAATCAGTTGCTTGCTTCGTATGTGTTTATTTTTTTGACAAATCTCCTATGAACAAATAAATACAAATTTATGTATTAATCAAATAATTGACTAAAACAATAAATCAATCAAAGTAATCATATTTGCACCTACTAATGTTTGTGGTTTTAGACGATAGTTAACAAATTGTATCCATTGATCTTTTTCTATACCGGTTGGCACATTACTTGTGATTTCATCTCTAGTTTTTGTTGGATCATAAAACTCCCACCATAATTTTTGTCTACTTGCAGCCCACTTCTTCCCAATGCTAAGTTTGCAATATCGTTGTGCAATGGCTTCAGTAGTCCTAAAACAAAATCGAGGCTTCCAAAAATACAATGTTAGTTTTTATTTATTCAAATAAATATATTAAATTTGATAAACATTGGAAAGTATACATGCATAGTGCTTATACCTTAATGTCTGTTTCATAACAATCTGTAAAATAAGCTTTTGTACAGCCAGCTGGTCCAGACCACTTATCAAAACTTATTGGAAACAATTTGCAATCAGTTGCTAATGTTCCACAATATCCTGCGAGCAAGCCTTGTGCCTCACCATATGGAGCACCTTGGCAATCAAAGTACACAATTATACGCTGCCCTCTAGGTAAGTTGTTGACTTCCTTAACCTTGACTTTGATCTTCTCAATAGCTTCTCTTGGGTCTTTAACAATAAAAAATTCATTTAGCCAAAGAAATAATAAAAACGATTATGTCAAATGAAAGAAAATATGACAGATATATATACCTATTGCTTCAACAGTCCAATGTTGTGTAGATTCGCGTCCAACATACTGCCTAGAGGGTTGAGATTGTTGTGAAATTTCAGTTGATGAGGAATCTGTTGGTGTTGTCTCATTCAATGCATCATCTAATGAGTCTTCAACTAGTGGTGAAGACTCTCTAGGATTTGACACTGGTGAAGGGTGAGTAGGAGCTTGACTTGGAGGATGTGTTACAGATTGTGTTTGAGGTGAAGACTGAGGTGGAGCTTGAGTGGCAGTATGTCCTGGACATTGAGTTTGACTTGGAGGATGTGTTGCAGATTGCGTTTGAGGTGAAGACCGACGTGGAGCTTGAGTGGGAAGATGTCCTGCACACCGAGTTTGAGGTAAAGAACGAACTGGAGCTTGAGTAGTAGGATATGTTGGACATTATGTTTGACTTGGAGGATCAGCAGACTTAAGTGGATTTTGGAAACGCTTGGACTTTGGCATGACTGCATATAAATGAAAAAGGAGAAACATCAGATGTGAAATGCAAATCAATATATTGTAAACAACATTTTATCTATAATGTTGTAATTCAGCAATATTGTAAGCAGTGAACCTGAGCAAATAACTCTGTCCCAAGAGTAACTGCTTACAGTAGAAGTTTTATCACTTGCAATCACAATAGAAGTTTTATCACTTTTTCTTTATCAACTTATATAACACACACAGTATGTGAATGTGATGATTCAGATATGATTTTTCTTTAAGGTTTTCTCTGTATGCAAGAAATTGCTCTAAGGGATTAAGAATTAAGAGTCTGATTCATTTGTCTAGTTTGGTAGTCATTCTCCAATGCAAGGCTCTATTAACTTTGATTTCTCTGTATTTTTTTTGTTTTCCTTTTCTGTTTCCAGTTCTTCTTAATTATAGTTAGGGAGAGGTTTCAATTTTCCAATTGGAACGCTCTACTCAGCGGTACTGGTAGTTTCTTTAGCTGTATTGCTTTAACTTGCATTTTATGATTGGAAAGTTCAATATAAACAATTATACGCAAACACATTCTCTAGCACAAATCCATTGAATTTCTAGACAAGAAAGAGAAGTGTGTTCTGCTCATAGAGAAGAAAAGAACGTAAACAAGACAAATGAAGAGAAATAAATGTTTCTGATAAACGATGGGACAAGTCACTGTGTAGCAGAAAAATTGAAAAATATGAAACAGAAGAGAATTGAAGAGAAGAAAAAAGGAGGAGGAAGAACAATGGAGTGAATGAGATAACAACAGATCTTCATTAATGAATGAGAAACAATGTAGCAGGTAAATGAATGACAATTGCAATTTAGGATGTGCAACCACTACAAAAAAATCAACTTTCAGTGACCAATATATTAGCATGACTTTAAAACAACTAAATGAAAATAAAAAATAACCACAACTTTAACTAGCATGAAACAATTACCTTTACATAATGTACACTATTAACCATACTTTTCTACTCAGACATGTGTGTATTTGTTTCTAAGTCAGCAACAATATTTGAGTCAACTACATCATCATTTAAATGGTTTGTGGCCAATTGCACATACTCATCATTGATGTTACAAAATTGCTCAAGTTGTTGCTCTTGGTACGGCTCGTTTTCATAAATTTCCTCTTCTATTTCTTCTCCCATTTCATACAAATCTCTTGGCTTTAAATGCACGGCAACACTCCATCCCTTATTAACCACATCATCTACATAATACACCATTTGTGCTTGAGATGCCTCAATGTAGGGATCATGATGTTCACGATCACCATTATGAATCAATCTATCAAAATTTACACAATTAAACTTCCAACTATCCTTTTTATACCCTCTATCTCGCGTAGTATCTGCCCATTAGCATTTGAAAAGAATAACCTTAAACTGACCATAGTAGTTAATCTCAATGATATCTTCCAACTTCCCATAATAAGGCAACTCTGCTTGTCTTAAGTTCCTATCAACACTACTTGAAACACAAGATGTGTGGGATGTTAAAAAAACCCCACTATTTTGTGTACTCAAACCCTCTTCTCGAGCCAAAGTTCGAAATTTGAACCCATTAATGTTGTAAGCAGTGAACTTTCTTCCGTTGTCCAACGGACCACGTGCTAGAAATTTTAGATCAGCAGACACAGTATTTATTGTTTCTGGTTTCAAAATCTAGATAAGAAAATTTGTTAGTCCTTTTTTAAAGCAAATGTGACAAATAAGTGTACAACTAATGAATAATCACTTACCAACTTTTGGAACCAATCGGCAAACTCTTTATATACTCTCTTTTCAATCTCTCTAGTTGAAGGTCTTCTTGACCTTGAACTTCTTTTTATGAATTGTCTAAATTCACTACATGAAGTAATCATATTGCAATCAATGCATGTGACTAGTATATTTAAAATATTCTAATAACAAATGACACAAAGTTTATTCCAATTACTCACTCAACATATGGTGCGACTGTTGCACAATTTAGAAGCACATATCGATGAGCTTGTATTTTTTGCATTTGAGTTAACCTGAACATTGAGGAAGCTCCTACTGGTTTACCAAGTTGAGGGAATATGGAGGATGCGTAGGAAGACTCGTTCTCATTTGGGTCATCACAAACACGTCTAGGTCTATTGAATCTTGTCTCTATATCTTGAAGGTATCGAGAACAAAAAGTAAGAGACTCTTCAGCTAAGTAACCTTCAGATATAGAACCTTCTGGTTGAGCCTTGTTACGTACAAAGGACTTTAGATGACCCAATTCCCTACAAAAATGCTGGAGAATTAGCATATATGAGTGGGATATATAGGACAAGATACTTTAAGTTGAAGACATGATTTACCTCTCTACGGGATACATATATCTATAATGCACTGGACCTCCAAGTTTTGCCTCCTCTATTAGATGGACAGTTAAATGAACCATAACTGTAAAGAATGATGGAGGGAATAACATTTCCAAGTAACAAAGGGTAACCATAATGCGGTCTTGAAGAATTTGAAGGTCCGAAAGATTCAAATTTTTACCACAAAGAACTCTAAAAAATGAACAAAACTCTACCAAGACTGCTGTAACATGATTTGGCAATAAATTGCGAATGGCTAATGGTAGCAATTGTTCCATTATAATATGGCAATCATGACTTTTCAACCCCAATATCTTTTGTTGTGCCTCATCAACACATCTAGAAATATTACTTGAGTAACCATCCGATACTCTAACATTCTTCAAAGTTTTAAGAAACAATTTTTTGGTATCACGAGTTAGTGTAAACAAAGCAAGGTGATATGCCCCTTTTTCATCAGGCCAGAGATCACGCCTTATACCCATATCTTGCAAATCTTTTCGAGCATTTAGATTGTCTTTTGATTTAAACTTCTCATGTAGCAAAGTATACAAGACATTATCACATACATTTTTCTCAATATGCATAAAATCCAGATTATGACGCAATAAATTGGACTCCCAATATGGAAGTTCAAAGAATATACTTCTTTTATTCCATTGCTTAGTTGCTTGTCTGGATCTTTTTCCCCTACCACCCAACATTGTTTGTCTCCCAAATGTAACATTTAGATTTTCCACTTGCCTCAAAATGTCAGATCCTGATATTTTTTATGGTGGATTTCGTTCCTCTATGCTTCCATCAAAGCGAACACGGCTCAGTCTAAATCTATGGTTTCTGCTCAAAAAACGACGATGGCCCATAAAACACCACTTTTTACTATGAGGGAGACGACAAGGCTCTGCATCAAAATTACAAGTTGGGCAAGCCAAACCTGTATGCGTGTTCCAACCAGATAGATTACCTAGGCCAGGAAAATCACTAATTGTCCACATAAGAGCTGCTCGCATTCTAAACGCTTCATTTATTGATGCATCAAAGGTGATCACACCATCATTCCATAGCTCATTTAACTCATTTACAAGGGGCTTTAAGTAAACATCTATATTATTTCCCGGCGCATGCTTTCCTGGAATTATCATCGATAAAATGAATGAAGTGTGCTTCATACACATCCAAGGAGGAAAATTATATGGAACCAAAAACACTGGCCAAATGCTATATGCAGTACTTATGGTCCCAAAAGGATTAAAACCATCACTGGCAAGGTCCAACCGAACATTTCGAGGATCCGAAGCAAATTCTGGATGCATCAAATCAAATGTCTTCCATGCCTCACCATCCCTTGGATGCCTTAACGAGCCATCCTTATTAATCTCTGAAGCATGCCATCTCATATGCTCTGCAGTCTTACAACACATAAACAATCTTTGCAATCTTGGTTTTAACGGAAAGTAACGTAGAACCTTTGCAGCTTGCTTTTTCTTTTTCTTGGGGTTCCATCGAGATGTACCACAATTCTTGCATGCTTATAAATCTTTTTCATCATCTTTCAAATATAACATACAATTATTTGGACACGCATCTATCTTTGTATAATTAAGACCAAGTTTGTTAATGATTTTCTTTGCCTCGTAAAAAGAAGGAGGTAAATTTGCATGTTGAAATGCGTCTCTCAACAAATCAAGTATCATAGTCACTGCCTTGTCACTTAATCCACACAAAACCTTTATATGGTATAATTTGATTATAAATTCTAGTTTTGTGTATTTGCTCCCTTCATGCAATGTCTGATTTCCATCATTGAGAAACTCTTGAAAATCACTACAATCCACCCTTGGCCCTTCATTTGCACCTAATGGGGCTGATTCGGCTATATTAGTGTGTTGTTGCCTATAATGACCAAATGCATTATTGACTATTGTTTCCATCAGATTTTCGGAATGAAATATCTCTTGCACAAGATCTTCATTTCTAGAAGACTGTGGTACTTGTCTCTCACCATGAAGATTCCATATGACATAGTTTTTGGGGAATGGTTTGTACGCTAGGTGATCCTTAACTATATCTCTAGTTTTCCATTTTGTAAACCTGCATAAGGGGCATGGACATCGTATTATTTCTCCAACAACCCTCTCCTTATCAAAAGCAAAATCTAAGAATTTAGCTAAGCCAATTGAGTATTCACCACTATTGTGTGGCTTACCAATCCATGACTTATCCATAGTCAAGATACCTAAACAAATTCGCAATGAGAGTTCACAAATCCAAACTTCATAATATTCCAATACTTTATATATTATAAAAGAAAATACAAGCTCACATTAATACTTTTAAACTCTGTCCACGATATGTGTTAAACCAGAACCATACAAAACAAATCAAATAAACATGCAACTCTATGAAGAAACTGGCCTTTTCAGAGAGAAAGGAAACGAATCTATTCCAGCAACAGATTTTGAGGGTATTAAAGTATTTGCCTTAAATCTGGACAATCCAAAACCATAAACCTGATCATGAAATGAAAAAAGAAAATAATTACTTGCACAAAATTATGTTATGAAATCTCATAATAAACTATCAAGATGAAACAACACTCGGAAATTCTGGGAATTAGAAACAAGGCGACAAGCATGAAAATAGCACAACACAAATAAAAGTATTTTTTTAATGACCAAAACACAAACACACTTCTCTGCCATTGTGAGAACTCCCACTATTTTCCGGATTAGACTTGAGGAAGCTTGTGAATTTGTGATGTGAGTGTGAACAGAGAGGTTCTTTATGCAATATCAAATTGTATGTAGGGAGGATTGTTAGGGCATATAATCAGCCTAGACTGGTTGCAGTGGATTCTACAGAACCACATATATTTTGATATGCATAAGAATGGACTCCCAATGAATTTGAAAGTTTGAATCTTTAAATAATTTCAAATTTCCTTGTAATCTAAAAGTCACGTGTATATCTAACTATTATACATACTGTTAGCTCAGCTGTATATCTTTAAATAATTTCAAATTTCCTTGTAATCAAATATCTAACTATTAGCTCAGCTGTATATACAACTCTCATTATTCAATATATAGAAATCAGTTCTTCCATAACATTTATACATACAACATGGTGTTTTATTTGGAGTTGGACCCTTCACATTCTTTAGAAGATCCAATTTCTCCTTTGTCTTATTCTTCATGAGGGCATACCCAGAAACATTTTTAAAACGAATACCTTCACTTCTGCTTTCATTTGAATGTGTCGACTCCAGTTAATCTTCTAATAATGATAATTCTATAATAATTCAAATATTCGATCAATTCACAAGCTTCCTCAACATTAAAAGAGCCAATCCATTTTTTGCCTAGGGAATAATGGACATGGTCACTTCAATTTTCAAATTAATAACGGAAAAATTAAATCCAAAACAACCAATATCATGCACATTAAGGTATGCAAAGCAGGGTTCAAAATGAGAAATATGTTTACAAATTTTCCTGGCAGAGATACAGTTGAGAAGTTGAATCAATACAGAACCCAGTAACAACTATAATAATTTACATGAAATATCCAGGAGAGGGGAAAAAAAAGAAGAAGATCATGTATGGAAAGCACAACTGAGCCTACATTGAGACAAAGAAAGTAAACATTTTTTCACCATTAAATCTTTCAACAACAAAAGCACCAAAGAATTGCTAATAATCACAAAAAGGAATGCATACCTCTATCAGAAACTCCTTCAATTGAAAATCCTTGACTGCAACATCTTGATTTGAGGGCAGAGACGCGAGGGAAGAGGTGAGGCAGACACGATGAGGTGCACAGAGGTGCACAGCGAAGGCAGAGACGTCAACGGAAGAGAAAGAAACGGGGACGGCAGAGACGGCGAGGAACGATCCAATCAGTTCACTTCTAACAAAAGAATGAAACTTTCAACAACAATGAAATGCATACCTCTCTCTGAAACTCCTTCAATTGAAAATCCTTGACTGCAACATCTTGATTTGAGGGTAGAGACGCGAGGGAAGAGGTGAGGGCAGAGACGGCGAGGTGCACGGCGAAGGCAGAGACGTCAACAGCAGAGAAAGAAACGGGGACGGCAGAGACGGCGAGGAACGCTAAAGAGGAACACGGTCTACGACAGAGGCGGTGAGGAACACGGACGACGGCAGAGGCGGCGAGGAACGCTGTAAAATGAGGGACGGCAGAGGCACGCCGTAAAACAACGGTTCAATCTAGTGTGGCTTACCCTGTTTTCCATCAAAATAGGTTTTCTCGGGGGGAAAGGGGAGAAGGAGCGGGACCATCGAAAAAATAAAGGAAAAAAAAGGGAGAGGGAGATGTTTAATTAGAGGGGGTTTTTAACCCCCTCAATTTAATCGAGTTTTTAACACAACCAGGCATAAAAGTGTACTTTTTTAAATTAATTTGGAGGGGTTTTAAAAACCCCCACAAAAAAACCGCCCCTATTTGACCCTTTTTTGTAGTGGTAAGTGAGAGCGGCACATAAGGAAGTGAGATGCGACGAAGATGAAAGTGAGACACATTGGCGAGGAGAGGGAGACACAACACCGAGGATAGGGAGAATGGGAGAAGCTGCGTCGATTTAGGGTTTCTAATTTCTTGTTGAAACCGGGGTTTCTAATTTCTGAGCGAGGGATTAAGGGTGTGACTTGTGAGGAGTCGCGAATGAACATAAAAAAACAGCGAGTCGCGAGCACCGAGTGAGTGTAAAATGCAGCACATCAAGACGCAAAATACAAGTAGGGTTTGATATTTCAGTAAACTTGCGATTCGGTTCCACGATAGTAAACCGCAAACTGAACTGAACTGATTGGTTGATATAAAAAATGGCCCAAACAAATCCAAAAAAATTCTTTTTTTGCGATTTTTAGTTTTTTGGACCGGTTTGCGAATTTTTTGGATTTGTTTGGATTTGAACATCCCTAAACTCTGCATTCTCACTTCACCATACTAGTCCAATGCCCCAATCTTATGCCATTTACAAGGCTATAAATATTACTAAATCGTAGTACAACCAACAATTAATAGAAAATTTCCCAACCTAGTCCTTCTGAAAGGGCGCCTCCCACGTCCCAGGCAAACACATAATCACATTCAACTTTACGAGCTTTATCAATAGCCTAACCCAAGTGCTACACAAACACATCAAATTTAACAAAAACTAATTTTTATGTGAGTTGCGATGTTTATGGAAGCGGATATGTGTGGTATAAAAACCAAGTTTCAAAAACAAAGTTTCAGATTATGCATTTAGGGATTCAATTTTCGAGCATTGCAAAATCAAATTTATAGAATATATAAAAGTAGTGACAGATCTAGAAATTTTCTCTAGTGGGCGCAAGAAATTAGTCTACAATATCTTAGCAGAAGAAAAATATTATAAGCTTTTACAAAATACATAATTTTAGGACAAAAAAAAAACCCCAAATAACTAAGCTTCTACAAATTACAATTGTAAACATTACATATTTTGAAAATGTTATATGATTTTTTCATTGTCAGTACTATAAAAAGCATCTCTCTCAGTGTATGCATTCAAACAACCATTCCTCTCCCATATGCTCTTCACTAGTCTTACGTTTTTGTCTCATGGTTTAACAATTTTAATCGACAAAATCACTAAGAAAATCATCTATGCTCTTTAAGTCTTTTAATCTCTCTCTGTTTGAGATGATGTTTCTTTTTCGAAATATGATATGTTTTGGGTCAATATGTGCGTTTAGTGTCAGAGGAGCGATAAAAATTAGAAAGATAAATAAGTAAAATTAGTATCAATTTATTTTTTCCTTTATCATTTATTAACTTTCTACTTTTATATAAAAATACTTGTCTTATGGGACAACACATTTTTTTATTGGACCGGGGGGGGGGAGGGAAGTTATTAAACATATTTAAGTGGTGGACTCTATCGTTAGAATACACAGAGATTACCTATGGGGTGGAGTAGAGGAGAGTAGGAAAATAAGATGGGTAAGTTGGGAAAAAGTATGCTTACCTAAAAGAATGGGAGGACTGGGGATTAAGAATATTGAGTTGTTCAACATAGCATTGCTAGCAAAGTGGAAATGGAGGTGCCTTCTAGACAAAAACACAATATGGTATGATTTGCTGAAATATAGGTATGGAGAACCTGTAGATAATATTCTGCAGGAGTGGAATCAAAATATAGGCTCAACAAAATCCATCTAGTGGAGAGATTTGGTCACACTGGGAGAAAAATTACAAGGGTCACAGACGTGGTTTTCGGAGTCCATCAAGAGGAGATTGGGATCAGGCAACGAGGTAAGTTTTTGGATGGAAAAGTGGTGTGGACCAGCTGTTTTAAAAGATCTATTCCCGAGATTGTATATGGTAGCTGAGACAAAAGAAGTAAAGGTAGTAGATATGGGGGAGTGGGTGGATGAAAGGTGGTCTTGGAAGTGGCAGTGGAGGCGAAGCTTGTTTTGGATGGGAAGAGATCTTAGCAAAAGAACTAGAGGATCAACGTAGGGAACTTTAAACCGCTAAGAGAAGGAAAGGATGGCTGGGTGTGGATCCCTGACAGCTTCAATGGATACACTGTGAGATCCGGATATGATGTGCTAACTCGGACAGTCACAGCGGAACACATGACGCCAGAATTGGTGAAGGCTTTTGACGGTGTGTGGAGCAGTGCAATACTTTCCAAAGTCTGTATCTTTGTGTGGAGACTACTTCAAAATTGCCTCCCAACAAGAGCAATTCTGTCTCACAGGGGCATCATCGATTCGGTCCATGGCAATTCTTGCTTTGAACATTATGAAGATGTAAATCATTTCTTCTTTGAATGTCCATCTTCGTATAAGGTGTGGATGACAATTCATGCGTGACTGGGTTATGATGAAGCATTTTACAACAATGGAGTGGAGCACTTCTTACAACATGGGGCACTCATTAGAGGTAAAAAGGCCAAAAAGATGAGGTACTTGTTTTGGTGTTTAGTGACATGGTCTCTGTGGCTTTTAAGGCATAAAATAATTTTTCAAGGATGGGTAGCTGAACATAGTTATGTTTTTTCACTTATAAAAACATTGTCTTTGGAGTGGTTTATTTGGAGAGAGGGTAGAAAAACAGGATTGATGTATTCAGATCGGTGTTTCAACCCATTGGATTGTATTCGATTAATATAAGATGATTGTTTTGTAAGGGTTTTAGTACCCCTTATATTCCCTATTAATATATATTTTTGCTTATAAAAAAAAGTAAAAAAAAAATTACTTTGTGGGGGCAATTTCCCCTATACCTATGTAGTAGATCCGCAACCGCATACATGTGTGTTCTGAAAAATAAGTTTTTTTGTTTTTGAAATGCAATAATTTTTGAAAAAGAAAAATTTAAAAAAAAGATAAATTCCAGATTCAAAATTTCAAAACTCATCATAACTGGATTTCAAAAAATTAGTTTCCAAAAAGGAATATTTTGAAAAATAAAGGTTAAAAAAGGTGTAGAGATGTATTAGAAAAAAAGTAGCTGCAAAAAGCAACCCCCACCCATTAGCCGAAACACAAGCCCATTTTTGACCGAGACAAATACAAAAGCCCACACCAACCCTACCTTGTTGCCTTCATATACTCTCTTGAACCCTACACACGAAGAAAAGTGTTTTAGGGTTAACAACTGCATAGTTTCTCTGTTGCAGTTCCAAATGTGAAATTGTCTGTCTAAGGTTTCTGTCTCTCTCAGGTTTCAATTTGATTGGTACTTGTGTTTTTTCTTCTTCTTTATGATATTACTTAGATTCTGTAAGGGGTTGGAGTTTGGCTCTTTGACTTTATAAACATGTGTCATAGAGATGAATGTAGCACCCAATACCAAAATCAATCAATTCTTTCACCAATTTTCGCTATGAAGTGTTTTTCTATAAATCTAGCGGATCTATTTGGTAAGGTTGATACATTTTTTTTCTTTTTTCAAAATAATTGAGTCCCTTTTTTTTTGAGATTTTGAAAAAATTGGAGAATTTAATGGATGAAATTATCGAGTGGTGATTCAGGCAGCCTACTTGCAACGATTAAATGGCATGAGAGGTGTTTAACAACTCGTAAATCGAATAGTTTTGCTCTTCAGACTTGCTGAGATTTTTCTCTGAAGCTAGCCTAATAAGCTCAAGCACATTTTTTTTTGAAAGAAATGTATTTTGTTCAAATAAAAAATTTGCAATTATTTATCACTAAAATTAGTTTTTTTTTGACGAGAAAATTAGTTTTTTTGATTATCCAAAAATAAGTTTTTTTACTGTTTTGTTACATTTGAGATTCATTTATTTAAATTATTAAATTTAAAATGTATAATTATTTTTTTTTAAATTTTATATTGATTTCTTATTATATGCATTGTTCATGTTCTGAGGTAACTTTTTTTTTTATTATTAAGTTTTCTGATGTAACTTGAATATCAAATGTTGTAAATTTGTAATTTTGCACATATATACAAAAAATATCTGATTTTTTTTGCACATATAAAATTTAAAATTTGTTATAAAGTTTCTGTTGGAATCAAGTGGATTCAGAAACAACGACCCTTAATTGTTTTGATGATAACAAATAATTATTAGAACAATTTATCATCTGATGTGTTTGTAAGTGTGCAGAAGTCACTATTTATCAGAAAGAATTATCTCAGAAGACTAAGTGAAAGTGTGCATTTCACACTTAGTCCCATGAATTTGAGTCTGGCATTGATCCTCTGAAAAATGCTGACATCATCGTCTGATTGCCATGCTCTGAAATGGTCAATGCTCCATGCTCTGAAATGGTCAATGCTCTATTGTTGGTCAACGCTATGGATGATCAAGCTCTGGTGAGACATGCTCTAATATGGTCAACGCTCTGGTAGACTAAGCTCTGGTGAGACCACACTCTGTTTTTAGTCAACGCTCTGTTATTTGGTCAATGCATAAACAGACTATGGTTAGACTATACTGTGGAAGCCTTCGTCCATTTCTACATAACTCTCCTATATGAAAGGCCAACAAATTTTGTACTGAAGAACCTGCCTCTGTTTCAAGCTCACTCTAGTGAACAGAGTATCTCAGTAACAAGCATTGTCTGTTTGACAGATGCTCTGATAAGAAATCAGACTGAGTATTCATTTAAGGCTCCTTCATGTATTTACGAGACCTCATTATGAAGTATTCTAATGTACGAGGAATCAAAGGCCAAAGAGAATGTCAACGGTTTTAATCATCAGAAAACTTCCTCAAGAAGTGTCTCATATTCAAAAAGCTCACAAGGGACAAAGATTCTGATTTTGTCTGTTGTGTCAGTATGCTTTGAGCAGAGTGGAAAGCGACGTGACTTGCTAAAACCACAAAAAGGGGATCTGTAGGTTTGACCTTTGGTGAAAAGAGTTGTTAGGTCACAATGGTACTATTCACGACCCTAGCTATATATACCTTACTTCATTCACTGAAGTAGGTTAATGCAGTGAGCAATCAAGAATTATTCCAAGTATCTGAGATCACATTGAACAAAGCACTCAATCGTCTTTACTCTTTCAGTTTGAAAGTTATTCTTTGTGCATAAGTTTTTCATCGTATATCCTCTCTGTGAGAGTTATTTGATATTGTTTCAAACTACTTTTGAACACTGTATTTAGCCCTGTAGCGGCTGCATTCCTTAGAGGCTTGACTGTATTAAGTCGTTCTAAGAAGTTGTGAGTATAGCCAGTTTGGCAGTAGTATACTCTTAAGTATAATCAAGATAATTATAGTGGAGAAATCTTTCAAGTGTGTGAAGGGATTAGACATAGCTATCAGGTGATAGTGAACTAGTATAAATCACTATGTCATTAGCTTCTCTTCTGTTTACTTGTTTTCATTACTATTTTGTTAAAGAGTTGTTTTGAAAATGTTTTCAAAAATACACAAGTTTTAAGAAAAGATTTCTAAAACCCAATTCAAAGCCCCCTTTCTTGTGTTTTTGTCACGTTCAGTTGGTACCAGAGCTCGGCCTCTTGGTTGAGCACTTAACAGTGTAAGAGGAGAAGATCTTATTCTTTATACAAGGCAAGCAACGAAGCTGGTGGTCACGTTAACCGTCCTCCTTTTTTCACTGGAACAAACTACAACTACTGGAAAGATAAAGTGAAAACCTTCTTCGAGTCTCAACAACTCGAACTGTGGGATATGGTTCAAAAACAATATACTGAACCAGTTGATTCCAAGAATAAACCCATTCCTAGGGACAAATGGGAAGATGAGCAAAAAAAAGCTTATCAACTACATCAGAAAGCAAGATATTACCTTATCTGTGATATTTCTAAGAAGGAATACGAGAAATGCGGAAAGAATGAAATTGCCAAAAAAATTTGGGACTCATTGGCTTTGGCCTATGAGGGTACTTCCCAAGTGCAAGAAATCAAGGCTAATATCTTGGTTAGACAATATGAAATCTTCAAAATGGAAGAGGGTGAAAGCATTGAAACTATGTTTGGAAGATTTTGAACACTAGTTCATGGTCTAAAGGTTCTTAAGAAAAGCTATACCACTGCTGATCACGTAAATAAAATTTTAAGAAGCCTGCCAAAGAAGTGGTGACCTAAGGTCACGGCTATTCAAGAAGCCAAGTACCTGAATGTCTTGCGTCTTGAAGATCTTCTGAGTTCCTTGAGAGCTCATGAGCTTGAGCTAGATGAAGAAGAACCTCCTAAGAAATCAAAGTCCATTGCTTTGAAATCTACAAATAAAGCATCCTCCTCCAAAGCACTTCAAGCTGAACTGGAAGCAGATGAAGGATCGTCTGATGAGAGTGGTGGAAACACAGACGAAGAAATTTCCTTAATATCAAGGAAAATTCAACGTATGTGAAAAAACAAAGGAAGGTTCAGGAAGCAGTTCCACAAGAAGGACTCAAGGTATAAGAAGGACTACAAGGACAAAAGCCAAGTTACTTGCTACGAGTTTAAAAAGCCTGGACATTTCAAGTCTGAATGTCCACAACTCGAGAAAGAGAAACCAAGGAAAGGTGGTTTCAAAGGCAAGAAGAAGAAAGGTCTCATAGCAACATGGGATGATTCTGATTCATCATCGTCTGATGATGATGTGGAGCAAGCAAACATGGCTCTGATGGCTACCATAGGGTCAGACAGTGAAGAAGAAGATGACGAGGTAGATTTTAATCCATCTTCTGATATTGAAATAGCTTTTGATGAACTATTAGATGAGTCATCTAAGCTAAACAATGAGTATAAATCTTTGAAAAAGAAATTCTCAAAACTTTCAAAAGAATTTCAAATACTCAATGAGGAGAATGAGAAGCTCAAAGCTGAAAATTACCGTCTGGTGAGTGACAGCTCTAAGATTGAGGAAAAAGTTGAATGTAACTCTTCAAGATATGAATATGGATTTCGAGTGTGTTACACGAAGCAAACAAGCATCTATGATTTGGGGCGTAAGCCAAAATGGTAAACAGGGTCTTGGTTACAAACCAGAGGAACTCACTTTTCAAAACATAAATTTGAAAACCAAAGATACCAACAATCATAGTGACTGTCTGCGTTATACTTTCTGTAATATGAAAGGACACATTAGAAGTACTTGTTATGAATTGAAAAATAAGAAGGACAAGTTTCCTTCTAGAACTAACAAAAGAGGACCCAAAAAGATTTGGATACTTAAGGACAAGATTGTATATGTTGTAGATTTGCTTAGCAACAGAGTTGAAACACCAGTCCTGGTACTTGGACAGCGGTTGCTCACATCACATGACGGGAGAAAGGCGTATGTTCCAAGAACTCCAACTTAAAGAAAGTGGAACAGTGGGTTTCGGAGGAAACCAAAAAGGTAAAATCATTGGAAATGGAAAAGTTGGTGAGAAATTCCTACCTTCTATTGTTAATGTCTTATTGGTTAAAGACTTGAAGCATAACCTACTAAGTGTAAGTCAATTATGCGATAGTGGTTATGATGTTGGCTTTAGTGATAATGTATGTATAGTCAAGAGCAAGAAAGATGGCTCCATTTTCTTTAAAGCAAAGAGAAAGAACAATATCTATAAAATAAAACTTTCTGAGTTGGCAAATCAAAATGTAAAATGTTTTTTGTCAGTTGATAAAGAGCAATGGACTTGGCACAAGAGATTGGGTCATGCCAGCTTGACGTTAATCTCAAAGCTTAACAAGAAAGAACTTGTTAGAGGCTTACCAAATATTAGGTATCAATCTGATGCTCTTTATGAAGCATGCCAAAAAAAGGGAAACAAACAAAATCTTCTTTTGAATCCAAAAATATTGTTTCCACCTCAAGGCCACTTGAGCTTTTGCATTTAGATTTATTTGAACCAACTAGAACTGCTTCTTTATCTGGAAAGAAATATGGTCTTGTAATTGTTGATGACTATACTAGATGGACATGGGTAAAATTCTTAGCTCACAAGGATGAGTCATTTGCAATGTTTTGTGTTTTCTGCAAATAAGTGCAAAATGAAAAAGGTTTTCGTATTACAACAATTAGAAGTGATCATGGTGGAGAATTTGAAAATGAATCATTTCAAAACTTTTGTGAAGAGCATGACATCTCTCCCAATTTTTTATCTCCTAGAACACCACAACAAAATGGTGTTGTAGAAAAGAAAAATAGATCCCTTCAAGAAATGGCCAGAACCATGATTCACGAAACTAATATTGCAAAACACTTTTGGGCAGAAGCAGTAAACACTACATGTTATATTCAAAATAGAATCTATGTTAGACCTATCTTGAATAAGACTCATTATGAATTGTGGAAAGGAAGAAAACTCAATATTTCATATTTTCACCAATTTGGGTGTGACTGCTTTGTTCTCAATACAAAGGACAGTCTTGAAAAATTCGATTCAAAATCACACAAAGCTATCTTTTTTGGATATTCTGAACGCTCTAAAGCTTACAGAGTATACAATAAAGAAACATTAATTGTTGATGAATCTATGTATGTGAGATTTGATGACAAGAAGCCTGACAAAGAAATGTCAGAGCTAGATGAGGTCTTTGCAGATTTACAGATAAGCAAAGAAAGATACAATGGTGTCACAGGTGCTGACTCTGATTCTGCGTCTGGTGATAAGACTCAAAAAGAGACTATATCAGACTGGAAGTTCAAACCTCATCACCCAAAGGACCAGATTATTGGTGAACTAAGTGATAGAGTTAGAACAAGATCGTCTCTTAGGGAACACTCTGACTTTGCATTGCTGTCAGAAATAGAGCCCAAGACAATTGATGAAGCACTAACAGATAATGGATGGATACTTGCTATGCAAGAAGAGCTCAATCAATTTCAGAGAAATGATGTTTGGAAGCTTGTGCCTCCACCAGAGGATAAGCAAGTCATTGGAACCAAGTGGGTTTTCAGAAACAAACTTGATGAAGATGACAAAGTGGTAAGAAACAAAGCTAGACTTGTTGCTCAAGGGTATTCACAAGAGGAAGGTATAGATTATACTGAAACCTTTGCTCCAATAGCTAGACTTGAAGCAATTAGAATATTATTATCATATGTTGCACATCATGACATTACTTTATATCAAATGGATGTAAAAAAATACATTTTTAAATGGTTTTATAAGTGAGAAAGTGTTTGTAAAACAACCACATGAATTTGAAGATATTGCTTATCCAGAGCATGTCTTCAAACTTAAAAAGGCTCTCTATGGTTTTAAACAAGCCCCTAGAGCTTGGTATGACGGATCGAGTTCCTTTTTAATGTCAAATGGTTTTGAAAGAAGACAAGTGGATACTACACTCTTTAGAAAATCATGTAAAAAATATTTTATTATAGTTCAAATACTAGTATGATACCCGTGCATACGCACGGGGCGCACGCTGTTTTTTACGCTTAATATTTTAAGACGTGATTGTTTATAGCTAAAGATATTTTTGATTAAGTATATTAAAAATCAGCTAATTTTATAGTGAAAGTGAAAAAAATATTAAATGTGTATCAAATATTACTATTTATTTAATTGTGTGGCTTATGTACCATATATGGCTAAGACGAAACAAACATGGTTAGGGTTTTCTTGATTAGATAGATAAATAATCATTTATAAATAACTTAAACTAATCATTTATAAATAACTTAAACATTTATAAAATTGGTCTGTGTCAAAGACGATAAAATTATACCGACGATAAAATAATAAAAATATTTATAAAAATTGATATGTGCTCAAAGAAAACAAAATTACAGCGACAACATGTTATTTTCTCCTGTCGGGACTCAAAAACAAAATAATCATTTATAAAAATTAAATACATTTATAAAAAAATAATTATACCGACATGTAATGTCTCCTGTCACGACTAAAAAGCAAAACAATAAGTTATAAATAATTTAAAAAATATAAAAAATGTTAATAAAAAAATAAAATTAAAATTATACTGACAACATGTAATGTTTGTCCCGTCGAGACTTAATAATTTCGTTCCCGTCGACAACATTATACTTAAGTAGTGTTTTCCCGTCAGAACTAAAAAATAAAATTATATTGTTTGTAAAAATTAAGTACATTTATAAAAAAAATAAAAAATAATTATATCGACGTGTAATGTCTCCCGTCACGACTCAAAAACAAAATAATAATTTATAAATAAATTAAAAAAATTTAAAAAAAAATTTAAAAAAAATAAAAATAAAATTATACTGACAACATGTAATGTTTCTCCCGTTGAGACTTAATAATTTTGTTCCCGTTGATAACATTGTACTTAAGTAGTGTTTTCCCGTCAGAACTCAAAAACAAAATAATAGTTTATAAATAACTTAAAAAAATATAAAAAAATGTTAATAAAAAATAAAAATAAAATTTTACTGACAACATGTAGTGTTTCTCCCGTCGAGAGTTAATAATTTTGTTCCCGTCGACAACATTGTACTTAAGTAGTGTTTTCCCGTCGGAACTTAAAACAAAATAATCATTTATAAAAATTAAATACATTTATAAAAAAATAATTATTCTGATATGTAATATCTCCCGTCACGACTCAAAAGCAAAATAATAATTTATAAATAATTTTAAAAATATAAAAAATGTTATTAAAAAAATAAAAATAAAATTATACCGACAACATGTAATGTTTCTCCCGTCGAGAGTTAATAATTTTGTTCCCATCGACAACATTGTATTTAAGTAGTGTTTTTCCGTCGGAACTTAAAAACAAAATAATCATTTAAAAAAATTAAATACATTTATAAAAAAATAATTATTCCGATATGTAATGTCTCCCGTGACGACTCAAAAGCAAAATAGTAATTTATAAATGACTTAAAAAATATAAAAATAATGTTAATAAAAAAATAAAAATAAAATTATATTCCCAACATGTAAGGTTTCTCCCGTCGAGACTTAATAATTTCGTTCTTGTCAACAACATTGTACTTAAGTAGTGTTTTCCCGTCGGAACTTGAAAACAAAATAATCATTTATAAAAATTAAATACATTTATAAAAAAATAATTATTCCGATATGTAATGTCTCCCGTCACGTCTCAAAAACAAAATAATAATTTATAAATAACTTAAACAAATATAAAAAAAAATGTTAAAAAAAATAGAATTAAAATTGTACCGACAACATATAATTTTCTCCCGTCGAGACTTAATAATTTCATTCCTCCACCAAAGTCAAAAAAATTTTACCGAATCAACAACATATTTTCGGTCACGAATCAGCAACAAAATAATTATACCGACATATAATGTCTCTCGTCACGACTCAAAAGCAAAATAATTATTTATAAATAACTTAAATAATATAAAAAATTAATAAAAAATGAAATTGAAAAATGTTAATAAAAAAAAGAGAAAGAGAGAAAGAGAAGATGAAAAAAGAAAAAATGAGAGAGAGAGAGAGAAGGAATTAAAAAATAAATAAAAGACAGAGAGAAGAATGAGAGTGAGAGTGAAAGAGAAGAAAAAGAAAGAGATAGAAAGAAAAAGTGAAAAGTGAGAGAGAAAAAGTAAAAAGTGGGTAGGAAAAATAATTTTTTATGTGAATAAAATTTTTGTTTTTATCGATTTATATTTGGAATGACATTTTTGTCCCTAAAAAGTACATGTGTCATTTATATAAGATGTCTAAAATGGGGATTTTGGTAGCATATTGCTTGATTATATAGATAATAGATAGATATGTTGATGATATTATCTTTGGTGCTACTAATGAATCTTTTTGTGAGGAATTCTCTAAGCTTATACATAATGAGTTTGAAATGAGTATGATGGGAGAATTAAAATTTTTCCTTGATATTCAAATCAAATAATGTCAAGATGGAACCTATATCCATGAGACGAAATATGTGAAAGAACTCTTAAAGAAGTTCAAGCTTGAGGAAACCAAACCAATGAGCACACCAATTCATCCAACATGTGCTCTCGGCAAAGATGAGTCTAGTAAAAAGGTAGACCAAAAGGTATATAGAGGTATGATTGGTTCACTCATTTATCTTACTGCCTCAAGGCCTGATATTATATTTAGTGTGTGCTTATGTGCAAGATTCCAATCTGATCCTAGAGAATCTCACTTAATTGTTGTTAAGAGAATCTTTAGGTATCTCAAAGGAGAATTCAGAAAATTACAAAGTTAGTAGGTTTCTGTGATGCTGACTTTGCTGGAGATAGAATTGAAAGAAAAAGCACAAGTGGTGGCTGCCAATTTCTTGGAGCAAACCTTATCTCATGGTCCAACAAAAGGCAAAGCACAATTGCACAATCAACGGCAGAAGCTGAATACATATCTGCTGCAAGCAGTAGCTCACAATTTCTATGGATGGAAGTATCAACTTGAGGACTATCAGATTAAAGAGAGTAACATTCCTATATACTGGGATAATACTTCTGTAATATGTTTGACTAAAAATCCTATTTTGTATTTACGTGCTAAACATATTGAAATTAAACATCACTTCATTAGAGACTATGTTCAAAAAGGGATACTTGAAATTAAATTCATTGATACAGACCATCAATTGGCAGATATCTTTACAAAACTCTTTGCTGAAGATAGATTCAACTTTATAAGAAAGAACTTGAATCTTCATCTTATAAAGGAATAAGTGTTTAATTTGAATATATTTGCCTCTGATTTTTGTGCCTCTAAAATGCTTGCCTCTGTTTTCATATATACCTCTGTTTTCACATCTGCCTCTATTTTGACATGTTTCTCTGTTTGTATATATGCGTCTGTTATATGTATGTGCCTCTGTTTTTAAGTTTCCTTTTGTTTTATATATATTCATTATTTATTGTTTTATTAATTATTAATCATTAATTAATTATTATTTGCATCATCTGTTTTTAGTAACTGTTCATATTCATGTGAGTATGTTCTGAGTTCCCTCTGGGAATCTTAGTGTACACGTGTCTCTCTGAGACTGGTTGATGCGTTAGTGGCTGAGTTTTACTCTCACTGAGTCATTATTGTTTTTATTGCACGAGGACAGTTTTACTGCACCTCTTTAAAACTGTGTGTGACACGTTTCATTTATGAAACGACAAGTTATTCAATTCATTTGATTTTTAAAAACTGAACGAGGCGGTTTGCCTTCTTCAACACGTTTAATTACCCACTCACTCACTCACTACACCCACTACTCACACTATCTCTCTCTGAGAAGCCACACGTTTTGAAACCCTAAACCCCTTCTCTTCTACCTACTTTCTGCAACTTTCTCGTTCTCTGCAATGGCCGCTCCATAACAAGTAGTGTATGGTCCTGAAGAGAAACCTCGTCCCACTATGCTGAACACATAACAACATCAACTGAAGGTTATGGTGGAACACCAAGTTGATTTCAAAGACTTAGCTGATAATGTGCACGATTTCAGAACTGATTTTATTGATATAGAAATCATGGATTTTTTCTGTATGGAGAACTATCTTGTTTATGATGAACTTGTGAAGGAATTCTGGATGTATGCTAGGTGTAAGAACAACACAATTCACAGCTATGTTCAAAGGAGAAACATTTTGATAACTCAGGATTTAATTTCTGATGTTATCAAGTGCCCTAACTCTGGAAGAGTTATCAAGGATGGTTGGGAAAAAGAATATGGTGGCTGGGGTACAATCAACAACGCAATCTATGAGAAGCCTGGTGGTTCAAAGGCTGTGAATATGAAGAACAAGTTCTGGGTGCTCTTCAAGATTATAATGAACTGCATGGTGCCCAAGTTCAGGTCTGTTGACACTATAAGCAGTGACCACAAGTTCATCATGTGACATTATGATATCAAGTCCAAACTCAACATGCCAAGTCTTATTTTTGACCATCTGCGCAGAAATGTTATGTTCTCAAGGAAAGGGAAGAACTTGAAAATTCCTTATAGAAGAATGATTTCTGCTATTCTGGACAATCAAGGTCTGATTAGGCATCTTCAAGGGCTTAACACTGAAGAAGCTGGAGTTGCACTCTAAACCATGAGTGTACCTACCCTCACCAGTGAAAACTTAAAGAGGATGAGAGTTTTATCTCAAGAGATCATTGCTGAGATTTAGCGAGAAGAAGAAGCTGGGAGTAAACCAGTAAGGAAGGGAAAGAGGGAGATGAGTGAAGTTGTTATTGAGCGTACCAGAAGGGTAACGAGAAGCATTGGGATCCACATTGCTTCTGGACCTACTCCACTGGTTCCACCAGTGAGACCTGTCTTCATGCCCTACGTGATGCCCAAAGAAATAGAGGAGAAGAAAGTTCAGGTTGATGAAATGATTGTCAAATGTTAGGAAGAATGCTGCATTTATCATCAAAAACTCAGAGAAGAAAGGCTTAAGGGTCAAGCCTCTGCTACTGCAACTGTTCCTCCTGTTGTTGTCTCAGGCACTACTGCTACTACAACCACCACTACTGCTGCTTCTACTACAGCCAAGTTGAAGAAAATCACCAAGTTGGGTGATCTCCCTGCTTCAAAGAAACCCAAGGTATTAGATCAAATTGTAGATTTGTATGAATCTATTTATAATACTGGGACTGCTGCTACAGGTGCCTCTGTAACCCAACCTTCACAATCCTCTCAACCTTTACCATCAACACCTATTCCTCCTCCACATTCCTTCTCCTAAATCCTCAGAACCAATCCCTCCTAAAAAGCCCTCACCTCCTAAAATACCTGTACCTCCACCTTTCTGTGACTCCTCTGACTCATCTTCATCTGATGATGATGAAGAAGATGATGTACCATTGAGACAAAGACAAAGACCTATCCCCAAAGTCTCAATTCCTTATATTGAGCCACTTTCTGTTGTCCACCCAACAACCACTACCCCTGCACCTACACCATCACCACAACATACACAAATTCCATCACCTCAATCGCAAACAACCAAAACACCTTCACCACAACCCAAACCTACCACTCCTTCTAGCCCTAAATCACCACCTAGACCTCAATCACCTCCATTAGTTCAGCCTGACCTAAACCTACCATCACAACCCGAACCTATCACCGAGCCTATCATTCAGGAACCCCAATCCCATATACCTGGCTCTGATACAATATGTGAAGCCCAACCACTTACTATTCTTAAACCAGTTTCTGATCCCTCCTTTCAACTTGCTATTCTTGTACCTTCACCACCACAAATCACTTCTCCACCTTATTCACCTATTCTGGCTGAGCCTGAATCTACTGCAGAACCAATTGTAGATGATGACCTAGTCATAGCTGCTATAATTGCTGCTGAAGAAGTTCAAGAACTTGAACTAGGTGATGATGATGATGATGATGATGTAACTGTCATTGATCCACCAATTCTGCTTCTTCCTGCACCTCCTACTCCAGTTGTTCAAATTGGGTGTGAACTCGCTCCTAATCATCGTGAAGCAAGAGTTGTGCCCGAGCCACATCCAATGCTGTTCACTGGTTTTGAATCCATCAAGGCTAAGCGACACTTTGAATTTGATATCTGGAAAGGCATTGAAGAAGACAGAATGGATGGTGTCAGTACTGCACTGGGCCAAGAGGACTTCTATGAGAACTGGCAATATGTGCATTTCTGGTTTGAGAAGCATAAAAAGGAACAACTTGAGAGAAATAGAAGATTGCTTATTGCTTCTTCTTGGAGAGTGCCTCAAAGGAATAAAACTCTTGTTGTTTGGGAACCAAAACCTGCTCCCATACTTCTACCTGCTCCACCTACACCTGTTCCTCCACCTGCACTGCAATCCGCCACACCCTCCTACTTCCACAAAGAATGGTAACTCACCCTGCCTTCGGTGCATACGCATCCACTCATTCTGTTGTTGTACCTAAAGAGGTTTTGGACCAACTCATTGAAGACAACAAGAATTTCAAGGAATTCACGGAAGTGTCAAACAAGAGACATGAGGATGTCACTTCTATGCTGTAGTTTATAGTGGATCAGTTGAAGAACCCTTAGATAGCCTTTAGGTTTTTACCTTATGTTTTTTAGCCTTGTACTTCTTCTTATTCTGTTCAGTAAAACTTTTTGTACTTTGGTACTTTTACCCGATTAATGAAATCATTTTTGGTACTATTTGAAATCAATTTTTTTTAACTCTATCTTTCTCAAACTCTGTTTTGACTATGATGTTATTTATCTTTAAACCTTTTTGTTTGATGACAAAAGGGAGAGAAGAAAATATAGAGATATAGAGTAATCGATGAACCTGATGTGTCAACCAAGTGTGATCATGCATTACATTTTTGCATTATTTACTCTGTTACATTAACTTGGAATGAATTATTTAATCTGAAAGATCTATCTATTTATGAAATCTCTGATACTGTATTTGGAATGCTTTGATGAGATACATTCATCTTATGTAACTTTACACTTAGAAAATATTTATATGTGCTAAATTCAGGGGAAGCCTCTAAAATTATTTTAAATAAATATTTTTCTAATGGAAAATTGTTCATCAATCTATGTATTTGTCATCATCAAAAAGGGGGAGATTGTTGGAATCAAGTGGATTCAGAAACAATGACCCTTAATTGTTTTGATGATAACAAATAGTTATTAAAATAATTTATCCTCTGATGTGTTTGTAAGTGTGCAGAAGTCACTATCCATCAGAAGAAATTATCATAAAAGACTAAATGAAAGTGTGCATTTCACACTTAGTCCCATGAATTTGAGTCTGGCATTGATCCTTTGAAAAATGCTGACGTCATCGTCTGATTGCCATGCTCTGAAATAGTCAACGCTCTATTATTGGTCAACGCTCTGGATGACCAAGCTCTGGTGAGACATGCTCTAATATGGTCAACGCTCTGTTGTTAATCAACGCTCTGGTAGACCAAGCTCTAGTGAGACCACACTCTATTTTTGGTCAACGCTCTGTTATTCGGTCAACGCATAAACAGACTATGGTTAGACTACACTATGGAAGCCTTCGTCCATTTCTACATGACTCTCCTATTTGAAAGGCCAACAAATTTTGTGCTGAAGAACCTGCCTCTGTTTCAAGTTCACTCTGGTGAACAGAGTATCTCAGTAACAAGCATTGTCTGTTTGACAGATGCTCTGATAGGAAATCAGACTGAGTATTCATTTAAGGCTCCTCCATGTATTTAAGAGACCTCATTTATGAAGTATTCTAATGTACGAGGAATCAAAGGCCAAAGAGATAGTCAACGGTTTTAATCATCAGAAAACTTGCTCAAGAAGTGTCTCATATTCAAAAAGCTCACAAGGGACAAAGATTCTGATTTTGTCTGTTGTGTCAGTATGCTTTGAGCAGAGTGGAAAGCGACGTGACTTGCTAAAACCACAAAAAGGGGATCTGTTTAGTGAAAAGAGTTGTTAGGTCACAATGGTACTATTCACGACCCTAGCTATATATACCTTACTTCATTCACTGAAGTAGGTTAACGCAGTGAGCAATCAAGAATTATTCCAAGTATCTGAGATCACATTGAACAAAGCACTCAATCGTCTTTACTCTTTCAGTTTGAAAGTTATTCTTTGTGCTTAAGTTTTTCATCGTATATCCTCTCTGTGAGAGTTATTTGATATTGTTTCAAACTACTTTTGAACACTGTATTTAGCCCAGTAGCGGCTGCATTCCTTAGAAGCTTGACTGTACTAAGTCGTTCTAAGAAGTTGTGAGTATAGCCAGTTTGGCAGTAGTATACTCTCAAGTGTAATCAGGTTGATTATAGTGGAGAAATCCTTCAAGTGTGTGAATGGATTAGACGTAGCTATCAGGTGATAGTGAACTAGTATAAATCATTGTGTCATTTTCTTCTCTTCTCTTTACTTGTTTTCATTACTATTTTGTTAAAGAGTTGTTTTGAAAAGGTTTTAAAAAATACACAAGTTTTAAGAAAAGATTTCTAAAACCCAATTCAAACCCGCCTTTCTTGTGTTTTTGCCACGTTCAGTTTCAAGAACTATTGTACTCAAATTCTCAATTCTCAAGTTATTACAATCAAATTCTCAAGTTATTAGGTTAAGCTGCGCAACCCTGGGAGTGCTACTAGTTGAGAAAGTTTGTAATAAGCTTAAAGTTTGGGATTAGTAGTTATCTTGAATCTGGATTTAGAACTGGATTTCAATGTCCGTTGCAACTAGTATTGCATTCAACAATCATGACACTAAAATAAGTGAACTTGGAATTAAATTCACCAACAAAGCAAAATTGAATTCACTAACAACCCTTAAGCAACCAATGTGCTCTCTTTCTAACAAATGGAACTAGGAATTTTGTGACAGCACATTGTAGCAAAACTCTTGTTCCCCAATAGAATCAAATACATTTGTGTCATTGATCACAATACACCAATTTGCCACCTTTGCGGCACAATCCTTGTTCCCCTACAGAATCAACAACCTTGCCATAACTATACCTCAAAGGCATTCTACCCAGCACCCTATGAAACTCCGTTATACACCACCCTCTACTCTTCCTATGCTCCCCTTTCCTTCCACTCAACCCCACGCTAAACTTCCCTTCATCGTTTCGTGCATCACCGTAATCTCTCACCCTCCCTGCCCCCACCAAAATGGGTCCCATATTGGTCAAATCTGCCACCACAAAGTTCATCAATATGTCCTCGCAATTCCGAACTGAATTTACGATCCTTCTCATACGGGACATGTGTGGCTCACCCTCACAGCTGTATCTGTACATATAAACACACTTTTTTAACACATTATCTTACAATAAAAAAAATGTGTTAGTTTTATAAAAAACAAATGGTTAAATTATAGTTTTAATTTCTTATGTTTATTTTAGGTTTTAATTTGGTCCCTTATGTATTATTTGTTCTAAATTGGTCCCTTATGTCTAAAGAATGTGGTTCATCTGTTTCGAAGTGGTCCTTTATGCTACAAAAACTATACCAATGCGGTCAATTTTTTTGCTTGCAAAATAATGGGGAAAAAAGATATCACAATGGTATAATTTTTGTGACATAAGGGACAATTTCGGAAAAAAAAAGAAAGAGGGTCACATTGATATAACTTTAACACATAAGAGACCAATTCAAAACTTTTAATATATAAGAGACTAAATTAAAATCTAAAATAAATATAAGAGACCAAAAGTATAATTTAACCAAAAACAAATCAGTTATAAAACATATATAATAAATGTATAGAAAAAGATATCGTTGTTATTTTCCTGTTATGCAATAAATTATTAGTTCTCTCGGTGTTTGAAGACTAATATATTCAGTGTTTGAAGACTATCCATATTAACGATGTTTAAAAACCGATTCGGATGTTTGTAAAAAAAAAAAAAAACCGATTCGGATGAACTGAATTGAATGATTAATAAATAAATAAAAACAACTAAATTTTGAGGAAAAACTAAAAAAAGAAGGGAAAAAATCATTCTGAATGGTTTAATCTGAGTCGGTTAGTGGTTTAATCCATTACAACTCGTTATGAGTGGTTAAACCAAACTTTGTGGTTCAAATATAGTGAACCATCAAATTCATCGGTTCACGATTGAACTGATTGGTTGAATCTGATTTTCAAAACGCTGTTTTTAAATGTTAGTTTTTATATTTTAAATTTTAATTAACTTTTTTTGAATTTTGATTTCTATTTATACATAATTTTTTATATTTTTGAAACATATATAAATTATTTTTGAAAAAAATGTTAGCAAGATTTTTTTGACAAAGAAAATGTTGCATGATTTAAAAACCCATTATTTTTTTTAAATATAGAGACTATATAATAAATATAATTAATTTGACAAAAAAATACTATATATAATTAAAGTAGAAATAAAAAATTTAAATAAGAGAGGATCGGATGTTATAGTACCTGTACAAGTACTCGCATTTGAGCAACATGAACTTAGTTAGCACGATGGAGTACCGGTCCGGGTGAACCGTGTAGAGCCACTCCTTCCGGTTCAGATCCACGTCGTGCGACCTCGCAAAGAGCCCAACAATGCGGTTTCGGTTCGCGGACCAAACGCGGAATGCAAACTCAAACGACGCGCCGTCTACCTCAACATCATCGTCGCAGACCAAAACTGCGTCAGTGTCGATGTCGTTGGGGCGAGGGAGGAAGCGATCGTTGAGACTACTGGACGGGTTGCGGTGCAGGGAGATCGATGCTGAAGAGGACGAGAGGTTGAGGGCCAATTGGTTAATGACACGTGGCGGGGTGGAAGGGTTACCCCATAGGACTAGCACAGAGGAAACTAGAGGGGAGAGGGAGTACGTGGCGGCGATTGATTGGAGGATGGGAATGCGGGACTCCGAGAAGCCGTTGATGAGAACCGTTATTTTGTCGGGTCGGAGGTTCCGTGGGTCCCACTTACTTGTGGACCCGCACGCGTACGGGTCTGAGGATTTTGCCTTTGCGACGAATAACAGGACGGCGAGGATGAAGGCCGTCGCCGGCGATCTCATTGCGCGGCTCACGGCGGCGTTGAGGTTAGACAGTTTTCGAATTTTGAGGTTATTGATTTTTATTGATGATAATGGAAGCTTGCTTGTAGTTGTAGTGATGCTCACATGTAAATGAATGGGTTCGGTGTTGACGCACGATGGAACTGAACTTGAAGTGCGGTTTCGTTATGTTGTTGTGGGTGGCAGTCCCGTAGTTTTGTGAAAAAATGAGGTTAGTGTTGATTACACTCTATGCTATGTTTCTTAAGTGAGAAATGTTTGGTGGACACCAAAATTTGACAACAAATCGACAACTGGTTAATGACGTGTAAAAGTTTGGTTAATTCAGTTCAGTAGTTGGTTAATGGTGAATAACCAAACTTTTGTCTGTCATTAACCATTAACCATTAACCAACTACTCAACTGAATTAACCAAACTTTTGTACGTCATTAACCAAACTTTTGCACGTTACTAACCATTAACCATTAACCAACTACTCAACTGAATTAACCAAACTTTTGCACGTCATTAACCAGGTGTCGATTTGTTGTTGATTTTGTGGTGTCCACATAACACAACTGTTCTTAAGTTTAGGCTCTATTTTGTTAAGAGAATAAGTTAGCTGATAGCGGATAAGCTAGCAGATAGTAGATGAGTTTATAGCGGATAAGCTAGCAGGTTAAATTTAGAGTGTTTGGTAAAATTAGCGGTTGAACTAACTGATAAATACAAAATGACATAAAATGACATTTTAATAAATGAGGGAGACCGTAAGGATTAGCAAATTTTTTACTTTATTTAATAGAGGATAAATAATGAATTTAATTAAAATGATAAAGGTAAAAAACGAGAAAGAAAATGATACGCTATTGGCTATAAGCTCAAACGTTATAAGCTAGTGGTTACCAAACACCTGTTATGAAATTATCCGCTATAAGCTAGCGTTTTGGCCTTACCAAATAGAGCCTTAATTGGATTGCTCTTGGGAAATCGATATATTTGATTTGTCAAAGTGATTATTGTCAAACCCATCATAAACATTGTTCGATTGCTCTCTTTCCAGTTTGTAATTAATCTTAACAAGAAATCTTGGAAATCTCTACAACTACTAACTAAATTCCGAGTCTTTTCTGGTATTCTTTAGGTAGAAGTGTAGCAACTTAAACCATAGGAGACAAGTAATGTAATAGTCCCTGAATCATGTATCACTGCAGCTGTTGAACATACAACTTTATGACTTTCACAATCGATTCATTTGAATTTCATTTGAATTCACAATGAAATTTTGTTCTGCATGTTTACATCTTGTGGCTTTTGTTTTTTTCCTTTGATTAATATGGCTTTGAACGCTAGTGTTCAGATTTGTCTGTATTTGCCAAGAATGTACTGAAATAGATGGACGTGTTTTTATTGCCTTCTTACTGGTGCAAGTCATTGGCATTGAGGTTTTCTTGTATTTGTAGGTCATACCTCAAAAATTTTTAACTTATTTGGATCGTGATAGTTTTTGTTTGAAATTTAAGCTTTGAAGTAGTTATTTAAAATTTTAGGTTGACTTAAAATTGTGGTTCCATTTGAAATCATGGTGAGTAGGAATGAGAGACTATGTTGCCCTTTTTTATTCTCTATTGCATTGCTTGTGTGTTTATTTTCTAGGGAGTTCACGACCTCATGTTGTAATCACGTCCTCATGTTGTAATTTCTTTCTTTTCTACTCATGATGATGGGGTCAGTGCATGTAAATTGGTTCCCTTCCCATCTTTTGACTCCTGTTGCAATTAACTCAAATTTGCTGCTGATGACTAAAACAAGCTTTGTTTCTGTTCTTTGCCTAATAGGAATTAAGATGACTGATTCTATAAGGTCTTTAAAAACTTTTTAGACAGTTTCAAATGATGCTGTTTGATGTCAATTGTGATTACTTGAAAGTATGCTTGGTCAAATGTTTGTATGTGGGTAATTTTGAACTATAATTTTTTTTTTTTTTTTTTTTTTTTTGCCTTTGATATGTTCTGAGCTTAGTGGTGATTTGGCAACTTTGGTTGAAGAAGCACTGGAAGTAGGACCGAACACCTTTTGGAGCAATTGGTATTGAGGTGAACACCTTTTGTGATTTACCTCTTGATTAATGAGCTAGAACTAGAGCTAGCAACTAAATAAAACAACTCGAGAAAAGGGGAAGGGGATTTAAATAACAGCTAAATATATACAACGATGATGATATAGGTTGAGTAAAATAAATTACCATCGATAATAGTTATTGTATTCTTTTATTGACCTCCTTAATAATCAATAAATTTGGAAGAGGTTGGGGGAACCTTTCTAATTATATTTAGTCTGTCTCGTTTGCTCATTTTTGTGGATTAAAACATTGGAAGAATTATCTCTATTGACCAATTAGAGTGGGATGTTCGTACTCAAGTTCTTTATTCCTGTTTTTCCCTTCCTTCCTTTCATGTTCAAGAGTCATAGATATAGGGTGGCCACTCCTCATAGAGTAAGGATGTGATTGTAAGATGAGGTGTTGTCTTTAAAATCTTGAATAACGTAAGCAAATTAGCAAAATAAGGATGTTAAGTGTAGTGTTGATATACTAGTTTATCCATTTTGTTATTATATTTGTAAATTGTCAACCTCCTTTGCAAACTCCAGTTGCTATCTTGTCTGCAAGCACGAGTTTATCATTCACTTTTAATTTTAGTTGTTTATACCTTGTCTTGTATTATTAAAATAAGTTTATAGATATAATAATGTTCATTCTAAAGGATAAGAGTTAATGTTTGGTGCTTGTTCAATTCTTTTTCCCAAAGTGTTTTGGTACCTTGCATAAATTGTGTTAAGCATGATGTTATGCTAAAAATATAACTATCTCCTTGTTGAAAGTCGCACATCGACTATAGATATGGCCTGAGTGGTGTTTATAAGGCTTAGACAATCCTCACCTTACAAGCCAGTTTCGTAAGGATGAGTTAGGCCTAAAGCCTAAATTCAAGACTCCTAAATTTTTCATGCAAATTTAGCCATCACTTCACACTTTCCACAATTGTGCTACGTCAGTGCATGCTTTTTACTTTGTGTCACATGTCAAATATATCAGGCTTGCATGTCTTGAACTTCGAACTATTGAAATGCCACCTAAACTCAACACCGACTATCTATATCTTACTTAACAATTGGATTCTTTAAATATTTCTACAACATTGACTATCTATATCTTACTTAACAACTGCACTCTTAAATATCTCTGCAGGGTAGATTATATAAAAGTCCATTGAAAGCAACACTTTGTAGTGATTCTACTTAGTGTGATTAGTACAAACATTTCAACCCGGATTGTTGTTGGAACACTTTGACTATGTGTGTTGACAATGAATCAACTGCTGCAGTTTCTTGATAGATAAGGTATGTGGAAGATGTGGCAGTCAAGAAAGTTTTCATTCCAAAATCCATCCAAAACAAGTAGAAACATTTGTCTTGTCAATAAACACTTGAGCTTGATTTGGAGTCCATTCTGGTTTGAGGTATTAGATTGACACAAAGTGAATGACTCAAGAATATTTTTGGTTATTTCATGAACGCTAGGTTCATTATATTGATTGAAAACGATTCCTCACTCGTGCATCGTTATACAAAATCTGAGTTGTCCAATGATGCACGTGTGAATAATCATTTTCAATTAGTATGATGAACCTCTGTTTTATAGGCTTTGAGCATGCATGAAATAACTAAAAACGTTCTTGAATCATTCTCTCTGTGTCATTCTAATATCTGATATCTGAAAGAATTCCAAATCTAGTTCAAACTTTTATTTGAGAAGACAAAAGTTTCTATTTGTTTTGGATGAATTTGAGAATGGGAACTTCCTTGACTAAGACATCCTCCAAAGACCTTTTCTATTAGGAAGCTTTGTATAAAAAGAATCATTGTTACCACACATAGTCAAAGTGTTGTAACAGTAATCCGTGTTGAGATGTTTTGTACATAGTAGCAATTTAGGCTGCACCACCGTTGGTTGTCCCGCAACCGTGAGCTCCTCTGCGAACCCATTAGCTTCTGCCATGTGAACTCGTAGCACCACACCTTCAGCCAACCGTGAACCACCATATCACCTGCGATAATCCATTTCAGAATCACCCTCAACCTCATGTGCCTCAAACAGTGCCGCCATCCCACTGATTCTCTGCACCACGGCTAGCCTCCCGCATGCAGCTGCCATTAGCCTCTGCCATGTGAACTCTTAGCACCACCACCTTCAGCCAATCGTGAACCACCATATCACCTGCGATAATCCATTTCGGATCACCCTCGTCAACCTCATGTGACTCAAACAGTGCCACCATCCCACTAATTCTCTGCAACACGGCTAGCACTCGCTGAAACCCACTTCTTGTCTCCCTTGTCTCCGCTTCATCGAGCCGCGGTTGTGGTCCCTTTCTCTCTGTTTCAATGCCCGCCGTGCTTGAAGCCCTTGCAGTCTCTCTGCAAAGCACTTTCTTGCATCGTGCTGAGTGGCAGGATGCGTTCGTGGGCATATTGGAGGTTTTGTTGCACTTGTCAGGGTGGGAAAATCATGCCCATCGTATGAAAATTATGAAAATGGGCACGTAAAATGTTCAAGTGATTTTGGAAATGGCAACTTAAAAGGTTCAAAGTGCTTATTGTGTGCCCATGTCACATCAGAAACAGATAATGCTGCTCACGCTGCTAAGTACGATTAGCTGTCATCAGTTTCTTTTTGTACTGTTAGTTTGCCATTGGTTGAATAAAGAATTAGCAACAAAAGGCTGTATATGTCCAAAACAACAAAGGATGACTTGTACAGATTGCAGATTCATTTGAACAATGGTAAGCCTTGTCCTTTCAGTTTCTCTCTAAAGAGTATGCCTTGCTTCTTTAAACCTTAGATCCAGTTTGGTATCCCTTTAAAATTGTGAAAAATGCAGGTTAATGTTTTTCACATGCAACTCATACATGAGTTTTTGCCTGTTTCTTGTGATCTTATCGTGCTAAAGTCATCATTGATTTATGGCGATTCAGGTTTTATATTGTGTGAAGACAGATGGAAGTGAGGAAAATATTTGTGATAACTCTGTTTAGCCGTCTAGCTGGTGATAGTGAGGCTATGATTTGTATATTTACTCTGATAATGAATTTTTTTTTTCATGTTAATGATATTTTTGGAATGATTATTAGTAGTATTAATGTTTTTATGCAAAATATAAAGATTCCTGGCAAACCTCATAACAGAGGCTAGAATTATTATCAAGACTCGAGAAACAAGGTAAAATCTAATCCACCGTGGGCAGTAGACATAGTATCCACAGACATAAGAATTATTTTGTTTTGGCTCCCACGTGCTTATTTTTTTCAAACCACCTTTCAACTTATTATATCCATTCATTCATTGCTTTAATAACAGAATATTCTTGATAAGTAAGTTATAGATCTAAAGTAATAATACATATCACAACGTAAATTTTGACAAATAAAACCTTACGAATCAACTATGCGCGTAATGGATGGGTCTGGCTTATAACGCATCAAACACATCCAGACTACAGTATTATGACTAGGACAAATGATTAGAAATTGCCAATATTGGCTACAATATTGGACAATAACAATGGTGTATCAGAAGCATAGTAGACAAAAGAAAACTAGGCTACCAATCTGACAATACAGTTAGTAACATTTACTTACGCAATATAGTGTTAGGTAACAGACTTTTTGCTGCTCATATAGTTTATTCTATATGTATGCTGGAATGACCTCTTTTTGATGGCCAGTGGAACTACCAATGTTATATGGGTCCAAGAATCCATACACATAACTGGTGTCCTTTGTGATACATTGGCGACGTAGATACCTAAGATGTTGAAACAAATGTTCATATAATTGATATATACTTAGAAAATAAATTTACAAATAATTGATACTTATGTGCACCATAATTGCAAGTATCCTCCATATCGCTCGAAATCTGAACGATGTCCACTTCAGGGGGAGAAGAGGGTGGTCCCATCAATGCCTCCTTGGCAGAATGGGGTTCTCTCCCTTTCATGCCCATGGCAACACTATAATAGCCCCTGTGCCCACGATAGTGACGAACTGGGGGGCGAGAGGGTGGTCCCATCGGTTCCTCCTTAGGAAACATGGACCTCCTGTCCAAGGGTCCAGAAGGTGGTCTCCTCAGAGCCTTGCGTGTAGGACGGCCTTGGTGCCCACGAAACTCGTGTGACGATATCGTCTGTTGTAAAACAGATGTCACTCATGAGCAATCCAACTGAAGTTTTAATGAATGACTACTTTTATGCATACAAACCGAAATTGTCTACTATGATAGAATTAGTGTAGTTAACTAACTAACTAACCACTCATTTAACAATAATCAGTTAACTAACTCTAATAAAATACCAACGCTAAAATCAAGCAAACAAACTCAATTTATGCACATCTCAAAATCTACATGTGCACTTTAATTTCCATAAAATCGAATCAATAAATATATCATTTATTTACTTCATGAATATGATTAATGGAAATAAAAACAACTGTCTAATAGAATCAAAATTGTATAGATATAAAAGGAAATTTTCGATAGAGAGAGAGAGGTACCTGAGTAGTGATGACAGAGGAGACTGTAATGAGTTTGAGGCGGAGAACAGGGAGACTGCGGTGAGCACATGGGAGGAGATAAGCTGAGAAGTGAGAGTGGAATCGAGCACCAGTGGTGTAATTTTAGGGTTCTGCCTTTCAAAGAGAACCAAAGAAGAACCAAATGAGAGAGAAGTGTTTGTTTACCTTTCAAAGGGAATGAGGAAGAAAGTTGTGAACTTACCTAAAATGAGGGTTGTGAACAACTACAAAGACGGGTCAAAGACGACAAGCACGACTGTGAAAATGACGAGGGTTCTCTTCTTTAATGGCGATGGCTCATTGAGAGAGAGAGAGAGAGGGACGAGTGAGGGTTTTGTGACAAACGAAAGGACGAGAGGGAGTACTGAAAACAAGCACGGGCTGAGAAAGAAAAATAAAAAGGAATCACTTTTTACATCGGTTGCTCATATAATCGACGTAAAAAGTAGATAACAAATTTATATTTTTTTGGTAAACATGGCTTTTTACATCGGTTATACTGTTAACTGATGTAAAAAAGTTGGACTTAATTTCAAAATTACCACCGCGTCATTTTTTTATATCGGTTGTATATGTAACAGCTGTAAAAAACCTGTTTTTTTTTATTATCTCTTTTCTGCATTAGTGCCGCCACAACCTCCCTAAAAGTCATTTCAGACTAGATTTGGAAATGGAGAGATTGTTGTTCATTGAAGCGAAAGCAATCTTGAGGCCTAAATGAGAACGAGGGCGAGTTTTTTTTTTTTTTATTGAGCGGGGACTTGGGAACGAGGAAGATAATGTGGCTTAGGAGCATGGAGGGAAAAGGAAGGAAGAAGGAGGAGAGACCGGAAAAGGGAGACACTAACTATGTTTGAGATAGTGATGCAGTAGAGATAAGGTGCTCGAAGAATTCAAAGTAAAATGGGAAAAAAAAAGAAGAGGGGAGACTGAGGAGGCATGACTCATAATTTTGTCCGCAACCTGCTGAGATTTCCCAAAAATGGATGAAGCAACACATGACATCAAGACTAAAATCTATGGGCAGAGTTCTTTCAACAAGTTAAAGACATGAAAAACGCCGACGATAACCGATACAACTTAGGGGTCCAGGTTTGGACCAGGACAAGAATTGATTCCCTCGTGTAAAAATTTCACATGAGGAGAAGTGTGATCTCCTACTATCCAAAAGAAGATAGAGATAAAAATGGATGGGCCCACTTCCTAAGCTTGGATGATAAGAGATCACACTTCTCCCCTCCATGTGAAATTTTCACATTTCATATGAGAATCCATTTCCGTACCAAAACCATATTGGATATGGAATGTTGCATATTATTCAAATGTCTAAACCAACTAACTTTACACTTAAAGGCTCGTTTGGTGGAGATGATATGATAGAGACAAGATAGGATAGAGAATTGGATAAGGAAATGATAAGATTTAGACATGATAAGCTCTTATCATATCATGTGTTTGGTGTGTACTGGATAACAAACTAGATATCATTATATCATAACTTTAGCTTTTTAAAAATAATATAAAATGACAAAATTATCCTTATGACATAATTACATATAATTTTTAAAATTTGTACAATTTTTAATATTAATAATAATTTTCTATTTTTTTATTTTAAATATTTTTATATTTCTTGGATTTTAAATTATTCTTTTACAATTTTACTTTTTATTTATATTATTTTTATATTTTATTAGATTTTAAATTATTTTTCATAAGGGTGAATACGGAAACAAATTTCTTATCCTATCCTGTTGTTTCTAACCCAGCCCTTCCCTCCGGATAAAAATTTAACTAGATGGACACATGATAGGATAGCTGACAAGATTGAGTTATCATATCCTGCTGGTTCAACAAATACTGGATTAAGACAGGATATGATTGTTTATCATATTCTGTCTCTCCTATTCTGGCCACCAAACGGGCCCTAAAAGTCTATGTACAGCCAATAAAGCCATATTGTCAAATATTATGATGACTAACTAAACAAAATAATAATTAATGCTATTCTAAACAGGAATAAAATAATAGAATAATTTTTTAAACAAAAATTACATCTCTTTTCTAACCAGTGTTATGAAGCATCCACTGATATTGCCAATTACTAAGATCTCCTTGAAAATCTGACCGACTATTTTTAGTAGGGTCTCCCTTTGCATCCACCTTTTTTTTCCTATCTAGTTATAAGACTCGAACTCAAGACATTATTTAAGAGATCCGAGAAAAGTTCCACTCGATCCAACGTGATTTTGGTAATAATGATACAATTCTTAAATAAAAAACTCTTATTGTGAAATAAAATATTAAGTAAGATAGTAAAATAAATAATTGAATCTATAAGGAGTTTAAAACTGACAATATGTGGTATTAATAGAAATGGTATATAATTGGAAACAGCAGTTCGCTTCCTTGAATAAAAACAAAGACTACAAAATTCAATATCCAAAAAATGAGGTTGTTATCCTTTTAAGTGTATAATTTATTAATTTACAATAGATATTCATTAGTTTTTCAACAAGTGGCAGGTCCATCTCAATTTTTTTAAGGTGGTTTCCACCGTAAACATGGTCCTTTAACTCATCCTAACGTGGTGGAATACTTCTTTCATTGGTTTTCTCATGCATGTGATGACACAGAAAATTCAACCCCTTATTATAATATTCTTCATTTACTAAACAAAGAACCTTTCATTATTGGGAAATAAAAAATTTCCAAGCTCTCAAACCTTCTATAAATTGGAAGCATTATTCAACCCCATGAAGCCAAGTTATTATTCACAAAAAACCAAAGAGCTTGCTATATAGCAAGAGAAGCACCATGTCAATGGATCAAAAGAAATCTAACAAGATAAGAGAAATTGTTAGACTTCAACAGATCCTTAAGAAATGGAGAAGAATAGCCAACTCTTCAAAAACCACCACCACTACCACCACCACCACAACCACCACAAGCAAAAGCATCAAGTTTCTAAAAAGAACACTTTCTCTATCTGAACGAGAGGGAGGTGCAACAAGCAATAATGCTGTTCCAAAAGGGTACCTAGCTGTGTGTGTTGGAGAAGAGCTTAAGAGGTTCATCATACCAACTGAATATTTAGGTCATCAAGCCTTTCAGATTCTCTTGAGAGAAGCTGAAGAAGAATTTGGGTTTCAACAAACAGGTGTTTTGAGGATTCCTTGTGAAGTTTCTGTTTTTGAGAGTATTTTGAAGATGGTGGATGGAAAGAAAGAGGACAAGTTTTCTACTCAAGAGTGTAGACTTAGCATTGAAGAGATGATGGGGTATTGCTCTTTAGAAAACCAACTTGCTTGTTCTCATCATCCTCAAAGTCCATTGTGCAGATAATAATATAGGATGTTGCAATTTTTATCCTTATTATTTATTTGTCTTTCTTTTTTCTTTTTGTTTTTTTTTTCTTTTGCCCTTTACAACAAATTACCAATGTATGAGAGAGAGAGAGAGAGAGAGAGTGAGATGAGTGAGTTCTATTAGAGATGTAAGAGAACCCATTTGGGAATTATGAAGCAAGGATATGACTTCCATTTTTTTTTTCTAATGGCAAAATATATATATAAATCAATAGTCCAACATAAGAAATCTAAGCCATACAAAACTATAAGCTTATGGTTTAATTTTCTTATTGTAGCTTTATTGTTTTGCAGCACTTCTATTGTGTGGTCTATAACCCCAAAGCTTATAGTTTTGGCTATGTGCAGTTTATTCATAGCATCCCTACTGAATTACTGATAGAAATTAATGACAAAAAATAAAATAAAATTTGTCTCTAATTCTCTTGTTAAGTATCAGAGATGCTAAGATTGGAAACCAAATTTATTTTTTCTACGGTTTATAATTTTCGTCGGTAATTCAATTTTTTCTGATAGTGATGATAAAATAAAGCATCATAATTTTCTATCCAGTGACTAGTAGTAAGCTATTTATCATGCTGTGAAAGCCCTTGGACTCAACTATTAATTTATATAAGGACACAAGTACGGAGTCATGAAAAAGCATTTAACTGAAAGGAATCAATTGGAACTTGAAAAATGAAGGTCAAAGTGCATTTCCAATTTCCAGACAGAAATAACTTAAAATATTTTTCCTTGAAGATATAAACATGTTCTGAACCTTCCGTGAAGATAGATATATATAAACATGTGTTCTGAAGCAAATGGTACGTTCCCTATACATAGTGGAGGGTTCTACCGATCAATTGACTGGCTTTGAAAACATCCTACATTGGAGAACTTTTCTTAATATTGACATAAAATATGACAAATAAGACAAGAAGTCTCAAAGCAACTTTCAGTTAACTTGTTACACTTGAGAAGGTAACTAAAACTGAAAGGTGTATCTCAAGCTATCCTCCCGGAATACTAAAAAAAGTTGAATTATCGAAGGAAACTAAAGATGAAAAAAATGAAATTGGTCTCCAATTTTATGTTTCTATAAGATTTAGTGACAAAATTTATCATTTTTTCTGCCTTTAATTTTTGTTAGTATAATTCAACTTTTTCTAGTTATGATATGCTTATTTTAATTTTAACAGGAAATATCTTATTGGAAAATGATTTTTGTACATCACTTTTTGTGACACTCACTGTGACACCGTATGTCCATACGGTCCGTACGGTACGGACATGTACGGAACCCTATGGATTCCGTACTTTTTTTTTTTACAGATTTTTTTAACTGGTTAACGCAGTTCATGTAAGTGGTTAACGCAGTCTACTAACTGGTTAATACACACAGATTTTTTTATCTGGTTAACGCAGTTCATCTAAGTAGTTAACGCAGTTTATATAAGTGGTTAACACAGTCCACTAACTGGTTAATACAGACACATATTTTTTAACTGGTTAACGTAGTTCATGTAAGTGGTTAACGCAGTTCATATAAGTGGTTAAAGCAATTCACTAACTGATTAATACAGACATAGATTTTTTTAACTGGCTAACGCATTTCATGTAAGTGGTTAACGCAGTTCATGTAAGTGGTTAATGCAGTCCATTATCTGGTTAATAGACACCAAGTAATCGTTAACCAGTTAGTGAACTAGATTAACCACTTATTTGTACAGCGTTAACCACTTTTAGAATAATTTTTTTTTTGGGGAAAAAAAGTATTTTTCTGAAGAAAAGTTTTTTTTAAAAGAAAATATTTTTTTGAAAAAAAAATTATCCATACATGTACGGACATACGGTCCGTACACGTACGGACGTACGGTGTCGCGTAATGTGTTGCCCAAAACGGTGTCTTATTTACACCTAATTGCACATATGAAGTGATGACCCGTTGATTATAAATTTTGACGTTAACGAAACAAGAGGGAAAAAGAGAGGAGAGGGAAAAATGGTAATGTTAGAGAAAAATTATCACAATACATTTACAATCTACAATATATAATTATTCATTTTCTCTTTCTCTTTTTGATTATGAAAGTTTAGATGTTAGGTCTCGAGAGCTCACTAGGATCAAAGAAAGTCTCAATGTTCAAAGAGTGCTTCATAAAGATACTTACATATTATCAATCAAACGTGGTTTTCATATTGATAGTAGGATTCAAAGTCACGTCCTTATGAGATATGAGTCATATCCGAGTTACTTATCTCACTCATTGATTTTTTAATTAAAAAATTAATGATTTAGAGTACATAGTTCTCATCAGTACTACTAGTGTGTAGCCGGTACAGTCTGAACATGGCATGCATGTGAGTGATTAATGTAACTCTGAACATTACTTCTCCCTTACCCTCCCTTGTTTTGTAGGTTAAATCCATATGGGGTTGGTGTATTTTAATCATGGGGTGACTAGGACTAAGATCCTACAAGGTAATTATCAATTATTAAACATATTTTGCTATATTAAAGTCAGTGATAGGTTCTGGCAGGTTTGGTTTCCAATGCAAACTGCCCTAACAGTCGAGGTACCCTAGTACATGTACGGATCCAGATTCCTTGCGGTCAAAGAATGCCGCAGTCACGCAATCGACACGTCGGGAGCCGTTATATCAAAGATCAAACGGTTCACAAAACAAGCTCGATAAATATACATCTCATTATATAAGTCGTCCGATCAAGATCAACAGTCACGATTGTCAACTACGTAAATGCGTGACTGTGTAGAATCCATTTCCCAATTTACCGTTCAAACCTCTAGGTTTATTTTATTGCCCTGTTATTTTAACTGAGCTAATGGTCTGTAACAAAGTCCCATATTTTTCGTATTTCCAAGAGAACCACGTGACCATGGCATCAGTAACCCACACAAACGGTGGGTGAATCAGTTTCTAGACTTTGATTTCCTAGATCCAAGTTCAACTTTAACTTTAAGCTGAAGCACTTGTGTACAAGTTCTATATTATAGGTTCATAGCCATGTGGAAAGAGCACCGGAGCAGAAGGAAGTTGAACAACCAGCTTAAGGGAGAAAGAAAAAGAACTAAAAGGACTACTCTTTATAAACAAAATGGGTGGTTTGTTGTTTGAAAGTTGAACCGAATACTCACACATATATCTCCCCATTAAGAAGGAGGGATAAAGTAATTACTCTAGGAGTAATTCTTGTCTGAATTATTCAGCTTAATATCTCTGTGTAGACGTCAAATTTCATCAGTCAAACCGTTGAATATCAAATTTTAGATAAATTTTAGATAAATTTATATTAATGATCATGCATACCAAATTTTAGATAAATTGGATATTCGTATCTATGCAATCATATGATCAACATTTTACTTGTAAATTAAAACGTATATTATACGTTTAATTGAAATAAATTGATGAAGTATCATATATTTTTAAAATTTTATAAAGTTTTATAAAGTTGAACTACTTAATAAGAACTTTTAATTTGACGGTTTAATTGATGAAGTATAACCAAATGACATCATAGTAAAATCTGAATGAATGAATGTGTTACAAATTTTTGCACTGTTAGTGCATAGTTATTGAACTCAATATATAATACTAAACATTAAAATCTTTTGAGTTTAAAGACTATGCAATGATAGTGTACAATTTTTGTTATGTTGAAGTACCCATGTTTTCCCACTTTGTCCATTAATAATAATTCTTTGCTATTCAAAGAAAAAAAATATCATATTTCATCATGTAAATACTTGTGGAGATGTTTTATGAAGTAATTTAACAAAGTCACGTTATGATAAGATATGCTTAAATATTCAATAATGTGTAAAATACTATAATATAATGTTAAAACTATATATTTTTAATATAATTAAGTTAATGTATCACATTGATAGGTATTAAACTAAATATATTTTCTTTTCCTTTTTTTTGAAAGGATGGATTCAACTGTTCAAATCAAGACTAGTTCACATTGTACGACCATTTTGTTAAGTTAAAAAAGTGGCTAATGAGGAATTATCTCTTTATTGTCACTCTTATAAATTCGTTTAATCTCATCTCATATTATATAAAACATCTCATAAATAAGTCCTTTAGAGTACGTTTGGGGGAATAGTTACGTGGCATCTCTCTATTTTTTTATTTATTTTTTATGAACGTGGCATCTCTCTATTACAATGAAGGATTTACGGTAGAAATATTTATTAATGTTCTGCAAAATGTCCTTACTTAGTACGCAATTTGACTACTTTGATGTTTGGGAATAAAATAGATGATTTATAACTTTAAGAGAAATCAATGGCGTGCTTGAATGCAAACTGGAACAGAATATCTACTCTACGGAAATGGAACTTCGAACAATTTTTCTTTTATTTCCCCCCTATTTGGTGGTGTACAAAAAATAAACAAATAACCATTGACTTGAACTATATTATTAGGCAATGATATGAACATGATTGGGGATGCTCCTAACATGATCCGCACTCAGTTGCACCATTTGAGAGCAGTTGGTAATCAATGATCTCGAAATGATAACCAAATAATAATTTGGGGAGGGTTGTATGTGAATAATTTTGAAGTTAGTTATGTGATTGGATCTAGTTAGGGAGTGTTGCTAAAGAATCAAGATATATAAAATATTTAATAAAATATATAATATGTATATAATAGTGTTAGTGTACTCTCATTTATTTTATAACATAATGTGTACGAATTCAATAAATATACAATATAATACCATGGTAAAATATGATTGGACGTTTGTGTAAATTTTATATTGTTAGGATATAATTATTAAACTCAAAGTATATGTTATAACAAGTTACATTTTCAGACTTCTTAGTATATTTTTAAAGGTAATCATACCTTGAAGGGAAAAGGGTAAGATTACACTCAGCACAATATTTGGGATGCCATTTCCATACAAACTGGGATTTGGCAAATGCTGCGCTCCCCCCTGCTGGGCGGTTTGGTGAGGATAAAGGGGTCAGAGGTTACTTACCTTTGGGGGTGGGGGGCGAAAACAATTTTGGCTTTGGAGGATGCTCAAAGGTACAACTATTGAAAGGAATACCTAGTAGTAACATGGGTGCGCCGTATACTCTACAGGAGGGATGTGAAGTGGGCCAGCTATCATAAGATGCGGCAGGCCGTCAGCTTAGAAAGGGGTGGGATGGCTTACTAATAAAAAAGGGAATAAATAGCGCTTATTTTTTGCCTTAAATAGTGCTTAAAAGCGCTGCTTATTCTACCGCCACTGAATGTGTTACAAAAAAACAGCGCTTAAGAAGCGCTAGTGAAAAATGGGAATAAATAACGCTTTCTCAAGGAAGCGCTACTTATTCCCACCTTTAAGCAGCGCTTCCTTCATAAAGCGCTTCCTAAAAGTGAGAATAAATAGCGCTTCTTTGAGAAAGCGCTACTTATTCCCAACTTTAAGCAGCGCTTTCTGAAGAAAGCGCTGCTTAAAGGTGGGAATAAGTAACCCTTCCTCAAGGAAGCGCTATTTATTCCCAGTTTTTTTTTTTCATTTTTCTGTCAGCATATACATATAGAATGCATTGCCTACATATTGTTATATGTACCAAACAACCAAAACCACTAAAATATTGTCATCAACACCCAAATTATTATCAACACTAAATTCACTAAAACCAAAATTAACACAATATAACTAAATTATCATCCTTAAAACATCAAAATGCACTATAACTAAACTACACAAGTCATGCTACAAGATTACCTAAAAATTACACACTAGACTTCTTCTTTTCCTTCTCTTCTTCTTCTCCTTCTCCTTCTCCTTCTCCTTCTTATTCTTCTTCTTCTTCTTCTTCTTACCTATGAATGATAAAATTCATAGCAAAATATTGGCACCACTATTCCTTGAGTTCGATAAGTTGATCATCATAGAGATGGCAACCCAAAAGTACTACAAATAACAAATTGAAAAACATAATCAAGCTTCCACAGTTTCAATATAAAACATATCAATAAGGAAAAATGCAAGTCAAAATCTAACAGCAAAAATATAACACACATCACATAATTTGAATAAACTCAAGCAGCAATTGCAATCAGGTAAAATGTCTTCCATTAAATATCAATATAGAATAAAATGAGAACGTGAAAGTCAAAAGACATAAAGGGTTTAAACAATATATGTTTTGAATCTTTGATCATATCCAGGTAAAGCTAGGCATGGTAATATCTGTTAAAGACAGACAGAAGGAAAACAGGATGCTGGAAAACACTTGACAAGAAAGAATCTTTGTTGTGAGGGCTGAGGACAATGTAGTTGTTTCGAAAAATAGTTAAAGCATTACTAAAGATCAAACCCCTGTATGGCCCAAAAAGAATATGAAAAAGCAAGTCAACCAACATAATCTTATATTTTAAAACCAAGGCTTCAGTTCCAAGAATTTCTCTCTAATATAGGAAGAAATATTATCAAAATATATATAAAGAAAATACAATATAAGACATTTCATGTGATATAGAAAACAAAGAAGGGAAAAGCAATATTCCTTCTTCATATTTCAAATTTTCCTACACTCTTACTCTTCTTAAGGTTAATTGGAGATGGAACTGAGACTAAATTCATCTTAGTTTCACTCTTCTGATAATAATTTGTAAATCCTAAGCCATCCAACTTTCATGCATTGTTTCGTGATACAATTTACCCCAAAAGAACAACCCAAAAGAAATTACGATTCACAGGAACTATCCTGAAGAAGTTACCTAAAATTGTCAATGAGAATAATGATTTCAAATGTTTGCAAAGGAAGGAACACAATCTTCAGATCGAGTGCTACAAACCCACAAATTGCGCAAGAAAAAATGTTTCAGCATAACTGTAAATCTTGGAGAAATCTCATTACAGAGAATTAAGTCTTCTATTGTGAAAAAAGTCTTTCATTTAGCAGATTTGGCTGGAGTAAGATGCGGCAGCAAGCACTCACCAACAGGAATAACAATCTAATTAGAAATTTGAGATTAGCTTTTTTTGACCTGCCAAGCAAGCGCACCTGTCATGGCAAAGGTCGGATGACAAGATCACTCAGGACTTAATCCTCAAAACGCTCAGTGTTCGTATCCGAGATCTCCAACATGTGTAGCAGATGGAATATAGCAATACATGCATAATTCTTCTTGAAAACAATTGATAAATCTGAGTTTGAAGCATCCATAACCATCATAAAAGTGGCAACGCCTTAATTCGGCAATGAATCTAGGCTCTGCTCAATGCTCCTCTGCCATACCTACAAAAGAATACCTGAAGAAACTTAACATACGCAAGACCAAACGACTTTCTACAAAATGGATTCCAAAAGCATGACGACGCGCACACCTCTGTCCCATAAATCTGAGGCCTCAAGCTTCAGATCTATAGAATTCCTGTCCAAAATTGCCAAAATTGAGATTACTTAGGGTTCAGGTTTATGTCAAAATTCGGGTTTTTCTTTAGGAAGAGAAGAGGTTAGATTATAAGAACCTACCAAGGGGAAGAGCGAGAAGGAGAGGCGGCCTGACATCGTGGACGACCATGGTAGGCGGTGGCTCTAGTGGTGGCACAGTTCTGTCTCGCGACTGGGAGGGAGGAAACGACTTAAGTCACGACAGATATGGCTTATAAGACCGAAAAAGGGAGAAACAGACTTACCGTGCCAAAAAAAGGATAGCGATGATGGTTGTGGTAGACGAGGTGAACCTGCCACAACGATCTCGGGGTAGTTGCCTTTCCGTCGCGAGAGCTGTTGAGAGAGAGGGCGAGAGTTATTGATAGAGTGAGAGAGAGAAACGTGATGGAGGAGGAGGAGGCTAGAGCTATTGAGCGAGAGAGAGGGCGAGACAGCGAGCTGAAAACGATGGAAAAGAGGGAACTTTGCTGAATAAATTAATTTTAAGTCTCAAGAATAAGTAGCACTTCCTACCAAAAGCGCTACTTTAGGTATATAATAAGCAGCACTTCCAGTTAGAAGCGCTTTTTATTGATACTACCTAAAGTAGCGCCTCTTACAGGAAGTGCTACTTATTCTTGTTACACAACCATAAATAGCGCTTGGTGTGGGAAGCGCTGCTTATTCCTATATCCTTCAATAGCACTTCTTCAATGAAGTGCTAGTAAAAGCATTCTACCTAATTTTAAGTAGCACTTCAATAGTTAAGCACCATTTAAAGTGGCGCCATCTTTTAACTCTAAGTAGCACTTCAATTGTTGTAGTGCTAAACTCTAAGTGGCCCAATTATTTTGATCCTTCCATGTCATTAAATATTGAAATGGGGGCCCAGAGAGATGCGGGAAGGGTGTATTCATAAGATGGGGTACATTGGTAATACTGGGCCGTGTTTGGACCCAATGACTATTCCGGTGCCTACAACTCATCTTTTGACTAGTGCTTCGGGTATGGGGCACCTCCATCGTCAATGGCCAGAGAGCTCATCAGTCTCTTCCCCTGAATCTTGCCCTAGTAAAGATGCGGTTGGGGTAGTAGGTGGACGGAGAAAATGCCGTAGGAGGAAGCGTAGGAGTACTGGTTGCTATACTCATAATCGATGGGGTGAGGGTATGCGGACAAAGAAGTGGTTAGTGGGGGGAGATTTCCAGTCCAAAATCCACAGATTCTTGATGTTGGCCAATCCAAATAGGACGGAGGACGCTGTGACTACACGGACTCGTGTTTGGTCTGGTTCTCTATCAAAGAACGCGGAAGTGGTGGTGAGTCATAATCCGCCATTACCTTCCAAAGACATACAGACCAAAGTTACACAAGGTGTGATACATGTGGAGGCATCACAGGGTAATGGAATTCAATTAGTTGTTGGCTTGGGATCTCATTTTATTACTGATGCTGCTCTCCCTAGTGATCGTTGTGCTAAGAAAATCATCCATATGGGAAAACAGTTAGGGGTGTCTTTGAGAAGTGAGGAATAGATTTTGATAGACAAGTTGTTGGCTTGGGAGAACAAGGAAAGAAGGACTTCAGTCAGTAGGGAGAATGTTATGGTGGAACAATGATTGTTGGAACCATGAACATTAGAGGCCTCAGAGCTTGGGTGAAGAGGAGAAATCTGCCCGCTTTGGTGCATAATCGTCTTTTGGATTTTCTAGCAATCTAGGAGACCAAATTGGAAATTGTTGAGGATTCTATGTGTAGAGGGGTGTGATGACTGTGATTGGCATTATTACCCCTCCATAGGTAATAGTGGGGGCTTCCTGTCTATTTGCAACAAATGAAAAGGAAGTCTGTTGTTCTCTTTTGAGGCTGTGGGGCTTTTGGGTGTATGTTTGGAATGGGGGCTGGAGAGGAAGAGATGTGTTATTATGAATGTGTACTCCAAGTGTTCGCTTGTAGAGAAATGTCGCCTATGGGGGGGCCTGCTGATGTCTAAAAGAGGCTTTGGTGGAGGGCTCTGGTGTCTTAGGGGATTTTAATGTAGTTACATGCTTAGGGGAAAAGAGAGAGAATGCCGGTTTGCAACATTTGTCAGACACGACAGAGATGATAGAGTTTGGGGGATTCATTAATGATATGGAGCTCTTAGATTTACCATTCCTGGGTTGTAGATTTACATGGTTCCAATTGAATGGAAATGCAATAATTCGATTAGACCAAATTCTTATATCGGAAGGGTGGATGGATAATTGGGGTGATACAACAAAGTGGGCCTTGGAGAGAGAGGTCTCTGATCATTTCCCAGTGGTACTCAGATACCCATCACAGTCTTGGGGCCCTAAACCTTTCCAGTTTAATAATCACTGGCTCAAACATAGAGACTTTCGGGGGGTTGTGACAAGGAGCTGATCTTCTTCTCCCCCCTCGGGATGGATGGGTTTTGGTCTCAAGGAGAAGCTTAAAGCCCTTAAAGAGGACCTAAAAAGGTGGAATAAGGAGGCATATGAGGATATGGATGTACGAATATAGTTATTGGTAGAAGAGATTAGGACGACAGATTTGAGATGTCAGGAGGTGGGTCTTACATAGGAGGAAGTGGTGAGCAGAAAGCAGTGCTTCTCAAATCTTTGGCTTTTGCTGAAGAGCAAGGATTCACTCTTGGTACAGAGGTCAAGGAGCAGGGGGATTAAGGAAAGGAATGTAAATACTGGGTATTTTCATTCTAGCCTAAAGCTTAGGCGAAAGCGGAATGCTATATCAGCTTTGAGGTTTGGAACAGGGTGGATTGAGGATGTGGCCTTTATACATGTGGAGGTTACCCGCTATTTCTATGATCACTTTGCAGAGGAGCCATGGAGGCATCCAAGGTTAGATGGTATAATTTTCCCCCTCCTTTCCCCTATTGATAACCATATGCTCACAACAAGTTTCACTCTCGCTGAGATTGAGGAGGTGGTTGGCTCTTCTGATGGGAATAAGAGCCCAGGGCCAGATGGGTTCAACTTTAACTTTGTAAAAGTATTATGGGATATGATGAAAGAGGAGGTGTGGGTTCTTTTCCAGGAGTTCCATTCCAATGCTAGACTCCCGAGATGCTTTTCTTCTTACTTTCTACCCTTATCCCTAAGATGGAATCTCCCCTGGGGCTTACGGACTTTAGACCGTTGGGATGCTTGTATAAGTTGGTGGCTAAGGTGCTGGCGGGTAGACTGGGCAAAGTCATGGATACCATCATTTCCCATGCCAGTCAGCTTTCATTGGGGGCAGGAAGTTGGTTGATGGGGCTGTTATAGCCAATGAGGTGGTGGACTTGGGAAAAAAAAACGAAGAAAGAATGTCTACTCTTCAAGGTTGATTTCGAGAAGGCATATGATTCAGTCAGCTGGGAGTTCCTGGATTATATGTTGAGAAGGTTTGGGTTCTGTGATAAATGGAGAGAATGGATCAGGGCGTGCAATTTTTTCTGGTAGACTCTTAGTACTTGTTAATGGAGCCCGACAGAGGAAATTGACATTAAGCGCGGATTGAAACAAGGAGATCCCTTAGCCCCTTTTCTTTTCCTACTGGTGGCCGAGGGACTTAGTGGTCTAGTTAGACAAGCGGTCTCCTTGGGGCTGTTTAGGGGCTTTCAGGTTTGTAACTCCGATACGGTGGTTTCCCACCTTCAGTATGCTGATGATACACTATTCATTGGGGAGGCTTCGGTTGAAAACTTATGGGCTATGAAGTCGATTTTGAGATGTTTCAAGCTTGTATTGGGATTCAGGGTCAACTTCTCGAAGAGTACTCTTGTGGGGGTGAATGTCGATTCTTCTTTTAAGTCGCTGGCAGTAAGATTCTTGAATTGTAGGGTGGCACCCCTGCCGTTTAGGTACCAGTTGGTGCAAATCCTAGAAGGATAAGTACATAGGAGCCATTAGTGGAGGTCTTTCGTAGTAGGCTAGGCTTGTGGAGGAATAGGTTTATCAGTCTTGGCGGTCGAACATCATCCCTATTTTTTTCCTCTCTTTCTTGAAGATTCCGATGAGAGTGTGGCGGTTAGTAGTACAACTACATCGATGTTTCTTGTGGGGAGGGACTAAGGGGATTAGGAAAATCCCTTAGGTCAAATAGGGAGATGTAACGACCCGTTTCCGGACCGCTACGAAACCGAAAGAAACCTATATGTGAAGCGTTTTAAAAACGGTACTCTTGTGCCCTTTAGAAAAATGCGGTACTTTTTTTTTTTAAAAGACAATAGTGCCAGTAAAGCACACACAGAGTACTTACAGCGTTTCGAAACATGGTGCAACTAAGACACAAGACTCAGATACTGATAAAACATACATGCATAAATACATAAGTCATATACACAGTATGTGCAAAATAACAGAGTAGAAAATGTGCAAAGAAATATACCTATGGTATGATGACTCTTAAGAGAGCAATCATACCCTGGGGGTACTCCCGGAGACACCCACGCAGGGGGGTGCTCCAAAAGTGAAACCACCAGTCGACCCTGTAACAACAAAACATCACCCGGCCCAACTGGTCACAACAACTATACACAAAAGACATACTACAGCCATCCCAAGAAAACATATAACAGACATAGTCAATCATGACAAATAAAAGTCGTCGCCCGAATCCTCGAAGAGGTCCTCCTCACCATCATCTGCAATCGGGTTCCTTGCGCCCTCGCCATCGCCTGGGTAGCCACCATTGGTTGAAGGCTCCACGGGAAATGGTCAACTTCCCAAATAATCAAAATCAACCAAAGCATACAGCAGTAGGCAAACAACAATGTATACAATTCACAAGCGCGACTCAAGACCCAAATCAAGACTCATTCTCTCAACACTTTTGCCACATACCGGAAGTAACGCGGATCCATCCACTGAATACCAGCCGTAGCCTTGGGCTCTCTCCTCACCCTAGGACATTCAGCTCAGGTTCCATTAGCATTATGACGCCTAGCTATTCCCTATCGAACACCAGCCGTAGCCTTTTAGGGGATTCTCGCACCCTAGGTGAATCGACGCAAGCTCAAAAACGTCCCGGCAAAACTAACGTCTAGCCATTCACTACCGAACACCAGCCGTAGCCTTTTAGGGGATTCTCGCACCCTAGGTGAATCGGCTCAAGCTCAAAAACGTCTCAACGACTCAACGACTTGACCAACTCTCGTACTCCGATGAACAATTCGCATAATTATAACAATATAATTCAGTTCAACAGCATAAGCAACATAGCAATATAACTTAATCCATCAGAGATAAATAACATAATCATCTCATCTCAAATAATCACACTTAGCAAAGAATAATGACAATCAATATGGAATCCATCCCTCTGCAATTCGATGGAATTGACAGAGAGGCACAAACAAGTAGGGGGTTGGGGCCAGAAGACCAACCGCACAATTTTTCACCCACGAATGACTCGGAATATGGCGACCGCACGATAATAAAATAACGAAGGGGTTCGAAAACCCTAACTTCGAACTCGTAGAGTTCTCAGACTTCTTCGTATTTAATAAAACAATTAAATAACGAAAGCCTAAAAATATCTAAAGTTGCCCTTACACAAGGACATACAATAGTAAAAGCCTACAAATGTCTAGAAATGCCCTTACCACAGGCTATCACTAGCGTGGCTCCGACTTCCGCAGGTCCACGTCGCTCGATCTCTGATAATACGATCCCTATTACCACGAACAACTTAGCACATATCTATAAATGTTAACTTAAACTTAGGCTCTCAACCTAACCCTTTTTCTAACCAAGCATCCACTAAAAAAAATGTAGTTCTAACTACTAGAAAACAAATAAGGGTTTTTGAACTAAAAAAAATCAATTTTCTTGAAAATTAACTAACACATAACACTTTAACTTAAGAAAATGCTAACTTTTTAAAAAAACCCTTTTTTTTCTTGAAACCTTAAGCATAACACATAATCAATTAATCACTTTGCACAAAGTTTCTAAGGCCTAAACATAACACATTCAAGCATTACAACAAGTTCACAATTAAAATCTTCCTTTCACACCCTTTAAAGCCTCTCGGCCATATTCCTTTTTTTTTTTCTAAAAAAAAACTTTGCAAAACTCCTTTTCATACTACTAGCATTTTCAAGCCAATCAATCACATTTAAAGACAAGAACATCAATTCTTATCTAGGCATCATTCACACCCATATTTGAAACAAGTTGTAAAACATTTTTTCAAGTCAATTTTTTATTCCAAAACTAAATTCTTACAACCATTAAATTCACCGACATGCTATACATTAAACAATGCATGGCTAACCATTTAAACTAGATTACCAAGTTCCCAAAACTCATTTCCAACTTTTCAAGAATAAGTGTTTTCCCAAAATTTCTTTCAATCAACCAAATCCCAATTTCAAGAATCCTAAGGCATTTAATACATTGCCATTATCATGCTAAAAAATCATGTTCATGCCAAACTAAGAATAAAGAACAACCTAATCATGCTTCACATGTCAATCTAGTCCTTCATAAACTAGTTTTTGCATAAAACATAACCTTCACTCAAGCTAATTCATGCATACAAGTTCTAATAACCTTAAAAATAATTCTAATGACTTTGTTAAACATCTAACACATATTTAAACATCACATCCTCATATTCTCATAGTTCAAGAATTGAAAAAATGCTAGAACTATCATGTTACACCTAATTAATTTAAACAACAACTACAATCAACACATAAACACTTCCAATAACACAATTAGACATCTAATTAGTTGATTCCTTAAGGATCACACCATTTCCCTCTTTTCCACACTTAGGGTTTTCACCCTCAAGTACCAAGAGAGGTTAGAGATGTTCATCTCCTCATATTCATCATCAACTACCCAAATAACATAACAAATCAACAATATCAATTAAACTAAAACAACAATTTAAACAACACCAAAGAGGGAGGGTATAGGGCGCTGTTTTGGCTTCATTTGGGGGTGGGAAAAATTCTGTTTTTCTCCTCAAATAATTGCTAGGAAGCATAGCTAAGACAAAGGAGAGAATAACCTAGAAAGAAATCAAGTTTTGGAAGCAAAACAAGTGTATAAAAAAAGGGGTGGGTGGCGTACAAAATCAGAAATTTGGGGGGAGGAAAATCTGATTTTTCTCTTACCCAAATGGTGTAGATGATGAGGAACTATGTTAAGGTGATGATTTAGAACAAGTTTGATGAAGGAATCTTGCTCAAAAACTCAATGGAGGTGGAGGTAGCTTCCATGGGTTTGTCTTGCTCAAGGAGAGGAAAAAGAAGAAGATGAGGGTTTTCTTTTGGGAGGAAGAAGGCGTGGAATGGCTGAAGTGGGGGCTACATATAGCCCTCATTTTCTTTCTTTTATAATAAAAAAAACTAAGCATAGTTAGTAAGAGTAGTTTAATAAAAGATATTTCCAAAATAATCACACAACTAATGACACCTAGCAACTTTATGAGATGCTAATTACATCACCTAATCCTACCCATCTAATCTCACATCTCTCATGATTACCCTCTAATCTAGATTCTTAAGATTTAAAAACACGGCGACGAGAAACCGAAAAACCGATTTATTTCTCGCCGGAAAAATCCCGAAAAATTAATTCGCGAGGAATTTATTCTTCGCGTGATAATATTTAATTATAAATAATAAAAATAACAATAATCACTCAAAAATAGTCTCAACAAGTTACGATTCGATTTTCATCGAAATCGGAGATCATTTAGAATTTTATCTGCGGCGAAACTGCCCGGCAATTTGAAACGCGACGAAACTTCGTTAGAATTTTTCGACGATATTCAAACCATGAATCAATATAAAAATATTAATTCTCAATTATATTAAATCTTGATTTAATTAAATCACTTACTTAAAGAACAAGCAATTGCTTATTATAGCATAAATACGACAAAACGTACTAATTAACGCTAAATAACGCATCATAAAAGTACGCGTGTTACAATACTCTCCCTCTAAAAATAGTTTCGTCCTCGAAACTACAGGTGAGTTACTTACCGTGAAAAAGTTCTGGATGCTGACTCTTCATCTTCTCTTCCAGCTCCTACGTCGCATCTCCGGTCTTTGGGTCCCACACGACTTTGACAAGCTGGATCTCTTTGTTTCGTAACTGCTTAGCTTTCCGATCAACAATCCTTGCAGGTGATGCTTCAAAAGTTAGGTCATTCTTCAGTTGAATCACATCCGGTTTGATGACATGAGAAGGGTCGGAAATATATCTCCGCAACTGTGAAACGTGAAAGATGTCATGAATGTTTGACAAAAAGGGTGGCAAAGCAATCTAGTATGCCACTGGACCGATACGACGAAGAATCTGATAGGGTCCAATGAACTTAGGGGTAAGCTTCTTGGATTTGATCGCCGACCAACTCAAAGTGGTAGGGTAACTCAAGAAATACATGTTCTCCCTCTTCAACTCTAACGGCCGCGACCTTGGTCCGCATAACTCTTCTCGCCGACTCGAGACGCTCGCATCCTATCTCTCGATCAAACGGATCTTCTCGAGTCTGTTGGATCATGTCCGTCCCACCACGTAACTCTTGCCATCCTGGTACCAACAAAGAGGCGTCGACACTTACGCCCATACAAAGGCTTCATAAGGTGCCATTCCAATGCTCGCATGAAAACTGTTGTTGTAGGTGAACTCCACTAGTGGTAAGACATCATCCCAACTTCCTTGGTGATCTAACGTACATGCTCGCAGCAAATCTTCAAGTGATTGAATCGTTCTCCGGTCGACCGTCGATGCAGGGTGATATCTTTGAGCTAAGCTTGAGCTTGGTTCCCATTGCTTCTTGCAGTTCTCTCCAAAAGTGAGACGTGAACTTCAGATCTCGGTCTGAAACAATGGAAGAAGGCATGCCGTGAAGTCATACAATCTCTGCGATGTAGATCTCCGTTAGCTTCTCCACGTTGTATGTCGATCTCACTGGCAAGAAATGTGCGGATTTAGTCAATCGATCGACGATTACCCAAATCGAATCATTCTTCTTTCGCGTCTTCGGCAACCCTACAACGAAATCCATGGAAATGTTGTCCCACTTCCATACTGGTACGTCGAGCGGTTGTAACATCCCGGCCGGTCGCTGGTGTTCTACCTTCGCTTTTTGACAAGTCAAACATGAAGCTACATACTCAGCCACTTATTTCTTCATTCCGGGCCACCAAAAGTGCTTCTTCAAGTCTTGATACATCTTCATAACTCCCGGATGAATACTCAATCTACTCTTATGTGCTTCGTCAAGAATCAGCTTCTTCACTCGCTCGTTAGGTACACACACTCGCCCATTACACCTCAAGATGCCGCTCGCCTGATCTTGAATTCGCCGCTTCCTTGCGCTATCAGCTCTACCTTATCTTGTAGTAGCTTGTCATGAGCCTGTTGGTCTCTGATCTCGTCCAACAATCCGTTAGAAATGGTGAGCATACCAAACGTCAGCTTCCCCGGTGAAACTTCCACACTCAACTTTAAATCTCGAAACCACTCGAGCATCTCCAACTCCTTGATCATCAATGCTGAAGCTAAAACGCTCTTTCTACTCAACGCATCTGCTACCACGTTCGCCTTCCCTGGATGATACTCCAACGTGAAGTCGTAATCTTTCAAAAATTCTGTCCATCTTCGCTGTCGCATGTTGAGCTCTTTCTGATCGAACATGTACTTCAAGCTCTTGTGATCGCTGAAAACAGTGAACGTGCTCCCGTAAAGGTAGTGCCTCCAAATCTTTAGCGTAAAAACCACTGTGGCAAGCTCCAAATCGTGAGTAGGGTAGTTCCTCTCGTGAATCTTGAGCTGTCTTGAAGCATACGCTACAACCTTCTGATGTTGCATTAGCACGCATCCCAAGCCTTGATGTGACGCATCACAATAAACCTCGTAAGGCTCTTCAGGTTGAGGCAAAATCAACACTGGTGCGGTTGTCAAAAGTTCCTTCAACCTCTGAAAACTGGATTCGCACTCTTCAGTCCAAGCAAAAGGCTGGTCCTTCCTCGTAAGTCGTGTAAGTGGCGCGACAATCTTCGAGAATCCCTCGATAAATCTTCGGTAATAGCCTGCTAAGCCTAAGAAACTTCTGATATCGCGATGACGCTTTCATTGTTCCCAAGCTAACACAGCTTCAATCTTCGCTGGATCCACCGCTATTCCGCTCTGAGTGATGACATGTCTGAGAAAGTTCACTTCCTTAAGCCAGAATTCACACTTGGATAAGTTCGCATAAAGCTGTTTCTCACGCAATATCTGCAGTACTCGGCGTAGGTGCTTTTCGTGCTCTTCTCTGCTCTTTGAGTAGATCAAGATGTCGTCGATGAACACTACTACAAACTGATCCAGAAACGAGTGGAAAATCCTGTTCATGTAATCCATAAACACTACTGGTGCATTCATCACTCCAAATGGCATCACCAAGTACTCGTAATGATCGTATCTGGTCGTGAAAGCGGTCTTATCCTCTTCCTTCACTGGTATCTGATGGTAGCCTGACTTCAAGTCAGTCTTGGAAAATATCGTAGCTCCGCGAAGTTGATCCATCAAGTCGTCGATACGCGGTAAAGGATACCGGTTCTTCACAGTAGCCTTGTTGAGTTGACGATAGTCCACACACAATCTGGATCGTCCATCCTTCTTCTTGACCAATAACACTGGTGCTCCACATGGCGACACGCTCGGTCGTATGAACTGTTTCGACTCCAAATGCTCAATCTGAAATTTCAGCTCCTTCATCTCGGCTGGAGACATCCTGTAGGGTGCTATTGAAATAGGTCCTATCCCTGGAATCAAGTCGATGGAAAACTCAATCTTTCTCACCGGTGGTAACCCTGGTACATCTTCTGGAAAAACGTCGATGAAGTCACGCACCACAGGAATATTCTTCACTTCGATCTCCTGGGAAACTTCTGTACTAGCCAGATACATGTATTCTCTAGCTCCCTCTTTCAAGGAAACTCCGATATGCTCGGCAGAAAGATAATTAGAAACTCCAAGGTCTGGAAGAATTACAGTTTTACGGGCACAGTCCAAGAGGACATGGTGGTGTGACAACCAATCCATCCCGAGAATGGCATCTAAACCCTTAAGAGGTAAACAGACCAAATTGGCCACAAAAATTCTACTTTGAATAACCACTACACAATTAAGGCATGCAGTGTTGGTGACTAAGGTTTTAGCAGCTGGAGTAGTAACTACTAGTTTGAATCTGCAAAGCGATCCACGCATAATTTTAAGCGGTCCACACAATCAAAGGAAATAAATGAATGGGTTGCGCCCGAATCAAAAAGAACGGTTAGGGGTTTACCCTCAATCTCACATTCACCCTGGATCAGATCATCAGATTGCTCCGCTTCTTCTCCACTTATGCAGAAGACTCTGCCTTTCGCTATCTGGCGCTTCCCTTTTGCCTTTGCCGCATGCACAGCCGGTTCAACTTTAGGTGCTCGACAGTCCCTAGCAAAGTGCCCCGGCTTCTTGCAGTTGAAGCAAGTGGTATCTCCTTCAGTGCAGTTGTTCGCGTAGTGCCCCGACTTCCCACATCGGTAACAGATCACATCAGTGCTAGCTTGACTCCCGCCCCTTGCGTTCTGAGCCATTGGACGATACTGTCCTTTGTTGTTGTTCCCCTGGGGTTGACTATAGGGCTTCTTTTGCTGTTGTTTCCCTTTCTGGTTCCGATCACTCTGCCTGATTGGCCCTCTAGAGTTGTTGCCTCCCAAATTGAGTCTCCGATTCTTCATGGTCTCCACTTCCCTACACTTCTCAACCAGTTGTTGAAATTGTCCAATTCCCGGGCAAAGATCAATCTCGAATGTCATAATGGAGTCCCTCCATGAACCGATGACACATATATCCTTCATCCACCGTCTGTCGGAAGAAAAGAAAGTACCGAGATAGTGACTCAAACTTCGCAGCATACTCGCCGATCGACATGTTGCCCTGTCGTACCTTCAGAAAGTCATCTCCTAGCTTGGTCCTTGCACTAAGGGGAAAGTACTTATGCAGAAACTTCTCCCGAAAAGATGCCCAAGTGATCTCCTGATGGTTTGCCTCCATCATCAGCCTAGTACTCCTCCACCAGTACTCCGTATCTCCTAAGAGCATGTAAGTTGTGTAGTTCACCTTAACCTCAACTGGGCAACGTAGTACCTCGAAAATCTTCTCTACTTCTTGCAGCCATAGGTCTGCCTTCCCCGGGTCAACCTCTCCACGGAACTTCGGAGGATCATGTCGATGAAAATCAACCAATCCCCTTGATTCGGCAGCTCGTGCCTCTCTCTTGCTTCAGATCCCGCTGAGTCTTGGCAAGATCATTGGGCAACAGCAGTCGCCATCTCAGTCATTGCTTGAATCGCTCGATCCATATTGGAATTCTCAGATCCTATCGTAGGGTCTCTGCGAGGCGGCATGGGATTCCTTCAAGGTCCAAAAACCTGTCAGAACCTCAAAATCAAAGGATGTGTTAAAACACACTGCTTCAATCAAGAAACAATTCACACAATTTTCAAGCAACAATTGCTTCACTCAATAAACAACAATCAATACAATACAACTATGTACCCGACACACAAAGCCCGACACAGTGACCAGCTCCAAATTCCTATGCACAGTCCGATTAGAACCAACCTTGCTCTGATACCAACATTGTAACGACCCGTTTTCGGACCGCTACGAAACCGAAAGAAACCTATATGTGACGCGTTTTAAAAACGGTACTCTTGTGCCCTTTAGAAAAATGCGGTACTTTTTTTTTTAAAAGACAATAGTACCAGTATAGCACACACAGAGTACTTACAGCGTTTCGAAACATGGTGCAGCTAGGACACAAGACTCAGATACTGATAAAACATACATGCATAAATACATAAGTCATATACACAGTATGTGCAAAATAACAGAGTAGAAAATGTGCAAAGAAATACACCTATGGTATGATGACTCTCAAGAGAGCAATCATACCCTGGGGGTACTCCCGGCAGACACCCACGCACCAAAAGTGAAACAACCAGTCGACCCTGTAACAACAAAACATCACCCTACCTAACCGTCACAACAATCAGACACAAAAGACATACTACACCATCCCAAGAAAACATATAATGCATATAGTCAATCATCACAAATAAAAGTCGTCGCCCGGATCCTCGAAGAGGTCCTCCTCACCATCATCTGCTATCGGGTTCCTTGCGCCCTCGCCATCGCCTGGGTAGCCACCATTGGTTGAAGGCACCATGGGAAAGGGTCAACTTCTCAAATAATCAAAATCAACCAAAGCATAGAGCAGTAGGCAAACAACAGTGTATACAATTCACAAGCGCGACTTAAGACCCAAATCAAGACTCATTCTCTCAACACTTTCGCCACATACCAGAAGTAACGCGGATCCATCCACTGAATACCAGCCGTAGCCTTGGGCTCTCTCCTCACCCTAGGACATTCAGCTCAGGTTCCATTAGCATTACGACGCCTAGCTATTCCCTATCGAACACCAGCCGTAGCCTTTTAGGGGATTCTCGCACCCTAGGTGAATCGACGCAAGCTCAAAAACGTCCCGACAAAACTAACGTCTAGCCATTCACTACCGAACACCAGTCGTAGCCTTTTAGGGGATTCTCGCACCCTAGGTGAATCGGCTCAAGCTCAAAAACGTCTCAATGACTCAACGACTCGACCAACTCTCGCACTCCGATGAACAATTCGCATAATTATAACAATATAATTCAGTTCAACAGCATAAGCATAATAGCAATATAACTCAATCCATCAGAGATAAATAACATAAGCATCTCATCTCAAATAATCACACTTAGCAGCGATCGGCAAATAATATGGAATCCATCCCTCTGCAATTCGATGGAATTGACAGAGAGGCACAAACAAGTAGGGGGTTGGGGCTAGAAGACCAACCGCACAATTTTTCACCCACGAATGACTCGGAATATGGCGACCGCGCGATAATAAAATAACGAAGGGGTTCGAAAACCCTAACTTCAAACTCGTAGAGTTCTCAGACTTCTTCGTATTTAATAAAACAATTAAATAACGAAAGCCTAAAAATATCTAAAGTTTCCCTTACACAAGGACATATAATAGTAAAAGCCTACAAATGTCTAGAAGTGCCCTTACCACAGGCTATCACTAGCGTGGCTCCGACTTCCACAGGTCCACGTCGCTCGATCTCTGATAATACGATCCCTATTACCACGAACAACTTAGCACATATATATAAATGTTAACTTAAACTTAGGCTTTCAACCTAACCCTTTTTCTAACCAAGCATCCACTAAAAAAAAATTAGTTCTAACTACTAGAAAACAAATAAGGGTTTTTGAACTAAAAAAAATCACTTTTCTTGAGAATTAACTAACACATAACACTTTAACTTAAGAAAATGCTAACTTTTTAAAAAAACCCTTTTTTTTTCCTTGAAACCTTAAGCATAACACATAATCAATTAATCACTTTGCACAAAGTTTCTAAGGCCTAAACATAACACATTCAAGCATTACAACAAGTTCACAATTAAAATCTTCCTTTCACACCCTTTAAAGCCTCTCGGCCATACTCCTTTTTTTTTTTTCTAAAAAAAAACTTTGCAAAACTCCTTTTCATACTACTAGGATTTTCAAGCCAATCAATCACATTTAAAGGCAAGAACATCAATTCTTATCTAGGCATCATTCACACCCATATTTGAAACAAGTTGTAAAACATTTTTTCAAGTCAATTTTTTTATTCCAAAACTCAATTCTTACAACCATTAAATTCACCAACATGCTATACATTATACAATGCATGGCTAACCATTTAAACTAGATTACCAAGTTCCCAAAACTCATTTCCAACTTTTCAAGAATAAGTGTTTTCCCAAAATTTCTTTCAATCAACCAAATCCCAATTTCAAGAATCCTAAGGCATTTAATACGTTGCCATTATCATGCTAAAAAATCATGTTCATGCCAAACTAAGAATAAAGAACAACCTAATCATGCTTCACATGTCAATCTAGTCCTTCATAAACTAGTTTTTGCATAAAACATAACCTTCACTCAAGCTAATTCATGCATACAAGTTCTAATAACCTTAAAAATAATTCTAATGACTTTGTTAAACATCTAACACATATTTAAACATCACATCCTCATATTCTCATAGTTCAAGAATTGAAAAAATGCTAGAACTATCATGTTACACCCAATTAATTTAAACAAAAACTACAATCAACACATAAACATTTCCAATAACACAATTAGACATCTAATTAGTTGATTCCTTAAGGATCACACCATTTCCCTCTTTTCCACACTTAGGGTTTTCACCCTCAAGTACCAAGAGAGATTAGAGATGTTCGTCTCCTCATATTCATCATCAACTACCCAAATAACATCACAAATCAACAATATCAATTAAACTAAAACAACAATTTAAACAACACCAAAGAGGGAGGGTATAGTGTGCTGTTTTGGCTTCATTTGGGGGTTGGAAAATTTTGTTTTTCTCCTCAAATAATTGCTAGGAAGAATAGCTAAGACAAAGGAGAGAATAACCTAGCAAGAAATCAAGTTTTGGAAGCAAAACAAGTGTATAAAAAAAAGGGGTGGGTGGCGTACAAAATCAGAAATTTGGGGGGAGGAAAATCTGATTTTTCTCTTACCCAAATGGTGTAGATGATGAGGAACTATGTTGAGGTGATGATTTAGAACAAGTTTGATGAAGGAATCTTGCTCAAAAACTCAATGGAGGTGGAGGTAGCTTCCATGGGTTTGTCTTGCTCAAGGAGAGGAAAAAGAAGAAGATGAGGGTTTTCTTTTGGGAGGAATAAGGCGTGGAATGGCTGAAGTGGGGGCTGCATATAGCCCTCATTTTCTTTCTTTTATAATAAAAAAAACTAAGCATAGTTAGTAAGAGTAGTTTAATAAAAGATATTTCCAAAATAATCACACAACTAATGACACCTAGCAACTTTATGAGATGCTAATCACATCACCTAATCCTACCCATCTAATCTCACATCTCTCATGATTACCCTCTAATCTAGAGTCTTAAGATTTAAAAACACGGCGACGAGAAACCGAAAAACTGATTTATTTCTCGCCGGAAAAATCCCGAAAAATTAATTCGCGAGGAATTAATTCTTTGCGTGATAATATTTAATTATAAATAATAAAAATAACAATAATCACTCAAAAATAGTCTCAACAAGTTACGATTCGATTTTCATCGAAATCGGAGATCATTTAGAATTTTATCTGTGGCGAAACTGCCCGGCGATTTGAAACGCGACGAAACTTCGTTAGAATTTTTCGACGATATTCAAACCATGAATCAATATAAAAATATTAATTCTCAATTATATTAAATCTTGATTTAATTAAATCACTTACTTAAAGAACAAGCAATTGCTTATTATAGCATAAATACGGCAAAACGTACTAATTAACGCTAAATAACGCATCATAAAAGTACGCGTGTTACAATACTCCCCCTCTAAAAATAGTTTCGTCCTCGAAACTACAGGTGAGTTACTTACCGTGAAAAAGTTCTGGATGCTGACTCTTCATCTTCTCTTCCAGCTCCCACGTCGCATCTCCGGTCTTTGGGTCCCACACGACTTTGACAAGCTGGATCTCTTTGTTTCGTAACTGCTTAGCTTTCCGATCAACAATCCTTGCAGGTGATGCTTCAAAAGTTAGGTCGTTCTTCAGTTGAATCACATCCAGTTTGATGACATGAGAAGGGTCGGAAATATATCTCCGCAACTGTGAAACGTGAAAGATGTCATGAATGTTTGACAAAAAGGGTGGCAAAGCAATCTGGTATGCCACTGGACCGATACGACGAAGAATCTGATAGGGTCCAATGAACTTAGGGGTAAGCTTCTTGGATTTGATCGCTCGACCAACTCCAGTGGTAGGGGTAACTCGAAGAAATACATGTTCTCCCTCTTCGAACTCTAACGGTCGGCGACCTTGGTACGCATAACTCTTCTGTCGACTCTGAGATGTTCGCATCCTATCTCTGATCAAACAGATCTTCTCAGTAGTCTGTTGGATCATGTCTGGTCCCACCACAGAACTCTCGCCATCCTGGTACCAACAAAGAGGCGTCTGACACTTACGTCCATACAGTGTTTCGTAAGGTGCCATTCCAATGCTCGCATGAAAACTGTTGTTGTAGGTAAACTCCACTAGTGGTAAGACATCATCCCAACTTCCTTGGTGATCTAACGTACATGCTCGCAGCAAATCTTCAAGTGATTGAATCGTTTTCGCCGACCGCTTGGTCTGGGGGTGATATGCTGAGCTAAGCTTAAGCTTGGTTCCCATTGCTTCTTGCAGTTCTCTCCAAAAGTGAGACGTGAACTTCAGATCTCGGTCTGAAACAATGGAAGAAGGCATGCCGTGAAGTCGTACAATCTCTGCGATGTAGATCTCCGTTAGCTTCTCCACGTTGTATGTCGATCTCACTGGCAAGAAATGTGCGGATTTAGTCAATCGATCGATGATTACCCAAATCGAATCATTCTTCTTCCGCGTCTTCGGCAACCCTACAACGAAATCCATGGAAATGCTGTCCCACTTCCATACTGGTACGTCGAGCGGTTGTAACATCCCGGCCGGTCGCTGGTGTTCTACCTTCGCTTTTTGACAAGTCAAACATGAAGCTACATACTCAGCCACTTATTTCTTCATTCCGGGCCACCAAAAGTGCTTCTTCAAGTCTTGATACATCTTCGTAACTCCCGGATGAATACTCAATCTACTCTTATGTGCTTCGTCAAGAATCAGCTTCTTCAGCTCCGCTACGTTAGGTACACACACTCGCCCATTACACCTCAAGATGCTGTCTGCCCCGATCTTGAATTCTGTCGCCTTCCCTTGCGCTATCAGCTCTACCTTATCTTGTAGTAGCTTGTCATGAGCCTGTTGGTCTCTGATCTCGTCCAACAATCCGTTAGAAATGGTGAGCATACCAAACGTCAGCTTCCCCGGTGAAACTTCCACACTCAACTTTAAATCTCGAAACCTCTCGAGCATCTCCAACTCCTTGATCATCAATGCCGGGCTAAACGCTCTTTCTACTCAACGCATCTGCTACCACGTTCGCCTTCCCTGGATGATACTCCAACGTGAAGTCGTAATCTTTCAAAAATTCTGTCCATCTTCGCTGTCGCATGTTGAGCTCTTTCTGATCGAACATGTACTTCAAGCTCTTGTGATCGCTGAAAACAGTGAACGTGCTCCCGTAAAGGTAGTGCCTCCAAATCTTTAGCGTAAAAACCACTGTGGCAAGCTCCAAATCGTGAGTAGGGTAGTTCCTCTCGTGAATCTTGAGCTGTCTTGAAGCATACGCTACAACCTTCTGATGTTGCATTAGCACGCATCCCAAGCCTTGATGTGACGCATCACAATAAACCTCGTAAGGCTCTTCAGGTTGAGGCAAAATCAACACTGGTGCGGTTGTCAAAAGTTCCTTCAACCTCTGAAAACTGGATTCGCACTCTTCAGTCTAAGCAAAAGGCTGGTCGTTCCTCGTAAGTCGTGTAAGTGGCGTGACAATCTTCGAGAATCCCTCGATAAATCTTCGGTAATAGCCTGCTAGGCCTACGAAACTTCTGATATCAGTGACAGTCTTCGGCTGTTCCCAAGCTAACACAGCTTCAATCTTCGCTGGATCCACCGCTATTCCGCTCTGAGTGATGACATGTCTGAGAAAGTTCACTTCCTTAAGCCAGAATTCACACTTGGATAAGTTCGCATAAAGCTGTTTCTCACGCAATATCTGCAGTACTCGGCGTAGGTGCTTTTCGTGCTCTTCTCTGCTCTTTGAGTAGATCAAGATGTCGTCGATGAACACTACTACAAACTGATCCAGAAACGAGTGGAAAATCCTGTTCATGTAATTCATAAACACTGCTGGCGCATTCATCACTCCAAACGGCATCACCAAGTACTCGTAATGATCGTATCTGGTCGTGAAAGCGGTCTTATCCTCTTCCTTCACTCGTATCTGATGGTAGCCTGACTTCAAGTCAATCTTGGAAAATATCGTAGCTCCGCGAAGTTGATCCATCAAGTCGTCGATACGCGGTAAAGGATACCGGTTCTTCACAGTAGCCTTGTTGAGTTGACGATAGTCCACACACAATCTGGATCGTCCATCCTTCTTCTTGACCAATAACACTGGTGCTCCCCATGGCGACACGCCTGGCCGTATGAACTGCTTTCGACTCCAAATGCTCAACTGAGATTTCAGCTCCTTCATCTCTACCGAGACATCCTGTAGGGTGCTATTGAAATAGGTCCCGCCCCCTGGAATCAAGTCGATGGAAAACTCAATCTTTCTCACCGGTGGTAACCCTGGTACATCTTCTGGAAAAACGTCGATGAAGTCACGCACCACAGGAATATTCTTCACTTCGATCTCCTGGGAAACTTCAGACTAGCCGATACATGTATTCTCTAGCTCCCTCTTTCAAGGAAACTCCGATATGCGCGGCAGAAAGATAATTAGAAACTCCAAGGTCTGGAAGAATTACAGTTTTACGGGCACAGTCCAAGAGGACATGGTGGTGTGACAACCAATCCATCCCGAGAATGGCATCTAAACCCTTAAGAGGTAAACAGACCAAATTGGCACAAAAATTCTACTTTGAATAACCACTACACAATTAAGGCATGTAGTGTTGGTGACTAAGGTTTTAGCAGCTGGAGTAGTAACTACTAGTTTGAACGGTAAAGCAGTCACAGACAATTTTAAGCGGTCCACACAATCAGAGGAAATAAATGAATGGGTTGCGCCCGAATCAAAATGAACGGTTAGGGGTTTACCCTCAATCTCACATTCACCCTGGATCAGATCATCAGATTGCTCCGCTTCTTCTCCACTCATGCAGAAGACTTTGCCTTTCGCTATCTGGCGCTTCCCTTTTGCCTTTGCCGCATGCACAACTGGTTCAACTTTAGGTGCTCGACAGTCCCTAGCAAAGTGCCCCGCTATGCGGTTGAAGCAAGTGATATCTCCTTCAGTGCAGTTGTTCGCGTAGTGCCCCGACTTCCCACATCGGTAATAGATCACATCAGTGCTAGCTTGACTCCCGCCCCTTATGCGTTACGAGCCATTGGGACGACATCGCCCTTTGTTGTTGTTCCCCGGGTCGACTATAGGGCTTCTTCTCGCCGTTGTTTCCTTTCGTTCCGATCACTCACTGATTGGCCCTCTAGAGTTGTTGCCTCCCAAATTGAGTCTCCGATTCTTCATGGTCTCCACTTCCTACACTTCTCAACCAGCTTGTTGAAATTGTCCACCCCAAAGGGCAAGATCAATCCCGAATGTCATAACGGAGTCCCTCCATGAACCGATGACACATATATCCTTCATCCACCGCCTGGAAGAAAAGAAAGTACCGAGATAGTGACTCAAACTTCGCAGCATACTCGCCGATCAACATGTTGCCCTGTCGTACCTTCAGAAAGTCATCTCCTAGCTTGGTCCTTGCACTAAGGGGAAAGTACTTATGCAGAAACTTCTCCCGAAAAGATGCCCAAGTGATCTCCTGATGGTTTGCCTCCATCATCAGCCTAGTACTCCTCCACCAGTACTCCGTATCTCCTAAGAGCATGTAAGTTGCGTAGTTCACCTTAACCTCAACTGGGCAACGTAGTACCTCGAAAATCTTCTCTACTTCCTGCAGCCATAGGTCTGCCTTCCCCGGGTCAACCTCTCCACGGAACTTCGGAGGATCATGTCGATGAAAATCAACCAATCCCCTTGATTCGGCAGCTCGTGCCTCTCTCTCTTGCTTCTGTAGATCCCGTTGAGTCTTGGCAGCAGTCTGTTGGGCAACAGCAGTCGCCATCTCAGTCATTGCTTGAATCGCTCGATCCATATTGGAATTCTCAGATCCTATCGTAGGGTCTCTGCGAGGCGGCATGGGATTCCTTCAAGGTCCAAAACCTCGCCGTAACCTCAAAATCAAAGGATGTGTTAAAACACACTGCTTCAATCAAGAAACAATTCACACAATTTTCAAGAAACAATTGCTTCACTCAATAAACAACAATCAATACAATACAACTATGTACCCGACACACAAAGCCCGACACAGTGACCAGCTCCAAATTCCTATGCACAGTCCGGTTAGAACCAACCTTGCTCTGATACCAACATTGTAACGACCCGTTTTCGGACCGCTACGAAACCGAAAGAAACCTATATGTGACGCGTTTTAAAAACGGTACTCTTGTGCCCTTTAGAAAAATGCGGTACTTTTTTTTTTAAAAGACAATAGTACCAGTATAGCACACACAGAGTACTTACAGCGTTTCGAAACATGGTGCAGCTAGGACACAAGACTCAGATACTGATAAAACATACATGCATAAATACATAAGTCATATACACAGTATGTGCAAAATAACATAGTAGAAAATGTGTAAAGAAATACACCTATGGTATGATGACTCTCAAGAGAGCAATCATACCCTGGGGGTACTCCCGGCAGACACCCACGCACCAAAAGTGAAACAACCAGTCGACCCTGTAACAACAAAACATCACCCGGCCCAACTGGTCACAACAACTGTACACAAAAGACATACTACAGCCATCCCAAGAAAACATATAACAGACATAGTCAATCATGACAAATAAAAGTCGTCGCCCGGATCCTCGAAGAGGTCCTCCTCACCATCATCTGCTATCGGGTTCCTTGCGCCCTCGCCGTCGCCTGGGTAGCCACCATTGGTTGAAGGCACCACGGGAAAGGGTCAACTTCTCAAATAATCAAAATCAACCAAAGCATAGAGCAGTAGGCAAACAACAGTGTATACAATTCACAAGCGCGACTTAAGACCCAAATCAAGACTCATTCTCTCAACACTTTCGCCACATACCAGAAGTAACGCGGATCCATCCACTGAATACCAGCCGTAGCCTTGGGCTCTCTCCTCACCCTAGGACATTCAGCTCAGGTTCCATTAGCATTACGACGCCTAGCTATTCCCTATCGAACACCAGCCGTAGCCTTTTAGGGGATTCTCGCACCCTAGGTAAATCGACGCAAGCTCAAAAACGTCCCGACAAAACTAACGTCTAGCCATTCACTACCGAACACCAGTCGTAGCCTTTTAGGGGATTCTCGCACCCTAGGTGAATCGGCTCAAGCTCAAAAACGTCTCAATGACTCAACGACTCGACCAACTCTCGCACTCCGATGAACAATTCGCATAATTATAACAATATAATTCAGTTCAACAGCATAAGCATAATAGCAATATAACTCAATCCATCAGAGATAAATAACATAAGCATCTCATCTCAAATAATCACACTTAGCGAATAATGACAAATAATATGGAATCCATCCCTCCGCACTGATGGAATTGACAGAGAGGCACAAACAAGTAGGGGTCAGCTAGTAAGACCAACCGCACAATTTTTCACCCACGAATGACTCGGAATATGGCGACCGCGCGATAATAAAATAACGAAGGGGTTCGAAAACCCTAACTTCAAACTCGTAGAGTTCTCAGACTTCTTCGTATTTAATAAAACAATTAAATAACGAAAGCCTAAAAATATCTAAAGTTTCCCTTACACAAGGACATATAATAGTAAAAGCCTACAAATGTCTAGAAGTGCCCTTACCACAGGCTATCACTAGCGTGGCTCCGACTTCCACAGGTCCACGTCGCTCGATCTCTGATAATACGATCCCTATTACCACGAACAACTTAGCACATATATATAAATGTTAACTTAAACTTAGGCTTTCAACCTAACCCTTTTTCTAACCAAGCATCCACTAAAAAAAATTTAGTTCTAACTACTAGAAAACAAATAAGGGTTTTTGAACTAAAAAAAATCACTTTTCTTGAGAATTAACTAACACATAACACTTTAACTTAAGAAAATGCTAACTTTTTAAAAAAACCCTTTTTTTTCCTTGAAACCTTAAGCATAACACATAATCAATTAATCACTTTGCACAAAGTTTCTAAGGCCTAAACATAACACATTCAAGCATTACAACAAGTTCACAATTAAAATCTTCCTTTCACACCCTTTAAAGCCTCTCGGCCATACTCCTTTTTTTTTTCTAAAAAAACTTTGCAAAACTCCTTTTCATACTACTAGGATTTTCAAGCCAATCAATCACATTTAAAGGCAAGAACATCAATTCTTATCTAGGCATCATTCACACCCATATTTGAAACAAGTTGTAAAACATTTTTTCAAGTCAATTTTTTTATTCCAAAACTCAATTCTTACAACCATTAAATTCACCAACATGCTATACATTATACAATGCATGGCTAACCATTTAAACTAGATTACCAAGTTCCCAAAACTCATTTCCAACTTTTCAAGAATAAGTGTTTTCCCAAAATTTCTTTCAATCAACCAAATCCCAATTTCAAGAATCCTAAGGCATTTAATACGTTGCCATTATCATGCTAAAAAATCATGTTCAATCCAAACTAAGAATAAAGAACAACCTAATCATGCTTCACATGTCAATCTAGTCCTTCATAAACTAGTTTTTGCATAAAACATAACCTTCACTCAAGCTAATTCATGCATACAAGTTCTAATAACCTTAAAAATAATTCTAATGACTTTGTTAAACATCTAACACATATTTAAACATCACATCCTCATATTCTCATAGTTCAAGAATTGAAAAAATGCTAGAACTATCATGTTACACCTAATTAATTTAAACAACAACTACAATCAACACATAAACATTTCCAATAACACAATTAGACATCTAATTAGTTGATTCCTTAAGGATCACACCATTTCCCTCTTTTCCACACTTAGGGTTTTCACCCTCAAGTACCAAGAGAGATTAGAGATGTTCGTCTCCTCATATTCATCATCAACTACCCAAATAACATCACAAATCAACAATATCAATTAAACTAAAACAACAATTTAAACAACACCAAAGAGGGAGGGTATAGGGCGCTGTTTTGGCTTCATTTGGGGGTTGGAAAATTTTGTTTTTCTCCTCAAATAATTGCTAGGAAGAATAGCTAAGACAAAGGAGAGAATAACCTAGCAAGAAATCAAGTTTTGGAAGCAAAACAAGTGTATAAAAAAAAGGGGTGGGTGGCGTACAAAATCAGAAATTTGGGGGGAGGAAAATCTGATTTTTCTCTTACCCAAATGGTGTAGATGATGAGGAACTATGTTGAGGTGATGATTTAGAACAAGTTTGATGAAGGAATCTTGCTCAAAAACTCAATGGAGGTGGAGGTAGCTTCCATGGGTTTGTCTTGCTCAAGGAGAGGAAAAAGAAGAAGATGAGGGTTTTCTTTTGGGAGGAAGAAGGCGTGGAATGGCTGAAGTGGGGGCTGCATATAGCCCTCATTTTCTTTCTTTTATAATAAAAAAAACTAAGCATAGTTAGTAAGAGTAGTTTAATAAAAGATATTTCCAAAATAATCACACAACTAATGACACCTAGCAACTTTATGAGATGCTAATCACATCACCTAATCCTACCCATCTAATCTCACATCTCTCATGATTACCCTCTAATCTAGAGTCTTAAGATTTAAAAACACGACGACGAGAAACCGAAAAACCGATTTATTTCTCGCCGGAAAAATCCCGAAAAATTAATTCGCGAGGAATTAATTCTTCGCGTGATAATATTTAATTATAAATAATAAAAATAACAATAATCACTCAAAAATAGTCTCAACAAGTTATGATTCGATTTTCATCGAAATCGGAGTTCATTTAGAATTTTATCTGCGGTGAAACTGCCCGGCGATTTGAAACGTGACGAAACTTCGTTAGAATTTTTCGACGATATTCAAACCATGAATCAATATAAAAATATTAATTCTCAATTATATTAACTCTTGATTTAATTAAATCACTTACTTAAAGAACAAGCAATTGCTTATTATAGCATAAATACGGCAAAACGTACTAATTAACGCTAAATAACACATCATAAAAGTATGCGTGTTACAGGAGATGTGTGTAAACCAAAGATACTGGGCGACCTTGAGGTGAGAGTCCTCAAGTTATTCAACTTGAGCCTACTTGGTAAGTGGAGATGGAGGTTACTGGAGGCAACACCAGAATTATGGAAGGAAGTTATTGTGGCCAAGTATGGGGTGGAGGTGATTGGCTCTGTCTTGCTGGAAGTTTGCGGGTACCGGCATATGCCTCTGCCTGGTGGAAAGATATCTGTAGGGTGGGTAGTTCAGGGGTAATTGGCTTCGACTGGTTCGCAAGTAGCGTGGTGCGGAGGGTCAGAAATGGGACCTCTACTTCCTTTTGGCACGACTTATGGGTGGGGTCTTCTCCACTGCGAGTGTCTTTCCCAAGACTATACTCAATTTCAGATCGGAGAGAGGTTTAAATTGGTGATATCGCTAGGAGGCATGGTGGATCATGGATGTGGGACCCTACGTGGAGGCAGATGCTTTTTGTGTGGGAAGAGGAACTAGTACGCGACCTCCTTGATACTCTAGCGATGGTTTCTCTCTCTACAGAGGTGGATAGATGGTCCTGGAACAGGCAGCCAGATGGGGTCTTCTCGGTCAGGTCATCTTACTCATTTTTGTCTGCATCCACTCAGTCTGTACCTACCCTCTCGGAGACACAGTTGTCGGTGTTTGGGTTGCTTTGGAAGAGCATTGCCCCTTCTAAGGCGATTGTATTCTCTTGGCAGGTTATTTTGGATAGGATCCACTACAAGAAAAATTGGCCTTATCGACGGCCTTTTACCGACGACCAACCAACCATTGGAAAATAAGGCCATTTCCAACTGCCTAGGCCTAGGCTGTCGGTAAACTAAAGCCGTCTTCCGCTTAAAGTTACCGGTGGCTTAGGCCGTCGGTAAAGGTAAGTCGTCGTTAAGGTTACCGACGGTCTAGGCCTTCGGTAATTTTCCCGCCTTTTGGATTCCCTCCTAGTTTTCAAATACCGACGGCCTTGATTGTCGGTAAACATCGTCAATTTTCGACGGCCCTGCCCGTTGGTAAGCGTGAGACAACAACGGGTAGAATGTATCGACGGCCCAGCCCGTCGGTATTTAAAAACAGCCGTCGATAATGCCATGTTTTTGTTACCGACAGCTTTAGGCCGTCGGTATCATTAAAAAGGCTGTCGGTATGCGACGTTTAGTTGCAGAACCCGGCCTTCTCCTTTCTTCTTCTTCTTCTCTTCTCTTCTCTATTCCCTTTCTTCTTCTCCAGCTCCCTTTTTTCCCTTTCTTCTTCTCCGACAACGCCCCACCACACCACCGCGCCATCGCCTGGCCCCACCGCACCATCGCTTCACCATCGCGCCTTTCGTCGCACTGGCGACCACCATCGCTGCGGGCTATCACCACCACCACTGCCCGTGCCTCTACCACTACTCTACGATCGAAGTTGGTTCGTTATGAGTTTTTATCATGCGAGTAGTTTTGTATGATTAGGAATCGTAGTTTAATTGAAATTTTGTATAATTAGGGGTTGTAATTATGATTAGAGCCTGTATTATTTGAGACTATTATGTAATTTTTATAAATTTAGGACTGGATTTTGTATGATTAGGAGCTATAATTATAATTAGAGACTGTATGATTTGTGTCTGTTATGTAAATTTGCATAGTTAAGACTGAATTTTGTATGATTAGAGATTGTATGATTAGTGACTGTTATGTAATTTTGTATATTTGGAACTGAATTTTGTATGATCAAGGTTGTATTTAATTAGGATATATTTTAAATCAATTAGATTGTATTTTTTTAAAAGCTTTTTTTTAAAAGGGGTGGAAAAAGGGGATATATTATTATTTCAGTGACACTAATGGCCAATTTACAACTGTCCCCGGGGGTATTTGAAACATGTCCCTTGGAGTTACAAGGCTAAGCTCTTACCACTGAGCTAGCACCCTATGGACAATTAGGTTGTATTTAATTAGGATATATTTTAAATTAACTAGGTTACATTTTTAATTAATTAGGATATATTTTAAATTAATTAATTATGGTATATTTTAAATTAATTAGGTTGTATTTTTAATTAAATAGGATATATTTAAATTAATTAATTAGGGTATATTTTAAATTAATTCGGTTGAATTTTTAATTAATAAGTTGTATATTAAATTTGTTATTATTAGATATATTAAATATGTTAGATATATTAAATATATTAAAAATTATTAATACCGGAGAAAAACCGGTATTAAATATATTAAATGTGATTAATATCGGTGTAAAACCGATATTAAACGTTATTAAATATGTCTTAGATTACTGAATATTTTTTAGAGTAATTATTAATATTGAAAAAAAGTCTTAGCTTCCCATTTGAGGTTCAATATATTATTGGGTGTATGTACGCTTTTAGGGTACCACGTGTTAATTGTATATTGAACCTTGAATTATCCAAGTAGGACAGTTTGAGAAAAAACTTTTTCATTACTCGTATAATAGTTGTTGCTTAATTCTCGTATCTTTATTTAATGAAATTTCGGTTCGATTCATTTCCTTTTGTTCTCTGGGTGCATACTTGATCGCGGTATTCGTAACTGCGATCATTTAGTGTACTCAGAGACCAATGAGATATACTGCTGAAATTTTGTCAAGTATAAGAGATGAGAATTAAGAAAAGACTATTATACGAGTTTTGAAAAAGTTTTTTCTCAAATGGGATAGGGTCATACCATTTAAAGAAAGAGAGCGGTTCTAAGAATGTCGTGCTGCTAAAATTGTCATTTTTTTAACATGCAGAAAATGTAATTTTTTCCTTCAAGTCGTATTTGGATGTACGATAGGTTATATCCGGGAAGAAGGGGTTTGAAACAATATTTTTACGTTGGGGTTGATCATTTTGTCGAAGCTGCAATGACACATGAAGATTTTATATCTAATAGAGGGATTAGATGTCCGTGCCTTAATTGCGATTGTAGAAGGATTAAGAGCCCATGTGAGGTCATGCATCACCTGTATTCAGTTGGATTTAGGCCTAATTACTGGATTTGGACTAAACATGGTGAAGAGTTGCCTCGGGTTGATTTAGGGGTTGATAATAATTGCACAGGTGCTTCAAGCAATTGCGTAGATACGAGATATGGTGAGCAGATTGAATTGATGCAAGATATGGTTTGTGATGCCTTGGGGGTCAACATATCATTCGAGGAGTAACAGTATGATGACACAGATGAACTTCCAAATGAGACAGCACAAAAATTTTATAATCTCTTGTTAGAAACAAATAAGGCGTTGTTTAAAGGGTCTGCAGACTCTAAATTATCAATGTGTGTGAGGCTTTTAGCTCTTAAGTCCAACTATGGTGCTACCGATGTGTGCATGGATCTCATTACGAAAATGATATTGGACTCGTTACCTATCAGGGATGGTTTGCCAAAAAGTTATTATGAGGCTAAAAGCTTAGTGTCCAAGTTGGGGTTTGAAGCTAAAAGGATTTATTGTTGTGTGAAAGAGTGTATGTTATATTACGATAATGAATTTGGTAAAAATCGTGCGTTGGTTGAATGCAAATTTTGTCATGAGCCAAGGTATATTTCACACACTGATAATGGGAAGAGTACACAAAAACCAGTTCCAGTGAAGACAATGTTTTATTTGCCAATTATTCCAAGGCTACAGAGAATGTTTCCATCAACAAAGACTACAGGCAAAATGACATGGCACTATAAGAATAGAAGCACTTCAGGTATGTTGCATGATGGTCGAGTGATTATCAACCTGGCTGGTAAAGGGTAAGTATTTACATTTTTTTGTCGAGTTTTTAATAATTTACATGTATGTATATTTTTTTGTTTGACATGTTTTTATTGTTCAGGTTCCTTCTCTCAAAACCAGACTATCACAGCAACAATTGAGGAGAATTTTTCGGCGTTTTGGCCCACCTGGGGGACGATGCTTGAGAGCGGGATCATATGTTTTCATCTTTTGGAGTAAGTTGCAATTTTTATTTTGTTGCATATTATTTTTTTATTTCATAAATTTCAATTATGTTTAATAATCTCTTATATTGATACAGGAGAGATGTGCTTGGAGGACTGAGGATGAGGAGCGGATCGAGAATAACTTTCATATGAAGGCCTCTCACCGCCTCTCGAATATGCTTAGAGATGCCCGCCTCAGGGGACAACCCCACTGGATAGGGGATCATATCTGGCAGAGACTGATAGAGTACTGGAAACTCTGATGAGTTCAACTTGATCCACATGAAAGCCAAGAAGAACAGAGCCTCTGAGAAGGGTGGGAGCTTGCACACAGGAGGTTCCATCAGTCAGGCGCAGTACGCAGCTCGACTTGTATGTTTTATTATTATTATTATTATTAATTAATTACAGTCGAAGGGGTTGGGTAGAGAGGTACAGTTGCACGAGCTCCATCGTGCAACTCATGTTAGGAAGAGTGCCGGTGATTTTGTTGATGATCGGTTGAGGCAGACCCAGGTAATTATAAAATATAATGAATACTTTTTAATAATGTTTATATTGTTTTCTTACAAAAAAATTGACTTATTTATTTGTTTATGCATGACAGGAGGAGTTTGAGGCGGGGATGTCTCAGATTAGATCTCAGACATCATCATGTTCCCCGTCTCAGAGCCCTGAGGATCCATCTGTACCGCTCAAGGTTTGGGCAGATGTTGTTGGTGGCAAGAAGAAGGGTCGTCTATACGGTACTGGAGACATTGCCAGCAACTACAAGAAAAGGACCAGCCGCCTCAACATCGGATCATCATCGAGTTGTGGTCACAGTCATCGCTCTACCGTGGATGAGCAGGAGTTTGCCGAGGTGAAGCGGAGACTGGCCGCTTTCGAGGAGGAGAACCATCAGATGAACGCATTGTTGGCTAAGGTGCTGGAGCGATAGGAACAGATGTACGAGAAGCTAGCTCGCTAGCAACCTCAGCCTCATCATCCGCTGCCTCCTCTGCCTCCGCCGCCTCATGGTACTGATGATGTTGATAACGCGGATGGTTTAGAGCATCTCGTGCATGATCAAGACTATCAGGATTATTAGTGATGTTTTGACTTATTTTTTTTATATTTTGATATTCTGAGGATATTTTTAATTTATATTACTTTTCTTTTTTACTTTGCTTTTTAGTTTACGTTATCACATTTCTTAATATGGAATAAATTAATAATTAAATAACTAAGTAATAAATAAATACATAATTTTAATCATTAAATAACTAAATAAATAAATGAATAATTAATTAATTAAAATTCATTAAAAAATTTTAAAAAAATACATAACAATATACCGACGACCTTACCCGTCGGTAATCTCTGTCTTCCATTACTGATGGCTTTGATCGTCGGTAATTACGAACGGTAATGTCCGTTGGAAATTACCGACGGTGATTCACCCGTCGGTAAATGTTTGTGACGACCATATTATCGACGGGCTTGAGGCCGTCGGTAAATCTCCGTTACCGACGATTTTTGTTTGGCCGTCGGTAATACCGCGTTTTCTTGTAGTGATCCCTTCTAGGGTCAACCTTTTTCGAAGGCAGGTAATTACAGACGTGGCTGGCAAGTCGTGCGTTTTATGTGGCGCACATCGAGAGACTTCTCTTCATCTCTTTGTCACTTGTGACTTCATGATCTTAGTGTGGTATGATGTTGCTAGTTGGATGGGGTGGTCGTGGGTGGTGCCTCGGGATGTATCCGAGTTGTTCTTATTGTTTTGCTCCTTGGGTACACTAGGGAAGAGGCGAGTGGCAATGGTATGGCATACAGTGATTTGGGCCATTTGGGAGGTGCACATAACTATATCTTCTCAAATGGTCCAGTGGACCGCCTATAGGTGCTAGAGAGGATCTGAGTACTGTCATGGAGATGATTTCTAGCTAAAGGTAAGCCAGTCACATGTCTCTACTATGAGTGGTTTGTAGATGTCTTTAGGTGTATTTCTAGGTAGCGTCTTTTTGCGAAGGGATGGGTGTAGCTCTATGTATCTTTTGGGTGCTTAGTTGTGGTTCCTTTCGAAATCCCATGTACTATTTGTATATATTGTCAGATGTTAGGGTTGGAATACTCCTTGTATTTCCTTGAATATACTTTTGCTACTCAAAAAAAAATATCTTTAAAGGTCCTGTACAAAAAATATTTTTAAATGTATAACTCTATCAAAAAGCTCATTTTAAAACACAAATGATTAATTACTAATATGCTTAATTTGATTTAGTTTTTAGCAGGATTATATTGTTGGATATTTTATAGTATTTTAAAAGTTATAAATAATTCAATTATATTTAATGTGTAATTTATTTTTAAATTATTTTATTCTGATTAATACAAAACTAATTTGAGTTTAGAATTGATTAGACTTAATTATATTTATTGATTTTAATTATTATTACTTGATTAATTATGAAAAGAATATAATTTTAATGTGTTTTACGTTCATCTTTATAATTGATTTATGGTGGTGGCTTAACTTCATTCTTTATATCTTTTAATTGAATTGAATTGATATAATTCCAAATAAAATGTTGCACACGTACGTTCAGCATTTTATTTTGTTTTGCAACCGTTTATTTTAAACTTTAATATTTCCTTTTAATGTTAAAAACGTTTCTGCATCATTAATGTTTGAATGACAGCGGCTCATTTTAAATATATATAATGAGTGCAAATTCTTTTAACACAACAAGAATCGTAGCCGTTACCGAGGGCCAAAAGCCCTCACTAATACTGAAAAGTCTTCGCTAATAGGGGTTTTATTGAGGATCCACTGTCCGTAGGTTAATCGCCCATCGATAATTGATACCGAGGGTAATTTCAAAAAGGTCATAGGTAATTACCGAGGGCCTTTGGTCGTAGGTAACTTAGCGCAGTTAGTGAGGGCCTATGGCCGCAGGTAATTAGTGAGGGCGACTAGTTGTAAGTAAATTAGCGCAGTTAGCGAGGGCCACTGGCCGTAGGTAAACAATTAGATATTTTAATATTGGGTCATTACCGTGGGCCTGTGGCCGAATGTAAGTTTTTTTTACCATGGGCCTTTGGCCGCAGGTAAGCATCTGATATTTTTAAAAAAATAATGAGATCGTTACTGTGGGACTTTGACTCTCGCTAATCTAAGCAATTTTTTTTAAAAAAAATAGCGCGGACACTGAACCGGAGACTACGGGGAACGAAACGAAAAAAATAAAATTGAACAAAAAATCCTACCCAGAACTTCAAACATAATCTCATAAATATAAATTGAACAATTTTTCCCATGGTAGATAAAAATAAAATACTACTATACTAAATAAAATACTATTATGCTAATTAATACTATCTTAAACAGATTCATATAAAATAGAGGACTAATAAAACAGACCCAGAGACCAAAATGAAAATGATGCCAGGAACCAGAGACGAAAATAATGAATGGAAGCAGAAACAAAATAACAGAATCACACAGAAAAAGAAGAAGAAGAAGAAGAAGAAGAGAGATGAACAAATAAGAACATTTTCGTATTTTCACAGTCATTCCTTTGTTCCATCATTGTCTGCAAAAAAAAAAAATGAAACAAACATAATATCAATAACAAATAAAAATAAATATTCGTTTGAATTTATAAATCTGAGAGGCAGAAGAAACAGAAAAAATAAAACTCAACTTTTTTTTTCTGTAAGGGATGTAGATAGAGATGTTGAAGATGATATTTGATAGAGGGTGGGAGCGCCTTATTTGAGAAAAAAATATGGAAGAATAAAATAGAACGAGAGAATAAAGAGTGAGTAATAAGACCGAGAAAAGAGCAAAATGAATAGGGGGTGTAGCGCTGTTGCAGAACGCATAATGGGGAGGAGGAGCGAGTTTTATTTTTTTTTTAGCAGAAGTGGGTGAGTTTTGTTACTTTAGGTGGTTGGGTAATGTGAAAAAAAAAAAAGGTGGGGGCGGGGGTATGATCAGCTGGGAGGGTAGTTTGAATTTTATTTTTTTTTTTGTTATTCATTTCTTTTATTCATTTCATTTTTCTTTTCATTGTTTTTTTATTTAAGACAAAAATATTATTATTTTTGCCTTATTTTTTTTAAGACCAAAAAATTTGTTTCAAAATTTTTATTACATAAAAGAGATTATTTTTTTATTTTGTATTTTAATACCAAAAGATTATTCATTTAAAGAATTAAACACTTATTAATAGTGTAATATATACATTACGTGACAATAAAAAAGACATTAATAAAACACTAACAGACATTACATTTTAATAAAAAATACATTAGTAAAACACAAATAGATATTATATTTTAATAAAAAAATATTAATAAAACACTAACAGACAATACATTTTAATAAAAAAAGACATTAATAAAACACTAACAGACATTACATTTTAATAAAAATGACTTTACATTCTTAAAATGAAACAGAAACAGGCATTACATCCTTATGGTTCACTCAGGTCAGTTACGTCAAGATTAGCATCATACTCAGCTGCGCGAACGCACAACTCGATCGGGAATGTACGAAATGTATGCTGGAGGTGGACAGTGAACATATCTCGTACATCAGCAGTGTTTTTTATGTCCATGCTTTGATATATAATCCTCACGCGTGCGTCAAGCCGAGGACGACGATATATTACCTTTTGCATCATAAGTTCACCGAGATTGAGTTTGCGGTGAATCTTGGATTTCAGGTTCTCAAACATGTTGTCGTATTGAAGCCTAAGTGGTGTTGGTTGTGATTGGAATGCACACACAAACTTTACGCCACCAGAACAATTTATTATTGACCCCCCGTCATATAGATAGGAAAGGGCTGACCCCGGAAAAGGGTAAAGCTCAACCAAGCGCTCGTCGTCAACGGGCCTATATTGTAGCAACTCTTCAAGAATCTGGTTAGTCCGTTTTTGCAAAACAACATATAGCTCTATAGGACCATAACTAGCATGTTCACCGAATGCTTCGAACATCCCTTCTATGTCGCCACCATTTTCAAGTTTCATCTGGAAATAAGTAACACACCCGTAGTCAACGGACATAGGGCATCGATAATAGATTTCGTCCACCCTTTGTGATCCAGCTCTGGTCTTTCGATGAATCTTCTGCTTCAATTCATCGATGGTGATGTCTTCCTTTATCATCATTTGTTTTGGATCACAACATTCAAACTTCATGCCATTAGTAGTTGTTGTAATTCTACCATCATAATACACAATGGCCATGGTCGACTCCATATAGAATTGGGTTGACTGGGTGAGTGCCGCCATGGACTGAGTAATGAAAGAGTTTAAGGTTGTAATTGTTTACGAATAGGGGTGAAGCATAGTGGTTCTATTTATAACAACTGTGGTGAGATCTCGTCCGTTAAAAGTGTCGGTCGGATATCATCCGTTAAAAGTTTCGGTTGGATCTTATTCGTTAAAAGTGTCGGTCGGATCCAGTCCGTTCGTAAATAAGCCTAAGTACTAAATGTCGGTCAGTGCTTGACCTTTTCTCCTTTAATCAACACGATCGGACAAAATGTAATTGATTCTGTCTTTTACAAAAATAGTAAAAGTCATTACTACTACTGACAGTCTGGCCATTAGATAAAAGTAAAATACATTAATTACTAAAAATATAAGTAAAATTAAATCTAACAAATCCACAAACAAATATCATTGCATGTCAACCAATTTTAAGACACAAAGTTTAATCACCACCAGCACCACTGTAATAATCATCGTCATTGTTGTCACCATCTCGTGCCTGTCCATGATATGGCTGATCAGGAAGCGGGTTGATAAAACCTGTCACCATGTCACCAAAATCATCGGCCATACCTTGTGCATATGTGGTTTCTTGGCCTAGATGTGGCTCCTGACTATGGAAATGGGGTTGTGGCGGCAGCGGTTGTGGCCAGTAGTAGTGCTGTTGCGGCGGTGGTGGCATTGATTGCTGGTATTGTGACTATAGTGTTGTTGGCTAATAGCCGCCATAGTGGAGTGGCTGGGGATGTGAATGTGGGGGCGTTGGCTGGGGATGCAAATGTACATGTGGGGGCAATGGCCCATAGTAAAGCCCCTCGGGATGTGTATATGGCAGTGTCATTGGCCTAACCCCCTGCTGCTGCAATAATTCTAACATCTGTCTCTGCTGCTCCTCCATTTGTTGTATCTTCGCCTCTAAATTCCCATGCTGCTCTTGTAATACCTCCTTCCCCCTTATAGCCTCATCCGCCTGACATTGCAAATCTGATACTTTTTCTGCATCACCGCATATTCTTCTATGGTGTAAGAGCGTCCTGTACTGGCGACAGAAGGAGAAGAAGAAGCATTAATATCGGGGTGAGAAATCCCTTTCCTGTAACATGAGGATAGAACCCCAGCGTCGTACACCCGTCCCTTCTTCTTGCTGCCAGAAACCTCTACCCATTTGCTTAGCTGAACTTGACTCACATCGCCAGTAGGGGCGGATGATTCACCAGTACCCTAAGCCTGAGAAAGATATTGAGTCATTGCTTGCTCAAAATCATCCTGGTATGCATAACGACTAGGGAGACAAAAGACTGATAGGGCTAATGGATGTCTTTCATAGTCAGCAACCGCTTCATTTCTTCTACTTCGTGGGGACAACATTGATTTGTTGAAAAAGTATGAACAAAAAAAGTTATTTCGCGATGCAAGTAAGACGACCAAATTGATCCTTCAACCTCTTTATTTTTCACCGATCATTTTGAATCACCCATGAACCTGTAGAGAAAAGTTAACGAAATTGGTTTCTTTGACAAAAATGGATAGTTACAGTCACTAATTTAAGAAAAAATATACCTTTTAAATGGATACATCCACCTGCATTGAATAGGTCCACCAAGTCTAGCTTCTTTTGCAAGATACACTGGGAGATGCTCCATAGAGTCAAAGAAACCAGGGGGAAATATCTTCTCCAACTTACATAGAATCAATGGAATGTCTTGCTCCATCTTAATAAGATCAACCTTTCTCAACTTTGCAGAAAGCAAATTCTTAAAAAATTGACTCAATTCTGTTAATGGGATCAAAACATGTGTTGGCAACTTACTAAAGGCAATAGGAAGTAAACACTCCATGAATACATGATAATCATGACTCTTCATTCCTTGCATATTCCCATTGTTCACATTGGCACATCTTGGTAAATTGGAAGAATAACCATCAGGCATCTTGAGCTCCGTTATCCACTGATAAACCGATTTTGCATCCTTTGGGGATAAAGTGTAATTGGCTACCTGTTTTAAGGTCTTCCCAGTAGCCTCGTCATCCACCAACAACAAGTCCTTTCGCTTGCAATAAATAGCTAAGTCCCTCCTAGCTTTGTCAATGTCTTTGGTTTTTCCCTTCACATTCATCACTGTGTTAAATATGTTGTCGAATATATTCTTCTCAATGTCCATAACATCCAGATTGTGTCTCAATAAATTATCTTTCCAATACTCGAGATCCTAAAAAATACTTCTTTTTGTCCAATTATGCCACTCTCCATAACCTTCCAGTCATTCGATATCACTATTTATTGGTTGTACTTTTGGCAGATCCTTAACTCTTCTCCATACCTGTTCCGACGTCAGCCTACGGGGTGGGTCTTCATTTTCAACTACCCCCTTCACGAAGGCATTCTTATTCTTCCTAAATGGATGATCGCCTGGTAAGAACCTACGGTGCGAGTCAAACCAAGAAGTCTTCCTGCCGTAGTGTAAGGTAAATGCCTTCATGTCCTCCATGCAAATCGGACACGCCAATTTACCATGAGTCCCCCATCTAGATAACATGCCATAAGTAGGAAAGTCATTAATGGTCCACATTAAGGCTGCTCTCATCATAAAATTTTGCTTTCGCGCAATATCGTATGTCAAAACCCCAGTGCACAACCTTTTCAAATCATCGATCAAAGGTTGTAAATAGATATCAATACCAACCGTCGGTGGGGTTGGGCCCGGAATTACACACAATAAGAACATGTAAGGTTTAGACATACACATATCGGGAAAAAGATTGTATGGGGTGACAATAACTGGCCAGCAAGAATACGATTTAGTCGACGTCTGGACATGCAGTGTAAACCCATCAGAGCATAACCCAAGTCGGACATTTCATGGATCCATGGCAAAATCAGGAAGTAACCGATCAAAATGCTTCCATGCCTCAACATCAGACAGGTGGCACAACTCACCAGAATTTTCTTCTATTTTCATAGTGCCACGTCATTTTACTTGCAGTTTGCATTGATACAAACATTCTTTCCAGCCTTGATACGATAGGCAAATAAAATATTGTCTTCCTTGGAACTGGTTTACTCCTACTTGTCCCTGTTTTGCGAGGACGATTAAAACCATAAATAGCGTTCTCCTATGGTTTATATTTCTGCCTTAATAAAAAAACAACTATATAATTTGGTAAAAAGTATTTTAAATATATATTCATATATTACTAAAAACGTATATTAATTACAACGTAACACACGTATTTTCTTTTTTTTTCCCCGTGTAAACACACATTTTTCCTAACAGGTGTTTTTGAAAACATAATATATTAAAACATAATATAATCCTAGTATAACAATAACATTAATTCTAAACATATAATAATATAATAAAACCTAAAACTATCATATATTCATTCAAAAAACAAATATTTAAACAATTAAAAACATATGGCGTTCTCCTAAGGGATATATTCTCCATTTATAAAAAAACAGTTATATAATTTGTTAAAAAAATATTTTAAATATATATATTCATATGTTACTAAAAACATATATTCATTATAACGTAACACACATTTTTTCTAACAGGTGTTTTTGAAAACATAATATAATCATAGTATAACAATAACATTTAATTATAAACATATAATATAATAAAACTTAATACTATCACATATTCATTCAAACAAATATTTAAACAATTTTATGTATGTAACATTCTCCTAAGGTATATTTTCCTATTTTTCTAAACAAACAACTATTTTATTTTATGTTCAGAATATTCTAAATATAGATATATATTATAAAAGATTTACAGTATGTCAATATATTGTATATAATACGAATATATATATATATATATCACTGTGAGTAATTAATATATAATATTCTGGCTATATTAATAACTATTATGTGAAAAAAAATTAATAAATTACTAAATAAATAAATTAAATAAATTAAAAAATTAATAAGTATTCAGTAAAAAAAATCTAACCTGTGAGTGAGTGAGTGTGGTTTCGGTAGTAATGATTTCGTCGAAGTGGCTTCAGATCTACTAAAAAAAACAAATAAAAAAGAATGTATGTAATTTTTTGATGACATAGAGAAATATAAATAATTATAAGGAGAAATTTACTATGAGAAAAGAGACTGAATTGGACAAAAAATAAATGCAAACAATGCCGTATAACAACAATTAAAACTTACTACTGTAGGAACGTAAGAGAGGCAGGAACAAAAATGACAGAGAGAAGCGCAGGAAGGAAAGAGAAGCATATGCAGGAACACTGCGCGCGCGGATTTATAGGAAACATTACTGTTGGCCTGGCCGACGCTAAAACCGACGGACAAAAAAAAAAAATTACCGTCGGCCCCGGTTCGTCGCTCACAATTTCGCAGAATTCCAAGCGTTACTGTTGGCTTGGTCGATGCTAAAATGGCGAAGTAAACAATGCATGAAGTACCGTCGGCCTGGCCGACGCTAAAACTGGTGGACAAAAAAAAATATATTAACATCGGTCGGGGTCCGTCACTAAAATTTTTGGAGAATTCCAAGCGTTACCGTCGGCCAGTGGCCATCACTAACTTCCTGCTTTTGTGTACCGTAGGCTAAAAGCCCTCGCAAACGGTCAACATATTTTTTCCTACGATCAAGGCCCTCGGTAATCAAAAAAATACTTACCACAAATAAACCCTCGCTAATAGTCCGCATGTAGGTAATGATATTCTTGTAGTGTAAGGGATCCATGTAATTTAAGTTGTTTTTTGAGCGCTGCTCTTGAAACTTTTTGAGGCTTGTATTGTTTTTATGTGACAATTTTTATGGGTGTATTTTCTTCTAATTTTCAACTTTTTCTTTCTGGGTTAATAATGAAAATATTCTCTTAGTTCTGTTACCCGTGATCCTCTCGGAAGGGCATGTTGAATCCTTGAGGATTATCGTCTTAGGTGAATAAATCCTTGAGGACAGTGTGACTTCACACGCCTCAGGCTATGATACTTTGTTCGTGGTATGTGATCAATGGTTCGATGCTGAATATTCATAGCTACCTTGTTCGTGAGATCCAACGTGTTCGTGATTTGCTGCGTAGCTGACCATATTTTCCAACATATATTAATAAATTCTTAAAAGTGTGACATACTATTCGTTTTAAAAAAATAAAGGCAAAATTACTCTGCAAGTCCCTTAACTTATTTTTTGGTAATGAATATGTCTTTTATCTTTTTTTTTCGAATAGGTCCTTTATGTTTTAAAATATTTTTGAATCTGTCATTTATCTTTCTTTTTTTTTCGAATAAGTCCTTTAGATTTAAAAACATACTAAAAACAGTCAAACATGTCCATTTATTGAAGGACCTTTTTGAAATATACTAAAAACTCGAAGGACTTTTTTGAAACATATTAAAAACTTGAAGGACCTTTTCGGAAAAAAAGATAAAGGACCTATTCGGGAAAAAAAAGATAAAAGACTAATTCGTTACCAAAAAATAAGTTAAAAGACCTACATAGCAATTTTGCCAAAAACAAATAAAAAATAAACGGAAGTTACAATTACCATTTTCAATATATTGAAAATATGAAGCGTTGTATTTACTTAATATTTTTCTGCTTTTAAATCTTTAACAAATATTCTTAAAATACTTGTTAGAAATTTGTAGCTTAATTTGACCAAATGTTTCTTCATAACTTCATTCATAATCAAATCATTGGAATAAGAAACCTAGATTTAGTTTTGGGATGAATGGCGTTCTAGGTAGAGCCATCGTAAGTTCATTAGAAATACCTCAATTAATTTTTTTGTTTGTTTGAGGAAAGTCTATTTCGTTGTTTGCTAGCGTAATGTACAAAGAAATACATGCATTTATAAAAAGACAAAGTACATTGAGATTTTTTTATATTGAAAAAAATTTAGATGAGTTGGTTCTCGCGAGCTCACTAGGGAGAGGGAATCGAACTCACATCCTTGTGGGCAGAGACAGATTTAGAAATCTATGAAATTGGTGGCTAAAAAAATTTAATTATAAATATTAATTAATTTTTTTATTTGAAAAGTTTAGGTGAGTTAGGTTATGAGGCTCACCAGAGTTAGTGAAAGCCCCAAGACTCAAAGATCACTTATAAAACTACTTATAAAACTACTCATATATTTCTTACCAACGAGGTCCTCACATTGGCAACATGATTCGAACTCACGTCTTTTAAAGATACGAGTCGTATCGTTACCGACTAAAAATTGGCATATCGTTTATGTGTGATAAATAAGTATTAAATTAAGGGTCTTGCTAATGAGTGCCCTTAGGGCACTTGTTAAGAATCTAAAAATAGAAATTTTATATTAGAAATAACAACTTTTAAACTTTCAAAGAATTGAATACACCACTTCTAACATAATATTTCTATATTTGATTCATCAAAAAGTGCTCTTAGGACACTTGTTAGCATTTGCCTTAAATTAAATATTTAATAAAAGAGAGGTTTGAATAGTTTGATCATTATCATTTATTATAGAACAAACAAAGCAAAAGTATTTGTGTCACCTCACTGACCATGCGCAAGGGACAATGTACGCATTGTGAACTATTTGACAAAGTGGTCAGCCCCCGGCCCCTATTTATATTAATAATGTATTAGAAGTTTGGGGGAGGGAAGGACTACAGCCTTGCCTTGTCGCTACTAGATCCGTCTCTACTTGTGGGATATGAGTCGTATCCTTACTAACTGGACCAACATTTATTGGTAAGCACATAGAGATTTAACTCTGGAATACCAATTAGCCGCAGATCAGCTGAATTCCAAAACGGTGATTCCCTTTTTCTTCAAGCGATTACGCCAAGGAAGGAACTTTGTTCCTTAGCTATGGGTCCCTTAACTCACTCTAGAAAGGTTTAAGTCGATGAACTAAGATAAAAACTGGGACATAAAGGTAAACATAAATGCGACTGAATAAAAGCTTGAGCGAAAAATAAGTTGTTTGATTGATTGATTCGTGTTAAAATTATTTATAACTTGGGTATTTATAGTAGCAACTAAGAACTACCCCTATTTGCCACGTTCAGCTGGCTAACATTGATAAAATCCTAGTTGACAGTTATTCGGCTGAGTAGTGCCATATTCCACTAACCACGATCCTAAAATCTAGGCGCCACTTCACATCATGGCCACGTCTCAGCCAACGTCTGTTTCAGCGTGGATCTTATCCTTCTGTTCCCTTGCTCAACTCCTAAAAACTTGGAGATAATTCTGAATTTAATTAATTTTGAATTTAAATTAATTCAAAATCAATCTTCATAACTTTCGACTCATGGAGCAATTTAAGAATCTGACCCAGTGAATGACTTCACGCTAGCCCAATAGGCCCAATATCTTCATATTAATTCAATAAGCCTAAGGCCCTTGCCTAGCTCTTGGTTTCCTGCTTTTGGCTTTATTAGCTGCAAATTCGGCCGGCGCACTACCGACGCCTTGATCGGCTATTTGATCCACTCGGCTGTGGCTGGCTTCGGCTAATTCTAAAGAACATTTTTAGGTGTAAACACATGCCCCCCTACGCAGTCTTTAGCCGGTAACTTTAAATTTAGGCTGAGGCGGCGTAATGATTCAAGTCAAATCACCCCTTTTCATCATAAATGAAAGGTAATCCATTTGCAACAAACTTTTAAACAGTGCAACGGTTCGCCTTATCCATCCGATTTAAGCGCCTTTAAATCCCACTATTGATGCGTTCATTATAGCATATAGTTTGTTGTTAGTTTTTCCTTGCATCGTAGTCATTTTAGTGGTTTTAACTCATAGTTGCATGCATTTTTGCTTGGTTTAGATAATGCACTTGGTTGAGTTAAGTTGTGCAGGAAAGAAGGCATTGGCCTAGGAAAATGGAGCTAAATCACGTAGACGGATGTTGCGACCAACTTGGAGGACCAAATACCAAAAGACGGCAAGATTTGAAGAGGCACGGCTTGGCCGTGCCCTATGCCACGGCCGTGCTGTGGTGGATCTGAAGAAACTCAAGATTGCTCAAAACAGTGCATTCCACGGCCAGGCCGTGTTATCCAACACGGCCGTGCCTCTCCTTCCAGAACAACATGGCCTAGCCATGCCCTCCACCACGCCCGTGTCGAGCTGTGCTGACCTTGATTCTATGTTTTAAGAGCAGCACGGCCAGGCCGTGCCAGGCTCCACGGCCGTGCTGCGACTCATTCTGACTTGTTTTTGCGCGTTTGACTTAATTTTTAGAGGCTTTTTCTATTCTTTTTGGCTCGAGAACTATAAATAGGCTTGGAGAACATTGACCTAGGGTTGGTTCTTTTGGTGAGTTTGAATCAAGAACAAGTGATCATAGGCAAAATTGAGGAATCAATGGAGTCTTTTGCTATTTCTACATCTCAATTGCTTGGTTCCTTCTCTTCCATGAGGAACTAATTCCTTTGTGGATCCTTTTATGTAATTGAATTCAAAATTTTCAATGCAAGTTTGATGTATGTCATTTGATCAATTATCTCTTTTCTTAATGCGATTCTATGCTTGATCACCATAGGGTTGAACTAGGGTTTGACATCAATTGGAAAGTTGAGGTTTTAACTTGCTTTGGGATATTTTGACATATCTATAGGGTTATAGGGATATAATTCTCTTTGGTATGAGTTTGTATGAATCCATATCCTTTATGCTTGATTTAATTAATTGGAACCTAAGGGATTAGGACTTATTAGTTGAATTAAAGGGATTAAGAGGAAAGGAATTTTCGTTAATCTAATTTAGAGGATTTGAACTTCAAATACGTGATCATTGCTTGCATTGGAATAGGATTCAAGAGCGTAAAGGGTGAGACAAAGGGATTCGAACCCTAGTCACTCTATTCTCCTTAATATCTAAATTATCTGTTTTGTTAGTCATTATCTTATTGTTGAACACGAATTACACAATTCAAACACTACTCGTTTTCGTCTGATAGTTCAAATAGTACATCGTTGGTATAGTTAAGAATTGGTCACAATCCCTGCGGATACGATCTTTTATTACTTGACGACGAAATCGTACACTTGCGATTTTGCCCAACAAGTTTTTGGCGCCGTTGCCGGGGATTGTTGAATTAATTTTTAACAAGGCAAACGAGTACCTTTTTGAACTATTTCTTTTATTTATTTTCAAAAAAAAAAAATTATTACATTAACTGTTGCTTTGCTACTGATCTTTCCCTTTAGTTTTGTGCATGCGAGGTAAACAAACTGGTGAACTGTTGTTTGACTCGGAGATCAAAAAAACAGCGAAGACATTAAGGAAGAAGGCTAAGGAAGCAAAGCAACGACAAAAACAATCCTCTGCATCTACTTCTCAAGTCCCAACTCAAGAAGTGATGGGGGACCAACCACGCACTTTGGGTGATTTTGGGAGACGGAACAACCATGCAAGGGCTGTCAATGCCTACCAACAAGTGGAGGCAAATGCTAATTTTGAGATCAAGCCGGCATTGTTGAACACTCTCAAGCAAAGCCAATTCGCGGGGAATGAGATTGATGACCCAAATTAGCACCTGGTGAGTTTCTACGAAATCTGTGACACCTTTGGGCTGGCTGGAGTGACTGAGGGAAGCAAGAAATTGAGGCTTTTCCCTTGGACCCTGCGGGAAAGAGCAAGAGATTGGCTTGATACCTTGCCTACAGGAAGCATTGCAACTTGGGACGATTTAGAGGAGAAATTCATGACAAAATTTTTTCCACCCTCCAAATTCATCAAAAGAAGAGGTGAGATTCATGGCTTCCAACAGAACCAAAGTGAGAACTTGTATGAGGCTTGGGAGAGATTCAAACTCCTTCTAAAGAGGTGTCCAGGACATGGATATGATGACTTTAACCAGATGCAAATGTTCTGTAATGGTTTGAGGCCGAACACCAGGATGATGTTGGATGCCTCAGCTGGAGGTACAATCAACAACAAGACAGCTGCAGAAGCAAGAACCTTGGTGGAGCAAATGGCTTCCAATGAGCAGTTATGTCAGAATGATAGAGGGACACTGGGTAAAAGAGAGTCCTAGAATTGGAAACACAAGATGCGCTCTTGGCTCAAAATAAATTAGTCTCTCAACAATTGGAGGCTATCACAAAAGAGTTGAAAGCACTGAAAGTGGGAACCTCTTCCTCTGCTCAGGTGAACCAAGTAAATCAAAGTTTGAGATGTGACTTCTGCCAAGGGCCTCATGAGAATGGAGGGTGTGATACTTTGGGAGACTCCAAGGAGCAAGCTAATTACATGGGTAACTTCCAAAGGCAAGGAGGGAATCCATATTCTAACACCTATAATCCAGGGTGGAAGAATCATCCCAACTTCTCTTGGAAGCAACAGGATAATTCATCATCGAGCAACCCTCCACAACCTCCCAAGCAAGAGAAGCCAAATCAACTGGAGGAAGCTCTTACCCAATTCATGAAGATGACTCAGTCAAATTTCCAGAACCATGAGTCACATTTCAAAAATCAGGAGGCTTCTATCAAGAATCTGGAAAATCAGATCGGGCAACTCTCAAAGCAACTTGCAGAACAATCTAAAGGTAAGTTTTCTGCTAGCACAGTAGATAACCCAAAAACTGAAAATTGTAGTGTAGTTACTTTGAGAAGTGGAAAACCTTTGTCTGAAGTAGAGAAAAAGAAAAAAGGTGAAAAGAGTGAAAAAGCAAAAGTGATAGAAAAAGAAAGAGTGGAAATAGAAGAAGGGGTTGAAAAAGAAAAGGGAGAAGTTGAAAATGAGAGAAGAGAAAATATTGAGGAAGGAGAGAAAAAAGAGGGTGAGGAAGACAATGTTGCTACTGATAATTTGCAAGTACAAGAGAAACCAAAAATTATTCAGCCACATATGAAGCTTCCTTATCCTCATCTGAGCAAGAAGAACCAGAAGGATGAACAGTTTGCTAAGTTCATGGACATTTTCAAGCGTCTCCAAATCAACATTCCTTTTGCAGAAGCTCTTGAGCAAATGCCCATATATGCAAAATTTATGAAGGAGTTGTTGACCAAAAAGAGAAGGTTCAAGGAGGATGAGACGGTAGCATTGACTGAAGAGTGTAGTGCCATTATCCAAAGGAAGCTTCCTCCAAAGATGAAGGATCCGAGAAGCTTTACAATTCCTTGCACTATTGGGAATTTGCACATTGGAAAGGCTCTCTGTGATTTGGGAGCTAGCATTAATCTGATGCCCCTCTCTATGTTGAAACGGTTGGGAGGAGGCGAAGTCAAGCCTACCAAGATGTCTTTGCAACTGGCAGATAGATCGGTGAAATACCCCTATGGAATACTGGAGGATGTGTTGGTTAGAGTTGACAAGTTCTTGTTCCCAGTGGATTTTGTTATCCTCGATATGGAAGAGGACAAGGAGGTCCCTATTCTTCTTGGCAGACCTTTCCTAGCTACAGGGAGAGCCTTGATTGATGTGCAACAAGGTAAGTTGATATTGAGGTTCCAGGATGAGAAGGTGACATTTAATGTCTTTGAAGCTATGCGGCATCCGGATGATATTGAGAGATGCTCTAGAGTTGATGTGATTGACGACTCCATTTTGGAAATCATCAAGCAAGACCAACCTTCACACCCACTAGAGAGTGTGTTAGTGAATTCCATTGAGAAGGTGGATGAGGAGATGGAAGATGAAATTGAAAGATGTCTTGCACAACTTGAAGCTCTACAAGTTGAAGAAGCTGTTATGAAAATGAAGGAGGATTTGCAAGGTGGTGAGTTAGAAAAGAAAGTTAGCAGGAATTAAAGCAATTACCCCCACACTTGAAGTATGTTTTCTTGGGGATGATGCTTTTAATCCGGTGATCATTAGTAGCTCTTTGTCAAAGCTGGAGGAGGAGAAGCTAGTGAGAGTACTTAGAGCACATAAAGAGGCAATTGGATGGACCATCCCAGAGTTAAAGGGATCGACCCAGCCTTTTGCATGCATAAGATCAAGTTAGATCAAGAGTTTAAGCCGGTTGTTCAACCACGAGAGAAGGCTTAATCCGGTTATGAAAGAAGTGGTGAGGAAGGAGGTATTGAAGCTTTTAGAGGCGGGGATGATCTATCCTATTTACGACAAAGGTGCATGGGTGAGTCCAGTACATGTGGTTCCAAAGAAAGGGGGGATGACAGTTGTAAAAAATGAAAAAAATGAGTTGATCCCTACTAGAACTGTCACAGGGTGGCGAATGTGCATTGACTATAGGAAACTGAACCAAGCCACTCGGAAGGATCATTTCCCTCTCCCGTTTATGGACCAAATGCTGGAAAGGTTAGCTGGACAAGCCTACTATTGTTTTCTGGATGGGTACTCAGGTTACAATCAGATATCTGTCAACCCAGAAGATCAAGAGAAGACAACATTCACCTGCCCATTTGGAGTCTTTGCATATAGACGGATGCCCTTCGGTCTTTGCAATGCGCCCGCAACTTTTCAAAGGTGCATGCTTTCTATTTTTGCTGATATGATTAAAAATCTATTGAGGTATTTATGGATGACTTCTCTGTTTTTGGAATTTCTTATGATGATTGTCTGGGTAACTTGGAAAATGTTCTCAAAAGGTGTAAGGAGACCAATTTGGTATTGAATTGGGAAAAATGCCACTTCATGGTAAAAGAAGGCATTGTTCTGGGACATAAAATCTCATCTAAGGGGATAGAAGTGGATAAGGCAAAAATTGAGGTGATAGAGAAGTTGCCTCCTCCGTTGAATGTGAAAGGAGTGAGGAGTTTCCTTGGGCATGCTGGATTTTATAGACGGTTCATCAAGGACTTCTCCAAGGTTGCTAAGCCACTTTGCAATCTCCTCATCAAGGATGTCTCATTTAAATTTGACCCAGATTGCTTGAAGGCATTTGAGTTATTGAAAGAGAAACTGATTTCAGCTCCTGTGATAGTTGCACCCGATTGGGATTCACCGTTTGAGTTAATGTGTGATGCTAGTGATTATGCGGTGGGGGCTGTTTTGGGGCAAAGAAGAGAGAAGTTCTTTCATGCCATCTATTATGCTAGCAAGGTGTTAAATGAGAACCAAGTTAACTATGCTACCACAGAAAAAGAATTGCTTGCCATAGTGTTTGCTCTAGAAAAATTTCGTTCCTATTTGATTGGTTCCAAGGTTGTGGTGTTTACTGATCATGCGGCAATAAAATATCTTATGACTAAGGTTGAATCCAAGCCAAGACTCATTCGGTGGATTTTGTTGTTGCAAGAATTCGACCTTGAGATCAAAGACAAAAAGGGGAGTGAAAATGTGGTGGCTGATCATTTGTCCAGGTTGGAGAATACTGAGGTTACAGTTAGGGAGTTAGACATTCTAGAGGAGTTCCCAGATGAAAAACTGTTGGCTGTGACTGAGAGGCCTTGGTTTGCAGATATGGCAAACTTTAAAGCTGCTGGTGTTATACCTGAGGAATTAACTTGACAACAAAAGAAGAAGTTTTTCAAAGATGCCAATTACTTCATTTGGGATGATCCCTATCTCTTCAGACAAGGCCCAGGTGGAATTCTGAGAAGGTGTGTTGCGCATGATGAGGCGCAGAAAATTTTATGGCATTGTCACAATTCACCATACGGAAGTCATTTCAATGGTGAACGACATACGGTACAAAAGTGCTTCAATCGATTCTACTGGCCTTCAATTTTCAAAGATGCTTATGCTCATGCAAAAAGTTGTGACAAGTGCCAGAGGACGGGAAGCATTTCCAAGAGGAATGAAATGCCCTTAAACTCCATTTTGGAGGTTGAGCTTTTTGATTGTTGGGGCATTGATTTCATGGGACCATTTCCCTCCTCATTCTCCAACCAGTATATTTTGGGAGCTGTGGATTATGTCTCAAAGTGGGTAGAAGCAGTGGCAACTCAAGTAAGTGATTCTCAGACTGTTGTGAAATTCATAAAGAGAAACATCTTTTCTCGGTTTGGGGTACCTAGAGTTTTAATCAGTGATGGTGGTTCGCATTTTTGCAACTCAAAGTTGGAGGCTGTGCTGAAAAAGTATAATGTGAAGCACAAAGTTACCACTCCTTACCACCCTCAAAGTAATGGGCAAGCTGAAGTGTCAAATAGGGAGATTAAGAAGATACTTGAGAAGACAGTGAGTGCCTCAAGGAAAGACTGGGCCCATAAGCTGGATGATGCTTTGTGGGCATACAGGACAGCTTATAAATCCCCTATGGGGTTGTCTCCTTACCGGTGGTCTATGGCAAAGCTTGTCATTTGCCGATTGAGCTTGAGCATAAGGCGTTTTGGGCCTGAAATTCTTAAATTTTGATTCAACCTTGGCAGGAGAGAAAAGAATTTTGCAGTACGAGTTGGACGAAATGCGTTTGCAGGCTTATGAGAATGCTTCCATCTACAAACAAAAGGTGAAAGCTTATCATGATAAGCACATTGTACAGAGAACTTTCTCTCCTGGGCAACAAGTGTTACTTTTCAAGTCGCGTTTGAAGTTATTCCCGGGCAAACTAAAGTCCAAGTGGTCGGGACCTTTTGTGGTAAAAGAAGTGATGCCACATGGACCAGTAGAGGTGGAGGAGCCTTCATCTCAAAGATCGTTCAAGGTTAATGGGCAACGTCTGAAGCATTATTTGGGAGGAGAGCTTGACAGGGCAAAGGTTGCTCTAGTCTTGCGAGAACCTTGAGCATACCATCACACGTCAAGCTAGTGACATTAAAGAAGCGCTTCTTGGGAGGCAACCCAAGGTGTAGAAGAGTGCATTCAAAAAAAAAAAGGGAAGAGTTCAGTGACACACGGCCTGGCCGTTCCTAGGCCACGGCCGTGTGGGTTAAAAAAAAAAAAGGGAGAAACAGTGAAGAACACGGCCTGGCCGTGTCCTATGCCACGGCCGTGTTCGAGTTGAAAAAAAAAAATTTGGGCAAGACAGTGAAGAACACGGGCTAGCCGTGCCCTATGGCACGCCCGTGTTCGTGCTTCTTTCAGCCAGGATTAGGCATTCCTTAGGTGTGCTTGCCCTTACCTAATCCTTTCCCCAGCCAATCACAACCATCCATTTCCTTTTAATTTTTAATCTGTAGTCCTGGTGCAGACCCACCGTACCTATCATACACCCAGCCACACCACAGAAAAACCCAAATTAACCATTCCCCCCTTTTTTTCTGCAGAACACGACCGTGTTCCCCATTCTCCTCTTCACTTTCATCCTTCCAACCCTAATCCCTCTTCCAGCCGCATCACCATTCTCTTCCACCTACCATCATCTCCTTCAAGCATCACCACCATTCCTTCCTTCTTTCAAACTCAATCTCCATCACCATTCTTTCCAGCTGCATCCCCATTCACGCCGCCACCACCCCACCATTCTCTTCCTCCCAAAATCTTCTTCTTCAAGCAAAGACCACCATCCTCCACCCTCCTTCCACAATATATTTCTTCTTCCACCATCATCTCCTCCCCACTCACCTCGCCCTCTTCACCCACCCCTCCCCATTCACGCCGCCACCACCACTCTTCCACCACACCTCACCACGCCCTCCCTTCCTTCCATCTTCCTCACCTCCACCAAACCCATTTTTCATTTTTTTATTTTTTTATTTTCACATTACACGTGTGTTTGTGCTTCTTGTGTGGTCCGATTCACAGGTAAAATGGCATCAAAAAGGCAAAGGGGTGATACCTCAGGCACAAAAGAGCCAGCATTGGCCAAGGGCAAGGGAAAGGGCAAGAAAAAAGTGACAGAGAATCCTTATGGAATTCAGTTCCGGGACGACGTTCAAGAGGCAAGGTATAATACTCTTGTTGAAAGAATAATTGTCCCCACCCGTTATATGGATGAATCTGCACTATTAATTCTAGGCCTGCTAGATGATGTCCAGTACTTATTTGCTAATGTGGGTTGGACAAAGTTTGTGGGGTTGAAAAGTTTTACTTATGCAAGAATTACTCTGGAATTCCTATCATCCGTTAATGCCAATGTCTCATATGCGGAGGGATGGCCAGAGGACCACCAGGACAATTTGATAACTTTTAGGTTATTCAATACAGAGCATAGCCTGTCATTGAGCCAATTCAATGCAATATTTGGATTGCCATATGGTGGTCACCGGAAAGTCCCCAATGATTTTTCTGCAAGACGATTTTGGAACTTGCTAACTAAGTCCGACACCTATGATTCCTCTTCATCCAAATCATCAAAGTTGCGAAACCCCTGTTTTCGCTATGTTCACAGAGTAATGTCAAACACATTGTTTGGCAGAGAGGATAGTGACGACGTTGTCCGTCAGTCGGAACTGATGTTTTTGTGGAACATGCTGCACCCAGAATTTCAGCTAGATGCAGGTTCTCATTTGATCACCCACATGGTTAAAGTAGGAAAAGCTTCAGCCGGAAAAATTGTTATTGGTGGTTTAATCACCCCTATTGCTGAGGCTTTGGGCTATAGAACCTCTGGCCTCCCAATTGTTCGTGGGAGCACATGCTTGGACATGGAAGCCTGCTGGGCAATGAGAATGATAGTCCGGGAAGGCCAATGTTATTGTTTGGTGCTACCTGATACTGAGGAAACTCATCCTCTACCTGACCAGGAGCACACCACTATCAGAGACCAGAGGAATTGGAATTTTCCCAGAGGCCCCCAACCTGAGCCCCTTCAAGAGGAGAGACCTGAGGCACCCCCACAGAGACCTGAGGCCCCTGGCAGTTCTTCACATTACTATGCCCCACAGCCACCTCCCGGTTCTTATGCCGCTCTTCAGGAGGAGATGGCTGCTCAAAGGGCCCATTTGACGGATCTTGACAACACCGTCCACGGTATTCAGGACATGGTCTCGGCATTGTATAACTGGCACCTCAATCAGTATCCTGGCCAGTTTCCTCCTCCGCCCCCACAGTGAGTCCTCTCTTGCATCATCCCTATCTCAGTTAAATTGTTTACATTGGGGACAATGTAAATTCTTAAGCTTGGGGTAGGGCGTTTAAATTTTTGCATTTAGTTTTGCAGGTTAGGTTTGCAATTTTAGTTTAATGTTTGCATATTTGTTTTAATTGTTGTTTTGTTCGCATCATTTTATCCCCCAATTGTACGCTATCCTCTTGTGTTTTGGCATGTGTGCTACAATCTTTTTGAAATTTGAGATTGCATGATTTGGAACCAAATTATTTTGTTGTTGTGATGGGCTTCAAGGCAGTATTCTTAATGTACATAGGGATAATCTTTGGATAAATTGAGAATTAGCATGTGGCACTCTGATTTGATGTTTCTCACTGGTTTTAACTTCTAAATGTGAGACTTGAGCTTAATATTGGGGCTTTCACTTCATCATGTTTATATGCCCCCTTCTCCTTGTATGAGTGTGTCCATCCTGATTGTGCTCTCTAGAACTTGACTTGAAACCGTTTCAAAACTTGAAAATTTTTGTCAACACACTTGAATATGATTTAGGCAATTTAGGCATGTTTCAAGCCTGTTTGTTGAATGAAAACTTCCTCTAGTTGCCCCTTTTGAGCCTGAAATGAAATTAATTTTCATGGTACCCAGGTGATTGCTAAATGTTACAGTACCTTTTAAAGTATGTGTAAGGGAGCAATTAGTTGTGAATCTTGTGTAAATTATGCAAGGCTTGAAATTTGGGACCTCTCATTATTCAATTCCTCCCGGAATTGCAAAAATCTCAAATGGGGAGGAAACAAAAAAAGAGAGAAAATATATAAAATAAAATAATGTAAGAGGAGCAAAATAAAAAGGTGTTGAAAACAAAAAGGAGAATGAATTGTGCCGCTTATCTTTGCTTTAAAGGGTTGTTTTCTTTGTCTATTATTTTAGCCCTTGTGTTTCCCTTTTCTGGTTTTATCCCACCGCATAAGAAAATCCCACTACTAATGCTACAACCTTGCAAAGACCTTTTGATTCTTGTGTGTTTTCATGAATTGTATCTTTGAGATTTGGTTAATAGTCAAGCTTATGGTAGAACACTTTCATGGATGGATTTGAGCGATTTGTCATAACCTTTAAACACTTGGAGAGTTGTGAGGAGAGTGCCACTATCGCTGAGAGACGTGATTCCGTGAGCGCTCGATTCTCTAATTGGACTTGATTTTGGTTGTCCCTATTATCCTGCTCTAGCCTTTAGCCTATTGCTTGAATGTGCTATTATCTCGGGTTCCTTATTTGTTGCGTCTCTTGTTTCTTTGCTTATCTTTGGCCACTGCAATTGCTTGAGGACAAGCAAGATCTAAGGTTGGGGTAATTTGATGCGTTCATTATAGCATATAGTTTGTTGTTAGTTTTTCCTTGCATCGTAGTCATTTTAGTGGTTTTAACTCATAGTTGCATGCATTTTTGCTTGGTTTTGATAATGCACTTGGTTGAGTTAAGCTGTGCAGGAAAGAAGGTATTGGCCTAGGAAAATGGAGCTAAATCACGTAGACGGATGTTGCGACCAACTTGGAGGACCAAATACCAAAAGACGGCAAGATTTGAAGAGGCACGGCTGTGGTGGATGTGAAGAAACTCAAGATTGCTCAAAACAGTGCATTCCACGGCCAGGCCGTGTTATCCAACACGGCCGTGCCTCTGCTTCCAGAACAACACGGCCTAGCCGTGCCCTCCACCACGCCCGTGTCGGGCTGCGCTGACCTTGATTCTGTGTTTTAAGAGCAGCACGGCCAGGCCGTGCCAGGCTCCACGGCCGTGCTGCGACTCATTCTGACTTGTTTTTGCGCGTTTGACTTAATTTTTAGAGGCTTTTTCTATTCTTTTTGGCCCGAGAACTATAAATAGGCTTGGAGAACATTAACCTAGGGTTGAGGAATCAATGGAGTCTTTTGCTATTTCTACATCTCAATTGCTTGGTTCCTTCTCTTCCATGAGGAACTAATTCCTTTGTGGATCCTTTTATGTAATTGAATTCAGAATTTTCAATGCAAGTTTGATGTATGTCATTTGATCAATTATCTCTTTTCTTAATGCGATTCTATGCTTGATCACCATAGGGTTGAACTAGGGTTTGACATCAATTGGAAAGTTGAGGTTTTAACTTGCTTTGGGATATTTTGACATATCTATAGGGTTATAGGGATATAATTCTCTTTGGTATGAGTTTGTATGAATCCATATCCTTTATGCTTGATTTAATTAATTGGAACCTAAGGGATTAGGGCTTATTAGTTGAATTAAAGGGATTAAGAGGAAATGAATTTTCGTTAATCTAATTTAGAGGATTTGAACTTCAAATACGTGATCATTGCTTGCATTGGAATAGGATTCAAGAGCGTAAAGGGTGAGACAAAGGGATTCGAACCCTAGTCACTCTATTCTCCTTAATATCTAAATTATCTGTTTTGTTAGTCATTATCTTATTGTTGAACACGAATTAGCCGAATTACCTCTCACGTTTACTACCAGCCCTAAATCCTGTAGCTTTCACTGTCCTCCAACCTTCGTCTTTCACCTACAAACCAGGCCCACCATGTCTTCTGCTTCTGATTCTCAAAACCAATCCTACGCACACGATAGCGAACATTTTTCTTCCTCCTCTGTGAACCTTGACCGCTCCCTCAGCCCCCCTGAGGCTCCTGATTCTGGCCTTCAATCTCCCCTGTTCGAGATCCAAGACTCTCTTTCTTTGGCTCCTTCCACTTTAGATATGAGTGAAGGAGCGGTCTTTCTGAAGGAGTACATGGCCCCCTCTCTCTACGCATTACCAATCTCCTGTGATTGGTTCACCATGAAGTCTAAACCTACTGACCTTCGTTCATGGCCTCGTTCGTCTCAACCCTACCTTGATTGGGTGGATCGGCTGAAGGCTGCCAAGTCTGATAAATGGAGGCAGTGGGGTCTCTATGACATGATTATGTTGTCGACTCAGGATATTCCCCTTAACATGGAGTTGTTTTATGGCTTCTTCGGCTATTGGAGTATTGCTACCAACACCTTTACCTTCCCATGGGGCATGGTTTCCCCTACTCTCCTGGATGTGGCGGCTATTTTGGGGCTTTCGATCACAGGCGATGATGTCCTCTCTCACTATTCCTTCAAAATTCCAGAACTGGGATTCCACTTCTCAAAGAACACTTCCAGGTATTCCAATTTCCTTGCCAATAATGCCAAGTCCAGAGGATCTGCGGTCGATGTCGAACACAACGCATTTCTTCTGTACTGGTTCAGCAAGTACTTTCTCTGCTCCAGCTCTATTGCCGTGGTTCAAGAGTTACAACTTTATGTAGCCCTTGTCAACTCTGATGGCAACTTTTCCTGAGGAACCCTTTTCCTTTCATATCTCTACCGCTGCCTGTTTGCCATTATGGATCGGCTGCAAAGAGGCGAAGACATTAAGAACGTTCAGGGACCACTCTGGTTCTTGCAGCTCTGGATAGTGCTCTACTTTCCAGAGTTCATTGACTCACGTTTCAACCCTAGTGTTTTTCCTCAGGGTGCAAGTGTTTTGAGTACCCACTTGGTACTCACTCCCTGTGAGCCCTCTTATGCTTTCACTGTGGCCACCAAGCTCTTTGGCCTAACCCGAATAGCCACTGACTGGCGTCGTGTCTTGGAGAAAGGTATTGGGCCTTTCTGGATTTTCTCTACCAATGAGCCTCTCCCAGTCGAACAATAGAACCAATTAGAGCTTAACTGGAGCTCAGTTTTGACTTCTCGTGACTTGCTCTGTGGCCTCAAACCCACCTCACGAAATAACAAGTCTTCGGCTGAATTCTACCTCCCCAACTGCGTAGCGAGGCAATTTGGGTTGTTACAGCATATACCTCTGCCGTACAACTCTATGGTAGGAGCCGGTGTTTGCCATTTGGTGCCAATGATGTAATGGAGGTGGTTTCTACCAACTTCAAAAGGACTCAGGCTTTCCGTTTCATCCCTTTCACTCCAGTTTCTGGTGAAACTTTTGCTTTCGCCAATTGGTGGCCATCGATGAAGGACGATCGCTCCCGATCGCCGACGGATATGCGACCCGATTAGTACTCACTGATGTAGCCGAAGCAATGAGGCCATCGAGCCAACCAAAACACACTCCCGTTAAAACCAAGCCTCAGGTACAGGCTCAAACCCAAAAACGGACTTCCACCCGGATGAGAACCCCGGTATACCAACCAAGTAAGTACCTTTACATTCGGCTCTTTGCGGTTCTTGCTTTTAATTCAACGTAGTCTCTTACTTTTCTTGTCTTATGGCAGCCACCACCACTACTCCACAATTTATTGTCGTTGAAGACGACCTTGTTAGTCCTCCCTCTAAGAATAGAACAAGGGCCCCTGGCATTGTAATAGAAGAACCTGCCCAGGTTCAGGCCAAGCCCAAAGAAAAAGCACATTCGGCTAGTAAAGGAAAACAGCCGAAGGTGAAGGTAAATATATTATCCTTATCCCCCTTTTCTTAATATTCTTTGTTAGCCTGAACCTAACCACCTTGTTTTTCAGAAACCACGTGTGGAAATTCCCTTTCCGTACGTCCGAGACTTTGCTGAGGGCGCTAGCTCTCAATTTCCTCCAATGGTACAGCCGATTTCTTATTCCTTTCAACATATATTGTTTGCTTACTCAATCAGCTAACCATTATCTATCACAGGATCCCCACCCACAACCTGAAGAGGTCGTCTATGAGGCTCCCCGGGTGCCTTCGCCTCCCACAGCTCCTGCAGTGGCTATCTCCGAAGAGGAGTTGACAAAGTATTTTACCTCTGCTGACCCCTATTCAATGGCTTCCTCTCCCATCTCCAACCTCTTAGAGAGAGTCAATGCTGCATTGATGGGGGAAATACCAACCAACAGGGAACAAATCGCTACTTTGAGAACTTCTTTGTTCAAACTAGCCAATTCGGCTGATATCCCTGCAGCTAGCCAAGAGGTGTACAACACTTTGGCCCTCCAACTGAGCAGTTTATCTCAACAGTACGGGCGCTCTCGGGAAGTTCATGACATGACGTCTCATGACCTCCAACGATTGAGGGACCTCCAGGCGCAGAAAACTCATTTCCAAACCTCCTTCATGACCTTGGAGAAGGATCGCCAGGAAACTCTAACCCAACTTAAGGACACGGATGAAAGGTTATCCATTTTGTCGGCTGAATTAGAGAGGGTTAAGAAGGAGATAGCAGAATTGACCCCTCAATCGACTGCTTTAACTGAGAAACTCCGGTCCAACTCTCAGCAACGTTATGATCTCTTCAAGCAATCTTCCTCTCTAGACCGTGACTTGGCAGTATTAGGTGCTCAGAGGACGTGTCTAGAAAAAGATCTTGAAACTAGCAGCGCTGGTTTAGCTGAGACCACTCAAGCCTGGAGCTCCTTTAAGCATCAGCTGGATGAGGTTAGGAGACAAGAAGCTGTTGTGGCAGCCGACCTTCTAGCCACCCAACAAGGCGATTCTGAAGATGCTATTGTCCCACCAGTGGAGGCATTAGTTGACGCACCAGCACCTGAGCCCACCCTAGATGTAGCTGCAGCCTTCTGACTCGATCGATGCTCTGCATCGCCACCGATCCAGTCCCGCCCGATTGGAGAAAAATCAAGTGATGATCCTGAGGCTGCAGCTTCCTAGCTTTTATATCTTGTGCTGAACTCTTGTAATTTTTGGCTAGGTGGCCAGCCTGTGGTCACCAAAAACAATTGCCCCTTTATGTTAATGCACCTACTTTTAATTCTCCAATATGCCTTCCCACATAGTGGAATAGTATCTCTTAAGATGTTTTCCATTGATGCTTCTATTTAGTTCTTCGCCTTGCATGTTAACTAGCCGATAAGCACCACCATGATAAGCTTTGCTAACAACAAATGGTCCTTCCCAATTTGGTGACCATTTCCCAAATTTGGGATCCTTGATCCCAATAGGTAGTATGGTTTTCCAAACGAGATCTCCTTCAACAAACCTTTTTGGCTTCACATGTTTGTTATAAGCCCTAGCCATTTTTTGCTTGCTATGCTCAATTTGGTCTAAAGCCATGAGTCGATCTTCGTTAACCGAATCTAACTCCATTAACATGGCCTGTTGATATTCATCTAGACTTAGCAGGTTTTGCTTTGCTACCCTTAATGAAGTCACATTTATCTCTAAGGGTAACACTGCATCTTGACCATATGTCAGCCGATACGGGGTAAAACCAGTTGCACTGCACTTGGAATTCCTCACGGCCCACAATGCTTCATTCAGTGTCTCATGCCACTTCCTTGGCTTGTCCTCAATGTTCTTCCTGATTATATCAATAAGAACTTTGTTGGTTGCCTCTGCCTGCCCATTGGCTTGAGCATAATAAGGGGATGAGTGAATTAACTTAATCCCAAATTGTTGCGCGAAGGCCACCACTCTCTCCCCAGTGAACATAGTACCTTGATCTGTGGTGATGGTTTCAGGTATCCCAAATCTATAGATGATTTGGCATTGTATGAACCTAATCACCTCATCCTGAGTCACATTCACCATTGGCTGGGCCTCTACCCATTTGGTAAAGTAGTCAGTCGCAACTATGATAAACACATGCCTCTTGGACGAAGGTGGATAGATTTTGCCTATTAAATCCATGGCCCATCCCCTGAATGGCCAAGGCTTTATCACTGGGTGGAGGTTTTCGGCTGGAACCCTTTGAATTGGACCATGCAGCTGACACGCCTCACATCCCTTGGCATATTGATAACAATCAGCTGTAATGGTAGGCCAATAATATCCATGTCTGTATATTAGCCATTTCATTGTGGGTCCAGCCCTGTGAGATCCACAAATTCCTTCATGTACTTCTCCCATGACCTTCATGGACTCCTCTTTGTCAATACACTTAAGTAATACCCCGTTGATGGTTCTCCTGTAGACTTCATTGTCTACCAATACATATTTAAGTGCCTTCTGCTTGAGCTTGAAATCAGTACTGCTTGAAGGATCTTTAAGATAGTCGATTAACTCCTGCTTCCAGGAGTCGATCGTTCCTATAGTTGCACACTCCCAGGTTGGGTATTCTTCCTGTTTTACTTCGACTATCATGTCTTTGTACCCTGAGGCTTGTTGAGCCAAATCATTAGCCTCTTCATTCTCTTCCCTAGGAATGTGATGTACTACTGCATCAGCAAACAAGCGCAATAGCCTGCTAGCCGTTTCATAGCACTCTTTCAAGTTAGGGTTATTACATCTATATTCCCCAGTTAGCTGTTTTATCACCAACTGTGAATCTCCCATGACTTGAACATAATTTGCTTTCATGGCTGTCAGGATCTTAAGCCCCAAAATCAAAGCTTCATATTCTGCCTGATTATTAGAATTCCCAAGATCCAGCTGACACATGAATTTCCAACTTTTCCCTGCCGGGTCCGTAATGGTGATGCCAGCACCTACCCCCCTTTGCGTTCTTGACCCGTTAAACGTCAGCACCCAAGGTTTCAAGTTAATACATGCAACGTGTTCGGCTAACGGGTCATTGACTTTAACACAAGGGCGTTGAGCCAAGAAATCGGCTACTACCTGACCTTTCATTGCTCTCAATAGAACGTATTTCAACGCAAAAGCATTTAGCTTAATGGCCCACTTCATTAATCGACCCTGTAAGACAGGCCTATTAAGTAAATACCTAATAATATCAATTTTGCACAAAACCAATACTTCCTTAGGCAACAAATAATATTCAAGTTTTGTACAAGCATAAAACAACGATAAACATAATTTCTCAATAGGGGTATATCTGGTTTCGGCATCATTCAAGATGCGGCTGAGATAATATACAGCTCTTTCAGTCCCATCATCAAGATCTCCGCGCGAGCAGCAAAGGTGCGATTGACTCTTCTTCTGCAGCTATATACAATTTGAGTGGCCTTCCTGACACCGGAGGTGTTAGCACAGGAGGTCTGGCCAACCCTTGCTTAATTTGATCAAAGGCCTGTTGTTGCTCTCTCCCCCATACCATATCCTCCGTATCCTTTAATTTCAGCAAAGGGGAAAAAGCCTTCATCTTCCCAGCCGAATTAGCTATGAACCTCCTTAGGAAATTGATCTTGCCAATCAAACTTTGCAGTTCCTTCTTGTTCCTAGGAGGTCTGGCCTCCAGGATAGCTTTCACCTTGTTCTTGTCTACTTCTACTCCTTGATGGTGGACCAAAAATCCTAGGAAATTGCCAGCTGCCACTCCAAAAGCACATTTGGCAGGATTCATTTTCAGCACATGGGCTCGCATCCTCTTTAGGGCCTGCTCTAGATCTACTAGGTGGCTTTCAAAACCCTCAGACTTGACAACCACGTCATCTATGTACACTTCCATGGTCTTGCTGATTAAGTCATGAAAAATGGAATTCATGGCCCTTTGATAAGTGGCTCCTGCGTTCTTGAGCCCGAACGGCATGACCACCCATTCATAGATGCCCAATGCTCCTGGGCACCTGAAGGCTGTCTTGTGAGTATCTTCTTTCGCTAGAAAGATCTGGTTATACCCTAAGTATCCATCCATAAAGGTGAGAATACCATGTGTGGCTGCCGCATCGACTAACATGTCAGCCACAGGCATAGCGTATTCATCCTTTGGAGTGGCCAAGTTCAAGTTTCTGTAGTCAATACATACTCTTAGCTGGCCATTCTTCTTGATGACAGGGACTATATTAGATAGCCGTTCAACATATTTGGCTGTTCTTATAAAGCCTGCCTTTAGTAATCTTTCAATTTCAGCTTTAATTTTAGGCATCAGCTGTGGATTGAACCTGCGAGGCGCTTGCTTGAAAGGTTTGTATCCTGCTTTGATAGGCAACCTGTGTTCCACCAGTTTCCTCGCCAGACCAGGCATTTCGATGTAATTCCAGGCAAAGCAATCTTTGTACCGCTGGATTAACTCGACTATCTTACCCCGTTTGTCTTCATTAAGCAGCCCACTCACCTTCACGATTCTGGGTTGTTCTGGAGTACCCAAATCGATCTCAATTAAAGGATCCTCTGCCTCAAAAGTAGGAGCCGTCTAGTGAAGAGGGGAGTCCAATTCCATAGGCTCAGCTGCACACGCCTTATCAGGCTCAGCTGCCGCACCTTCCTCCTTGGAGAATAGGACATTCTCTTCCTCTTCAGTATCATAGTCTTCCATCATGGCATCCATCACTTTGGACTCGGCCTTAAAGATTTCTAGCCGACCCAAAAGGTCTTCGAGTACCTGAGGTGCCCTATTCATTAGTCACCTGCGCATTAGGCCGTGGCTCGGTCTGAGATCTTAGCTTGAATCCCTCATTCGTAAGGTTGCATGCTTTCCAGGCGCCTTCTTCATAATCCTCTGGGATGACAATAGGACCTAGGTGTGGGGAATAAAATAAGGCTTCTAGCATATTTACTTCAGCCGAAAAAGGATTCTTGTCTGCTTCGACTGTCTCAACATTGTCTCCAACCCAAAACATAAGCTTCTGATGAAGTGTGGAAGGAACACACTGACTTGTATGAATCCAATCCCTTCCCAGGATTACGCTATAGGAAGGTTTGCCATCAACCACAAAGAAAGCTGCTTTGATGGTTTTAGGGCCTACCGTAACTTCGGCTATCAAGACTCCAAGTGCTCTGGAAGGTTTCCCTAGGAAATTAGACATTTTCATGTTGGTAGGGACTAGGTCCTCAAGACTTTTTCCAAGTTTCCTCATGTCGTCACAGGCATGACATTTAGCACAGCCCCTCCATCCACGAAAACTCTTCCAAAGATCTTCCCGTTGATATAGGCCTTGATATAAAGGGGCTTCAGATGTTTCACCATTTCTTCTGTAGGTTTCTCAAACACTACCTTGGTAACCTCATCAGCCGGTGTATCGGCTAACGTGGCCCATTCTGTCTCCTCGGCAAACACGTCTCCCTTCAAACCTCCTGGTTGTGAGTTGTTTGCCCAAAACTCTTCTGGGAATAAGCTAATAGCCTCTATCTCAGCCATTAGGCCATCAGCTTCCTCATTGAACAAGAGATCCAACAAAGAATCTTCCATGATATCGTCCTGCTCCCAATACTTCTCTAGGATCACTGAACCTTCTATAGTGATTGCCTCTTCGCCTACGTCGACTGAGGCGATAAGACCCTCTGCTTCAGGAACAGGTTCCTGTTCAATAATCGGCTCTATATTTTCGGGCACTTCCTCTTTCCCGGCTTCCTCAGCCTCCAGCTTTGGGAAAGCCTTATCCAGTGCTTCATTCACAGTTTCCAAGGGGATCTCGCTCTTTTCACTGCTCTTTACATCGGCTATCATCTGCAGAGTTTGTTTCATCTTCTGAACAGACCTCATTCTCTGCATCCTTCTCTTTTGGGTTCTTGTTAGCACGGCTGGTACTGCCTTTTTGTCTTTGGCATATTTATTCAAGAACCAGTGCCCTTCTTTGACGTTAGCCGGGGGTTTTAACATTCTATGAGTCCTCAACTTCTCATCATTCCTTACTGTTATCTTCAAGGAACACATGCCCCCTTCTACAGTGAACTCGGCTACCCTTCTTTTATCCTTGGGGACAGGTTCCTCATCCACCTTGGGCAAAGATAGCCTACCACTTTCTCTGAGGGTTAGCCGATCTTGCTCCCCAGTTTTAGCAATGGGTGCCTTACTCTTCTCCTTGACAGGCTTCCCTGTTAAGGCCTGGCCATGTGTAATGTATTGTCTTACTAATTCCTGGGTAAGCCTACCTGGTTTAAGTGGCTTGCCCCCTGCCTATGTCTTACCTCTGGTTGGGGTTTTCCCAATCTGTCAAAGACAGAAACCCTGGCAGCCTGAGGTTTTTGTTGATCAATATGGGTTGAATCGGCTGACCCCTTTTTTGGCCTCCAGACTTGTTGTACAGATATCCTGTGCTTATGGCTGGGTCCTTCGTCATCGAATCCTGAGAATGAGACCATGCTTATCCCAAGGCGTGGAATGGATCAAGATCTCACCGTCATTTCAGCGATTCCTTTGTCTGCAAGCTTGAACCTCCCCTCTTTTATCCCCTTCGAATGGCCTTCCTGAAAACCACGCAATTTAGAGTCACGTGATTATAAGAGTTGTGCCATTTGCAGTATTTCTTATCTTTTAACTCTTCAGCAGGTGGGATCTTGTGCCCATCCAAAGAATCTGCGCTTATCCTTAAGCAAGTAGTCAAAGATCTGGTCTGCTTTGGAGATATCAAAGGAGTATTCTGTCTTGCCGTCTCCCGAACTTAGTTCCTTTCCTTTGGCAGCTCTTAGGGCAGGGCAGGTATAACCTTTACCCTTCACTATTTCATCTGCCATGATGTCTGCCGTGGAATCGGCTGAATCATCATCGGAGTCTTCGGCTTCTACAATGGACACCAACTGAGGACCTCTTCCTCTACTGGCTCGCTTCTTTTCCTTCTCCTGGATAAACTGCTCAATGCGTATAGCCCTCGAGACCAACCGGTTTAGGTCGATTGCAAGCTTGGCCTACTAGTTTTTCCTTGAGTTGAGGATGCATGCCGCTAATGGCCATGGTCGCATATTCTGTCTCGTGGAATTGCACTAAACATTTCCAGCCATTTTCCCGAACCTCTCCCATTAAAAACCAAAGAAATTCGATTCATCTACCTGTTGTTTCAGGTTCATGAGATCAGCCGCAGTGACTTCGGGTTGGGACCAGTAGAATCTGTCATGAAAGAACCTCTCCATATCTGACCATGTTTGTATGGAATTAGGTGATAAAGAGGAATACCATGTAAATGTTGTCCCGGTAAGTGACAAGGGGAACAGCTGCAACTTGTGATATTCATTCTGGTTTCCTTCACCACATTGGGCAGTAAACCTGCCTACATGCTCCATAGTCGATTTGCCATCCTCTCCAGAGAAAGTAGCGAAATCTGGAGTCTTATACCCTCTGGGCAGAGGTACCAATCTATCCACCCACTCAGGGTATGGTTTCCTATAGATCGGACGATCCAAAGGCTTCAGCTGCACCCCAAAGTATTTTTTGATGGTGTCTGCAATGATGGCTGGGTCTAGCAAAGGTGAACCCCTGGCCTCACTTCTCCCGAGTTAGGAGCAAGTTTGTGGTTCTTGTCTCCAAGTTGGGGATGTGCCTGGATACTTGTTCTCGAGGATCAGGTAGCCTGGTTGATTAAACGATGGAGGTGGGTAAACCCCCCATGGCTGCTCCATGTTCCCTTCACCAGGTGCCCTGTATTGAGTTCTAGGAACACTTGTGTTAAATGGTAGAGGTGGGATCTGTCCCCATGACTGCTCCACCATCAAACCAGGTGCCCTTGGAGGAGTTGACCCCATTTGAGCGCCTGCAGACCCTTCAGGATAGGATGGAAAGACTGGAAGGTTAGCCGATACATGTGGAACATTGTTCCATGACTGCTGACCTGCATATCCCCCAGGTGGTCTTGTACCACCCATTCCTGGGCCAAGAGTTTGCCCCCCAGTGTACTGTGGGTTAGTCGCCTGCACAGCAAAACCATAAGGCTGAGCACATGGCATAGCTTGCGGCATACCAATCGGTCCCATCGCATCCGGTGGCCTCCTAGCCATCTGCACTGGCCCAAAATGAAGATTAGCCTGGTTAGTCATGTCATTCGCCACTGTTGACCTCCGGTGTTCAACGTGGCAAAAGCACCATCTTGGGAATTACTTGGATTAAAAGGTACCAGATTATATTCTACCGAACTCGAGTAGGTCCTGCTGAATGTAGGTAGGTCAACTTGTTGTGCACTGCTGAGTCATGTTCGGCTGAACTCAATTGGTCCTGCTGAGCCGCACTCACCGGGTGACGAGTCCTCGCTGGGTAGGGTACCACTTGCGTTGGGATAGCGTAATTGATAGAGCTTTCACTTGCGTGAGCCCTCTTAGCCTCTATCTCCTGGCTTCTTTGCACTTTGTTATGTACCATGGGTTTCACAATATCGGCCAATTGTTGTGACACTTGGTACATGATATCATTGATTCCCAAATCGAGTTGTTGGCGTATAAACAAAGTGGTCATCACCACCGGGGTCTCATTGGGCTCGTTGGGTTGAGTTTCAGCTCCTATCTCCACTTGTATTTGCTCTGCTGGTGGAACATTGCTTCCGCGGGATGGGCTTCCTTCAATCGGTTTCCTGGGATTGCTTTTTGCAATCATATTGTTCAAACTTTTGCCCGAACGCAAGTGCATACGCCAATGGTAATCCCGACTGGGATTCGAGCGTGTTGATTCGTTCACCTTTGGTCCCACCGGGCGTGCCAATTTTGTTGTATGGAATACCAATTAGCCGCAGATCGGCTGAATTCCAAAACGGTGATTCCCTTTTCTTCAAGCGATTACGCCAAGGAAGGAACTCTGTTCCTTAGCTATGGGTCCCTTAACTCACTCCAGAAAGGTTTAAGTCAATGAACTGAGATAAAAACTGGGACATAAAGGTAAACATAAATGCGACTGAATAAAAGCTTGAGCGAAAAATAAGTTGTTTGATTGATTGATTCGTGTTAAAATTATTTACAACTTGGGTATTTATAGTAGCAACTAAGAACTACCCCTATTTGCCACGTTCAGCTGGCTAACATTGATAAAATCCTAGTTGACAGTTATTTGGCTGAGTAGTGCCATATTCCACTAACCACGATCCTAAAATCTAGGCGCTACTTCACATCATGGCCACGTCTCAACCAACGTCTGTTTCAGCGTGGATCTTATCCTTCTGTTCCCTTGCTCAACTCCTAAAAACTTGGAGATAATTCTGAATTTGATTAATTTTGAATTTAAATTAATTCAAAATCAATCTCCATAACTTTCGACTCATGGAGCAATTTAAGAATCTGACCCAGTGAATGACTTCACGCTAGCCCAATAGGCCCAATATCTTCATATTAATTCAATAAGCCTAAGGCCCTTGCCTAGCTCTTGGTTTCCTGCTTTTGGCTTTATTAGCTGCAAATTCGGCTATGTGCAATTCGGCTGACGCCCAATCGGCTATTTGTTCCACTCGGCTGTGGCTGGCTTCGGCTAATTCTAAAGAACATTTTTAGGTGTAAACAAACTCGCATGTAAAAACGATGAAAAGGCTATATTATATATATATATATATATATATATATATATATATATATATATATATATATATATATTTAAAAACTACTATTAATTAGAAAAGAATATCAATCAAATTAGACTCGAGACTACTATTTATCTATCCAAGTGGTAAATAGTTTAATTTTTATAACTATATAAGATTTGGGATTCAAACTTTGTAAATGAAAAACAATATAAAGGCCGGGAGAATTTAATGTCCTTGAATAACGGTTAGACTGTAGTGACTAGACACATGGTTTTGAAAACGGGCATTATGCCAAAAAAGGATTATTTTTTCTTTGGTACATGGAGAGAGTCGAAGCCTAAAAGAAAAACTAGCTAACTAAGTTAATAGACCTGGGTATAGACACCACAGAGAAGTCATCAAATATCAACTGTAACAGATCTTTTGCGTGAGTATGCCAAATCCGAAGATTCATTGAGGGTGAGTCAATGATATAATTTGCTAACCAATCCTCACACCTATTGCCTTCCCGCATCGTGTGTTGAAACTGCACTTGCCAATTTTCCCTGCTAAGCTTTTTTAATTCTCTAAAGAAGGACCGAAAGCCCCTTCAAAGGCGTCCCACTATCTTTGACCATGGCTACCAGATTTTGAGAATCAATTTCCACAATATGCTTGGCAATACTTTCCTGTCGTCGTGCAAGCTCCAATCCAAATAATATACCCCATATTTCTGCCTATAAAGCATTACAATTACACAACTTGTGCGAGTAACCTTTCCTCCAATTGCCTGAATCATCTCTCAACAGGCCACCGCACCCTGCCACAGACATTTCACTCTTATAAGAGCCATCACCGTTTAATTTAACCCATCAAACAAGTGGAGGAGTCCAGCTAATATAGATGACCTCGCTGCATCTAATTGAACCCAGTCCGGCAGCATAGGGGGAAATATCGATTTGCTTTGCAAATTTGAGAATTGGGTATGAAGGATTCTCTGGCTTTTGAAACTCCGTCTCGAAAATCACTGGGTTCCTCCACTTCCATAAGAACCAGTAGGTCTCCATGAAAGTGGTAGTCCAAGATAGTTGCCGCATAAGATGAAAGGGCTCTTCCAAATTAATAAAAATACAATCCTTTAGGGTATAGGAATAAAATTATGCTATCTTATTAGAAGGTACCAATCTGATCCATACCTGAGAAGTATAAGAGCAATCTCACATGACATGAATAATTGTTTCGTCAGCACTGTTACACTGGGCGCAAAGGGGGGAGATGCCATCATTCCATTTATTCCTCCGATGGTTGGTGATAAGTCTCCCATGAGCTACTAGGCAAATAAATGTTTGCACTCTATGAGGACCCTTCCACTTCCAAATCCGGGTCCAACTTCTCTCCTCGCCATGCTCCCTGTGATTAAGCAAAGCATAGGCACTTCTAACCGTAAAATTGCATTGGTTAGAAGCTCCATAACCGATAATATCATCACCATCAGTTTCTATAGAGGTGGTAGTACAAAAATCTTTCCTTGGACATCATGGGGTATCCAATGGCTCATAAAATCCATATTCCACCGCCCAGTATCGTCCATTATATCAACAACGATTAGAGCAGTGTCATTTACCATATTTGCATTATCCATTCTCAGGATGAGGGGTGGGTCCCTTGGAATCCATCTATCTAGCCATACATTTATTTTCTTTCCATTCCCCAGCTGCCACCCTATATTTTGCAGAAATTTTATCCGCACTAAAGCCAACGCTTTCCACAAAGGAGAATCATAAGGTTAAGCCGCTATAGAAGCCATCAGATCACAATCTTTCCCACATACAACACTTGACACCATAACACATCAAGATTCTGGATCATGTTCCATAGAATTTTCATTAAAAAAAACCTCGTTCATATAAAGGGTACTTATACCCCCATTTAGAGAAAAAAAGCGCTAAGAAAAATATCCCCATTTAGATAGTGTTTCCATAAAAAACGCTATGTAAAAAATGCGGAGTGTATACATAGCACATTATCAAGGAAGTGCTCTTTAATTATACAACTTTTGATAGCGTTTATTCCATAATGTGCTATCTAATCACTACTACAGATTGGGCTTTTAATATCGGTTAAAAATGGCTTTTAACATCGGTTATAAATTGGTTATTGATTCAGGCAATATTAAAAGTAGACATTATTTACATCGAAAAATGAACCGATGTGAAAAAGTTTTTTAACATCGGTTCATACAATAATCGATGTTAAAATTGCCTTTTTCACATCGTTTTTACATCAAAACCGACGTTAAAAGTACACTTTTAACATCAGTTTTTAAATAACCGATGTTGAAATTACTCTTTTCATATCGGTTGCTAAATAACCGATGTTAAAAGTACCTTTTTCATATCGGGTTTCCACCAAAACTGACGTTAAAAGTACACTTTTAATATCGGTTTTAAAATAACCGATGTTAAAAGTACTCTTTTCATAGAAACTCTTGCCACTGGTATTAGATACTTTACAGTACTAATCTTCAGCATATATTCTCTCTCAATTACATTCCCAAAAAGATAATTATGCTCACCAAGGCCATAATGCAAGAATCTTAATGCAAATAGAATTAAAATAAAAGTAAAAAGCTCAGCCTCTGAAGCTACAAATGTCAAAAATATAGTCATATAAACACAATGAAAAACAGTATCTCCATCAAACAATAAGAGAGAAAATCAATATAGAAACATACATCAAACAATAAGAGAGAAAATTAAAAGAACAAACCTCAAGCAACACAGATTTGTTCGTTAGAATTAGAAGTTTAAAATAATAAAGTTTTCTAATTAGAAAAACTCAAGACAAGTGCAGTATTCGCTTCAATGATATCTCTCTTAAGAATTATTCTTTTGAACAAAAGAATGAACTATACCCTATGAAATCAAAAATAGCAATGAAAGCGACCAAAGGCACGCTCATCAAAATGCCCATCAAAGTCAGATGTGTCCTACGCGCAAATCAACTAACAATGCCTTGGAAGTTGCCAATCCCAATGCTACCTCTGCAATTAACCACATCCAACAGTTAATTTACATCAAAATTGAAATCAAAGGAGAGGAGAAAAAAACAACAAAGAAACAAAATACTTTACTCCATACAACCTAGAATTCAGTTTAGTTTTGTTCCTTCCCTTTTCGACCTAAAATAACAAAATACTAATTAAACATCACGAGAAGCGATAACACCCTAGAGTAACTAACAGAATGAAAAAACTCTTTCAGAATTGTCAATTACAGTAAATTCACAACACATGGCCCTTTTAATGTATCTCACAGACATAAAAAATGGGGAAAAGGGCTGGTCGTCCAAATGAAAAAGAAAACACACATACGCCCATATATTTACTAGTATAACATAACTGAGGCCTACTGAATAATGAAAGAACAAAAAAGATTAATATGTATACACACCTCAACCAAATGTGAAACTGTGAAATGTAAGTCTCCAAAGTAATCTTGCCAAGCCACCTGATAATGCATACAAAAAATGGGGAAAAGTAAGACACAAAAACTAGTATAAATATAGGCCTCACCAAAAAGCAAAAATTGTCAAAACCACTCAACATGGAACCACTCAACATGGAATTTATATAATTAGGTAAAGAAAACGTACACAAAGAGGGTCAAAGAGAAATTTTGAATCTGCTGGGTGAAATTCCTCAGGGAAATGTAAACACTGAAAAATAATAATAAATTAAAAAAAGATTAATAGAAGGAGCTGAAAAAAATGCTACCCTAAATTATTCAAGGACTGCCATCTTTCATAAAGAACAAGCAAATAGATAACACTGACTTGATTGGAATCCATGAGGTGTAGGGGTGGAGTTTGTTATATGCAACCTTGTCCAGCTTGTATATGTATTCATACCACAGGTACCCAACCAAGAAAAGAAAAATGAAAATAAAATGTTCTTATTTACCCTCTACGGTCTGCGCCAGAGCAAATTGAAGTAATAACATTAAAAGAGAAGAGAAAACCATGAAGAATCAAAGCAAGTAGTCATGTAATAAGACATGTAACTCACAAATAAAGCAACTGAAACAATGCTGGTTTTGATCGTTACTTTCTTCTTGGTTTCACACTCTTCCAATTTTTCCATCAATTTCTCAACCTGAGATGGTAAAATATGTCAAATTTAAAATAGATGAATATTATTTAGTCACTGCCTCCCTTCCATTGCACTTGAGAGCTGCCTTGTCATAAGCCCTGATTTCCAGAAAATCAAAAGGGAGACACGTGTTGGTTGATACCTAAATGAGTTTTGATAGTTCAGGCTAATAAATTCAGTGCAGGTAAGAGTGTAATTAATGTATCATAAGGACCTTGCAGCTTCTACTTCGCTGTCGAATAGCCCAAGATATATATACCTGCACGAAAGCATTGCAATATCTATAACAAAATCACCTCTGCCAATCGTTTCTTTGAAACAGGCATCTTAGACATGATTCTCCAAACATGGAAAAAGCCTAAAGAGTAAAGACCCACTGAGGACTAAGCTGAAACCAATTCGCGTTGCAGGCCAGCAATTCGTAATAATACATAATCCTATAATACAACAGACTACTACTTCAGTTTTCATTTTAAATAAATAAAAGTAGGTCCTCACTTTTTGCCAAGCAATTGTCCCATTCGAGGTTCCCAACGGCCGCATTTGTGAAGAGTCACTCCACGGTATTTTGAACTCCTCCTTGAGAAACCGTTACTGTGGTGACGTAGTATGTGCACGAATTCCTCCTTTGAAAGATTATTCATCTGTCCATCATTAGGAAAACGGTGAAAAACCAATCACACAACACTCCATCAATATTCATCTATTCATCAAAAGAGCTTTTACCAACCTGTTTCATATCCTCCTCATAATCTATGAGATTGAAATTGATGTCAGCATCAAGTCCCCTGAACTTAATAGCAGCTCGATCATATGCTCTAGATTTGAAAAATACCAAGTCAATGGAGGAGGACAACAATCAAATCCTTATCTGTTGGTAAAACTACGACAAAGTACATTTAAATATGTGCAAAAGTATTACCTAGCAGCGGCATGAGCGGTGTCATATCCACCTACAAGACGCAAACCCAATTTCATCAAAAATGCTAAAAATAGCAAAGAAGCTTTGAATAAAAACTTCAATATAAATGAAATTAATCACCATACCTAAATAGACTTGTTTCTTGCAATCCCTACACCAAACAATTCAAACACAACCCCGAAAAAAAGGTCAGATGTTATTCAACCGGCCATAACCAAATTCAAAATTCACAGCAAATTAAAATTACTTTCCATTTCCAGTAATCAAGCAATAGTCAACAACATATCATAGAACTAGAAGACCTGAAAAAAATCTAGAAAAGGAAAAACATATCATAGAGGCAAAATTAGTATGAACACTGTGAAGTGTACGAACCAGATATGCGATCATGAATAACAAAACAGAACAATTCTGAAAATAAATTCAAATTAAAGGGAAATAAACAAGGTGAAGTGGTGAACCTAACTTAATCAAGAGGCATTTGTGACAAAACTTGATAACACAAGGCTTCCCATTTCTTGGATTCTTACACTAAGCAGCAAAATACCTAGTTTTTTGCTGGCACTTCAATGTGATAAAAACCAAGCAAACAAACGTGTTATTATCAACGAAATGAACTTGAAAACTAGAAACCAAAGACACACACAAAGTGAAGTCAAAGTAAACCTAAAAAAACATCATCCTAAACAACTTATCAACGATTTTTCATATAATTCTCACATTAACTCAGATACTCATGTTCCAATTTTGCTCTCTTCACAAATCACCGCATCTCAGAATGTGAAAACACAAATCTTCATTAAAAAATCTTCATTAAATATTGACAAAATTTTTCATTATCATCGAAGCGAACTTGAAAACTAGAAACCAAAGGCATACAAAATCAAAGTCAAATCTCCATAAATCACCAAATTTCTGCGAGTAAAAATACAAAAAAAAAACTCAACAATCAAAGAAGCTTAGAAGAAAAAACCTGATACCATAGTGTTTGACCCACAAATCGTTCATGCCGAGAAACTGTTTGCCAAAACGTTCAGCCCAGAAGAGGTTGGAGTTTCCCTCGAAAGCTCATAGATCTGACTTAAAGGCGAGCACCAACAACTCTGCCTCAAGGTTCATCGCGAGTCCGCTTCATCGTGGGTTCACACCTCCGCGTCATCACTAACCCCAGCCGCGACCACCATCATGGACGACGATCCCCACCTCCGCGTCTAATCCCCATGCGTCTCGTCAATGTAAAGAAGAGGAATATCTGACCAGTGATGGAAGGAACGCCTAACTCCAACAATCAGAGAGGTCGATCTCACCTCTAGGGCTTCAGATTCACGAGAGAATAAGGATTTCGAACTTGAGAGAGAGGGATTTTGGAAGTGAAAAGGGGTCAGAGGCATAGGGTTAGGATTTTGAGAGGAAGAAAGCGACTCGTGAGAGGGAGACAAGAGAGAGGAAGAAAACTAGATGTGGCTTGCGATAGACAAAGTGAAATCCACGTGGGTTCTATTAGATTAGAGGTGGTTTCTATATCTATATCGGTTAAAAATTAACCAATATAAAAACACTTTTTTTAACATCGGTTTAGACAAGCACCTAATGTAACAAAATACGGTTCTATATCGGTTTTTTACGCAACTGATATAAAAAGTGTTTTTTACATCGGTTTACAAAATAACTGATGTAAAAAAGTTTGTGTTAATTACAAAAATGCCACCGCCTTATTTTTAACATCGGTTCTGAATTAACCGACATAAATTTTTGTTATAGAAAGAGTTTTTTGCACTAGTGAATATTGGACTAGAGTGACATTTGTTTTTTATTTAAATTATTAATTATTTGAATAGCGTCTTTTTGAAAAAGCACTATTTAAAGTTTAACATTAAATAATACATTTTTAGTCAAGCACTATTCCACTACTACAAAAACTAACCATCACATGGAGTTAAACTTTCTCACACAATGCAAATGTTTCTCCATTCCCTGATTTCAAACCTGCATGATAGATAGGACAAAATTGCAATGAGCTCCCACACAACTCCCTGAAATAAGCATTATTTATCAGTACATATATGTTCTGAAGCAAATTAATAGAAAATTATTTGGTTAACAAAATAAGTGTTGTACCACCGATTGCAGCAGAGGAAGTTTCTTAGCAATCTCCCACAACCAATTTATGTACATGGACATATTTATTAATTTATAAGATAAAAACAGAGAGAAACAGAGTGTGGTAGAGTGGGAGCACAAATTAAATGCATGAGTACTTTTAAAACCTGGATGAATAGGGACCCACATTAAACGTCGCCACCTAAAGCAGTTCGAGCAAGTATGTCAAAAATTTCTGGTACCACCAGAAAATATGTTGAATCACGGATGTACTCGACAAATTAAGTAAATTTCTCAGCTCTGGATAAACAACCTGAGGTTCCAAACCTGCAACTAAACACAAGCAATCCCTTGCAGCCACACCAACCTCACCCAATTTATTATGCCCAATATATGGCATCGATTGAATTAATATCCAAAGAAGATTTGGGTTTGCCTTCCTTTTCAAATGCAGACAAGTCATCTGTGAGTCTAATCTTGCCCGTTCATCATTACACAAATTCGTCCAAAATCTTAATAATAAAAGTAAACCAGGCTTCCATTCTTCCTTCTTTGCTTTACGAGTGACGAACAAAATGTTTTAGATACGATTTTGAGTAGCCAAATTTTCATAGGCTAAACTCACTGACTTCAATAACGCAGTCATGGCATCCATCCCGATAGTTTCGTAATGTCTTCCATTGTAATGCATTCCCCCCACAACGACTTTAAGCATCATATCTACCTCATAGTGCTGCACTAGGTTTGGGTAGCGGTATAACTCTTCAAATAAGCACCCAGGGCCTCAAAACTACTGCCCTCCCGAAGAGATAACATACTTTCCATGAATTCTTTGTGGTCGGGGTAGTCCACCATCGCAATCTTTGCAATAAGTTGTGCTGAAGTTGATCGAGCAAATAGATAATCAGAAAGAATGTTATTCAACAACCAAGATTGAATCTGGTGTTTCAAAGTTTGTGGATCCATGAATCGCCATCTCTGAACCATAATATTTTTCAAAATACGAGCTACCATCTCTTGACTCTTGATAGGCTCGTGACTAGGGGTATAAACGAGTCGAGCCGAGTTCAGCACTTGAAGCTCGAGTTTGGCTTGTGAAAAAATAGTAAAACTTGAGCTTGACTTGTTTATAAATAATAAAGCTTGAGCTTGAGCTTGGCTTGTGAAAAAATAGTAAAGCTTGAGCTTGACTTGTTTATAAATAACAAAGCTTAAGCTCGGTTTGTTTAACTCATTTATAATTAAATTATTTTTGTATGTATGAAATTTTTTTCTTTGATTACTTTTAATTTTATCAATTTAGTGCTTAATAAATATTTTAATATTATATGATAATCTATAAAAAGAGTGTTATGTATTTAATAAATGGTTTGTGAAATTCAAGATTTCTTGACTACTACAAAAAAAGAAAGCTTGAATAAAACATCCTAAAAACATGCCCTTACCGAGTTCAATTTAAGCTTAGCCATTACAAAAGTATGAGTCCAAATATAGAATTTATGCTTCACCATTATAAAAGCATGAGTCCAAAAAAAAAGACCACAATCTATTTATTGAGATATCTAGTCCAATGCTAACAGAGCAACTTCACCCAACAAAAAAACACTATAACAATTTACCACAACTCCTATACGAGTTATTCACGAGCCATTTAATTTCGAGCTTGTTAGGTTTGGGTTTGACTCATTTAAATAATCAAACTCAATCTTAAGCTTGAGCTTGACTCATTTGATTAAATAAACGAGCTTGATTGAGCATTTAACGAGTCAAGTCCTAATAATTCACGAATATTTCGGCTCATTTGTGACGATGTGAAAGCTCCCGAACTAGACAATATAAGAAATCTGAGTAGATTGGTGGTTGAAGGTATATCAATTCTTCTTCCGTGTCTGTTCTTATATCACGCTCCCTGGCTTGTGCATTCACAAGAAGTTGAGTTAGTTGACTAACATCCTTCACCACTCACTGTGTCTCTGCCATAACAAATTTTGACACTTTTCATGTGTACCCAAAAGCAACATAGGCGATATGTATTCAAAAAAGAGAAAGAAAGCCAAACCTGTTACAATATGGCCTGTCTTGAGTCAATATTTGATTATTTATGCATATTATATGGTTGTTTTTAACTATTATATTATGAGTATGGTTGTTTATTTTCATTTATTTTTCATTGACGTGTGATGAGTATCCATCGGTATTACACGCATAGTTGTGTGAATATTTGAGTGTCAAGAATATTTTCATTTCATGTTGGTAGTGTTGAGCTGGCAAAAGAGAATTGGTGGGAGAGTAGTAGTCCGTTAGGATTTTTTTTTTTATCAGTCCGTTAGGATATTATTCTCTGTGTTGTGCAAATGATTAGCCATTAACTAACTCTAGGTGGTCAGAGTGAGAGCAAGAAAGGAGTGAGAATACCATTAGATATTTTCAGATATTATTCTTCTCTTCTTTCTTCTCATGATCCTTCAGCAAGAAACGAGTGCATTTTTCTTTCACCTCTACATTTTTCTTTCATCGGCGCAAGCTAGGGAGCGTGATATAAGAACAGACGCTGAAGAAGAATTGAGATACCTTCAACTACCACTCTATTCAGATTTATTATATTCACTACAAGAATTTATGTTATTACCTATAAAATTTTCCTAGGGCCATTGACCCTAGGAATTTTTCTAGGGCCAAAACAGTAGGAAAATACCCGTATATTAATTACCCACAACCACTGATTTAAAAACCGTCGGATATGTACAGAGTTTTTTTTTTTAAAAAAAAAATTGGACTAAACCGAGGGTTCTGCCCTCGGGAATGGTAAAAAAACTTACAGACATCCCTTTTACGAGGGGCATGCCCTCGGTTTCCATTTTTTTTTAATTTGAAACGCAAAACGGGACCCAAAGTAAAAACCCGATCCCTCTTTTCTTTCTCACTCACCTCAGCCGCTCCATCCCCTCCCCCTTCTCTCTTCTTTCTCCCTCTTTCTCTCTTCTCTTCTGATCTTCATTTTTATTCTTCATCTTCGTGATGATGGAAAGCACGACGACGCGCGACTCTCGCATCGTTACTGCTGCATCTTCTTCATCTTCTCCATCATTTCCACATGCGACTCTCGCGTCGTTACTGCTGCAGCAAGACACGGTGATGCCCTGATCGCGGATCCTCCCGGCGTGTTTCGTTTTGGAGTTGGCTACGGTGTTGGTGATGTGGCGAAGAGCGAGGGTTTGGAGGAGGTGATGAAGGTGATGTGGAACGTGTGGTGAAAGGGTGGAGAGGATTTTCACCATGATGGACTGTGAGGAGAGGTTGGGGTTTGTGGCCGGTGGTGACGGGTGATTCTGGCAGGAGCTTCCGGTGGTGGGAAGTTGGGGTTTGTTGTTCGAAGGTGGTGGCTAACTCGGTGGTGGCAGATTTGAAGATAGGGATGTGTGGTGGTGAGGAAGGCGTGGAAAGTGATGATGGGAAGGTGAGGGTTGTCAACCATGAAGGCGGCGAGTGGTCCAGTGAGATTGGAGACAGCTTCTTTGGATTGTTGTTATTTTTTAATTTTAATTTCTTCTTCTTCTTCTTGATAATTTAGAATGTAAATTTGGTTATGTTCCTGGAAATAATTCTTTCAAATTGCTTTGTTCAATTTTGATTTTGGTTCAAAGTTTACAATGGGATTTTTTTTTCTGGGTACTTTTTATCTGGGTTCAAGTCCCTTGTTCCAGATTTTGATATTTGGTGTCTGCAACTTTGCTTTGAGCTGGGATTTGTTGTTTAAATGTTCCTCTGCGTTTCTGTTTGATGTTGGATTTGTTGTTGATAGACATAGGTCTTTGAAATAGGATTTGTTTTTTCTGTGTTCCTCTGCGTTTCTGATGCTGGTGAAAAAATTGGCATGGTTGCGTTTCTGACTAATTGTTTTTTTATTAAAATCATAAATTTTAATTTTAATTTCAGATTTTTTTTTATAAAATCGCTACAATTTCCTAGGGCCCTAACCTCTAGGAAATTTCCTGCATTTTCATCGCCAGCCCTAGGAAATTTCTACGGTTTCTCAAAATTAGCCTCTAAAATCAAGCTGAGCAATGGACTCCCTACAAAGAATCGGGCCTCGGTGGGCCCTCGGAAATCAGTCATTTCCTAGGGCATTTTGCCTTTACCTAGGGCTTTTGGCCCTAGGAAATACACGATTTTCTTGTAGTGATTGTCTGGTTCTGGAGCTTTCACATCGTCACAAGCCTATCGAGAGTCGAGAGTTGGTAGCTCGTATTTTGAAAAATATTGTGGTTTGAAGATGGCGATCCACTAACTTTGAAACACCAGATTCAATCTTGGTTGTTGAATAACCTTCTTTCTGATTGTCTATTTGCTCGATCAACTTCAGCACAACTTATTGCAAAGATTGCGGTGGCGGACTACCCCGGCCATAAAGTATTCATGGAAAGTCTATTATCTCTTCGGGAGGGTGGTAGTTTTGAGGTCCTGGGGTGCTTATTTGAAGAGTTGTCCCCTACCCAAACCTGGTGCAGCACTATAAGGTAGATATGATGCTTGAATTCGTTCTGGGGGGGGGAATGCATTGCAATGGAAGACATTATGAAACTATCAGGTTGGATGTCATGACTGCATTATTGAAATCAGTGAATTTTGCCTATGAAAATTTGGCTACTCATAATTGTATCCGAAACATTTTGATTGTCACTCGTAAAGCAAAGAAGGAAGAATGGAAGCCTGATTTACTTTTGTTATTAAGATTTTGGATGAATTCGTGTAATGAAGAACGGGCAAGATTAGAATCACAACTGACTTTTCTGCATTTGATAAGGAAGGCGAACCCAAATCTTCTTTGGATATTATTCAATCGATGCCATATATTGGGCATAATGAATTGGGTGAGGTTAGTGTGGCTGCGAGGGATTGTTTGCGTTTAGTTGCATGTTTGGAACCTCAGGTTGTTTATCCAGAGCTTGAGAAATTTACTCAATTTGTCGAGTACATCCGTGATCCAACATATTTTCTGGTGGTACCAAAAATGTCTGACATACTTGCTCGAGATGCTTTAGTTGGCGAAGTTTAATGTAGATCCCTATTTTTCCAGGTTTTAAAAGTATTCTTGCATTTAATTTGTGCTCCCACTCGGCAACTCTCTGTTTCTCTCTGTTTTTATTTATAAATAAATATGTCCATGTACATAAATTGGTTGTGGTAGATTGTTAAGCTACTTCCTCTGCTGCAATCTGTGGTATAACACTCTTTTTGTTGACCAAATAATTTCTGGTTACTTTGCTTTAGAACATATATATACTGGTAAATGATGCTTATTTCAAGGTGGTTGTGGGGGAGTTCATTGCAACTTTATCCTATCTATCATGTAGGTTTGAAATCAAGGATTGGAGAAACCTTTGCAATGTGTGAGAAAGTTCAGCTCCATGTGATAGTTAGTTTTTTTAGTAGTGGAATAGTCATCTGGGTCATGCTTTCATGGAAGGTGGCATGCCCTCACACTCACGTAGGTAGATACATCAAGTGTGTCTCAATAGCACCACCCATATTAAGGACTATGTATCTATTAAGAGTTCATGTCTCAACCTCATATCAAGCACTACCGCACACCATATGGATGTGAAATGTAGTGTATATGAGTATTCATATGGATTCGTTTGATCACAAATCGGGTGTCCACCGTACTTTCCTCTACTCAAGGCTTAAACTCATCCCTTGACGTATCCAAGACAACTTTCTCAGGTAATCCTTTTTTAAAAGAATCAGCAATTTTTTTCCCGTTTTTCACATACTCAACTAACATTATTTTAATTAAGTGTCTCAGAACATTGTCTCATACATATGTGCTTTCTTTTACCACTATAACACTATTATTAGCCACCCCAATTGAAGCTTGTGAATCACAATGGAGTGATAGAGGAAGTGTAGGGCTCCCCCACAATGGTATATCAGCTACTTGACCTCATCATTGTCTGAGACCCAATTTTCATCACATTACCCTTCTAAAACAATTGGAAAGTTTAGTGAAACGTAAACTTCAATCCATAATGCCTTTTCAATATTTTAGTAGGTGCAAAAGGGCATTCCAACGATCACTTTTGGGATTATGAGTGTATCTACTCAATCTAGTTACAAACATCTTCAGTATCAGGTCTAGTATAATTCTTTGCATACTCAGATTGGAAGACACTAATTCCATCAATTATCTTTACACTAATGCCAATAAAAAATAAACACTTCTCGTAAAAAGTAATAGAAGACTTTCCAAACAATTACTAAAGCTAGCATATGCCAACGCACTAACATAAACTTAATAATAGCAATGAGCATAAGGTGCCGACTACAATGCACCACTTGCTATGTGGTGTATCAGTGCACGACTTACTTATTACCGCTGGATTTGTGATTTTTAAATATTTTACTTATCAAAGGCTCAGATTGAAACTTTTTATCAAGGGTAAAAAAGTCTTATTGCCTCTTTCTGATCTCTTGCTCTCCCGCCACTCTTTCTCTTTGGTGGAGAGCTTTCATAACGGGGAGAATGTGGGTTATGAGGGTCTTGTCGGAGGTTTTGTTGCCGACGACGATGCAGTTCACGGCGGTTTTGGGCCGGAAAGGGAGGATGTTGAGAGATTTAGATCAAAAAAGTTGATCTATTTCAAATTAATTCCATATCTAAGTTCGTTAAATGACATCTACAACTCTGCGACGGTGCTTATGGATTCACCATGACCATCGTGCTTATGGATTCACCACCGCCTGTATTAGATATAACTTCTGTTAGTTAGTTAAGTTTAACTATGATTAACTACTGATTAAGTTAGTTTGCTGAGTTTTGTACAGCTGTTAGTTGTGCTTTGTATATATAGTGGCTCAATGCCTAATTAACCATGTACTGTTTCATTATTTCATTGAGTAGAGAAAATCTTCCACAATGTGTTCTGTTTTCCTCTGTTCTTCTCAATGCAGTGATATTATCATGGTATCAGTCGCATTTCGCTTCGGCCAATTTCCTTCTTCTCGCGTGATTCTGTGATTGTCCTCCACGATTCTTTGATCGTATTTCTGCGATCGCGTTTTTCTTCTTCATCGATCCTGATCAATTGCGATCTCGATCAATTGTTAGGTTTGCGTTTCTCTTCACAATTTGCAAATTTTCTTTGCGATCTTGATTTCGCATGGCTTCTCAAAATTACTCTGACTTTCTCACAAACACCTCCAATCCTTACTATCTGCATCCAAATGAAAGTCCTGCGGTGATTCTTGTTACTCCTCCTCTTGATAACAAGAATTATCACAACTGGTCTCGATCAATGATGTTTGCCCTAATTTCGAAGAATAAGGACAAATTCGTTGATGGAACCTTGCCAAAACCTCTTGTTTCTGATGCGATGTTCGCTCCCTGGGTTCGATGCAACACGATGATGCTCTCATGGATCCAGTGTTCCACCTCGACCTCTATTGCTAAGTCAATCCTTTTTCTTGATAATGCTGCAACTGTTTGGACTATTCTGAAGAACAGGTATTCTCAGGCCGATGTCTTTCGTATTTCTGATATACAAGAAGAGCTTTATCGTTTTAGGCAAGGCATTCTTGATGTTTCTGAGTATTTTACTCAACTGAAAGTCTTTTGGGATGAATTAGAGAACTATCGTCCTCTTCCTGCTTGCAAATGTTCCATTGCATGTTCATGTGGTGGCTATGAATCCATGAAGAAATTTAGAGAACAAGATTATGTGATTAGGTTCCTAAAAGGGTTGAATGATCGGTTTTCTCAAACTAAGTCTCAGATTATGATGATGGATCCTTTGCCAAATATTGACAAAGCTTTCTCACTGGTTATTCAACAAGAAAGGGAACTAGCTGGTTCTGCTGCTATTCAAGATTCAATTGAATCTTCTGTTGCTCTTGCTGTCAACTCCAACTCGACCTCTCAGGTCAATTTCTCAGGATCATTTTCAGGAAACAAGAGTAATTATAATGCCAAAGGAAGAGGACAGAATTTTCAAGGGAAGAATCGTGTGTGCACTCACTGTGGGAGAGTTAATCACACCATTGAAACCTGTTTCTTGAAGCATGGATTTCCTCCAGGATATAAGCCTAAAGGGAAGCCTCAAGCAAATGTTCCTGCTGCTGAATCAAAGGTGAATGTGATTGATTCAACTCAACAGGCACCACAGTTTGGTTTCACACCAGAGCAATACCAAGGCATCTTGTCTTTGCTGCAACAGTCAAGCTTGAAAGCATCTCCCACACCTACACACATGGCCAATTATGTCATTGCTTCTCCCTTAGCCTATAACACCAATTCCACAGCCACACATGGTAAGTTTTCTAACACCTGGATCATTGATACAGGTGCAACCGATCACATTTCTTTCAATTACCAACTTTTCACTAATTGCAAAAATATACCTCCAATTCCTGTTTCTTTTCCAAATGGTACACAGTTAATTGCTTCTGTTTCTGGTACTGTGCACATCACTGATACATTAATTCTGCATAATGTTTTATATATCCCTAATTTCAATGTGAACCTCATTTCTGTCCCTAAACTTACTCAAGCTAATGAGTATAATCTTGTCTTCACTAATGATTCATGTCACATTATGCAGAAATGTACCAAGAAGATGATTGGTGCAGCTAGCTTGCATGGAGGATTGTATGTGATAACTTGTGATAATCGGCCAGCTGCAAGAAAATCCAGTAATTCTGTTTCAGATTCTGCTTTTATCACATCTGCCATAAATTCTGTTTCTTTAAACTGTAATACAGATTCAGTTTTAAATAACTCTAGTCTATGGCATTTAAGACTAGGCCACATTTCTAATTCTGGTTTGCATTCTGTTTCAAAACAGTTCCCTTTTGTATCTTGCAATCTTAATTCAAATCCATGTGATGCTTGTCATTTTGCAAAACAAAAGAAATTGCCTTTTCCTCTTAGCAAATCTAAAAGCTCTGCTCTTTTTGATGTTTTACATGCTGATATATGGGGCCCTTATGCCACCCCATCCATTCTTGGCCATAAATATTTCTTAACTTTGGTTGATGACTTTAGTAGGTTCACTTGGGTCATATTTCTTAAAACCAAAGATCAAACTAGAAGGTGTCTTCAAAATTTCATAGCTTATATTGAAAATCAATTTCAAACAACTTTAAAATGTTTAAGATCTGATAATGGCTTAGAGTTTGCTATGAATGATTTCTATCTTTCCAAAGGGATCATTCATCAAAGGTCTTGTGTGGAGACCCCCCAACAAAATGGGGTCGTGGAGAGAAAGCACCAACACATTTTAAATGTGGCTCGGGCTCTCTCTTTTCATTCTCACATTCCCCTAAAAATGTGGAATTTTTGTGTTCAACATGATGTCCACCTAATAAATAGGCTCCCCACACCTGTTTTACAACTTAAAACTCCTTTTGAATTTGTCCATGGTCAGCCCCCTTCTAGGATTGATCTTAAAGTTTTTGGTTGTTTGAGTTATGCAACTACTTTGCAAGCTCACCGTACTAAATTTGATTCAAGAGCCAGAAAGGTTGTTTTCCTAGGTTACAAAGAAGGCACAAAAGGCTATATCCTATATGACCTGCACTCACATGAGCTTTTCCTATCTAGAAATGTTGTTTTCTATGAGCCTCATTTCCCTTTTCATATATCATCTATTGATAATCCAACTACTGATTCCACCATACCTGTTACCACATTAATTTTTGATTCACCGTTGGATACTCATCATTCACCACCTGCTGCTGTTTCTGTCATACCTACATCCAGTAACAGCAGCCCCTCATTGTCCAGCAGCTCTCCTCCACTGTCTAGTCATGCTTCCATACCTACATCTTTTAATTCTCATACTTCTTCTTCTTCTTCTAATGATTTCCCTGCTGAAAATCCTGCATTACGAAGATCTGCCCGAACTAGGACTGCCCCTAGTTATTTACGAGATTATCACTGCAAACTTCCCTCTGCTGCTGGCTGCAACAATGTGTCTTCAGGTAACAAAATTCCTTATCCCATTTCATCATTTCTTTCATATGACAAATGTTCCCCATCTTACAAAAATTTTTGCTGCAACATTGTTGCAATTTCTGAACCAAAATCATTTGCCCAAGCTTCTAAACTTGATTGTTGGAGACAAGCCATGGATGCTGAATTATCTGCTCTTGATCAAAATCATAATTGGTCCGTTGTTGATCTCCCTAAAGGTAAAACACCTATAGGGTGTAAATGGGTTTACAAAGTCAAGTATCATGCCAATGGCTCCATTGAGAGGTATAAAGCCCGTTTAGTTGCAAAAGGATATACTCAAATGGAGGGCATTAATTACTTTGACACATTTTCTCCGGTTGCAAAACTTACAAGTGTTCGGGTTCTCCTATCTCTAGCAGCTATTAAGGGATGGCACCTTGAACAACTGGATGTTAACAACACATTCTTGCATGGAGATTTACATGAGGAAGTGTACATGACACTTCCACCCGGTTTTCCTAAATCTAATCCTTCTAAAGTTTGCAAATTACACAAGTCTCTCTATGGCTTGAAGCAAGCTAGTCGACAATGGTATTATAAACTCTCCTCTGCATTGATTTTGCTTGGTTATAAGCAGTCCCAAGCTGATCACTCCCTGTTTGTAAAAGCTGTTGGGTCACACTTTACTGCATTGCTCATTTATGTTGACGACATAGTCTTGGCTGGCAACAGTTTTGCTGAAATACAAGCTGTTAAACAGTCCCTGCATACTCAATTTCGAATTAAAGATATTGGACAGCTCAGATTCTTTCTAGGACTTGAGATTGCAAGGTCCAAATCTGGTATTTTGGTGAATCAACGAAAGTATACACTTGAGCTGCTTGAAGACTCGGGTAATCTAGCATCAAAACCTGCTGTCACTCCATTTAATCCTACAACTAAGCTCTCAGCAGAGGAGGGCCAGGTTCTGTCCGATCCATCTTCTTATAGAAGATTAATTGGCAGGTTACTCTACTTAACAACTACACGGCCTGACATTTCTTTTTCAGTACAGCACCTCAGCCAGTACATTTCAAAACCCCTGCTGCCTCATTTCCAAGCTGCACAGCGCATCCTAAAATACCTCAAGGCATCTCCAGCAAAAGGGTTATTCTTTTCTGCTTCTAGTCCATTAAAATTACATGGTTTTGCTGATTCTGATTGGGCTTGTTGCCCTGATACAAGGAGATCCGTGACTGGTTATTGTGTTCTCCTTGGCTCCTCTTTGATTTCTTGGAAATCCAAGAAACAAGGCACGGTCTCTACTTCTTCAACTGAGGCTGAATATAGGGCCTTAGCTCTATTGACTCGTGAGTTGCAATGGTTGAAATACTTGTTTGATGATTTGCATATTCAATTTTCACAATCAGCCTCTGTTTACTGTGATAATAAATCGGCAATCTATTTGGCTCATAACCCAGCATTCCATGAAAGAAGCAAGCACATAGAGCTGAACTGTCATATAGTCAGGGAGAAAATAAATTCAAAGCTGATTCATCTGCTTCCTGTTCCTTCATCCTCACAGCTTGCGGATGTCTTCACAAAGCCGCTGAATTCTCCTGTTTTCTCTTCTATTTTGTCCAAGTTAGGCCTATGTGATATCCATAGTCCAACTTGAGGGAGGATATTAGATATAACTTCTGTTAGTTAGTTAAGTTTAACTATGATTAACTACTGATTAAGTTAGTTTGCTGAGTTTTGTACAGCTGTTAGTTGTGCTTTGTATATATAGTGGCTCAATGCCTAATTAACCATGTACTGTTTCATTATTTCATTGAATAGAGAAAAGCTTCCACAATGTGTGTTCTGTTTTCCTCTGTTCTTCTCAATGCAGTGATATTATCAGCCTGCGTGTTACGTTTTTCTTTTCACTTTTTTGTTTTTTTTCTTCTCTATAACATCTTCGTCTTCAACTTCTCTGTTTTTTTCCCCTTCATTTTTTTTTTCCCTTTTATGTCAGTGATTCACTTCTCTTTCCCTTCTTTAAGGTTCACTCACACCCAATTGGAAAGATAAATAATCAGGATTAGACTTGAAAAATGATATATTGAAGTTTGAAGTTGAGGTTCCATGGTCTTTTTTATAAATCGTGCTTTCAATCCACGATTCACAGCAAACTTTTTTGATAACGCTGTTCCTCCTCTGTTAACACCTCCTTCGTTTTCTCTCTTATCTGTAAGTTGTAACCTCCTTCGTCTCCCTTATCTTTCTTTCATCGATCTCAACTTCATTTTTTACATTTTTTTTTTTATTTCTGGTTTTCTGTATTTTATTTCTCTGGTTTTGCACAGCAAACTTTTTTGATATCATTGTCGCGCTTTTGTTTTCGATGAAGTAATTGTTCTATTTGTGATACAAAGTAATCTGATTGTGAGGAAATTAAAATGATGTCATTCAAATTAATTAATATGCCATTAAATCCAAAAGCACCGCATTGATATGTTAAATCCAAACATTGTTGCCGTCATGTTCAATTATAAGCACCGCTACGATATATGGTTTGGCATTCAAAGTTCTGTGCAATCCAAATTGTTTTGTGCTAAATTCTGTCCGAAATGAAAAAGAAGGGGTGCAATATGATACCGAAAGTCCGAAATGAAAAGGTACAATCTGTTCTCCGGGAACTATTTGAATGGAGAAGATGGAAGTTGGCAATCGTGGTTTGTATCCAAGATTTACACGTTCTCTAATTTATTTATTTTTACATTTGATATAAGTTACTATAAAACCTTCACAGACGTTGCATATATATCTTTACCAAAAAAAGACATTGCATATATATGTATAAAGAGACTTGAGAGTGAAGGAGGTAAAGAACGAGCTGTCGGAGACCGATTCGAACCTGAGTTTGACTTACGACGGTGGTAACATCTCTGATCCTATTGTGAGAATAAGAGCTCTGGCAACGACGAGCAAGAGCGTCGCCGACGAGAAATCCGGCAACGACGAGAAGCTTCCATGCGTTTATGGTTGAGTTCGTGGAGGTCAACAGCGAGAAGCATCCATTTGTTTACGGGTAGAAGCTTAACAGAAAAATGATCTATTAATGTTCCAATTTTACCTTTTGGTGTACTACTTTGCAAATGGTGCACCCTAGACAAACCCTGAGTTATAAACCAAATTAATTATCACCAAGAATCAAAATTTCTAGCATCACATCGATGATCAATCCATCAATCAAACCACATCTAAGGTCAATAAAATAATATAAGTGTAAAATACTCAAACTGTTTGTTTGAACTAATATTTTCACAAAACTCATGATAGATAACACCTTTGGAATTCACAGAAAGTGCAGTACCAAAACTTGGCCACATATATATCCTTCGCTTGCAAGGATAAAAATCAAGAAAAAGTAAGCTTATCACAGTACTATTAATTTTTATTCTCTTCTGCAGATAGATACGATGGCTCCAAAACTTAGTCAACTTACTCAAAAAGCATCAATTTTGCTATGTGACCTAATATAAAATATAATAGAAAAAGGCTCACTTCAATTTATGTACAAGTATACCGCAAAACAACTGTTAACAAACATACAATTCATATAGAGAGAAGGAAGAAGAGGAAGAGAAGGAGAAAAGAGGGAGAGTTCCTTTAGGATTCCAATATAACAATGAAGTGGTGTCTGCCATAGCACGATACTCAGCTTCTGTAGAAGAGCGGGAAACAACTTCTTGCTTCTTGCTTCTCCAAGAAATAAGAGAATCTCCTAGAAAAATGCAAAACCCAGTGGTAGACTTGCGATCAGTGGGGTCACCAGCCCAATCAGCATCAGAGTAAGCACACAACTCCAAAGAAGAAGATGAGGGAAAGAGAAGACTTTGAAACTGAGTGCTCCGAATATAATGAAGAATGGGAAGAACAGCTGCCCAGTGCACTGTAGTAGGAGAGACAACAAACTGACTGACAACATGCACTGCTTAAGCAATATCAGGTCTAGTAATAGTAAGGTACACCAAGTTGCCAACTAGTGTGCGATACAAAGTGGGATCTGGTAGAGGAACACCATCAGATAAGACATATTTATCATTAAGCTCAATAGGGGTGTCAGCTGCTCGAGTATCAGAGAGACGAGCTTGTTCAAGAATGTTGCCAATATACTTAGATTGGGAGAGAAGATAACCTCTAGGAGAGCAGGAGATAGCGGACCTGAAGCGGGCCATGGCCGAGCAGCAGCGGATCGCGGCCGAGTAGCGGGAGGACGCCCGTCGGACGAGTGCCATGTTGGCTGAGGTGCTGAAGTTACAGGAGGAGTTGTACCAGTTGCTAGCTCGCCAGGCGCTTCCTCCACCGCCTCCTAGTAACGATGGTCATGATCAGGACTATCAGGACTATTAGTTCTGTTTGTACTTATATTTTTTCATATTTTTCGATATCTTTTTAGTTACCGTTGATCTTTGTTCGTCGGTTTTTTTATTTATTTATTACGTTTCTTTTTTTTTAATTATTACTGATCTTTTTCGTTTACGTTATCGCATTTTTAAATATGAGAATAAATTAAGAATTAAAAGTAATAAATATAATTAAATTAAATTACTAGTAATAGTTAATTAAATTAATAAATAAATATTTTTTAATATTGGAATCAATTATTTTTAATAATTAAATAAATAAATAATTTAATAAATTAAATTCATTAGTTACAATATTTCAATTAATTAAATTCATTAAATTAAATAAATATTTCAATTATCTTTTTATTAATTAATTAAATTCAATTATAAATTAATTTAGTCATTTAATTTAATATTTTAATTTAATAAATAAATTAATAAATTAAATTAATTACAGAAATTAATTAATTAATTACATAAATTAATTAATTAATTAATTTTTTATTTAAAAAAAAGGACTTACCGACGGCCACGGCCGTCGGAAATGTTTTGCCCATTTACCGACGGCGACAGCCGTCGGAAAATTTCGACAGTATGTTTCCGAAGGCATTAACCGTCAATATTACCGACGGCCACGAAAGCGCGTCGGTAGGCATTTGCGACGCCCGTTTTACCGACGGTCTTGAGGCCGTCGGTAACCCATCGGAAATTCTACATTACCGACGGCTTTTTGGGATTACCGATGGCTTTTGGCCGTCAGTAATCCCGTGTTTTCTTGTAGTGAAAGAGATTAAGGAGATTAATATTCCCAGTTGTCCTGCTAATGATTGTCTTAGGTGGGGTGGCAATGAATATGATATTTTAACTTTTAAAGCTGCTTATTTGTTTCATGACCCTTTGGGTCAATCCATTTCCTAGGCAAAGTTGATTTGGCATAGGTTGTCCCTCCTTCCAAGTCTTTTATTACTTTGCGACTTCTTCATGACAGATTGCCAACTGATGATAATCTCAAAAAGAGAGGTAATATTGTGGTGTTTATCTGCTCCTTATCTGAGAAACATGATGAAAATTCACATCATTTATTTTTGAAGTGTCCTTTTGCTAAAGCTATTTGGAATTGGCTGGGTTTTATTTTGCAAATTAATATTGATTGCTCTTCTGTCCAGTCTATTCTTAATATCTGTCACCGTTCCTGGAGTTCTCAGGCTCTAGATGTGGTTGCTGCCTGCTTGATTAATATTTTCTGGACTATCTGGCACTGTAGATAAACTAAGGTTTGATAACAAGTTTATTCCTATAAAATTTGCTATTAATCTTATTATGTACAATGTTCATCTTTCTGGAAATCGTAGTGCTGGCCATATGTCATCCTCTATGGAAGAATTTACTCTCTTGAAAGCTTTCAAAATAGACTGTCATCCTTGCTGTGCACCTAGGATTAAAGAAGTTCTTTGGCTTCCTCCCCAACACTTCATGATCAAATGTAACACAGATGGGGCAGCTAAAGGTTGTCCTGGTCCTACTTCTTGTGGGGCTATTTTCAGAGATCATAGTACTGTTGTGCTTGGTTGTTTTTCTGCAAATTTGGGTATTAAAATTGCTTTTCAGGCTGAATTGTTTGGGCTATGTTGGCTATTGAATTTGCTTTTAAAAAGGTTGGCACCGTCTGTGGTTAGAGTGTGACTCCCAGCTTGTGGTGGCGGCAGTCAAGAATCCTTCCATTGTCCCCTGGCGCCTTCAAAATAGGTGGAATAATTGCTTGGCCTCAACTAAGCGTATGAATTTTATATTCTCTCATATCTACAAAGAAGGTAACTACTGTGCTAACAAATTAGCTACTTATGGATCTCATGTTTGTGGATGTGTTTGGGGGAACACAATCTCTAATTTCATTTCGAAAGAATTTTTTAGGAATAGATATAGCTTGCCTAGCTACAGATACAAATAAGTTCATTGTTTTTTTCCATGGGGTTGGTGATTTTCCACACATGCTGGATTCTTTCTGTTTTCAATTTGTTTTCTGATTTTGACGTGCTGCAAATGATTGATAATGTCTTTGGTGCCAACATAGTTGGAATGAGAGTCATTATAGTGGTGCTTTTGCATGTCATTATTGCTTTTCTTAGATCCAGTTTCACTATTATAGGTTTGATTTTCCTTCCTATTGGCTTCAATGTTGATTTTGTTCATGGGTTTTGGCCTAGTCCCTCCATGTTTGTTTGTTTATCTTTTTTCCCTTTTTTATTAATAAAATTTAGGGGGAGTACTCTTTTTCCTTCTAGATGTTTTTTTTCCTAAGAAGGGTTTTACATCAGAAGGTTTTAACGAGACTAATTTCCTTTCTTTTGCTTTAAAAAAATAATATAAGTATTTGATAAAATTAGTTAATTATTAACCAATCTTTGTACGATGTTATACATTTGTATTTGGCAAAATTATTGTTTGGTTATTAATTTTCAGTTTTAGCTTAGTCATTTATCTTTTTTGTGTTTCAATTATTCTTGCATATTCTAAAATGTTAATTTTGAAGTAAATTGTTGCACCATCTATAATAAAAAATGTGTGCCCAAAGATGGATCCACGTACTGGGGAATGATGGTAATTGCCCCCACAGGGTTATTTTTTCTTACTTTAACATACTTAATAATTATTTTTGTCTCCATAAAAATTAGGTGTTTCCCCATTCTCTCCCATGTTCTCTCTCACCTCTTCTCTCACTCTATTTCCATCTCTTACATGAATGAAACATGCATATAAATGATTGTTTGGTTACGTATTTTAGATAGTATTGACAATAAAAAATTATACAACATTTTTCGAAATATAAAATTACGTGGAGAGCAATTTTAATTTGTAAGCTTAAGTATTTTGGATTTTTTTTATCATGAGATTATGTATTTTGTAAAAACTTATAATATAGTGAGTAAAGACCTAGAAGGAAACACGAAGACATCTTTGATCCCTGAGAAATAAAAAGTATCAATTTGGTCATGAAAATCTTAAATGTGTGGTCAAATTAGTCATTTTGATAGGGTAATTTTTAGGTCATTTTAGTCTCAATCAAAGATTAATTTGATTGACATTTGAGACTTTTGAGGACCAAATTTTTTACTTTTCATTTCTCAGGAACCAAATATATGTCTTCGTGTTTTTTCTCAACGATAACTTTCTTCTGTGAAATATTATAGACTATTTTATTTCCCTCACTAAAGAAAATTTCGGGATCTGCCACTATGTTTGGCACAAATACAATTTGTCTTATCAATTGTGCCATGAATCAGAACTTAAAAAAAGCTGATGTAGAAGCCAAAAACAGACCAATTAGGCCAATATTGTTAACGTTTTGGAACACGAAATACTAATAAACAATTTGGAACTGCAGTGATTGACCCATTTCTTGCGTCCCGATGTTCTTTCACCGTAGAAGCTATCTCACGTAGCTTCGAGTTCACAGCACGGTGAGTGATCGATGTGCACACACTAGTGCAAAAACCACATTTAATCGCGGTTTTTTTGGACTTTTAACGTCGGTTTTCAATCCGACGTGTTTTCTTCCGACGTTGTAAGTGTAAACTTTTAACCGCGGTTTTTAAACCGGCGTTAAAAATGACTTTTAATCGCGGTTTTTTTACCAAAACCGGCGTAAAATCCCGACGTGAAACGAACAAAAAATTTTGAAAAAAAGGGAAAAAAAAGATTTAACCGCGGTTTTAAGTGAAAACCGGCGCCGTAAGTAACCTTTAACCGCGGTTTGCAGAAAACCGGTGCTGTAAGTGACCTTTAACCGCGGTTTCTTAGAAAACCGGCACCATAGGTGACTTTTAACCGCAGTTTTTTATAAAACCGGTGCCATAAATATGTTTTAAATACTTTTTTAAAAAAAATCCGTTCAGCAGCTTCTCAACCAATTTAACATTTGATTGATCATGGCCTTCAGAATTCAAATAATCAATAATTAATAATCACTCTTTCTTGGAGATGATGGAATGATTGCCAATTCAGCAAAAAGCATATTGCCTTGAACAACTTATCATAAAGTCATATATTCACTTTTGGACCCATATAACTATAACTATGAAGCATGATTATTTCTATTGATTTCTGTACAAACAGAATGAAGTTCAGAAATTGTTTTAGGGATGGAGGCGGTAACTGAGTTAATGCAAATGATGACTACAAACCCAACAATAACACTCAAGCTCAGGGTTGTAACTTCGCAAAGCAATAGATAATATTAAAAAATAGCTAAGTAAACCAGAGTCGAATCAAATAAAAATAAGAAGGTTCAAAAGTTAGTGAGTAATTACCACTGTGAACTCAACAAATGCAATTCGAGTTGAATGATGGTAATCCCCAAGAAGCCTCAATCGTTGGACCTAGATAATACACCAAAACAATGGAAAATATTTTACAAGATACTTGAATAAAACTAACAACAAAAACCTAAGCATTGAAACCAGATACACACCAAAATCAAGGAAAATATTTCATTAGATACTAAAAATTCAATTGACAATAAGCATTATAAGCCAAGTTCCACGAAAAACAATAAACCTCTCCTCAAATAGATTCAAAGAAGTGTTTACATCTGCTTGAGTGAGCTGCAGTGGTAACAAGAAAATAAATTCAGTAAGTGAGTCTCAGTAGTTCCACCAAACAAGATTCTAAGAAAGTGTCAAATCCTAAACTACCTTCTTGTCAATGTTAGTGCAATAAATTGTTCTTGAGCACATCTCCCTTTCATCTTCGTGATCGAGAAATACAGCACCATTACAAAGGTAAGAATGAAAAGAGATAATTTATTAGTTCCTTGATTTATTATTATAACTTTTTTATATGACTTGTAAAACCAACATCACAGACAAGGGGATTTAAACTGACGCAATAGAAGGGATTTAAATTTTCAATTCACAAATGAACATATTGTATAGTATAGATAGATATCAAATGAAATGTATATATATTGAACAATACACTCATTGAGTCCAAGGAGGAGTTGAGTTGATTTCACTTAACAGAACCTACATGCAGAAAAATATGAAGAATCAAAATCATACACAACGCACCTACACAACTGTCATCGTGTGTGTACAATGGGACCCCCCGGTATCTGTTTTCCTCTGCTTGGCTGCCTCCCACTCTGCTAATCCTTCGAGATCTACAAGAAATCATTACCGTAAAACTGTAAAAGGAGCAACGAGACACGGAGAAGTGAGAAGTGAGAACAACATCGAACAGCAGTGAAGATATGAGTGAAAGACGGAGGAGAGGGAGGAAGGAGAAACGGGGCCGAGTGGGTGTGACGGATGAGCAACGCGGTGGACAAATGAAGTGTTGCGAGGAAGGAAGGAAGGAAAGGCGCGAGGGTTTCAGAAACGAAGGCCGAGTGGTATGAACGAATGAAGGAAAGAACGGCGCGAGGGTTTCAGGAAGGAAGGAACGGCGCGAGGGTTTCAGAAACGAAGGAAGGTATGAACCAGATCATGTGAGAGATTATTAGGTTTGGAGTTAAGATATACGACCGCGGTTTTTTCAAACAACCGGCGCCATAAGTTTCACATAAGATACGACCGCAGTTGTGAAAAAAAACCGGCGCCATAGGTTTCACATACAACCGCAGTTGTTCAAAAAACCGGCGCCATATCTTTTGGCCTGATTAACCTTTTCACAATATTTTTGAACATCTAACTCCGGTTTTTTATAAAAACCGGCGCCATAGCTTTTAAACGCGGTTTTATCAAAAAACTGGCGCCATAGGTTCATTATTTAACCGCAGTTTTCAAAAAACCGGCGTTAAAAGTTACGCGTTAATTTCAAAAATACCACCGCGTTATATGTTACACCGGTTTTCCCAAAAATCGGCATTATAAGTCTATTTTTTAGGTATATTTCGCACTAGTGACACGCCGTTCCAAATATGCTATAAATTGAAACTAAAAAAATATAAAAAAGTAAATTGAAACTGAAAATTAAGATAAATAACCTACAGAGTAATTTTGTTTTTTATTTATAATTTATAATTTTTTACTTCTAATTTTTTTTAAAAATTTATACCATGAAAATTATAAATATGATAATAATTAAATAAAATAAATTTTTTATTATATGTACAACCACTCATACTTTTACAATATTCGATTCTCTTTTGGATTGAGCTTTATATTTTTATATTAATATTAATTATATTAATTTTATAATAAATTTGCGTGCGGGGTTCTATCGTGTACTATAATTTTAAAGTTTAGCATATTCGTGTCCTATTATATTCGTGTTTCGCGACCTTTAAGTGCTTCGTTAGCCGCAGTTGGTCCATAATTTCTGAAATAGCAATTCTCTGTATATTGGTTGAAGGCTTAATGTAAAATAAAATCTCTGTTTGTAGCCCTATTGGTGGAAGGGATTCTGCTACATTATGCAGTTGAATTATTCTCTGCCAGCTATAGTTGGATTAACTTACAGAATAATTAATTTTGCTTACTGGTGAGTTGGTACATGAACTTTGAATAAAAAAGAAAGGAGAAACGTCATATTCTATAGGTGTCACTTCTAGCTGGGATTTGCTAATTATCATTGAAACTTTATTGTATATCATTAGATACAATTCCATTTGCAGCCGCACCCAAATCAATATAATGCGTCTTGATTTCAAATGAAAAAAAAAATAATGAAACTAATTACTAATTATCAAATGAATATTTAATGAAGTGTCATTCATGTTATAATATACTAGTAACATACCTGTGCATACGCACGGGTAGGGCGTCGTTATGTTTATTAGTTTGCGTTGACAAACAAACTATCTCGACAGGTTGAGCTTGATCTCGACAGGTTGAGCTTGATCTTGACAGCTTGAAGACAACTATCTATTGGAGCATCAAGACCCATCACAATCAAGCTGTCGAAATAAATCATGTGAATAGCTGTCGAGATCAACCTGTCGAGATCTAGCTCAAGCGGGATCAAGCTCAACCTGTCAAGATGAAACTCAAGTTGTTGGTCCTCAAGCTGTCGAAGTCAATCCCGAGACAGGTTGAGCTTGATCTCGGTTGAGCTTGATCTCGACAGCTATTCATATGATTGATTTATTTCGATTGAGATTGATCTCGACAGGTTGAGCTTGATCTCGGTTGAGCTTGGTCTCGACTGGTTGATCTCGACAGTTATTCACATGATTTATTTCGACAGCTTGATTGTGATGGGTCTTGATGCTCCAATGGATAGTTGTCTTCAAGCTGTCGAGATCAAGCTCAACCTGTCGAGATCAAGCTCAACAGCTTGAGCCTGATCTCGACAGGTTGATCTCGACAGCTATTCACATGATTTTCGACAGCTTAGATCAAGCTCAACCTGTCGAGATAAAACTCAAACTGTTGGTCCTCAAGCTGTCGAAGTCAATCCTGATCTCGACAGGTTGAGCTTGATCTCGACAGCTTGATTGTGATGGGTCTTGATGCTCCAATAGATAGTTGTCTTCAAGCTGTCGAGATCAAGCTCAACAGCTTGAGGACCAACAGGTTGAGTTTGATCTCGACAGATTGAGTTGGTTCTCGACAGACTGATCTCGGCAGCTATTCACATGATTTATTTCGACAGCTTAGATCAAGCTTAACCTGTCGAGGTAAAACTCAAGCTGTTGGTCCTCAAGCTGTCGAAGGCAATCCTGATCTCGGCATGTTGAGCTTGATCTCGACAGCTTGAAGACAACTATAGCTATTGGAGCATCAAGACCCATCACAATAGCTGTCGAGATCAAGCTCAACCGAGATCAAGCTCAACCTGTCGAGATCAAACTCTGCCGCTGGGCCTCAAGCCGTTGAAGTCAATCTGATCTCGGCAGGTTGAGCTTGATCTAAGCCGTCGAAATAAATCATGTGAATAGTGTCGAAATAAAGGTCAACCTGTCGAGATCAAACTCAAGCCGCTGGTCCTCAAGTCGGTGAGCTTGATCTCGACAGTTGAGCTTGATCTCGGCGGCGAAGACTATCTATTGGAGCATCAAGACCCATCACAATCAAGTCGTCGAGATCAAGCTCAACCTGTCGAGACCAGGATTGACCTCGGCGACAGGACCAACAAATGAGTTTGATCTCGACAGGTTGAGCTTGATCTAAGCTGTCGAAATAAATCATGTGAATAGCTGTCGAGATCAACCTGTCGAGATCAAACTCAAGCTGTTGGTCCTCAAGCTGTTGAGCTTGATCTCGACAGGTTGAGCTTGATCTCGGCAGCTTGAAGACAACTATCTATTGGAGCATCAACACTCAACCTGTCGAGATCAGGATTGACTTCGACAGCTTGAGGACCAACAGCTCGAGTTTGATCTCGACAGGTTGAGCTTGATCTAAGCTGTCGAGATGCACATAAACATGCACAATACCTAAGGAAATGAGTACCCACATATATTATGTGTCCTGCAAATAAAAAAAACGTAAATGTTAGGAAGAAATCGAACAAAAAAAGTAGATAATAATAAATGAGAAAAGGGAAAGAGACATCAGGAAGAAAAAATAAGGTAAGCTATATCTTTAGCCTTTCAAATTTTTAGGGTTCGTGATTTTCTAAAAATCAATGGCCGCCACAGATGTTGAGTACCGTTGCTTCCGACAGCAAGGCCCTCGAGAAAGCCTTCTCTCAGTACGGCGAAGTCGTTCTCCATTTTGCCTAGCTGCTTGAAAGGGGGGGAAGAGGAAGAAGAAGATGCTGAAAATGGGAGATGAAATAGGAGGGGATGAGAAAGAGAGAGCAACAGATGCGAAGAGAATGAAGCTGAATTTCAAAAAAAAAAAATTGAAAGATGAAGAGAGAAGAAGAGGGAAACAGATGAGAGGTGAAGGAGGGAACACATTTTTTTTCCCGTGAATCTTCTCAAGGCCTTGAGCTCTGTCTTGTCTCCTCACACCAAGATCGGCGAGGAGTGAGAGAGATGAGTGAGTTAGAGAGTCAGAGTGAGTTAGAGAGTAAGGGTGAAGGAGAAGAGAAAGATGGGGAGAAAGCGAGAGTGAAAGAGCTGAGGGAGTTAGAGAATCAGAGAAAGAGAGCGAGAGATTAGGTTTGAAATTTGAAATTATTGTTAAAATGACTTTTGTACCCTTAAAAAAGGACAGATGACATAAATATAAGAGATCTAATTTAGTAATTATAACAGCCTATTGTTCTCCTATATTGAAATTGACTACTCCAGCCATACATCCACTTTTTTGTTTATAATTAAGGCCGAAAAGAGTATTTTTTTTTGTTTAGAGGTTTTCGACCTCATTTTGGTGTTCAGTGGAAACGGGTCCTGACTAATCCGAAATTCTTCCGAGAGGTAAGTAAAGCTTGACCCCAAGTTGTTCCATCGCCAGGGATGGAACTCGGATACAAACCGAGCCGTTCCCTTTAAATGGAGTGTGTTAACCACTCGCATCCAACCTTAGTTTACGTTATAATTGTAATATAATTGAAATCAAGGCTTCATGGGAACAGAATATATTCAAATTAACAATTTTTTAATTTGCCTGACAATTTTTAAATTATTCTGTAGGCATATAATTTCAGTACTGAATTCGAAATGAAATTCACATTTATAAGTTGTCGTCAAATTTTCTATAAAAGTCTTTCAAAAGGTCTTTAAATGTTTATTTCGCTAATCAAGTTATGATCGGCAAGAGACACACATTACTGTTATTATAATTGCTCTAACTTTTACTTAATTAGATTGGTCTAGATTAGACAAATTTATTTTGATCTACTAAGTCTGGATACATAGTACGAGACGAGTACAATACGATATAGATATCGAGAAATTTTTTGAAATTCAGATACGATACAACCTAGATATATTAAAATTTTATAAAAAAACTTGTCTAAATGCTGAATATTTATAAGGAAAGAGACATTGATCGTTTTTGAGTATATTCTAACTCCTATGTCAGGAGATATCAACAAAAGCATCTTCAATAGAACTAAAAACAAGTCTCGATTCTATAGATTAGCTAACAATTCAAAACAATCTTTGGGACACGTTTTGAGAAATATTCAAGGAGTATCAAAGCCTTATCCATTAAAAATTTAAAAAGATAATAATAAAAATAATTGAGATACTTTTGGGATACGTATTGGGAGATATCCAAAGAGTATCAGTATCTAATATAGAAACAACACCCATGCTTTTTCTTTTTTTGGAATATAAGAGCTTCTTAGCTTTTAGACTCAGTGAGTAATGATATTTGAACAACCAAAATTTGACAACTTTCGCGACAACTTTTTAAGTGGATAATGCAGTTCAAATATGTGGTTAATTACGTTCAATAAATGGTTAATAGATATATCAGGTGTCGAAACTTATTAACCATCAATGTACCTTCATTAATCACGTATTTGAACGTGATTAACCACAAATTTGTACCATGTTCCAAGTGTTCAACTACTTGTAAATTTGAACACTTGAAAATCGTGGTTAATGACATTCAAATTCATGATTAATAAAGTTACATTGATGGTTAATGAGTTTCGATACCTGATATATCCATTAACCATTTACTGAGCGTAATTAATCATGTATTTGAATTGCATTAACCACTTAAAAAATTGTCGCGAAAGTTGTCAAATTTTGATTGTTCAAATACCGTTACTCCCTTTTAGTATATATAGGAATAATCTATACTTTTAAAGAAGTCAATGTGCTGAACAGCTATTCTAATGTCAAAACTTTGTCTATAATTCTGCTACGAAGTTTGATGTCACTTATGGAGAACATTTGAGGAATTTAAAATTCTATAGCAGATCTTTTTTTGAAAGAGTTGAGAAATGTTATTTTCAATCGAATAAAGTTTAGAAAGACCATTCTCAAAACATTTTCTTCATTTCTCTCATCATCATCACCTGCTACAGGACAAAAATTATGCAAAAGTTGCCAACGCATCTGCTAAAGAACAATAAAAGAGCTACATCTAAATGTAACATGCACTTGGGGCATTCTTCAAAAAATATGAAAGGAAGGTGTGGAAGAAAAGTTAATTAGTCTTTAATTAGTTTGTCTGATAACTTTTTAAAGCTATTTATTTTCTTTTGTCTTCTCTTAATTGTAATCTACTCTGAGTTATATTAGTCCATATATAAACAAACATTATTTTTATAAATTTTCATTCAATATTAACCAGATAGAGATTGATGAATATTATGAGTTAACTTGAAGAGGTTAAGTGTGAAAATACTGTCATAATCAATATATGGAGGGGTTAGAATTGAATAAAATACACTCAAAGTTAATGAAAATCTCAGCTTATTTGCTAAGGATTATGTTAACGGACTGTCAAATGCACCATCATATTCATAGCAAGTAATACAATTATGGGTAAAAGTGTCACTTCGTTGGTACAAGAAGCAATTGTGCTTGAGCACAAGATTTTAACAAAAGGCATAGAAATGGACAGAGCAAATAGGTATAATTTACATTAGTACACGAAACAAAAATTAGTTACGCATTTTACATCAATTGTCTAAATAACCGGTGTAAAAAGTGATATGATACCAATTTTGAAAATAAATCTTAAATTTTTGAAGCCACCGCTTCACTTTTTACACCAGTTATTTGGACGACTGATGTTAAAGATTTAATTTAACACCAGTTTTCCAAATAACCGGTATAAAAAGTGACAATGGCAATTTTGAAATTAAATTAAAGCATCACTTTACACACCGGTTGTTTAAACAACCGGTGTTAAAGGTTTGATTTAATACCGGTTGTCCAAATAATCGGTGTAAAAAAAGACAGTGGCAATCTTGAAATTAAATTAAAACGTCACTTTTTACACCGGTTGTTTAAATAACCAGTGTTAAATCACACCTTTAACATCAATTGTCCAAATAACCGGCGTTAAATGGTAATATTCCAGTTTTAAACAAACGAGTTCATACAGAACACATTCACTTCTGTTCTTCGAAAACCCTATCTCTCTCGTTGTCATTCTCTCTCTCGACGAACTGCCACCATTGAAGCTTCCTTCGGCCACACCGTTCTCCTTCACAGGTAAAGGTCTCTCTCTTTCTCGTTGTAAACAACTTGTTCATGCTTTGTCTCATCCTCTCTCTCTCTCTCGTTCCAACATTCCCGTCGCCGTCGTCGTCGCCACGCCTTCACCGTTCTTTGAGTCGTAGCCCATTACCATCGCCGTCAAAGCTCGTTCATACTTGAGTAAGATTCTAAAACCTATTTTACCTCTAACGCTCGTTTACGTCGTCGCCGTTCTGAAAGGAACATAACTTGTTCGAGTTCATAGGACTTTTAGTGTTTATTTTGTTATGGGAATTTTGTTCTTTCAGTGTGTGTGATTGATCTCAAAGTTTGAGTCTTTATTTTTTTTCCCTTTCAGTGCGTGTGGGAATTTTTTTTTTCTGGTTTGAAAGTGTCAGCAGGGCCTATGAATTAATAATTATTGTTGGTTGTTGTATGTTTGATTGCTGGTTTGTGTACTGATGCTTTCCTATTAATTGTTTGAAGCTGATGTTTGTCTTAATATGGGGTTTAGGAGGGGAATGTGATGCCTTCTATAGTTTAAATTTTTAATTTGCAATTAATATGTGGATTTGATTCTATAGGTAGCAAGTGAGAATATTGAAGTTTGTCACTGGTTTATGTCACTGGTTTAGGCGAGGTAGAAATTAGAATAGAAGCCTTTAGGTCCGGCCGTTGGCACTACCGCACTGGCTAGAACTGTGATTTTAATTTTCAATTTGGTAATGTTAATGAAAATTGATTGATAACTGTAATTGATTGCCAGAACCTGATACATTTCATCGCTAATTTTGCAACATATCTTGGTTATGTTGAAATTGAACTTGTTTGTCACTCTAATTTGTGTGGATGGGGAATGTCATGTTTTGTTTTGGGGTAAGGTGCATGTCATTTTGCTTAAACTTCAGTTTGGTTGCTAATGATTGACAACTGTTGACAAGAGACGATGTCTTCAAAGGATACCCATGGTCGTGGGGGGCGCCATGCTCGCATGGCTTCGAGGAGGTCACGTCCCTCTATTAGGAGGCCGATGATGACTGCGAGGGAGTATCGAGCCAGTTTTATGAGGGTAGAGGATCGCGATCCTCATCGTGATGAGGATCATGATTTGATGGATAACCAGTATGCTGATCCCCGTGTCGGTGCAGATCGTTGGGGCCCGGGCCATCGTATGCGCATGGTTCAGATGATATCACCCTCTCCTAAGAGCCTGTAGCCACCAGGGAGGTTCATCGAGGGTCGGACATCGTTCAGATCCCGATCGATCACGAGGAGATCTCGAAGTATACTCTACTGACCCCGGAGTACTCTCCCATCACAAATGAGTACACTCGATCGACTCCTTCGGAGGAATCTACATCGCGATTTTGTCCTGGGGTCCCCTCCAGGAACCACCAATAGCTTCCCTTTTATGAATTTTATATATTATTGTATTTGACTTTTTTGATCTTATAATTGGATAAATGTATCAGGAGAATATATATTATTGTATTTTTCATTGCTTTTTATGGATAATAATTAGTTGGATAATTATGATATATGAAGTATATTTTTATTTTTGAGCTTTCCTATTTAATTTGTGTTAAGCCTTAGTTTCCCATTTGAGATTCAATAAAATGCTTATGTGTGTACCGAGGAAGGTACCGCTCATTTTATTGAATCTTGAATTGTTCAAATAGGATAGTTTGGGCATAAACTTTTTCTTTTATTTGGTTAATAGTTAGTCTTTAAATCTTTTATCTAATATTTGAAGAAATTTCAGATTGTTACATTTTCTATTGTCTCTGGGTGTATGCTTGATCGTGATGGATGTTACCATGTTTGGGTTGTGTACTTGGAGACCAATGAGAAATGATGCAGAAATTTCTTCAGGTATAAGACATAAGGATTTAAGGACTAACTATTAACCAAATAAAGAAAAAGTTTCTTCTCGAGTGGGATAAGGTCATACCAAATATAAGGAGATCGGTTGGATAATTGTGGTTGAGGGGTCTTGAAGTGGTGATTGTGTTCGTTGACTAAGTGTGTGTATTTTTTCTCAAAATGTAGTTATGGATCGTAGTTGGATGCAAAAAAATTGCTTGAGTGATGAATATAAGAATGGAGTATCAGAGTTTCTAAAATTTGCTCAAACAAAGCTTCCTAATAATATTGAAAGATTTTATTGTCCTTGTGTTAAGTGTTCGAACCAGACACCTCTAAAAGTTGAAGACATACGGGATCACCTTTGTGTTTATGGGATTTGCAAGAATTATACGACATGGATGTAACACCCTCTTACACCCCGTATTAATTGACGGTGGCTCCGGGCTGTGTACTCACGACCTTCTCCCCCCACCCCAATGGAGTTTTTGCCTTTTGGAGGGCTCGAACCTGGGACCTAAGGGTTAAGTACCACGGAAGAGGGCGCTTCCATTACCAACTGAGCTAGTAGCTCAGTGGGAAAATGGAAGGGCGCTTCCATGGTACTTAACCCTTAAGTCCCGGGTTTGAGCCCTTCGAAAGGAAAAAAATCCCTTGGGGGAAGAAGGTCGTGATGTGTATGCTAGAGAATGCCAGCTGTCAACTAATACAGTGGATAGCCCTGGGTGTTACAAAAAAAGGTGCCTTTTTTTATAACACCCCCTTACACTACTGGGTTCAAACATGACCACTGGGCTCCCGGCTGTGTACCTCACGACCTTCTCCCCCCCAAGGGAGTTTTTGCCATTTGGAGGGCTCAAACCAGGGACCTAAGGGCTAAGTACCACGAAAGTGTCCCCCCATTACCATCTGAGCTTTTAGGGTGCACAAATTTCACACGGTTGTCAGCGGTGTTGAAATTGTTCAATTTGAAGGCAATAAATGGGTGGACTAATAAGAGCTTCACATAATTGCTTGAGTTATTGAACGGAATGCTTCCTAAAGGCAACACATTGCCTAACCGTACTTATAAGGCAAAAAAGATGTTATGTTCGACGGTGTGGAGTATAAGAAAATACACACATGCCCCAATGAATGGATACTGTACTGGAAAGATAATGAAGGCAAAGAAAAGTGTCCTAAGTGTATGACATCACGCTACAAAAAGAAGGGTGATGATGAGGGTTGTGGTGTGACCATAATGGGTCCTCATGCGAAGGTGTTACGGTATCTTCCAATTATTCAAAGGTTTAAGCGACTGTTCGCCAATGGAAAGCTTCGCCATCTGGATGATTCTTCGCAATGGAAGAGAGTTAATTATTTGTTTCCAGATTTTGGCAATGAGCCAAGAAACCTTAGTCTTGAACTTTCTACGGATGGAATGAATCCATATGGTAGTTTAAGTAGTATCCATAGTTCAAAACTTGTTTTCTTGGTTATTTATAACCTATCTCCTTAGTTGTGCATGAAGCGTAAATATATTATGTTATCTATGATGATTTTCGGACCAAAACAGTCAGGAAATGACATAGATGTTTATCTAAGTCCCTTGATTGAAGACTTGAAAATATTGTGGGAGGAAGGCATTAATGTATTTGACGGGTATTCCCATGAAAATTTCAAGTTGCATGTCATGTTATTTTACACCATAAATGACTTTCTAACTTACGGGAACTTGTCTGAGTATAGTGTTAAAGGGCATAAAGCACGTCTTATATGTGAAGAAGTCACATGTTACCATCAATTGCAATTTGTAAGAAAGACGGTTTATCTTGGGCATTGGAGATTTCTCAGACTTAATTACCCATATCGGAGGTTGAAAACGACTTTTAATGGCTGCCAGGAGAATGGAGTTGCTCTGAAGGCCTTAACTGGGGAAGAAGTTTATCAATGGGTGAAGGACATCAATATTAGTTTTGGAAAGAAACTAAAAAAATCTACTGAAAATTACATATGGAAGAAGAGGTAAGTATTTTTTGATCTTTCATCCAGTCTTGATGTAATACACTGAATTGATGTTATGCACGTGGAGAAAAATATATGTGATAGTGTAATTAGAACACTTCTCAACATTCAGGGCAAGATGAATGATGGTTTAAAAGCTCGTCTAGATTGGGTTGTGATGGGCATAAGAGAACAGTTAGGTCCACAGCCAAGAGGAAACAAGACATATTTGCCAACAGCATATCATACATTGTCAAAAGAAGAGAAAAGAAGTTTTTGCGAGTGTCTACAGAGTGTAAAAGTGCCATAGGTCTACTCTTCAAATGTCAAGAGTTTTGTGTCAATGAAAGATCTCAAACTACTTGGCTTAAAGTCTCACGACTTCCATGTCTTGATGCAACAACTACTACCAGTGGTTATTCGTGGTATCTTACCAAAAAAGGTTTAACATGCCATAACTAGATTGTCCTTATTCTTCGATGTTGTATGTAGTAAAGTGATTGACCCTCAGGAGTTGGACTAGGAAAATGAGGCTACTATTATCTTGTGTCATTTGGAGATGTTCTTTCCTCCCTCATTTTTTGACATCATGGTTCACTTAATTGTTCAGTTAGTGAGGGAGATTAGAGTGCGTGGCCCCGTTTATTTAAGGTGGATGTACCCTGTCCAGCGATACATGAAGATCTTGAAAGGGTATGTCAAGAATCCATACCATCCAAAAGCATCTATTGTTGAAAGGTACATCACAGAAGAATCGATTAAGTTTTGTATAGACTACTTATCAAAAGTGGAACCTGTAGGGCTAAGAAATGACGGTAAGGGTACAAGAGGTCTAAATGTTAAGAACATGGGTTGGGCGGAAGTGCTTCAAGCACATTTGTATATATTGAATAACACTGATGAGGTTGGGGCATACTTGTCTACTCACAAAACCAATGTCAAGGCCAAAAACCTTAGAATGAACGAAAAATGGGTGTTGAAAGAGAATAACATGACATTCCTAAACTGTTTTAAAACACATATTATGAATGATGATACTACTTCTAATACCTTAAAATGGCTAGCACAAGAGCTTAACTTTAATGTTTTATGTTGGAGCGGGTACGATATAAATAAATTTTCATTTTATACAAAGTCCCATGATGATAAGAGTACCATGCAAAATAGTGGGTATGATAATGGCTTATGCAATGTACTTCTCTAGTTTAAAGGATAAAAACATTGTTCTAGCATCCATAGCTTACTTTGGGGTCACTGAAGAGATTTGAGAGCTCGATTATTGTAAATTTAGAGTGTCTGTTTTTAAATACAAGTGGGTTAATAGTAACAATGGTGTACAAACCGATGACTTAGGATTTACATTGGTGGACCTTGACAAGATAGGTTATAAGGACGAGCCTTTCATTATGGCATTCCACGCGAAACAAGTGTTTATGTCAAGGATCACTCTAGCAATAGGTGGTCTGTGGTCTTCCAAAAAAGATGCATGCATCATAATGATGAAAATGAAGATTTAACTCTAGATATTGATGACACTCCTTCTTTCTCAACACAAAGACCTTCTTTCACTGATGAAAATGAAGTAGACGATATATATGTGACTCTTGATGATCATCAAGAAGAGATATTAGAGGGAAAAAAAAAGACCAAGTAAGACTTTCTAGGTTAATACTTGTTTGTTATTTGTAACATTATAATATTATTATTAATACATGTTTGTTATTTATTCATTATGTATATTCTGATTGACACATTATTATTTTTGTCTAAACAGGCGTCATGGATGATTCTTCAGGCTCCTCTCCTACGAGATCTAGGACTAGACGTGCCACGACTTTGACTGGTTTTATTACAAGACGTGCCACTGGTCAGAGGTACCAGCTTGGGTTTGATCCTGTTACCTTCCAACTCATTGGTCTATATGCTGTGAAGTTCAAGATTTATATTGGGTTTCTAGCCCGTAGCAAGGCTAGTATCAATGAAAGTGATTGGAAAATAGTTAACTCTGATGTCAAGAATATGATTTGGCAATATATCATGGTATTTAATATTAACACAATTATTGTTGTTGCTTATTAACATAAAAACTATGTTTAGCTCCATTTACTAATGCCACTATTTTGTTGTGTAATGTTATAGGAAACCTGGACTGTTCCCGATGATGAGACATTTAAGAAAAAATGGTTTGTTTCTGCGGGGAGCGTTGGAAGCAATTTAAGACAATGCTCTTCAACACTTACGTATTTGGAAAGGGAGATACAATGCCATTAGCTACGTATAGTTTTATCTCTGAGGAATCATGGCAGTTATTTGTCCAGAGCCGACATGATGAAGAGTTTCAGGTTAGTGTTAATCATAGTTTTTTACCTGGCCTAGCTAATTTAATTTTTTTTATTGACTTTTAATTCGTTGTGTTATTTGTAACATGCGAAAAGCCAAGACCTGGAGTGGATTTAAGATACCTTAACACACGAATAGCTTCCTTGTAGTGGACTTCAGTTGGCTTGGACATGAATTGACTTAATTGTTGAATGGCAAAAGAAATATTAGGTCATGTATTAGTGAGATTGAGCGGCTAACCCACTAGTCTTCGGTAAGCAGCAGGTTCTGGATACAAAGTTCCTTCAGCTTGGAATTTAACAGCAGAATCAAGAGGAGTAGAAACCAGTTAAAAACCCAACATGCAATTGCAATTAAGAGATCAACACAATACTTTCTTTGACAAAGAACGATTCCTTGAGATGATTGGGCAACCTTATGTCCCAAAAAAAACTTAAGAGGACCAATATCTTTTATGCCCAAAGATGTATGCAAGTAGGTATTGATAAAGTCAAATTCAGCTAAAGAATCATAACCTAGAATAACATCATCAACATAAATGACTAAGGCAGTGAAAGTTGAATTGTGGAATTTCAGAAACAAAGAATAATCATAAAATGCTTGAGAATAGCCACAATCCTGAAGAACTGATAGGAGTTTTTCATACCACTGGCGACTGGCTTAAGCCCATAAAAGGACTGAATCAACTTACAAAATTGACTAGACTTAGAACCAGAAACACCAGGAGATAACTTCATATAAACATCCTCCTTTAAATCACCATGATGGAAAGCATTATTAATACCGAGTTGATGAATGTGCCATTTGTGAATTGAAGCAAGAGCTAATAACAATCAGATAGTAATCAACTTGGCAACCGGCGAGAAAGTATCAAAGTAGTCAAGACCTTCACGTTGATTATATCCTTTTGCTACAAGTCGTGCTTTGTAACAACAATGGATCCATCAGCTTTCCTTTTGATTTTAATGACCCACTTAATTCTGACTTATGGATTAAGCACCAAGAAGTTACTAAATTAAGTTGAGATCATTCTCGTTAAAGACTAGAAACCACAAAACTAGCCCCCAAACGCAACTGATGACTAAGTTTCTAGTCCAACTATCCTAAAGTTTTTTTAATTGAGTGCAAATGTAATCGTAAAGTTACTAATAAGATGTAATTAAACCAATCGAAAGCACTAAATAGAAAAATCAAGAATAACATCATACCTAAAATAGGAATATATCAAGTGTCACACATAAGGATTCGCCATAGATCCAAGCAATGGGAATTAGTAATGCATAATATTCATCATTCTAAACTCAAATATCATGCTAATATCAATAAACATATCAAATGTAAATAGCAAGAATAGAGAACAATTCCTATTAAAGTGTGAGAAAGAGTCACTCTTTAAACTATCTTGAAGAATCACTAGAAATCTATCATGATGAAACAAGATTTCTCCCGTTCTCTAGATCCTCACAAAATCAAGGAATAGTCAAAAGCTCTTTCCCTATTATCATAAGTGAAAGTTGCTTGTGATCAATGTTAGAAAACCTCAAATATTTCTAGAAGACATTAGATGCCTAAAACCTCCCTAACATATAATCTAGGAAAGCCCAGTTGATTGAATCACAGGCTTTCTCAAAATTCATTTTAAGAATCAGACACTCTTTCCCAATCCTCTTAGCAAGGTCAAGCACCTCTCTAGTAACCAACACCCCATCCATAATGCTTCTACCACGAATAAAGTTAGATTGGTTTAAGGAGATAATAGAGTCCATCACCCTGCTCAACTTCCCAGCAAGCACCTTAGCAATTAGCTTATACATACTCCCCAAAAAGTGAGATCGGTCGGTAATCACCCAAAGAGTATGGAGCAACCGACCTTAGGGATCAAAGTCAAAAAGTAAGATGAGAAGCACCAAGGTAGTTTTGCATTCCCATGAAACTCATCAAACATAATACCCACATCCTCCTTCATAAGATCCCATAAAGATTGAATGAAGCTGAAGTTGAACCCATCAGGATCTGGACTCTTATTACCATCGCTTACCATGACCACCTTCTCTATCTCATCTTGACTGAAAGGCGCATCTAGAAGGGAAATCTGGGAGTCGATAGCATAAGGAAGGCCACCCCACCCAGTTGTGGATGGGGCCAAGTGGAGTCAGAGATATGTTCCTTAAAGTACTTGGTGACTTCATCCCTAATCCCTTAGACAACCTCTAACAACCTATCACCAACAAGCAGAGCAACAATATGATTCACCTTACCCCTCTACTTGACGCAAGTGTAGTAGTAGCTAGTATTAGTATTAGCATCATCCCTGGGTTAAGTACTAGTTCTTACTGAGTAACAACAGACTAACTGTATGTAATATTTGAGAGGGTGGGTCAATGGACCCAAAAACTTTGATGGTCATGCAGGATGCAATGAGTGGTATGCCATGCATGAAATGAAATTTTTTATTTTTAGAGAAATGTTTTTTTAAGGCGGGTCGTGGACCCAAAAGTATTGATGATCATGCAAGATGCAATGAATGGTATGCCATGCATGAGTATTATTATTGTTTTGAATTTTTTTTTGATTTCCCTGAATTCCTTTGAGGACGTTGCCCCCAGACCCGTGGGGTGATAACTTTCTGTCGGATTGCTTGTCCGAATGGTTGACTTTGTACTGCACCAGGTTTGCATATTTGCCCCTTGATAAATCATTTTATGGATCCTCAAATTTCAGCTTCATGCTTTGAATGCCCTTGGGAGGGTTAGATTGACAACTTTGATCCATAGAAACTTTTCAGTGTCTCTTTGGCCTTCGTCCCTCCATGTGAGGGAGGATCTATGTTGAGAGACATATCACCTTGCGTAGTTCTGAAACCGGAATGAATGTGAAGCTTGTAGATGATGGACCTAGCTTTTGCCCCAAGCTTCTTGGTTTATGTTTAGGTCCAAGAAGTACAATCCGGGTTGACATGTTTGTGAATTTGACCCTAACTTCTGCCTAGGCCGCTCTTTGCGAGTTTTCAACCTATCGGGTCGCTCTAACTTTTGCCTAGACCGCCCTTTCGGGTTTTCAGCCTAGCGAGCATTTTATTTTATATTCTTTTTTTTAGGTAAGGTAACTGCACTGAGGAGTTTATATGGATTTCCTCTTTCAAAAATCAAGTTTTAAGAAAATATGAGCAATTTGACTTTGATCAGAATGGACTTTATTAGGGTTGTAACGTGGCCAGGGGTTAAGGGTTATGAAAGAAAGGATATTTCAGGTCCAAAAAGTGTTTAAGGGTTTATAAAAACAAGGATCTTTACTGTAAAGATGCACTTCATTTTTCGCTAGCACATTTGTTTCGCCTCTGCGGTTTCGTTTTTGATCTTCGCAGGTGTCTTTGACACGTTTTTGACATTTCTTTGAATTGTCTTTGATACCTTATTGCTTACTTTGCTCTTATTTTTTCTGAAAAGACAAAGTTGATCGGAGACTTGTGCTTTTCTTTATTGTATGGACGATCCTTATTTAGGGTATTTGAAAGAAAATTTCGTTTTAGGCTCAAAAGGGGTAGCAAGGGATAAATATTTGGGTAGAGAAAAAGGGCCACACTTCATCACAAAATCTCATTGCTCACATCTTCACAAAACTTAACTTTTGATAATTTGTGCATTTGCTTTACCATTATTCTATGAGCTAAAATTGAAAAAAAATCAAATTGCAGTTTTATTGATGAACTGAAAAGATGAGAACATAATGAGCCCTTTATAAGATATCCCCTCGGGCTTGGAGCAAAGCATGAAAAGTAAACAGAGTTATCTTTCTTGAAGTCCAACCACTTGGCGTTGATCAGATCTTGCACTTTGTATTTCAAAGCCTTAGCAATTCTCAATTGATTTACCCACTGCCCCAACTTGGCATGTTGTGGTGAGCGGCGTTTGTATCTTCTCCCATCCCTTGGCTCATACTGCGCGATGGTTTTTGAATATCGAGGTTGGCAATCCTTCCACTTATTATCCCCGCTTCCACTCTTTTCCCGACAATGATTAGGTCTGAAAAGTTTGAACATACATTTCCCATCATTAGATCATAGAAGGGTTGTTGAAGTGTGTCAGTGAACGTGGTAACCATCTCTTTCTCAGATAGCGGAGGTTCCACTTGGGCTGCAATCCCTCTCCATCTTTGGGCATATTCTTTGAAGCTTTCATTGCCCCCTTTCACCATGGTTTGTAACTGGGAGCGGCCAGGAGCCATGTCCATATTTTATTTGTACTGTTTGATGAAAGCTTTAGCCAAATCATTCCAAGAGTTGATTTTGCCCCGCTCTAACTGCATATACCAGCGTAGGGATGCCCCGGTAAGACTCTCTTGGAAGAAGTGGATTAGGAGCTTATCATTACAGGAGCAGGAGGCCATCTTCCGGCAGTATATGATGAGGTGGATTTTTGGACAAGTTAAGCCTTCATACTTGACGAACTCAGGAACTTTGAATTTTGGAGGAATTACCACGTCCAGGACCAAACATACTTCTGAAGCTTTGAACCCAATATGATTTGCCCCTTCAATTGCTTTCAGCCTATTTTCCACAATTTGGAGTCTCTCCTGATCTAGGGGGTCTCCTGATGGGCCATTGGAAGCTTCTCGATACTCATTAGTGCTGGTGGAATGGTTCTCATCAATGGTCAATTTTGGATCCAAGTTCTGTAGAAGGTTAAATATCTTGTCCATCTTACCATTGATTTGGTCGAGTTCTTCTCTCATCGCTTGCTGATTCTGTTCCAACAAGTCCATGAGTCTAGATTGGGCTCGAGTCCGGTAGGGATGCAGGGAAAGCTTATTTGTATCTATTTTCTGTGGAGGGGGAAAATGAGTTATGTTATGAAGATGCCGTGATTATACATGTTATGAATGTTTTTTTATGTACATTTTATGCAAAATAATATGATGGATAATGGAGAAACATTTTTTAATTTATTTTTTTTTTTACAAAAATAAAATGAATGCAATGATGTTGCTAAAAAAGAGAAAATGCATTTTTTTTAAAGATTTATTTTTTATTTAGAGGGAAAAAGGAATGAGAAGGGAATTTTCTTTTTTGAAACTGTGTTTTTTTTTTTGCAAAAAAGAATAACAAATAATATTTTTTAAAGAAAAATATCATTTATTATCTTTCACAATTTTTGAAATGTGAATGGAAAATAAATGGATGAAGGAAAAACGGGCAGAGTGTGCCCCTTGTGATGTAGGCCGGTATTTCCTAAGATCTTCGGTCATACGACTTTTGTCACGTGGAAAAGGGGATAAAATATGCTCCTTTTGTGATATGGGCCGGTAGCTCCTTAAAAGGATCTAGGGTTTATATTAAGTGACTTTCCATTGGGTGGATTATGATACTAATCTAAAAGATCCCTAGAGCCAAGGGTCCCATTTGAAAATGTTACCACCAATAATAAGTATATTATTAAATGATGGTTTTTTCTCAAATGGAGCCAAACTCTAGGTGAGGCTTTCATAGGAACCCACTGGCCGTACGTCCAGCAGAGCACCCACTACATAGCCTCTCCTAACTTAAGGTTCACTCGGGCCCGGGTATAGGGCACCCACTCATAGTGTGTGTAAATAAAGTGTATAAAGTGAAGTGTGTGAAGGAGCAAACGTAAAACTACCCGGTGCAAAATAAAAATACAATATATATACATGTCTTCTACCCTAAGGTTTCAAATGCATAGACATACATAATATTTACAAGAAGAAAAAAAGGAATGAAGGAGAATGAATCACAAATAAAAAATAGAAAAATATATTTTTTAATGCATGTTTTCTATCCTAGGATTCAAGTATACAAACATATATACAAATGAACGACTAGGAATAAAAACAAAAAGGGAATAATTCATTTAATAAGGCAAACAAATCATATAAACAATCATGGGGCCTAACTCTCTAAAGTCCCCAGCTGGGACAACCACACTAAAATTTAAAATGGAGCCGCCACCTAATGTTTATTAAGGAAAAACAATAGGAAAAACTCTTTTATGAAAATAATTTGAAAAAATGGTCTTCGAAACAAATTTAGGTTCGGGAGTTGGTTACGCGTGAGGAAGGTGTTAGCACCCTTACGACGCCCGTTTAGAAACGGTACCCTTTTAATTGTTTAAAAATACTTGTTTGTCATTAAATGAATTATTCCCAAAAAAAATTTCTAAAAAAAAAATACAAGTTTATTAATCACCATATTACGAAAATAATAAAAGGAAACTTAGTAAAAGAAAAACTCAACCATTCTACAAAAATTATTATTTATTCCTTTTTAAATATAACAGAAATAACAAATATAAGAAAAAAAACTAGAAATATCAATATAAAAAAACGTGTAGATAAAAATGAAAACTTCTCTTTTTTGCTTTTATACCCTTCATTAATCATTTATTCATTTCTGATGATTTATGAAATAAAAAAAGAAGTAAATTGCAAATAAGTCCCTAGCTTGGGTTTGGCCCCTTTGGAAGGCCAAACCCTAGCCTTAGCTTGATTCGGCCATACATCAACAGACTAATTAACAACAACAACAGAGAATGCAGGAAATACAAGCAAAGGATGCATCATGTATACTTCGAATCAGAATACAACCATTCAGTCCAGAATCAATTTCTTATTACACAGCCATGGGAAAAAAAAGAAAAATATGGAGATGGAGAAGACGAGGGAACCTGGATTTTGTGGCTTCCCAGGAAATTTACAAACAAGGGATGGAGGGAAAAAAAAAACCTAGAACTAGAAAGTGTTTAAATCTTTGGTTTGGTGGCCTCACGGGTTCTTTCTCCTTCTTCTTCTGTTTCTACCAAGTTATTACTCGTCCGAGTTCGCCCTCCCCTTGCTCTCGGTCTTTGGCTTGGCTTTTATAGCCTCAACATCAACTGTCAAAAAAGAAACACATTATTAGAAAACAAAAATAATAAAAAAGGACGAAAAGGGATATGGCAGGATAGTGAAAATACTCCCTGATTTTGCGGGGATCTCCATGATTTCCTTGCTTCCTTTCTGATATATTTGCTTTTGATGCTTGAACCTAAACCGTGTTATGAGAAAGGGGCAATTTTGCTTGATTATAGGTGGATTTGATTGGAGATTTGGAAAAGAAAAGGAATAGATCTGATTGCTTATTCTTGAAAAGGGAAGGGATGATAGAGATTGAAGGAAAGAAGCAAGGAGGGCTGCGGCTCTTATTTCTTTTTAGGGTTAGGGTTGGTTGAAAAGGGGAGGCCGAGAATGGTGGAGAAATTGAAGGAGAAGAGGATTCAAAGAGAGAAGGGAGCGCCGTTGGGATCCTAGGGTTCATCTGCTCCTAGGTTTCGAGAAATGGAAGAAAGGAAGTGAAGTGAGGGAAGAGAGGAAGAGGGAGCCGATAATGGTGGCGAAAATGGTGGGAGGAGAAGCTAGGGTTGGAGAAGAGAAAATGGGAGAGAGGGCGTGGATGAGAGAAGGAAGTGGGGGAGGAAGCGCCGCGTGAGGCGAGAAAGGAGAAGCTGCTGGAATGAAGAAATGAAGCGGGTGAGAGACGAAATTTAGGGTTATCCAATTAGGGTTATGAAGGTTTTGGGTTGGGCCGCAGCGTGAATAGCTGGGCAAGTGTGGAGCTAGGGGGTGCGAGGAGAAAGCGAGGTGCAAGGAGCAAGCAGAGGAGTGAAAGGTGCTCAGGGGTGTGGAAGAAAATAAAAAAAGGGGGTGTGCGAGTAAAGGAGGTGGGCTGGGCGTTGGAGGATTGGGCTGGGTCACCAGCCTGGTTTGCTGCTATTTGCACCACCCAGATTTACCTTTTGCACACCCCTTCTCAAATAAAAATCCTTTTTTTCTTTTTTCTTTCTTTTGCCTTATTTTTTTATTTTGAGACCAAAAGTATTATTATTTATTGTTTATCACAAATTTAAAAAAAATTAAAAAAAATAGTAAAATAAAATAAAAAGGCCGGACAAAATTAGGGTACTACAGACCCAATCAAGTTGCAGATATTAACAGAAGCCCAACTTTGGTCAGATTATGAGTAAGGCATGTCAATCAATCAATGTTTCATACATTTCACTTATAATGGCTTTGCCACGTATACAAGAGCGCCCCTGTCTGTAGCCAACACAAACAACTTGAAGGAGAATCCAACTCTGGTAATTGGTGTTGATACTGTAGTCACAGTGTGACACCACAACCTTGCAGTGCTCTTGGCCGACAAAATATAGAGATTGTTGCCCTTAAATGCGTCAATTTGTATATTTGCAAGTGCATCAAGAAGAAAGGAAATGCATGACACGGGAGACATATACATCAAAAAGCTCAATCATGCCTTTTTTAATAGCATACGTAACATAGTGCCCTTTTTACTATGGCTAAAAATTTATTTTTCTTAACATATATTACGAACCATGAATCATTTTATTGCTCAATATTGCTTAACAACTCCGTTCAACAAAACGTTGTGCGAAGGGACAAAAGTCAACAATTCTATATTCCTTTGCATGGTGGATTTTTATTAATTATATATAACTAGCGAAATTACCCATGTTTTGCATGAGTACTACTTAATTAAATTGAGTAATAATGCACAAAAAATAATCGTTGTCATATTATATATAATAATTATTAACTTTGTAAGACAAGTTAATAATTATTTCATCATTAGTTATAAATATAATAAATGATGATTGATAAAGATAAATAGTATATAATTTAAAATAAGTAAGTCATTTTTTTAACTGGAATAAAATCATTACATTTCTAAATAAAAAAGTCACGAATACAATCAGGGACTGACTCAAACACATAGGGACTAGCCCGTAATATAGCCGCCCTTGCCAGATTGTGAGCTGCTATATTAACTTGTCTCCGAACAAACTCCACCTTAAAGTTTGGAAAAGAAGAAAGGATGCCCTTACACTATTACAAGATAACCCCAAATTCAGAGGCATCAATTACATTTGAGTATGTGCTATCTACTATTAGCTTTGAATCAAGTTGAAAAACAACATGAGACAATTCTAAATCACACGCCCACTGTAATGCCCAGAGGAAACCCCAAGCCTCACCCTTTTTGGGTTTTAACCTCTACGGTTGCCACTCCGTCTTAGCAAACAAGAATTTGTTAGCTTCCCCACGCAAACACAAACCCACACCCGTCGCTGGAAGATGTGGGGGAAACGCTACATCCACATTACATGCAATGAAACCTGGAGGCGGCTTCCTCCAGCTAGTGCGGTCGACCAGTACAGTGGCTGAGGGGTTTGGTACTAAGACTTGATAAGCCATTTTTCGTTCCTGCCACACATTGCGGGCCCTATTAAGGATGGCATCACTGCTTTGCTCCTTACTTTCCCAGATCAACAGACTTCTGCTAGACCAGATGCTCCACAATACCATGAAGAAATTGGGGATTTGCTGCTCGGTCAAGTCAGAACAAACCATGAATACCAAATCAGCAAAGTCTTGTGCTCTGGTGGCACTCCCCGAAATCACACCCCAGAGATGCTCCCGCTCTCAGCAAACTCTGCTTAATGGACACCGAATGAACAAGTGCCACACGGATTCAGGTTCCTCACGACAACGAGCACATAGCGAGAAACATTGAACTCCTTTGGTTAGCAACCTTGCGCGAACAGGGAGGACATCACAACATGACCGCCACATGAAATCCTTAACTTTGGGTGGGACATCAGCCTTCCAAATTTGCCCCCAATTGCCTGGAATCTGTTGATGCTCAAATTGAGGGAAGATTTCGCGGCACAGGTGGTAGGCCGAACATTTAAGAAAAAATATTTCTAATTGTTAATGACAATTAATTAAGCTAATGTAATAATGACTATCTTAAAATAATAATAATTAAAAATTAACTTTTGTTTTTGGCGAAAAAATAGATGAATAAAGAGGTGATACGTCGTGGCATAATCACACATGACAAAACTTTATTTTATATAATATAGTAGATTTCTTCACTTCATTGCATCTGCCAGCAGAATGAGGCCCTTACAAAAATCCGAGGTTTTCATATTAAATCAGAACTATACAAAACTAAACCGGGTAACAGTGATATCGAACGAAGAAAGGAAAAGAAACATTACATATTTAACATCCTTAGACGCTACTACTATTTAAGAGTGATGAGCAAATTAAATTACCAAATAATACTGTCAAACAAATAGAACGCAACATGGCGTTCACACAAGGAAAGAATAGTAGGAGTACAAATTAAGGAATGATCGCCAATGGCAGGAAGCAATTAGACAACATCAACAATTGCTATAGCTGAAGGCTGCAAAAGAGGGATGGGGGTTTTTGTTTGTTTTAGCTGAAGCGGAGTGTGTGTGTTGGGTATGGAACATGTAGCCCAAAAGAATATTTATCACGGGGTTGCTTTTTGCACCCGCCGTTTTTTCTTATATGCCTTCTGTGTGTCATAATTTTTTTCTCCCAAAATACTCTCTGTAAAATTTTGTTTTGGAACACATATTGTTTACTTTTGGAATAAAATTTCCAGAAGTGTAATTGTGTCCAAAGTTATGTTTGCAGAAGTGTAATTGTATCCGGAATGAAGTTTACTTTTTTTTCCCCCCCTCCAATGGAGGTCCAAAGGCAAGTTACAAAACAAAAGATATGGGATGGGAGAATACATCCACATGATCCTGCCCCCAAATCTTTATACAAACCTTCGGATGAGAGTAAAAAATAACCACTTCAGCTCAAAAGAATGGCCTAATTAAGCAAGAGAGTCAGCTATGAAGTTGCCTTCCCCTATAAATATGGGAAATACGAGTTTCCCATGGTCTCCTAACATAAAGAGGATAAAATCTAATATGCCTGGAAGAGGGTGGTTCTCAACAAAACCATTCTCAAGTAGGCGAATAGCTACATATGAGTCTGTTTCTATCCACATTTAACCCTTGGACCAAGCAAGACAAAGACCCGCTAGAATGCCATCAAGATCGAACACAAGCCAAAATTCTACTAGAAGCCCACGAGCTACCATTTCAAGTTTATTTTTAGAACTTAATTTTTGGAACATGAGTATATACATTATGGAGTCAAATTTCTGGAGTGCATATAGTTGTGGAAATTATGTTCCAGAACACATGTTTTTTAGTTTCTTTACTTATTGGGATTTAATTCCATAATGTACAAATACACCTCGGAGATTAAATTTTGGAATTGTTGTACCACCACGAGAGAAGAAAGCAAAAGAGGAAAGATTAAGGGTATGTTTGATTACTTTTTTTTAAATACAGTTTTCTGTTTTTAAAAATTTAATAAGAACAAAATTTGTTCTTTGTCTATTTTTTAAAACAAAAAAATTGTTTTAAAGAAATGTATTAAACAAGCCCTAAGTATTTGACAATTAGCTATTTGGAAACATAGGCCTATTGAAAAATTTTAGGAAAACACCACTATTAACTGTTTATATGGGATGGACATTTTGAAGCACCATTGACAAGCTTTCTGTGGTAATTTTACCATATTAAACTTCAACGAGGTAAATGCACATAATATTAATTAAGGGGATGAATTGTATTTTGTTTCTTTTTTCCTCCTCAAATCATATTCTTTTATGACTTTTTAATAAAGGCCCTGGAATCATTATGAGATTGAATGGGATGATAGAATTTGCACAATAATTAATTATTACACATGTTGATTTTTGTGATATTTTTCACTTGGATATATAGATAATCCTCATCATTCACAGACTGGCTTCACTAGCGTAATCCAAAACTTCTCATGAATTTGGGGCACAAGACATCAACATAGAAGTGCAACTCGCGTTAGATTTCCACCCAAGTACAGGAAAGGTGGAAGGAAGAAAATTTGGGACGCGTGTTCATACTGTGACTTTTTATTAAGGAAGAAAAGAAATGGAAAGAACATAAAAATCTAATTAATTGAAGACAGGTTGGATAAGCACCATTAACGACAGATTTCACATACGTTTAATTGTTAAATCTCTTATATTTAGCTTAAGAATTTAGGGCTCTTCTTCCTATGGGAGTTGCGGCAAAAAAGTGCATTTTGCCAAGTAAACTTTTCCTCAAATCCAGAAAATAAAAGAAAAACAAGACAATAACATGCAAACTTCGAACCAAATTTGATAATACTTATAAATTTCATAAATTAGTCAAAGTTGTTGGAAGTACTAAGGATTGCCCATCTTAAGATCAACAACGCAGATACATAATATATATCATTACTCTTAACTCCTAAAAATAATTCGCTAATAGTTTAATACGGTAAACAACTGATTTGATAGGCTAGTCGACACTGTTAGCCGAATTGGGGTAAGCCGATTAAAGAATAGCTGATTGCTGATTATCCGAAGGTTAAAGGTTGCAAATTTGGCCAAGTTCGGTGGGCTAATGGGTTTACCAACTTTTAATGGGCTTGGAGGCATCCAGATAATTTTGAAGAAAATAGAAGAAATTAAATTAAGGAATTATCTCCAAGACCTTGATTTTAGGAGAAATTAGTTACAGTTGAAAATCTACTTATTATATAAAATAGAGTTTTGTCACGTGAGATTATGCCACGTGTCACCTCCATATTCATCTATTTTTCCGCTTAAAACAAAAGTTAATTTTTGATTACTATTATTTTAAGATAGTCATTATTACATTATATCAATTAATTGTCATTAACAATCAGAAATATATTTTGTTAAATGACTTACTTATTTTAAATTATATATCATTCATCTTTATCAATCATCATTTATTATATATAGAACTAAAATGAAATAATTATTAACTTGTCTTACAAAATTAAAAATTATTATATATTATATGACAACGATTATTTTTTGTGCATTATTTTAATTTAATTAATTAGTACCCGTGCAAGACACGAGTAATTTCACTAGTAAAGAGGAAAAGAGCTGTTGGGAGCCGGATTTTCGAAGCATAAAGGACCAATATGAGTGTGTGCCTGATTTTTAGGAGATTATGGTTAGTAGGCAGCTAACCTATTAGTCGAATCATGCATATGTAGTTGCTACAATTGTTAGCCATTTGTAACAACGATTAAGTTACATGGATGGAATAACAAAGACCAACCAATTGAGCCCAAAGGAAAATTCACTTGTATACCTGCTGAAAATAATAGCAAAATTGATGTTGGGAATAATGACGATGACAAAGTTACTCAGTGCCAGTAATTTTCCTTGACTTAATCGAGGTACTGAGTGTTGGGATGGAGATCCTTGTTGAAGTTGAAAGCCCACGAGGATTGTGAGCACAACTGAGTTTAAAGTCTACTATGACGACAGGTGGAACATGGTATGCATGACCATAGAGCGAGAGAGAAAAAAAAACCTCTAAGTAAGCTTTACTCTGAGTGAACTTGTTATCCCTCCACAGTCACGCACATTGTGTAACCCACATCGTTGAGTAAGCTCTGAACTTTGCCGTGTAACTATCCTCATCCTCGTGTAGGACAAACAATGCAGATTCCTTGTCTTGAAGCAATTGCTCTTGGACATTTAACTTCAATGGGGATCTCAATTTGAGATTCAGTACCTCAATTAGGTCAAGCCAAATTATTGATATTGAGGGTCTTCATCTCTTTTAGCATAATTGCTATTAGTTTCAATTAGTATTCTTGTACCCGCCTCTTCCTCTTCTTGTGATACTTGTACGTTATGTATTTCGAGTCATGCATGCTATAGTTTATATTGTGCATGTCCATTATCTTGTTCTTCCATCTCATTTACAGTTCTCTCATCAACCAACACATAAATGCAAGTCTGAGATGGACTACCATGACTTAAAGAATGATTACTATAAATTCAAAATATCCAATTCAGTTAAAAAATTATTATGCCTGGACAAACATTTTTTCGTTGTTCCTGCATGTAAAATGTTGTTTTTTAAATTATTAATCTTAAGTGATCAAGGTATGATCTTGGTACTATTATGATTATGTTTGAAATGCTGAATATGGGACTATGCACCAGATACAGATTTGCTACTAAAGCTTCCTAAAGAAAATGAATCTAAGATATCTTCTTCTTTATAAATATGTTTGGAAAATCTTTTTCTTTGAAGATATGTTAGGAATCTATGTTAAATATCTTCTTTTTTGAAGATATGTTAGGAATCTATGTTTGATTCTAATGTTAGATATCTTCTTCTTTGAAATCATAGATTTTGTAGTTCAATTCTTGTGTAGGGACAATGCACTAAAATTTCTAGTTCAATTTCATATCTTCATGTATATGTTTAATTATTCTTTCTTTTGTTCAGACGTAATTCGTCATCTATGTTCAATTCTTTATGTAGTGAAAATTGTCTGATGTATATTGGCGAAATAAGAAACAAAAAAAAAAATAATTGAGATAGGACTTGCTTGAGAGACCATGTGTTATCTGAATCTACACTACAAGAAATATGCTAATTACCAACAACTTTTTATCGACGGCCCCGACTCCATCGGTAATCAAATAATTTAGCCGTCTGTAAATGAACTCTGTCACCAAAAAATTCAAATTGCGCACTTTTACGTTACCGAGGGCTTAGTCGTCAGTAAATGAAATCCGTCACCAAAAAATTCAAATTGTACACTTTTTGGTTACCGAGGGCTTAGCCGTAATTAATACTGAAGGTTAAGCCATTGGTAAATGAATTCCGTCACCAAAAAATTCAAATCAAATACTTTTATGTTATCGAGGGCTTAGTAATCGATAAATGAAATCAGTGACAAAAAAATTCATATCATGCACTTTTTGGTTAGCGAGGGGTAAGTCGTCAGTAAATGAAACCAGTCGCCTAAAAATTCAAATCTTGCACTTTTTCCTTACCGAGGGCTTAGTGTTGCGGCTCAGACAAGTACACTTGATCGTAACTCGTAATAAAGTGGAGTAGATTTAAGACTCCGAATGTCGAACCCACAGAGAATGCGCGAGTACTAAATTAATAGATATTCTTATTATTTAGACGAACGAAAGTAACGGTTTTGAGAGTAAAACAATTGAATTGTAAATAGTGAAAACAAAGCAATATCGCAAGAATAGAATAGAGATCAAGTAAAGAAAGCCTAGGGGAACCGGGTTCACTAATACTTAGTCATTGAATTTGTTAACCAACTATTATGAGATATGTTTCCTATTCGAATACCAACCACCCACTCTTAAATTACTAATAACTACCCAGTTAATAGTTTTCTTCCTAAATAACCACTCCATTTGGTCCAGGAAGGTAATTAAAGGAAGGAGCATTAAGAATAAGTGAGTTTGTTAATCTAACAACCGATTGGAAACAAGCAAATACCTTAACCGGGCATAAAACACAAGTTCTGTTATTCCTAGAGTTCCATTAACTAATTGTGGTACGGTCGCCTCCAATTAACTAATTTATTAAGGATTGGCCAGATCCTATGGGATTAAGCATGCTAAGAACAACACATTCAATAAGATAATAGGAAAACTCAAAATAACAATTAAACAAATATCAAAGACATAGTAAAAGATCCCCCATTACCCCTAATAATGGATTTAGCTACTCATAGTATTTCTCAATAATATAGAATAATAAAGATCCAAAGAAGAAATCATAAAAGAAAAAAGATGAAATACAAAAGGTAAGAGACAAGAGGCAAGTGGCAAAAGCTAAAGTGGTCAAAAGATCCCCAGCCTCCAGCTCTCTAGCTCCAGCTCTCTTGAAAGAGAGCTAAGATTGCCTATTTATAGGCTTTGAGGCACACTAGGTTAACTGGCCGTACAGGACTTTATTTGCGACGTTGGACCGTACTTGTGCACTCTACACTCCCTGACACAATTGTGTACGGCCGTACTGCCTTTGGTACGGTCATACTGAACTTTCTCATCGGTGCCAGGCTGTACTAACCAAGGGGTCCTATTGCTTTTTTTGAAAAGTACGGACTTACTGACTGACTGTTAGGCCGTATCGCTAGTCCAGAAGTGCTAAAAATCTCCAAAACTTGACAGTTTTTGATTTATTCTCGTATCTTTTGCTTTGAGTGATGTCTTTATGATAATTCTGCAAAATAGGATATAAGTAAGTACTTTTATACTTTAAATAGCATAAAATGATATAATTAAGTACTAAAAATGCTCTATAAAAGTAGACAATTTGGTGTGTTAACATATCCCAGCAAACTACTTGGATAATTATAAGAAAAATTGAATTTACTGACTAGGGTCATAAACGAGATGCGGGACAACATAGTAAAATCATAAGAAATGCTAAGTAATAGAATGCCCAATTAGAGAAGCAAGTTCAACAAGTTTACCAAGTCTGTGATTTATAAGTCACTCTTCTCATCACTCTCAAAGTGTTTAAAAGTGTAGTCATTAACGCTCAAATTTTCCCAAAGAAGTGACATTGTCATAGGCTTGTATATTGACTAAAACTCTACTATTAAAATCCATTTATCATGCAAAAAAGAAAAAATGGTCTTTCATGGGTTGTAATGGGGCCAAGGTAATAATGTTAGGTGGGATAAAAACAAAAAAAATGTCATGTAAAGGGTCAGAAACAAATCAACCAAATAAGTAACATTTTTCTTTTCAACTATAAAAAGCAGAAAAGAATCCCTCTAATATTTATCATTATTCTCTTTTTATTCCTTGAAGGCAATAACATTTTTTTTCTATTCTTTTCTTTTCCTTTTATGCTTTTTATGCAACAAATAAACAATTTAATAATTCTAGGAGGGGAAAGTAACTGCTAAGCCTTCCTTTTATAAACTTTTATTAAGGATTTCTAACATTATTTTTTTAATTTTTGCCTCTAATTGCTCTAATAAAAGTATTTTTCAAGGTTACCTCAATAAAAATAATAAACAATAACAATGAAAAAGGTACCAAAGAAATATAATAATAAGCACAAAAATGGGCAACTAGTGAAAAAATATTTGTAACAAAATTGAAGTGGGCCTGAAAAATTCCTAAAATTTTCGCTACCAAATTCACATGAAAGTAAATTTTTATTCGTTTTGTAATGGTCTCAGCACAAGTTCTAGAATGCATAACATGGGAAAATATCACTCAATTAATGAAAAAGGGTAAAAATTATGAAGTGACCTCTTATTTAGACTCAAATCTCACATTTCGTGGTTTACACAGACAAGTTGAAACTCATAAAACTTCAATGCTAATTATCAGCTAATTCTAAAACTAGCAACAATCTTATTTCAATCACAGGTTGTCAAATTTTTTTTAAAATAGCCCCTATATCAGAAAAATTTCAAATTTTCCATAATTTAATAGTTATAAGCATAGCCAAATAATTATAATTATAGTTCCCTCTCCACACTTATTTTTAGTAGTGTCCTCACTACTAACAGTTATAAAATAAGCAATAAAAATTTAGACAATTAGAATAGGTGCTAAAAATAATTTAACGTGGAAAGGTACTCCCCTCTGATAATTTCACGAGCAAATTGCGAAGTGATGATTCAATTAATGCTTCCTTGCCAACGCCCCTAGAGAAACTGTAAAACACAATAAACTATTAAGAATATAGAAATAAATAGAATTAAATTAAATAACATAAAATTAAATAACACAGGTTGCCTTCTGTAAAGCGCTTGTTTAACATCGTGAGCCTGATGGTTTGCTTAATAGTGGTCAACCAGGCGGCTCTCTAAGAGTGAATTTTGCATTCATTGCATTGCCCCTTCTCCACTCTTAACCATGTGGTTTAGGTTGTTCTCTCTTTTGCCAAATGGTGGATGGACTTCAAAAGATCGTGGAATTTTCATTTCAACGCCACCCACTATTATGCTAGAATCCTGCAGGTTAGTAATTTCTTCTAAAGGGTGTAACAACTCGATTCCGGACCGCTACTCAATTAGAATTAAACCTATATGCGACGTATTTTTAAAATGGTACTCTTGTGTCCTTCAAAAAATGCGGAACATTTTTTTTAAACATCATCCGCAAGCACGCACAGAGTAGCTACAGCGTTTCGAAACATGGTGCAATGTAGGACATAAGACACTTGCACTGGGAATACATACATGCATATATATACAGGTCATCATATACAGTACGTGCAAAATGAAACAGTGCAGAAATGTACAGAGAATACACCTATGGTATGAAGACCCTCGTAAGAGTAGTCATACCCTGGGGGTACTCCTGGCAGACACCCACGCAGGGGGCTGCTCCAAAAGTAAACCGCCAGTCTACCCTGTAGTACAAAAAAAAAAAACATCCCGAGCTCGACTGGTCACCAAACTAACTGTACACCAAAAGTAAATACTACAGTCATCCAAAATAACATAAACAACAGTCAGACAACACGATGACTACAGATAACTACCCGGATCCTCAGATGGATCCTCCTCCTCATCCATCGAGTCCTCTCCAGTTAAGTTGATAAAAAGTGCCGCAGCAGGCACATCCTCAGGTACATCACTAGGCACATACTCTCCGGCCATATCGTCCTCATCAGGTCTCGCCCTAAGACAATCAGCCTCGCCGCACCCACTACAGACGGGAGGTGGATCCACTGGTGGAGTGGAGGTCCTAACAACAGGAGAGGAAGCCGGCTCTACTGGAGGAGTCATGATAGCCGCAGCTCTGGAAGTAGACGCTCTTACAGTCCCGCGTCGAATCGCGCTCTTGCGAGCGGTCACTCTAATCCTCGGCCCTCGTCCTCGACCTCGGGAAGCAAAATAGGAAGTAGTATGCCCCGGGACCTCGGGAGGTCCCTCTGATGAGGAAGACGAAGCTAGTGCAGTCCTATCTCTCTCCATAGTACGCCAGGCGTCCACTATCTACAACATCCGGATCAGAAAGCTCACCGTACGTCGTGAAGTCGCCAGTCTCACCACGACACTATCCTCTCTGAAACTCTGAACAACATCCCCGGTATATACAACGCGACGGGAGATGGGGTCGAACACCATCGCCATAGGTAGCTCCAAGTCTGGGAAATCAAAGAAGATCTCCGGTGACGTCCTCATCGCCGGTATCGGTACACTCTTCGCCATCACCTGGGTAGCCATCACGGATCGAAGGTACCACGGGAAATGGTCAACTTCTCAATAAATCAAGAAATAACGAAACATAAACAATAGGCAAAACAAACATATGCACAATTCTCAAGACGCAACATAAGACTCCGCTCAAGACTCAACACTCACGACACTTTTGACAATTTTCTGGAATGTAACGCCGATCCATCCACTGAACGTCAGCCGTAGCCTTGGGCTCTCCGCTCACCCTAGAACATTCAACTCAGGTTCCTTGACGCTACGACGCCTAGCTAATCTGCCGAAAAACCAGTCGGATACGATAAATGTCTCGCACTCCAGTGAATAAATTGCCGCATACGATAATTCAGGAAACAATTGAATAATTATTAGACCGCATATCAAATAATATTCACGCCAAGCTCAAAACAGTGTGAACAGTTCAGCAGTATAAGCAATTCATCTTAACAATCATAACTCAGCAAACAACGACAGTCAAACAATTCAGTTCATCCCTCTGCAACTCAATGGAGTTGGCAGAGAGGCAAGCAAACAAGTGTGGGGGTTGGGGACAGCTACCAACCACTTGCAGACAAGCCAACTAAATAATCAGTATATCAAAAAGCAGTAAAACGAAGGGGTACAAGACCCTCACTTCGAACCCTGAGGTTCTCAGACTTCTTCGCATAAATACTTGAAATTAAATTCCTATCAATATCTAAAGTTGCCCTTACGCTAACATACTATACAAGTATGGAATGTGAAGTGCCCTTACGCACAAGTGCACATAACATAAGCACATAAAATGTGAACCACCCTTACACTAACATACTATAAGAAGAATTAAATATGAAGTGCCCTTACCACAAATGCTAGCTAGCATAGCACCACAAGCTTCGCGTCCACGCTACACGATCTCCGGGTTCGGAACTCCTATCACCACAAGTGAACTTAGCACAATTCTACAATTCCAACTTAGGAACCTAGGCTCTCAAACATAACCCTTTCTAACCAAACATCATATAACCACTAGCACACTTAAGGAATTTTAAATCAAACATCAAAACTCTTTTCTCAACACTTATAACCAAAAGATTTTCAACAACTTCTAAACTAACACTTAAATCCCAATTTCTTCACCAACTCAACTTCAACACAATAACAATTACTAACATCAATTAAAAGAAAGACACAAAATAATTTTTCTCTTCCAAATCCACTCCTAGGGCTCACGGCCCCAACCTCCTTTTTTCCAAAATTTTGCAACTCATCCCCCAAAATCAATAACACCAATTTTATCAATTCTTTTACTTCATCAAATCACATTTAAAACACTCAAACAAATCATCATCCAACTTAAGCATGTTATTCAACATTCAAGAGTCTCACATAAAGATCAAATTCAATCCAAGAATAGGTTTTTCATCAAAATTTACCCAAACAAAGTTTTAGTTCCAAATCTTTAACTAAGACAACAACAACTACATCAAAGAGACTCATTCAACCAATTTATTACATGCTTCAACAATTAAATCCCACAAATCCTCTTTGCCAAGAATAGGTGTTCATCTCAAAAACAACCCAACAACATGTTAATTCTAAAACTACCACTCCAATCAACAACAACAACACAAATTAAACTCAATCAAATCATTAATTGCAAGATTGAACCTCAAGATCACTTTGCCCCTCTTTTTCCCTTGACTCACGCCTAGGGCTTCCAAGATTGGGGACTTACATGCTCATATCTTTCATTCAATCATCAACAACACAAAACAACACTTAAACAAGTATGAAAATCAAGAAAGGAAAGCAAGAAAATCAAGAAGCAAAAAGGGGGTAGGGGGCACTGTTTTGTGCAGAAAATGGGGGAGGAAAATTTGATTTTTCTCCTTACTTGAATGGTTAGAAGATGAAGAATGAAGTGGAGGATGAACTTGGGTGCAAGAATGATGAAGTTTGGAGGTTGAAATCTCAAGAATGGAGGTTGGAAGTGATGGAGCTTCAAGGTTTCTTTCTTTCTCTAAATTGGAAGAAGAAGAAGATGAGAGGGTGTTTTGAGGGAGGGGTCACGATGGGGCTGCATAAAAGGGGCTCCCTCCTTTTATTTTTTTATTTTTTCTAAAAATAAACTAAGCATAGTTAGTATAAAATAGTTTAGTAAAAAAAGAAATTTTTCAAATTAATCACACACATAAAGACACCTAGCAATAAAGTAAAGATGCTAATCACATCAATAAGTCCTACCCATCTAATCTCACACCTCTCATGATTACCCTCTAATTCTAGAGTCTAAGGGTTGTTAAAACACGGCATCGAAAAACCACATTACCGATAAATTTGTGAAAATTAATTTAACGAGAAATTAATTCATCGCGTGATAATATTTAATTATAGATAATAAAAATCATGCCAAACACTCAAAAATAGCCTCAACAAGTTACGTTTCGATTTTCATCGAAATCGGAGTTCGTTTAGAATTTTATCTGCGGTGAAATTGCCCGGCGATTCGAAACGCGACGAAACTTCGTTAGAAATTTTTAACGATATTCGAACCGTGAATTAATATAAAATATTAACTCTCAAATATACTTTGATCTTGATTTAATTAATTCACTTACTTAGAGAACAAGAAATTGCTTATTATAGCATAAATACAGCAAAATACACTAAATAACACCAAATAACACATCAAAAAAATTACGAGTGTTACAATACTCCTCCTCTAAAAATAGTTTCGTCCTCGAAATTACGGGTAAGATACGTATCGAGAAAAAGTTCTGGATACTCGTTCTTCATCTTTTCTTCCAGCTCCCACGTAGCGTATCTCCGGTCTTTTGATCCCACACGACCTTGACAAGTTGAATCTCTTTGTTCCTTAACTGCTTAGCCTTTCGGTCGACAATCCTTGCGGGTGACGCTTCAAACGATAGGTCGTCCCTTAGTTGAATCACATCCGGTTCAATGACTTGAGAAGGGTCGGAAACATATTTCCGCAACTGTGAGACGTGAAAGACGTCATGAATGTTTGACAAGAAGGGTGGCAAAGCAATCTGATATGCCACTGGACCAATACGACGAAGAATCTGGTAAGGTCCAATGAACTTAGGAGTAAGTTTCTTGGATTTGATCGCTCGACCAACTCCAGTAATAGGTGTGACCGGAGGAATACATGCTCTCCCTCTTCAAACTCTAGCGGTTGGCGACCCTGGTCCGCATAACTCTTCTGTCGACTCTGAGACGTCTGCATCCTATCTCTGATCAATCGGATCTTCTCGGTAGTCTACTGAATCATGTCTGGTCCCACGATAGAACTCTCACCATTCTGGTACCAACAAAAAGGCGTCTGACACTTACGTCCATACAGCGCTTCGTAAGGTGCCATACCAATGCTCGCGTGATAGCTGTTATTGTAGGTGAACTCCACTAGCGGTAAGACATCGTCCCAACTTCCTCTGTGATCCAACGTGCACGCTCGCAATAAATCTTCTAGTGGTTGAATCGTTCTCTCGGTCTGGCCATCGGTCTGGGGGTGATATGCTGAGCTAAGCTTGAGCTTCGTCCCCATTGCCTCTTGCAACGTCCTCCAAAAATGAGATGTAAACTTCGGATCTCGATCGGATATGATGAAAGAAGGTACGCCATGTAGTCGGACAATCTCCGCGATGTAGATCTCTGCCAGCTTCTCCAAGTTATATGTCGATCTCATTGGCAAGAAATGAGCTGATTTGGTCAATCGGTCGACGATTACCCAAATCGAATCATTCTTCTTCTGCGTCCTCGACAATCCTACAACGAAATCCATATAAATGCTATCCCACTTCTACACTGGTACGTCAAGCGGTTGTAGCATCCCTGCTAGTCGCTGATGTTCCACCTTCGCCTTCTGGCAAGTTAGACAGGAAGCCACATATTCTGCCACTTGTTTCTTCATTCCGGGCCACTAAAAGTGCTTCTTCAGATCCTGGTACATCTTCGTAACTCCTGGATGAATACTTAGTCTGCTCTTGTGTGCCTCATCAAGAATCAACTTCCTCAGCTCCACCACATCAGGTACACATATACGTCCGTTGCACCTCAAGATGTTGTCTGCTCCAATCTTGAATTCTGTCGCTTTTCCTCGTGCTACCAGTTCCACCTTCTCTTATAGTATCTTGTCATCAGTTTGATGGTCCCTAATCTCGTCCAATAATCCATTAGAAATGGTGAGCATTCCAAACTTCAGCTTTCCTGGTGACACTTCCACACTCCACTTCAAGTCTCGAAACTTCTTTAGCATCTCCAACTCCCTGATCATCATTGCTGAAGCTAAAACGCTCTTCCTACTTAGTGCATCAGCTACCACGTTCGCCTTCCCTGGGTGATATTCCAAAGTGAAGTCGTAGTCTTTCAGAAATTCTGTCCATCTTCGCTGTCGCATGTTGAGCTCCCTCTGATCGAATAAGTACTTCAAGCTCTTGCGGTCGCTGTAGACAGTGAACGTACTCCCATAAAGGTAGTGCCTCCAAATCTTTAGTGCAAAAACCACTGCAACAAGCTCCAAATCGTGCATAGGATAATTCCTCTCGTGAATCTTGAATTGTCTCGAAGCATAAGCCACAACTTTCGATGTTGCATCAGCACGCATCCTAATCCTTGGTGTGACGCATCGCAATAAACCTCGTAAGGTTCTTCTGGTTAGGGTAAAATCAACACAGATGTTGTTGTCAAAAGCTCCTTCAGTCTCCAGAAATTGGATTCGCACTCCTCAGTCCAAGCAAAAGGTTAATCCTTCCTCGTAAGTCGTGTAAGCGGTGCGACAATCTTCGAAAAACCTTCGATAAACCTCCGATAGTAACCTGCTAAACCAACGAAGCTTCTGATATCTGTTACAGTCTTCGGCTGTTCCCATGCTAACAAAGCTTCAATCTTAGCTGGATCCACAGCTATTCCATCCTTAGTTATCACATGTCCGAGAAAATTCACCTCCTCTAGCCAGAACTCACACTTAGAAAGGTTAGCATAAAGCTGCTTCTCTCGTAGTATCTGCAGTACTCGGCGTAGATGCTCCTCGTGCTCCTCTCTACACCTCGAATAAATCAAAATGTCGTCGATGAACACCACCACAAACTGATCCAAGAATGGGTGAAAGATCTTGCTCATGTAGTCCATAAACACTGCTGGTGTGTTCGTCACTCCGAATGGCATCACTAAGTACTCGTATTGACCATACCTTGTCCTGAAAGCTGTCTTGGAAATATCTTCTTCCTTCACTCGGATCTAATGGTAACCAAACTTCAAGTCGATCTTGGAGAATATCGCAGCTCCTCGTAGTTGATCCCTCAAATCATCGATACGCGGCAATGGATACCGATTCTTAACAGTAACTTTATTGAGTTGGCGATAATCCACGCACAATCTTAATCGTCCATCCTTCTTCTTTACCAGCAGCACTGGAGCTCCCCAAGGTGACACGCTCGGTCGTATGAATTGCTTCAACTCCAAGTGCTCAATCTGAGACTTCAACTCTTTTATCTCGGCTGGAGACATCCGATAGGCGCTATTGAAATCGGTCCTGTTCCTGGAAGCAAATCGATGGAGAATTCGATTTCCCTCACTGGCGGTAATCCCGGAACATCTTCGGGAAAGACATCTGAGAAGTCGCAAACCACAGGAACATTCTTCAACTCAAGTTCTTGAGAAACTTCCGAACTAGCCAAATACATGTATTCCCTAGTTCCTTTTTTCAAAGAAACTTCGATATGTTCGGCAGAAAGATAATTAGAGACTCCAAGGTTTGGAAAAATTACTGTTTTACGGGCACAGTCCAAAAGGATATGGTGGTGAGACAACAAATCCATCCCGAGAATAATATCTAGACCCTTAAGTGGCAAACAGACCAAATTGGTAACAAATTTTCTACCCTGTATGACCACTACACAATCGAGACATGCAGTGTTGGTAACTAAAGTTTTAGCAGCCGGGGTAGTAACTACTAATTTGAAAGGTAGGGTAGTCACAGACAATTTCAAACGGTCTACACAATCCAAGGAAATAAAGGAATGGGTTGCACCCGAATAAAAAAGAACAGATAAGGATTTACCCTCAATCTCACAATCTCCCTGGATGAGGTCATCAGTCTGCTCTGCTTCTTCTCCACTCATGCAAAAGACTCTGCCTTTAGCCATCAGACGCTTCCCTTTGGCCTTTGCTGCGTGCATAGCTGGTTCAGCCTTAGGTGCTTGACAATCCTTGGCGAAGTGTCCCGGCTTCTTGCAGTTGAAGCATATATCATCCTTCTCAATACATCTGCTCGCATAGTGCCCTGGTTTACCGCAACGATAACAAGTCACATCGGCACTAGTCTGACTCCCACCTCTCGCGTTCTGGGGCCATTGGACGATACTGTCCCTTGTTGTTATTCCCTTGGGGTCGACTATACGGCTTCTTCTGCTGTTTTCCCTTCTGAGCAAACCTCTGCCCTGTGCTCTGGGGTCTCACTGGTCCACCAATACCAATCTTCTTCTTGTGGTTTCTCACTCCTTCCACTTCAACACATCGATCAATCAAGTCTTGAAGATTTCTGATCCTCAGTGACACCACTGACTTCTGAATATCAAACCTCAGGCCTCGCTGGAATCTCTCGCTCAACCATCCCTGGTCAGCTCGGTCACGAAACGGACTGAAGTACCTAGCAAGTGATTCGAACTTGGCAGCATACTCTGACACTGTCATGCTACCTTACTGTAGTCGAAGAAACTCCTGCTCTTTCTCAGCTCGTGCAGTGTCAAGAAAGTACTTATCCAAGAATCTCCTGCGGAAAGTTTCCCAAGTGATCTCACGACGCTCTGCCGTCAAAGTCTGCTTCACTCCCTTCCACCAATACTCAGCATCTCCGAGCAACAAGTAGGTTGCGTAGTCCACCTTGACATTCTCTGGACAATGAAGTGCCTCGAAGATCTTCTCTATCTCCTGCATCCATAAATCTACCTTATCCGGATTCGGTTCGCCGAAAAACTTCGGTGGGTCATGCTTCCGAAAATCTGCTAATCCTCTAGCATCCGCATTCCTCTCAGCTCTCAGTTGTTCTTTGGTTCAATTTGGGTCAAGGCAGTTCTTTGAGCCATAGCGTTAGATTGTTGAGTCGCAGCAGCCGATTGTTGAGCCATAGCCGCCGCCATCTCCGTCATTGCTTGAATTGCTCGCTCCATGTTGGGGTTATCTGCTCCGGCTGTAGGGTCTCTGCGAGGTGGCATTAGATTCCGCAAAATCCAAAACCTATCAGAATCTCACAAACAAGTGATGTGTTAACACACATTGCTTCAATCAAGAAACAATTCAAACAATTGGCAGACAAACTGCTTCACTCAGCAAACAATAGCAATACAACACAACTAATCACTCAACAAACACAACCTGACACGGTGACCAGTTTCAAATTTCCTATGCACAGTCCGGTTGGAACCGAACTGCTCAGATACCACAATTGTAACGACCCGATTCCGGACCGCTACTCAACTAGAATTAAACCTATATGCGACGCATTTTTAAAATGGTACTCTTGTGTCGTTCAGAAAATGCGGTACATTTTTTTTTAAACAACATCATCCGCAAGCACGCACAGAGTAGCTACAGCATTTCGAAACATGGTGCAATGTAGGACACAAGACACATGCACTAGGAATACATACATGCATATATATATATATATATACAGGTCATCATATACAGTACGTGCAAAATAAAACAGTGCAGAAATGTGCAGAGAATACACCTATGGTATGAAGACCCTCGTAAGAGTAGTCATACCTCGGGGGTACTCCCAGCAGACACCCACGCAGGGGGCTGCTCCAAAAGTAAACCGCCAGTCTACCCTGTAGTACAAAAAAAAAACATCCCGAGCCCGACTGGTCACCAAACTCACTGTACACCAAAAGTAAATACTACAGATATCCAAAATAACATAAACAACAGTCAGACAACACGACGACTACAGATAACTACCCGGATCCTCAGATGGATCCTCCTCCTCATCCATCGAGTCCCCTTCAGTTAAGTCGATAAAAGGTGCCGCAGCAGGCACATCCTCAAGTACATCACTAGGCACATACTCTCCGGCCATATCGTCCTCATCAGGTGTCGCCCTAAGACAATCAGCCTCGCCGCACCCACTACAGACTGGAGGTGGATCCGCTGGTGGAGTGGAGGTCCTAACAACAGGAGGGGAAGCCGGCTCTACTGGAGGAGTCAGGATAGCCGCAGCTCTGGAAGTAGACGCTCCTGCAGTCCCGCGTCGAATCGCACTCTTGCGAGCAGTCACTCTAATCCTCGGCCCTCGTCCTCGACCTCGGGAAGCAAAATATGAAGTAGTATGCCCCGGGACCTCGGGAGGTCCCTCTAGTGAGGAAGACGAAGCTGGTGCAGTCCTCTCTCTCCCCATAGTACGCCAGGCATCCACTATCTGCAACATCCGGATCGGAAAGCTCACCGTACGTCATGAAGTCTCCTGTCTCACCATGACACCATCCTCTCTGAAACTCTGAACAACATCCCCGGTATATACAACGCGATGTGAGATGGGGTCGAACTCCATCGATGCGGGTAGCTCCAAGTCTGGGAAATCAAAGAAGATCTCTGGTGACGTCCTCATCGCCGGTATCGGTTCACTCTTCGCCATCACCTGGGTAACCATCACGGATCAAAGGTACCACGGGAAAGGGTCAACTTCTCAATAAATCAAGAAATAACGAAACATAAACAATGGGCAAAACAAACATATGCACAGTTCTCAAGACGCAACATAAGACTCTGCTCAAGACTCAACGCTCACGACACTTTTGACAATTTTTCGGAATGTAACGCCGATCCATCCACTGAACGTCAGCCGTAGCCTTGGGCTTTCCGCTCACCCTAGAACATTCAACTCAGGTTCCTTAACGCTACGACGCCTAGCTAATCTGCCGAAAAACCAGCCGGAGCCGTTTAGGGGATCCTAGAACCCTAGGTTAATCGGATCAAAGCTCAAAAACGTCGCGATGCTCAATGACTTGACTAAACTCTCGCACTCCAATGAATAAATCGCCGCATATGATAATTCAGGAAACAATTGAATAATTATTAGACCGCATATCAAATAATATTCACGCCAAGCTCAAAACAGTGTGAACAGTTCAGCAGTATAAGCAATTCATCTTAACAATCATAACTCAGCAAACAACGATAATCAAGCAACTCAGTTCATCCCTCTGCAACTCAATGGAGTTGGTAGAGAGGCAAGCAAACAAGTGTGGGGGGTTGGGGATAGCTACCAACCACTTGCAGATAAGCCCACTAAATAATCAGTATATGAAAAAGCAGTAAAACGAAGGGGTACAAGACCCTCACTTCGAACCCTGAGGTTCTCAGACTTCTTCACATAAATACTTGAAATTAAATTCCTATCAATTTCTAAAGTTGCCCTTACGCTAACATACTATACAAGTATGGAATGTGAAGTGCCCTTACACATAAGTGCACATAACATAAGCACATAAAATGTGAAGCGCCCTTACACTAACATACTATAACAAGAATTAAATGTGAAGTGCCCTTACCACAAATGCTAGCTAGCGTAGCACCGCAAGCTTCGCGTCCATGCTACACGATCTCCGGGTTCAGAACTCCTATCACCACAAGTGAACTTAGCACAATTCTACAATTCCAACTTAGGAACCTAAGCTCTCAAACATAACCCTTTCTAACCAAACATCATATAACCACTAGCACACTTAAGGAATTTTAAATCAAACATCAAAACTATTTTCTCAATACTTATAACCAAAAGATTTTCAACAACTTCTAAACTAACACTTAAATCCCAATTTCTTCACCAAATCAACTTCAACACTATAACAATTACTAACATCAATTAAAAGAAAGACAAAAAATAATTTTTCTCTTCCAAATCCACTCCTAGGGCTCACGGCCCCAACCTCCTTTTTTCCAAAATTTTGCAACTCATCCCCCAAAATCAATAACACCAATTTTATCAATTCTTTTACTTCATCAAATCACATTTAAAACACTCAAACAAATCATCATCCAACTTAAGCATGTTATTCAACATTCAAGAGTCTCACATAAAGATCAAATTCAATCCAAGAATAGGTTTTCATCAAAATTTACCCAAACAAAGTTTTAGTTCCAAATCTTTAACTAAGACAACAACAACTACATCAAAGAGACTCATTCAACCAATTTATTACATGCTTCAACAATTAAATCCCACAAATCCTCTTTGCCAAGAATAGGTGTTCATCTCAAAAACAACCCAACAACATGTTAATTCTAAAACTACCACTCCAATCAACAACAACAACACAAATTAAACTCAATCAAACCATTAATTGCAAGATTGAACCTCAAGATCACTTTACCCCTCTTTTTCCCCTTGACTCACGCCTAGGGCTTCCAAGATTGGGGACTTACATGCTCATATCTTTCATTCAATCATCAACAACACAAAACAACACTTAAACAAGTATGAAAATCAAGAAAGGAAAGCAAGAAAATCAAGAAGCAAAAAGGGGGTAGGGGACGCTGTTTTGTGCAGAAAATGGGGGAGGAAAATTTGATTTTTCTCCTTACTTGAATGGTTAGAAGATGAAGAATGAAGTGGAGGATGAACTTGGGTGCAAGAATGATGAAGTTTGGAGGTTGAAATCTCAAGAATGGAGGTTGGAAGTGATGGAGCTTCAAGGTTTCTTTCTCTCTCTAAAATGGAAGAAGAAGAAGATGAGAGGGTGTTTTGAGGGAGGGGTCACGATGGGGCTGCATAAAAGGGGCTCCCTCCTTTTATTTTTTTATTTTTTCTAAAAATAAACTAAGCATAGTTAGTATAAAATAGTTTAGTAAAAAAAGAATTTTTTCAAATTAATCACACACATAATGACACCTAGCAATAAAGTAAAGATGCTAATCACATCAATAAGTCCTACCCATCTAATCTCACACCTCTCATGATTACCCTCTAATTCTAGAGTCTAGGGGTTGTTAAAACACTGCGTCGAAAAACCGCGTTACCGATAAATTTGCCAAAATTAATTTAACGAGAAATTAATTCATCGCGTGATAATATTTAATTATAGATAATAAAAATCATGCCAAACACTCAAAAATAGTCTCAACAAGTTACGTTTCAATTTTCATCGAAATTGGAGTTCGTTTAGAATTTTATCTGCGGCGAAACTGCCCGGCGATCCGAAACGCGACGAAACTTCGTTAGAAATTTTCGACGATATTCGAACCATGAATTAATATAAAATATTAACTCTCAAATATACTTTGATCTTGATTTAATTAATTCACTTACTTAGAGAACAAGAAATTGCTTATTATAGCATAAATACGACAAAATACACTAAATAACACCAAATAACGCATCGAAAAAATTACGAGTGTTACAAAGGGTCTTGCGTTCTTAGATCATCAAGGTCGTTAAAAGCAAATACATCATTAGTAGCATGGGAAAGATTAAAAGAAGATGGATTTTTTGTAGAATAACTAGAAACTAAAGGAGAGGGATTAGAGTTTAAAACTTGTAAAACATCCTCTTCCTTACGATACTTCAATATTACCTTTCCCTTTTAAACCTCAATGACACTATCACCAATGACTAGAATAATTTGCCACAAATTTGGGACATTCTCTTTTAGCTCAAGATTACGAACCATAAGGTCTTCCTTGTTTTCTTCATAAGTGCTCCCTTCAATAGGAGCTTTAATTTTAGCTTGACTCCCTTCAGTAGGAGTTTCAATCTCTTCTGGGAATGACTGTCTTTCATGCTTAGGCTCAGACTTAGGCTCTTCAATCAATTCCTCAATATCTTCATTAATAATGGTTTCATCTTCTTCCTTTAGATTTAGCTCAACTTGATTGGACAAGGTGCCTTGTTCCCTCTGAGTTGTTAATGTTGCTGGAGTATAATCTTGACTTTCCATAGATTCAAAAGGAGTTTCAAAAACATCAAATTTGTCGCCAGATTTTTCCCCCAAATTTAGCCAAAATCTCCTCCATGGTTAGTTCTTTATTTAGCTCTTCATCATTCTCATGGACGATGACTTCGTATTCCTCCTTGGGATTGGGCTCAACTTGAGTGGGCGGTGATTTTGGAGTTTGTTGAGTCACTAATGCTATCATAGTAGAAAGCTGACTTTTTAGGCATTGTTGTTCTTCTTCAAATTGATTTAATGTTCTTTCTAGCGACTTGAATCCTTCATCAGTCCGATTGGGCTCAACTTGAGTGGGCGGTGATTTTGAAGCTTGTTGAGTCGCTAATGCTACCAAAGTAGAAAGCTGACTTTTTAGGCATTTTTGTTCTTCGCTATATTGATTCAATGTTCTTTCTAGAGACTTGAATCCTTCATCAGTCCACTGGATAAAATTGCTCTTTGCCCCCTCAAGTTCTGGCTCTTGCTCCTCGAGTTCTTGCTCTTGAGATGACTAATAAAAACCTCCTCTTCGATTCTGCCTTCCCCAAGAGTTGCTCGTATAATTTGCTCTGTCTTCAGCCCAGCAGTTGTCTGCATGTCCTACAAAATAATCACAACAATCACAAAAAGTTATAGGACCCATGTGAATATTTTTTTAATAAAATAATGATAATAATAATAATAATAATAATTCTCTCTTTTTTTGTATAATAAAATAAGGTACTACTCTGGCCTCATTTATAAGCAAAAAAGACATTTCCACATTCATTAAAAAATATATGTATCTGGTCCAAAATTTGGACCAGATACATATATTTTTTAATGAATGTGGAAATGTCTTTTTTGCTTATAAATGAGGCCGGAGGGAGTAAGTCGAAATAAAAATTAAAATAAAATAGGGTAAGTTGGAATAAAGTATCAAACTAAAATAAAAAAAGAATCAAAGTCTAATAAAAAATAAATCAAAATGAGGAAAATTGGAATAGAAAAGAAGTAAAGTCAAATAAAATAAAAACAAAATAAAATAAGATAATATGATCCTAATCCAATCCTTATCAAATCTTTTCTTAAATTGAAATTCAAAATCTATCTAAATCTAATCTCAGATTCAAAATAAGATAAGAAAAAGAAAGATTAGGATAAATATATAAGAAAGAGAAAAATCTTTTTGGATTTTAGATATCAAATTTAAACAAAACAAAATAGAATAAGATAAAACAAAATAAGATAAGATCTAAACAAATGGATAAAGAGATAAAATAAAATAACCAAACAAAAATTTAAAATCTAGATAAAGAGATAAAAGAAAAATCTTTTTAGATTTTTAAATGTAAATCTAGATCTAAAATCTAAACAAGCAAACAAAAATCAATTATATATACATATAAAAGATGGTTTTGTTACATTCGGTTATGCCACGTGTCACCAGCACAATTATTTCAATTATTTTATTAAAACAAAATCTATTTTTAAAACGAATCAGTTATTATCTATTTTTAAATTCAAAATCTATTTGAATCAATTATTTTTTCAAAACGAATTCTATTTTTTTTTTGGTTTAGAAACGAATTCTATTTAAATTAATTTATTACTTTTCAAATAAATTAAAATGATTTCAAAATAAAATCTTGATAGATATATTTTTAAAATAAATTAATACAATTTTTTAATTATTTTCCGATTTTTTAATTATTTTGCGAAATATTTTATTTTAAATTTAAACATGTAGATGAATTTCATATTTTTAAATTAATATGATTTTTTAATTATTTTTCAATTTTTTAAAACTATTTAAATATTTTATTTTCAATTTAAACAAGTAGATGAATTTAATATTTTTAAAATAAATTAAAACATTTTTATTTAGTTTATAAATTTTAAAATAAATCTAAATACTTTAATTTAAATTGAAAAAAATAGAATAATTTAATATTTTTAAAATAAATTAAAATTGAAATCAATTAACTATTATCTATTATCTATTACATATTATAAAAGAAGGTTTTCAATTTTTAACTAATATATTCTTATTTTTAAATTTTAAATCTCAGATATTAATTATTTAATCTATTAATATATTAGTAGTTTTTATGCAACGTGTCACCACTTAAATCATTCAAAATATTTTAATTTAAACGAGTTTTTATATTCAAATAAATTTGAAATCAATAAAAATTTTAAATCCAAAAAATCATTAATAGTCCTTCTTTTCAAAATTTGGTATTTGTATATTTTTAAAGTTATTTCAAAATTTGATTTTAAAATATAAAATCGTTAACAACCCTTCTATTTGCAATTTGATAGATATCTTTTTTAAAGTTATTTTGAAATCAATCAATTATATATATATATAAAGGTTTTGTTACTTTAGGTTATGCTACGTGGTAAGACCACATTCATTTCAGTTTAAAAATTAAAACAAATTCTATTTAAATAAATTTATATATTAATTAATATATTTAAAACAAATCTATTATCTATTTATCTATTATATTCTATCTATTCTAAGTTTGTTATGTCACGTGTCACCACCAAATTCATTCACAATATATTTTAATTCTTAAATATATTTTAACTTTCAAATTTCAAATTAGGTTAGTTTATTTTTAGAGCATATTTTTATATATATTCTCCCTACACCCAATAATTTTGTTATCTCAATGATTCATATCTTTTCTTTCCTCCTCTATCAATTATTTTACACTTTTTCTCTATCGCCTTTAACTCTTCAACTTTTTTTTTCTCTTACACGTATTTCTTATCATCGTTTTTCTCTCTTCAACTGTTCTTCTATTATTCTTTTTTTATTCTTTGTTATCTCTCTATTTCTCTCGCTCATTTATTTATTTTTGTTTCAGATGTTCTTTTTTTATTGGAGGTATAGATGACAAGGTAAGCCTTAATTTTTTTCCCCTGGGATTTGCTTCTGAAAAAGATAGTTGTTTTAAATCAACGTTAGATTTTGTTTTGAATGTATAATTCTTATGACATGAAATTGATTTGATGTACAATACTATGGTTCAGATTGATTTTTAGGTTCCACAAAAAAAGATTGACTCTTAGGTTTATTTTGTTAAATATTTTGTGTTGATTTTATTTTTCCGTTGTTGTGTGATGAATTATACTTGCCATTTTTATTAGGTTTTTTTGTTGTGTAAATTGTTTAGTTTTCTCTATTTATTTTGGTGATGCAT